>JAOWBW010000256.1:412636-1012636 GCA_026119855.1 Campanula takesimana
TTGATCCCATAACCTATTTTTATCTTTTGTGGACTTTAGGATATATTGTAAGAAGTGTTAAAACTTCATTCTTAGAATAGTCCACCTTGATAGTATAGGCTTTTAGATTGATAGGCTGGAATTTTCTAAGTCTGGAAAAATGAGGTAGGTCCATTGCCTACCGCATGTAACCTACCGCATACCAAGGTGCCGCATTCTCTATGCTTGCCGCAGATACCTTGCCGCATGGTTTCATCCTACCGCGTGAATCTCTACCGCATGGAACCATGGTTGAAGAAACTCAAGATGGTTTCAAACTTAACCATGGTCACACTTGTGTCTTTACCTTGGTTAGTTTTGAACGTTGCAAATTCAAATTTCAAATTTGAATACAACTGTCATCATAGTACAGTTGGACCACCATGACTCTGCAACAAAAGGACAACTCAGACTGAGCTCCAATTAGATTTCAACAGCTCATTGTCCTTCAACTTGGACCCCAAGTATTTCTAACGGCTAGTTTCTCCATCAAGGCTATAAATAGACCTTGAATTCTTCATTGAAAGATACGCTGAGATTCTAGAGAGAAATTGCTGTTAAATTCTTGGTGATTGAAGATCATACTCAAGATTTCCAAAATCCTTTGAATCTTCAAGCACTCAACCTTCAAGTCTTCAACAAATCTCCAGCAACCTTCAAGATCAAATCTCAAGCCTCTCAACACAAGATTCATTAGGCTCTAAAATCATATAGATTTCAAAGAGCTCTTGATTCTTACACACACACTCACCCCGATTGATCAATCACATAGATTGAATCATTAGGGATACACTGGTCTAAGTCTAGGATTGTTCTTCATAGAAAATAGGAGTTAATTCAGTTCTTCATCTTTGTAATCTGTACTCAAGAGAATTAATACATCCTCCATTCAAAATCCAAGACTGACCATCTTGGTAAAGGACGTAGATCTTTTAACAGATCGAACCTTTCCAAATCATTGTGTCATTTACTTACTGCACTTTACCTTTCTGCAAATTTACTTATTGTTCATCTTGTTCATATTGCTCTTCACTTGTTCATATTAATTTTGTTTGTCTTTTAGTGTTTGATCTTTCAGATTTAAGAACAAGTGTGAATTGTGTTTGTTTGTCTACCTCATTGCCTAAGTTAAAATCTGACTAACTTTTATTTGCCAAAAATCTCCAACACAAATTTTCAATCTTTCACCTACCTCACCTTAACCTACCGCACTACTACCTACCGCATATACATCTACCGCACTACCTACCGCAAAACTAACCTACCGCATTGAACTTATCAAAACCAACTCTTAACTTGTTTCAACGAAAACTTCCGCTGTGCATTTTATACTTGACCGTGTGGTTTTTATCTACCGCAAAACTCAAGTGTAAGCATAAAGGTTGAATTTTGAAAAAGGGTTGAAATTTTAAATAGGCTATTCACCCCCCCCCCTCTAGCCTCTTTTCATACCCTTGTTGTGTCTCTGGGACCAACAAGTGGTATCAGAGCAAACACCTTTATAAAACTTCTGTTTTTCAAGCTTAACAGCTTGGGTGCCGATTCAAAATGGCAAGTCAGAAAACTATGGCAACGGTTAACTTCACTCACGTTCCAGCGTTCGACGAAGATAATTTTGACGTATGGAAGCACAGCATTCTAACTCAGTTCTACTCCATGGACGAGCAACTTGGTGATTGTCTAACCATTGGACCATACTTCCCAATGAAAGCTAATCCGGATCCAGAAACCAATGGTGCAAATCCGACTATCAAGAAACCAAAAGCTGAATGGACCGATGAAGAGAAAAGACTGGTTGGAATGGATGTGAAAGCAAAAAGTATACTTCTAAGTACCTTGAGTACGTCACAGCGTCGACAGATCATGGAATGTTCTACTGCAAAAGAACTTTGGGATGCAATTGAAGATTACATCGAAGGAGATCAAGCTTGCAAGGAAAGCAAAAAGTTTGCAATTCAAAGAAGATTCAACAACTTTGCTAAGATCCCCGGTGAATCTCTAAGAGCCACTTATGATCGTTATTGTGAGATCGTAAGTACTTATACAGCACTCGGAAAGAAGCTTACCAAGAAAGAAATTAATGTTAATTTTCTTGCCGCTCTTGGTTCGCAATATCTACACAAAGGAAACACTCTTGAAGATACCAAGTTACTAGATGACATGTCTCTTAGAAGCCTCTATGCCAACCTCAAGGTCTTTGATATCAAGCTTAACAACATTGCTGAAATGGAAGGAAAAACAAAGAGCTTATCGTTGGTTGCTCAAAAGGAAGAAGTTATCAAGGAAGAAGATCCAAAAATCTCCACATCAGATTTACTTGATATGGATGATGATGATTTTGCTATGTTCGTGAAAAGATTCCAAAAGTTCAGAAAGACAGCAAGACCCGGATCAACAAGCAAAGCTCCAACAAGGTTTTCAAGGAGCAGCCCTTCAAAGAAGAAAGAGAACTTCAACTTCTCCAAGAAGAAAGAAGATCTTGTTTGTTTTAATTGCAGGAAACCAGGTCACTTCGCATCAGAATGTCCAATTCCCAAATATGAGTATATGAAGAAGAAAAGTAACTTTACTCCAAGGTATTCAAAGCAAAAGGGAATGATGGCTGAAGAAGACTCTACCTCAAAAGAGTTAGCTACATGGATAGAGTCAGACTCTGATGAAAGTGATGAAGATTCTGAAGGTCACATTTGTTTGGTCGTTCAGTCCGATGATGAGGATGATAATAAAATTCGTCGCTCACCAAATGCCAAACCTAAACGGATAAGTTATACGGCCGATGAACTTGCTGAAAAAGGATTCCTAACTCCGGTTCAAAAGAATGGTGATCTTCTATTTTCAAGATGTGATGTTAGTGCAGCAAAGAAGGCTCTACTAAACCCCAAAGTGAAGGAAGTTCTGTCTACCACACCTCAAGTCAAGTTTGACATTTCTCCCGATGAACAAGAAAAGATGTTTGCAAAAGCTGAACAGGTAATTAGTAAGTTTTCTGGCATGAAGGAAGCTTTAGCACTTTCAACTGAAGAAATTTCCCAGCTCAAGACGGAGAAATCTCTACTAAGATCTGAACTCACCCTCCTTAAGGAGCAGATCAAGAGCATGACTCCTCTTACTGATCGAAACCGTTTCTTAGAAGAACAAAATGCTATATTTAAAGTTAAAAACGATGAATTGGTTGCTGAAATAAATGACTTGAAAAAGATCACTAATGAGTGGACCAATTCTCGTGTCACTATGGAACAAATCTTAGAATCCCAAAAGCCTAGTGGAGATAAGGAAGGCTTAGGATTTCAAACTAATGACAACTTTAAATGTGCATCTTGTTGTGAAAGAGATGAGAAATTTACCCCGCAAACTTTGGAAGGGTCAAAGGCTAAACATCATGTTTCAAAGGGTGTAGGACAAGAACCAAAGAAGAAACTAGAGTTCAACTATGTCTACCCTAAGAAACAAACTGGCAAGGCAAAGATGAAAGGTATTGCCATGGATGAACCTACCGCAGAGGCTTCCTCTAGCAAGGTAGATGGCGCTCCCTACCGCATTATCCTGCCGCGAGGTCAATCGACCGCACCAAGGAAGATGACGACCGCAAGGAAGCCGTCGACCGCAAGTGGCAGCAAGGCAGCAAAGTTCAAAAGGATGAATTTTGTTAAGGAGACCTCATCCATACCAGTAAATGATGTTGTGCTCAAGACTTCAACGAAGTTTGTTAAAACTCAGTTGGGTGGCTTCCACCATTGTTCTGTGTGTGATGGTTATGGTCACAAGGCTGCTGAATGTCTTTTGAGATTCACACCCAATCCCAGAAAGAGTAACCCTCCTTCTGTGAGGCAAGTGTGGGTTGTCAAAAGTTGCTAACCCTTTGGACCCAAAAGAATAAAAAGGGGACCTTGTTCTTAAATGTCTATTTTGTAGGTCCTCTGCTTAATGGCCGGACATTCCAAGGATAAATCAAGCTTATGGTATCTCGATAGTGGCTGTTCAAGACACATGACCGGAGATATCAACTTATTGGAAGATGTCCGTGAAGAAAAAGGGCCATCAGTAACCTTCGGAGATAATAACAAAGGAAAGACTGTAGGATATGGAGTCATTCGTAAAGGAAAAATCACCATCCAAGAAGTCTCTCTAGTTATTGGACTACAACACAATCTACTCTCAATATCTCAGTTCTGCGACAAAGGATTGCAATGCCACTTCACTTCAAATTTCTGTCTCATCAAAGATGGCATATCCGGCGTCACTTTGCTCAAAGGGATTCGTAAGAAAAATGTTTATGTTGTTGATTTTAATTCATCTTGCATTTCTTCTAATCTCTGTTTTGTAGCAAAGAATGTTAGTAAGAATAGTTGGCTGTGGCATAAAAGACTAAGTCACTTAAACTTCAAGTATCTCTCCAAGATTGGTAGAGAAAATCTAGTTCGTGGTCTACCCAAAGTAGCTGATCACCACGATGAGAAGTGCACAGCATGTCAACTAGGCAAACAACCAAAAGCGTCTTTCTCCAGCAAGACGACACCTTCAACTTCTAGATGTTTGCAACTACTTCATATGGACCTGTTTGGACCTGTTTCTACCGCAAGTATTGGAGGAAATAGATATTCCTTAGTTGTGGTAGATGATTACTCAAGATATACGTGGGTCGAGATGATGAGCTCCAAAGATGATTGTTATGACATTTTGACCGCACTCTTTAGACAGCTCCAAACACAAAAAGAAGATGACATCGTTAGTGTTCGATCCGACAACGGTACAGAATTCAAGAACAACGGTGTTGCTCAATACTGTGATGATCATGGTATTGACCACAACTTTTCTGCTGCTGGAGTTCCACAACAAAACGGTGTAGTAGAAAGAAAGAATAGAACGTTGATAGAGGCCGGAAAGACAATGATTGCTGAAGCAAAGCTACCTCAATACTTTTGGGCTGAAGCCGTCAACACAGCATGCTTCACTCAAAATAGATCCCTCATCAACAAGACCTACAACAAAACTCCTTATGAACTTTGGAGAGGAAGAACCCCCAACATAGCATACTTCAAGATATTTGGATGCAAATGCTTCATTCTCTACAACGGTAAAGAACATCGAGGTAAATTTGCTCCTAAGGCCGATGAAGGTATATTTATTGGGTATGCTAAACACTCAAAAGCTTTTCGTGTATTTAATAAAACCACTCTTAAGATAGTTGAATCTGTCCATGTTACTTTTGATGAACATTCTCTTCTTGAGCCACATATGGCTCCAAATGTTGCTGATGATTTTGTTGAGATAAATGAGACAGGTACAACTCAACCACAAAATCAATCAACTCAAGGAAACCCATCTACCTCAACTGCACCTCCATCTACCTCATATGAAGCACCAGAAGTTGCCTCATCTGCTGCTACCTCAAATGGAGTTGAAGTTGAGACACCCATAAATGTTGAAGAACCTATCCCTCAAATTACTTATGATTGGGATGGCTCAAATGATGTACCACTTGAAGACTTACAACCACCATCAACTCAACCAGACATACCTCAAGAAGTTCGTGAGGTCAGAGATCACCCAATTCAGAATATCATTGGTGATTTGCATTCTGGTGTAAGAACAAGAAGATCAAACTATGATGCACTTACCGCATTCATATCTCAAGTTGAACCTAAGAAAGTTGATGAAGCACTCCAAGACTCAAGTTGGGTTGTTGCTATGCAAGAAGAGCTCAACCAATTTGAAAGATGCAAAGTTTGGACCTTAGTTCCAAGGCCACAAGATCAAGGAGTGATTGGTACAAAGTGGGTATTCCGAAACAAGATGGATGAGAATGGAAGCATCACAAGGAACAAAGCAAGGTTGGTTGCACAAGGATATAGACAAGAAGAAGGCATTGATTATGATGAAACATTTGCCCCCGTTGCAAGACTCGAAGCTATAAGAATATTCTTAGCTTATGCCTCTTACAAAAGATTCAAGCTATATCAAATGGATGTGAAGAGTGCATTCCTCAACGGTGAACTTCAAGAAACAGTCTTTGTTGCTCAACCACCCGGATTTGAAGACCCCAAATTTCCAAATCATGTCTACAAACTCCGTAAAGCTTTATATGGACTCAAACAAGCTCCACGAGCATGGTATGATACTCTATCTAAGTTTCTCCTTGAAAAGGGATTCAAGCGTGGTAAGATCGACACAACTTTATTCATTGCTAAATATAATGATCATACTTTACTTGTTCAAATATATGTAGATGATATTATTTTTGGTTCTACTAATGAATTGTTGTGTAAGCGTTTTGAGAAACTCATGAAAAGCAAATTTGAGATGAGCATGATGGGAGAATTGACATTCTTCCTTGGACTTCAAATTAAACAATGTGCTGAAGGAATCTTCCTCAACCAAGCAAAATACACAAGAGATCTTATCAAGAAATTTGGACTTGAAAATGCAAAGGCATACGACACTCCTATGGCTACTGGTAACAAGCTAGATAAAGACTTGAAAGGTAAGAAGGTTGATCAAACCTTATATCGAGGTATGATTGGCTCTCTCCTATACTTAACTGCTAGTAGGCCAGATATCATGTTTAGTGTTTGCGTTTGTGCTCGTTATCAAGCTGATCCTCGAGAAGCACATCTTATTGCTGTTAAACGAATTATTCGATATCTATCTGGGACTATTAACCTTGGACTTTGGTACTCCAAAGATTCAACTTTTGATCTTATAGGTTACTCAGATGCAGATTACGCAGCATGTACCATTGACAGGAAAAGCACAAGTGGAACTTGTCATTTCCTTGGAAATCGACTAGTTTCATGGGCAAGCAAGAAACAAGCCTCAGTCTCTGTATCTACCACAGAAGCTGAATATATAGCTGCTGGAAGCTGCTGCTGCCAAGTGCTGTGGATGAAGCAACAATTGGTTGACTACGGAATCAAAGAAGAAAATTGTCCAATCTTTTGTGACAATACATCTACCATTGCTGTCTCCAACAACCCTGTCATGCATTCCAAGACCAAACACATTGATATCAAATACCACTTTCTCAAGGATCATGTTGAAAAAGGTAATATCCACCTAGAGTATGTGAGTACTGATGATCAAATTGCAGATATTCTCACCAAGGCTCTTGATTCCAAGAGATTTAGGTATCTAAGAGGAGAAATGGGTATGCTTGAACTCTAACTCAAACTTGTCCATATAATTTCTTGTACTAATGTTTGTCAAAAAGTTCAATATCAAGATAGGTACACGGCAGACCAACTCACGGTCAAGCATATAACACAAACCTCTAAACTCAATTAACCGCAACTCATGTCTGCCGCATCAACTATGCTGCCGCATAAAGTCTTGTCACCTCAGTAATGATATCTCAAAAGACTAAATAAGGTAAGACCTCACCGACCGCACATGTCACGGTCGACATCTCAAGCTACCGCACATGTCACGGTCGATCTTCAAGTTACCGCACTCTAAGGCCCCAGGTAAGTCTTTCTAACTTTGAGATATCTAGGTTGTTTAGATCTAACCTACCTCAAGGGTATTAAGGTAACTTCCTCTTTTCCCTCGTTTTATTTAATTCAAATTTTTTTTGGAGCATTAAATTTTCATTTAATTTTTATTCCTTAAAATTATTTATGAGCCGTCATTAGGCTATTGACATGACACCTAGTAACCTCGCATTTAATTCGATCAGACATCCCTAGGTCACATCCGTACCTTTTGCAGAGTTAACCCTCCATCTTCCCATCATCTGACCTCTGCAAACCACCCTCCACCTAAACCGCTCCACCTTTTTATACTCCACCACTCTCTGCATTTCACCTTTTCAGAAAATCATCTCTCTCTCTAAAATCTCTCTAAAACCGTCATCCATCTTTCTCTCTTTGAAATTCTCTATAAATGACTTCCAAACACCAATCTAAGAAGTCTTCAAAATCGACTGAATCCAGAGACGAAATTCCTAGTTCTATTCCATCTCAACCCGCTCCTCCAGTCGTAGTTATGGTATGAACTTCTTGAATCTCGTATTTTTTTTGGCGGACATTTCCCAAAAACTTTTCACATTCTCTAAGATTCATCTCATTATTGTTACTTATATGTAGTTAAAACTTTGGGTTGATTGTTTATTCTTGGTTCTAGTTACTATATCTGTAGATTGCATAAGATTTCATCCAGGTTTATTGAATTCGATTGAGCCAAATGGTTTTTTAAATTTTTTCGGTATTCCAATACTTTCCCCTTTCAATTTCTGAGTTTAATGTTGATTAGTTCATGAAATTGATGTGTTTTTATTGCTCTATAGGCATTTCCGATTCTTCCCAGGTCATTTTTATTTGTTTTAGTCACTTTTATGGGAATCTGGGTTTAACATGTGTATCGTGTTTATCGTGTTCTTCATAGTGTTCTACGTGTTCTTGGCATATTCAATGATTTGATCCATTTTTATTTAACTTGTTTGACATTTTGTGTTTATACACTATTCACATTTTGATCTTGTATGGGTCCACACTTCTGTGTTTGCGGTAATATCGTTAATATCTATGCCTACCGCAACCTTTGTTACCGTGCCTCACTTGACCGCACCATCATTGCCTTTCATTCTTGTCAAGTGACCGCACGACCTACCTCGTTTTCTAAACTTTAAATTTTGCTTTGTTTCAGGACCTAAACCATTTCATTCCTGGGATAGTCATTGACCATGCAGATCTCAAGAAGGATGCAATTGGCCGCAATATCTTGGGTCGCATGCACAAATCTGGAATTCTCCCTCTCTTTACCTTTGCTCAAGAATTTCATCTCCCCGCTTTTGTTGACGAATTCTTCAGTTCGGCTGTTGAAATGGAAAGTCCAGAAGAGCCTGCCGCACATCCTAAATTCCTTAAAGCCACTGTTATGGGAATCCATTTGGCCTTTGATGCTAGTGACATTGCCCATGCCGTGGGAATCAAGAAAAGCAAGGATTTTGATACTATTTCACGGCAGGAGACCCTTAGTCTGGCTAAGAAACTAGCTGGCACGGCAGACATTCTCAAAATCCAGCGTAAGGACGTTGGTGAAATAATGTACCATATTGGCCATCTGGTAGATCATGCCCTATTATGCAAGACTGGCAATCATGCCAACTTTAATCACACTCAATGGATGATCTCTGCTGCTATTTATCTTGGCAAGCGATTAGATTGGGGTCAAATCATGTATGACATCCTGCGAGCCAATATTCTCTCATATAAGGATGCGGCTGATGAAGGCGAGACCAAGTACCGCACGAACAGTAGGTTGATTTCCTACTTGATGAGTCACACAATCAGAATTAGGGAATTGTATGAGCAGAACAAGAATTATAAGGTTCCAATTCCTACCTCAAAAGACTTCTGCCGCAAATCTATGAAGACCAATTACCGTAGTAATTTTGGAGATGAGATGTACCGCTCCTATCTTCTGAGAGATCCAATTGAAGAATACATCCCTCCCAAATACTCTAAGAGAGGTCAAGCAAATCTTGGTGATAGAATGGTTAGTGATGTGGAGGCTGCCGAATTTGAACAAGACCGCAAGAATGCTGCCGCCATGAAGGCTCGTGAAAAGGGTAAGAATGTTGAACTCCCCTCTCCTCCAACTTCTGTTAAAGGCAAAGAGAAGGTTGGGGAACCGACAAGGAAGTCAAGACCAGTTTCCCAGGGCGTCAAGATTGCACCTACCGCACCTGTTCGTCCTGCCGCTCCAAAACCTCCAAAATCTAAAGTTATTCCTACTGCACCTCCAATGTCTCCTTCCCCATCCCCTGAACCTCAACCAAAATCCAAAGTCTCTAAATCCCACTCTTCCAAACCTGCCGCGCCAAAACAACCCTATGTTGTCCCTCAATCTACCGTGCCTTCCCTTAAATCCAAACCTTCTATATCCCTCAAAACAGCACCAAGTAAGGGGGAGTCGTTTGACAAGAAAAGATCTCATACCCCTAGCCCTGTCAAAGTCTCCAAAAAGGCTAAGGTGGCTAAGCAACCTTCACCTGAGGTAATCTCCCCAACCCTTTCATCTGACGAGGAAATAGTGGTTGCCCCTCCCAAAATTTCAAAGAATTTTGTTCTGGATGCCCAAGAAGCTGATATGGAAGAAGTGAGTGGATCTGAGAATGAGGATGATGCTGCCGCAGAAGAGGATGAGCAGTCTGAAGATGACACTGAAAGTGAAAAAGAGGAACAGGCTGTTGAGAAGCCTATTGATAAGGGATTGGTTGATGAGAGTTCTGAGGAAGAACATGGAGATTCTGCCGCAAGTGACAAGTCTGCCGCAGAAAAGGATATGGATGTTGAAAATGTTGAAGAAGATATTGCTCCTGAGAAGATGAGTTCTTTTGTTGTTGTTGAAGATGTTGATGATGATGAGCCAATATCACCAAGGGTTACTGTTTCTGAGCAACATGTTGAAATTCCTCCTACCGCAGTTCCTGACCCTGCCGTACCCACCCCTTTGAACGTTCAACCTAAGGCTGCCGCATCATCCACTGCTGAGCTCCTTGCCGCAGTTAAACTTTTGACTCAGATGCAGGCAGACACCCAGTCACAAGTTGATTCTCTAGTGTCTAGTATGGTGGCACTTCGAGAGGAGGTTATTGAGTTAAAATCTGATCAAGCCACTTTGAAGCGCGATGTTGCCGCACTTCCCTCCGAAATGATTGCGACCATTAAGGGGGAGAGTGTTGTGATAACAAAGGCTGTGAAGGACATCATCGGCAGAACAACTAGCACCTCTACCGCTCCTCCACCTCCTACCGCAGCTGATACTCCTTCCCTCACTCTTGCCGCGCTCAAAGATGCGCTCAGAAAACAAACTGATTACATTAGTAATAGTGTTGTTAGTGGGGTTGAGGCGGCAAGCAAAGAGCTTTCAAAGTCAATGAATGATGATAAACTCGAAGTCAAGGATGAGTTGGGAAAGGAGCTGAAGAAGTTGAAATCTTCTCTAAAAGAGGAAATAATGGTTCAAACAAATACCGCTCTTCTTTCGGTTGCTGAAAAATTTACTCCCAAGATTACCGCGATGAGTGAAGCAATGAAGGTTCAAACCAACCGTATTGAGATCAACAACGTCAGAATTGAAGGACAATCTACCAAGATTGACCTCCTATCCAACCGCATCAATACGGTAATGAACAGGCTAAATCGACAAGGCGTGATTCAAGCTGCGCAGGAAGCTTTTCAACCTCCTGAAGCAGGTCACGGCAATGTTCAAGCTCACGGTGAAGAGGAAGAAGAAGATGGAGTCGCTACTCCAGTCATGATTCCCGGATTGAATATCCCAGCTTACCGCTTTCCTCTTGCCGCAAAATTCATTGAAGACCTCATTGATGTTGACCGCATTTGATCTGACCACATGTGGTCATTAAATTTGATGTTTAAAACAATCTTACTTTTATGTTTTATTCTCGGTTTGTAACTTAAAACTATATTTCTCTTTTGAGATCCTTATACTCCTGCTGCCTTAATGATTATCATCTTGGAGTATGATTATTGTGTTTTTTGCATTTCTACTCCTTCTCTGATTATTTATCTTGAAATGCTTCAAATATTTCTATCTTCTAGGATTAGTAATTTGTTTTTCTTTTTAGGATGATAGAAATCTATGACATTGGCTTAGAGTGTGCATTGACTTGGGACATGATATTTAATAAAATATTTACTCTTGAAAACATGTTTTTACCAAGTACAATGAATTAGCCTTTGTTATAGTAGGTAATGGTCTCAATCAAATAGGGGGAGATTGTTGGGTATGCTTATTATAAACCACTCCTATTACCTAGATTTGATTGATCCCATAACCTAATTTTTATCTTTTGTGGACTTTAGGATATATTGTAAGAAGTGTTAAAACTTCATTCTTAGAATAGTCCACCTTGATAGTATAGGCTTTAGATTGATAGGCTGGAAATTTTCTAAGTCTGGAAAAATGAGGTAGGTCCATTGCCTACCGCATGTAACCTACCGCATAACCAAGGTGCCGCATTCTCTATGCTTGCCGCAGATAACCTTGCCGCATGGTTTCATCCTACCGCGTGAATCTCTACCGCATGGAACCATGGTTGAAGAAACTCAAGATGGTTCAAACTTAACCATGGTCACACTTGTGTCTTTACCTTGGTTAGTTTTGAACGTTGCAAATTCAAATTTCAAATTTGAATACAACTGTCATCATAGTACAGTTGGACCACCATGACTCTGCAACAAAAGGACAACTCAGACTGAGCTCCAATTAGATTTCAACAGCTCATTGTCCTTCAACTTGGACCCCAAGTATTTCTAACGGCTAGTTTCTCCATCAAGGCTATAAATAGACCTTGAATTCTTCATTGAAAGATACGCTGAGATTCTAAGAGAGAAATTGCTGTTAAAATTCTTGGTGATTGAAGATCATACTCAAGATTTCCAAAATCCTTTGAATCTTCAAGCACTCAACCTTCAAGTCTTCAACAAATCTCCAGCAACCTTCAAGATCAAATCTCAAGCCTCTCAACACAAGATTCATTAGGCTCTAAAATCATATAGATTTCAAAGAGCTCTTGATTCTTACACACACACTCACCCCGATTGATCAATCACATAGATTGAATCATTAGGGATACACTGGTCTAAGTCTAGGATTGTTCTTCATAGAAAATAGGAGTTAATTCAGTTCTTCATCTTTGTAATCTGTACTCAAGAGAATTAATACATCCTCCATTCAAAATCCAAGACTGACCATCTTGGTAAAGGACGTAGATCTTTTAACAGATCGAACCTTTCCAAATCATTGTGTCATTTACTTACTGCACTTTACCTTTCTGCAAATTTACTTATTGTTCATCTTGTTCATATTGCTCTTCACTTGTTCATATTAATTTTGTTTGTCTTTTAGTGTTTGATCTTTCAGATTTAAGAACAAGTGTGAATTGTGTTTGTTTGTCTACCTCATTGCCTAAGTTAAAATCTGACTAACTTATTATTTGCCAAAAATCTCCAAGACACAAATTTTCAATCTTTCAACCTACCTCACCTTAACCTACCGCACTACTACCTACCGCATATACATCTACCGCACTACCTACCGCAAAAACTAACCTACCGCATTGAACTTATCAAAACCAACTCTTAACTTGTTTCAACGAAAACTTCCGCTGTGCATTTTATACTTGACCGTGTGGTTTTTATCTACCGCAAAACTCAAGTGTAAGCATAAAGGTTGAATTTTAAAAAAGGGTTGAAATTTTAAATAGGCTATTCACCCCCCCCCCTCTAGCCTCTTTTCATACTCTTGTTGTGTCTCTGGGACCAACACTCCCCATCAGAGGACAGTCATTCTCAATTTCCCCATCAGATTTGAACTACGTTTGGCTTGATTCCCCCGCGGATACAGAGGTCGCCTGTCAAGGTTCAGTCGTTCCCTTACCTTTCGTCTGTTCTATCAAAATAGGTAATAAATGGTTTCCTTAAAACCATGCAGAAACCCTAGCTTGAAAATTAAGTCAGCCAGCAACGATGGCCACGCGGCCACATTCGTCCAAGCTCCAACCTTGGCCACGCGGCCAACGTCGCCGCCGCCCTCCATCTTGGCCACGCGGCCACATCCGCTCCGGATGATCCTCACCATCAGATCTCTCCATCAGTTTCCTATTTAAAGACCTCCCTTGCCTCATAATTGGGGGGGATCCGAATTTGAGAGTTCTTAAACACAATTTTTCTCTCTAATTAGCATTCAAACCTCCAAGAAGATCAAGGTTTATTTCTTGCCAACATAGGTAAGTTTTCTAACTTATTTCTTCACGTTCTTGCATTATTCCTAATGTAGATCTTTAATATTCATGTTCTTGCATGTTTATTCATAGTTTCTTCATATGCTTCGCATGTTCATTCATATGTTCATAATATGTTCTTCGCATGTTCATCATATTCTTAGGTTAAAACCTTATTTATGCTATATTTAGGGTTGCGATCTTCATGTTTACATGTTATTTCATAGCCGATGATGATCTAGGGTTCATCAACCCGAACATGATCTAGGAACTACTTCTAAACCCTAATCTTTAGGTAATTTCCCCAATCATTATGCATGATCCCGATTCTTCTGCCTATTCTAAATTCTTCTCGAACTACGCTGACCTGAGCTTCTCACATTGAGAGGAACGTAGGCAATCTTCGGATCCGGTCTCAATCACTAACACACTACATACACTGCATCATGATAGAAAGACCGATCAATTCGGGCAATAGGAGTGATAACGTGGATATTCTTCTCTTGTTGTAATTTGACCCCCGAACCCATTAAACATGCTTTTTCTCAAAGTTTTGGCTATAATTAAAACGGCGTGGCGACTCTCATAATTTTAATGTTGCTATGAATATCCCAAATTCAAACACACGTATTCACAGTCGCCAACTCAACATGGATGGGATATCCAAGCCTCTCTAGATGCTCAAAATGGGCCATCATCTTCAAAACATGAGGACCCACTGACTGTCCTTCATTCATCTTGCATGAGTTCAGAGCAGCCATGGTTTCAAACCTTTCTTGCCTTGCTTGCTCTTGAAACATATCTTTCAACTGAGTGCCTATGTCATAGGCATCCAAGTGTTCAAGAGTCTTCTGAAGCTCAGAACACATGGCATCAAGCATGAGACAACCGACTTCACGAGAATCACTTTTGTGTTTCTTGTGAGCGTCCTTGTCTGCCCTAGGGGCATTGGCAGTAGGTTCCTCAGGAACATGTTCATCAAGAATGTACAGCTTTTCTTCATGCTTTAGAACAATTCTAAGGCTTCGGATCCAATCCATGAAGTTAGCATCATTCTCTTGAAGTTTTTCTTTCTCAAGGATAGATTGCAATGATAGAGATTGTGTGTTATGTGCCATTATCTATAATTATGCAAACATGTAACCATATATAAGTACCAATTTAATTAAAGACATTATTATTTAGTATTTTATAAATACTTTCACTAAACTATATAACCTTCATTATACAATGTATGCATAATATAATTTAAATGGGCTAAGATCCATATTTCATTTAATTTTACGTCCGCGAGGGTAAGATGCATAAAATTAAACTATTTAGGTAGATAACTCCTTATCAATCATATCATATATGACTCTTAGATCTTTTATGAAATTTTTTAAGATACCTTATGTCATACATGTTTTAATATCATCTGTGCCTTAGGCCCAAAACTCTTTTGATAGCCTAATTAAGTCAAACCACTTTAAACGCATAAGAACCACTCTTTCACTCATCTTGTTCATACAAGGATAATATCAATGCACCTCGCTAGGGATAGAGCGCGCATGAAAATTACCGTGTAATCCCAAGTGTTTTAATCATGGATCAGCACGTGACTTAAATTTTCAAGAAGGTTCAAAACACATAAAAGTTAATCAATTAACCAAATTAATTTTATGTGACTTAGTTGCGCCAGTTATAGGATTAAATTCTGAAATTGAATCCGCAGAGCATCTTGAAATTGAGAGCCCAAAACATACGACCAAAACTAAGCCAAAGGGCATCCACATTTTCGTACTAAGATCAAGAAACCAAGTGATTATTCTATACGGCCGAAACTAAGCCAAAAGGCATCCACATTTCCGTATAGAGTGGTCACTTGTTTCAAGACCCTTTCATTGTTTCATTAATCTCACAGATTACAGCAATCCTAAACTCTTTAGAATTCTGATTTCTGCAATTTTTCTGGATTTCTTAATTGAAAACTGTTTTAGGAAATACGGTTTCGAAAACCAGCCGTCTGAAAGCATTTTCAGTTTCCAGATTCGAATTCGGTAAACAATTTACAGAACAATCTGAACACCAGAAAACATAACAGTTTCTGGAAATCGGGGCATGCATCGTGCGGCGCTGAAACAGCCGTACAGCAGACATGTCCAGATTCCCAGATTTTTCACTTTTTCAAAAATTCAATCAATCTCATTATCGTGTTCATACATAACCAGATTATAATAACACGAAATTACAGATTGCGAATTTTAACCAATCTAATTTATATAATCAATAACCAATTTATTCCACATACAAGTTAGATCTAGATCATCAATAAATATAATACAATTATAACATGATAATCTAAGCATGCGATCATACATATGAATCAAATTAATATTATAATCACATAATCCCATCATAAATTAGCATGCATATTTTATATCTCATATAAAATCCCATCACATAAATTCATCTTATCATGATCATACCAATTAAATAATCAAATTAAATAATTATATCATGATAATATTAGAATTATTGATCATCAACGGGGCTCTGATACCACTGTTGGGTTTCGTACAATCATGCGCAGCAGAAGACATTACCTGAAAAACCCAAAAGCCTATATTCGTTATGTTCAATAGTTCATAATATGAAGATGAAATAAACTAACCCTTGTAGATCAAAATATTAAACCTTTGAGTTAGATGCTAAGAAGAGCACCCTCTACTGGTGATCCACACTTCGAACGGATTCAAGAACGATTCTTGAACTTGACTTCTAGGTCTTTCGGATTGAAAAACTTGATGAAGAACGATTATTCAATTGCTCCCTATAATTATTATGGTTTGATAATTGGGAATAATCAAACATAATAACCCTAGTATAATATATGTATTCTCTCTCTCCAAGAAAGAGTTTATGATTTCACAAATCAATGTTATAGGAACAATTCCCGGTTGTACATATTATATACTAAAGGTCTCTAAGATCCTTTAGGTTTTAGGCCTTCTTGTCCAACAAGAAAAGACTTAAAATAAACTGCAGTGCGGGGGGGGAGGAGGAGGCGGCTGTACGGCACCTAGGCAGTCGTGCGGCTCCTAGCCCTTTCTGCCTCGTTTTTCGCTCATTTTAATTATCCGCTCTATGTGTGTGACCCAATAGGATTACACTAAACTGTCAACGAGTCTGAACCATTCAGACCTAGTAAGTCATAAGCGAACTCTAGCAAGCCATTATGACTACCCAATTAGTATAACTTTGAAATCCATTTTTTTCTAAAATAGAACATAAAACAATTTCTTTGTTACACGATTTCTATTGAACGTAAGCCATGGTCAATGGTCAACTTACTTTGTTCATTACTTTCTCGATCCTGAATGTATTGATAATAGAAATGACATTGATCCAATCAATTCATTTGAGCATGGCCATGCATTTCATCAATATCATTCATCGAGTGGCCAAAGCTTGACATCTCTCTTGATGAGGAACATAAATCTCATAGGGGTCAGTCTATTATTTGTTCTCCAACAAATACCCATAAGTCTAATTGTATCGTATATACATAATCATCATATGATCATCTATTAAACTTAAACTAGTAATTAATCATAATTACTAGGGAAAGAGATTATTATAATAAACATGCAAAAGATATAATAATCAAACATTCAATATCTTTATTAAAGCATAAAGCAAATGATAACATTAATCATTCAAATAAAGTGCCTAGGGCATACACACCAACAGTACATGCCTTAGCCATTAGGATTCCAAAATCCTAATTTTGCTAATTATCATCTTAATCATGTTTGTAAATTAAATTATGCAATTTATGATCTCAAACAATCATGAATGACATAATGTCAATAACTAAATGGCTATTTTATGGTTATTAAATTTGTACTAGTAAACAAAACTAGTATCGAAAGAAAGAGTGTGTGAAATATAGACAAAGATACGGGAGAGAGGAGGAAAGGCATATATCGAGAGATAGATACAATAGGAGAAGAGGAAAGTAGAAGGTGGTTTTGGGGTGATTGTTATGGAAGTCGAAGGTGTATTATGGGTGGATCTATTTATTGGTAGAGTTGAGGGTGAAAAGGGAAAATCGTGGATATAGGTTTATAGGTTATGAAAGAGTATGAAAATACCCTTTTAATTTAATTTGGATTTTTGTAATTCTGGTGTATATTATGTCTATAATTAGTTTAGAGTTAATTTAGGATATAGTAATATTTATCTTAGGAATTAGTTAAATTATAATATTTTTGATTTGATTTACTAACCTACTAATGTTTATATTTGGTAGTTATTTTGTATTTTAGGTAGGTTGGACTCTTGTTGATAAAGATGGAGTGGCTATAAAAGAAAGAAGAAGTCAACCATTTTTATTTAACTCATTCCAATGATTTTGAGAGATCAAGAAGCTCATATCATTTTCTCTCTAAAGAGTCATTTGTGTCCTTGAAGTCTTTTGTTCAAAAAGTCTTTTATTTCTTCAAGGAGTTTTAGTTCTAGATCTAGGAAAAACGATAGTTAGCAATCAATCATTTATTCGTTTTTGCCTTGGTGCAGATTTGGGGATTAGATTCACAAGTTCTAGATTTAGTTTTTTTAGTTTATTTTGTGTTTGATTTTTTCTTGAGTCGAGAACACATTTAGTCTTTTTATTATTTTCTTTCTTTTATTGTAATCGTTTGCTATATATTGTACTTTGCAAGTTTTTTATTAATGAAAGTTTTCCAGCAATCATAGTCTTGCTGAAGTGTTTAATTCGTGTTTTAATACATTCCGCTGCGTTTATACATTTTTTTCTGAGATTATGTCCGTGGACAGTTGTCAGGTCAGTTGTGTTGTAACTTGTGTGATCATCCTTGATTACAAGTGTCCTGAAAAGTGGTTGTTCCCAGAAAATAGTCCTAGCTACAAATCTTTCAATTGGCATCACGAGCCTTCTCTCGACATTACTGAGAGTCGATTCTTGTAGTAGCCATAATGGACTGTAAACAAAACAAGTTTTGGTTTTAATGACGAAGTTTGAAAATTTGAGAATGGAAGAGAATGAAATCATTAATGATTTTTCTTCCAAATTTCTAGTCATTTCAAATGAGTCCTATATGTTAGGGGAATCTATCTCTAATGCTAGACTCAGTTGCAAAATGTTAAGATCCCTACCTGAAAGGTTCAACATGATTATCTCTGTGATAAAAGAAATCTATGATGCTGAGACTCTAAGTTTTAAGAAACTAATTGGGATCTTAACCGTTTATGAATTAAATCTTGGTGTGCAAAAACCTAAAATGGAACAATCCAACATTTTTATCAATACCATTAAAGTATCTAAAGATTTAGTTCAGTTTGGAAGAAGAAGATCGTGCTAATAACTAAAAGGGTTAACAACATGTTATCAAGTTTTTCAAATAAGGCACAATCTCCTTCTCACTTGGTTGAAAATTTTGAAAAGCTAATGAGCTATACAGCGACCCTTAGTGATAGTGATGATGATGAGACATCTCATTTGTCTATTATGCAATCATCTCACTTCACTCTTTCTGATAATGAATCTGACAATGGAGATGTACAGTCAAATGACTGCACAATTGACTATACAACTGGTCAGTATGAGTTTAATTGCTTGAATTCCACCATTGAAGGTGATTCTGATGTTCCAAACAGAGAAGAAGGATAAGACGGTACATCTTATAAAGAGGTGTGCAATTTGTATGAAGAACTTCTCAGTGATTGGAACAAACAGGTAAAACAACTCAAAGCGTTAAGACGGGTAAATGATAGGCTTAATTCTGTAAATTATAAACTTCTTATTCAAAATACGAGTTTAAAATCTGAGGTTGAGAGGTTATCCAAAGAGATGGAACAAAATAAGGAGTTAAAACAGGTAAATGAGAAATACTCTTCTGATAGCATTACCCTTAAAGCTGAAAATGTAAATTTAAAAGCTGAGGTCGAGAGGTTGTCAAATGAAAGTGATTCTCAAAAGGACTCCATAGCCAGGTTGGAAAGTTTACTCACAAAGAAGGTATTGGGTGTGTGAGAAGTTTAAAACTACTATTGAGAAAGAAACTGAATGTTGGGTATGCTTATTATAAACCACTCCTATTACCTTAATTTGATTAATCTCATAACCTAATTTTACTCTTTGTGGACTTTAGGATATATTGTAAGAAGTATTTGTACTTCATTTAGAATAGTCCACTTTGTAGTTTGATAGGCTTAGTATATTAGGTCCCTCAATTTTTCTAAGTCTGGAGATATGTGGCAAGGCACTGTCTACCGCATAGCTTGCCTGCCGCACAAGCCAAGTCTACCGCATGACCAAGCTTGCAACATGCTATTCATCATGCCGCATGGATCATCCTACCGCATGTAACCTTGGTTGAAGAAACTCAAGTTTGGTTCAAACTTAACCATGGTCACACTTGTGTCGAAAACTATGGTTAGTTTAGAATGTTGCAAAATTCAAATTTCAAATTTGAATACAACTGTCATCACAGTACAGTTTGACCACCACCACTCAGCAACAAAAGGACAACTAAGACTGAGCTCCAATCAGAATCCAACAGCTCATTGTCCTACAACTTGGATCCCAAGTATTTCAAATGGCTAGTTTCTCATTCAAGGCTATAAATAGTCCTTGAGTTCTTCATTGAACACTGTTGAGATTCCAAGAGAGAAATTGTTGTTGAAATTCTTGGTGATTGAAGATCATATTCAAAATTTCCAAAATCCTTCGAATCTTCAAGCACAAATCTTCAAGTCTTCAACAACTCCAAAAACCTTCATCTACAAATCTCAAGCTTTGTAACACACAAGATTCATTAGGCTCTAAAATCATATAGATTCCACAGAGTTTTTGATTCTTACATACACACTCTGATCAATCACTTAGATTGAATCATTAGGGATACACTGGTCTAAGTCTAGGATTTAATCTTCATAGAAAATAGGTGTATATTCAATACTTCATATCTGTAACATGTACTCAAGTGAATCAATATATACCTCATTCAAAATCCAAGACTGCTCATATTGGTAAAGGACGTAGATCTTTTAACAGATCGAACCTTTCCAAATCATTGTGTCATTTACTTATTGCTCTTTACATTTCTGCAAATTTATTTTAAGTCTTGTTCATCTTGTTCTTATTGTTCATATTAATCTTGTTTGTTGTTTAGTGTTTTATCTTTTCAGATATTCAAATTATTGTGAATTGTGTTTGTATGTTCTCCATATTGCCTAAGCTAAAACCTGACTAACTTATCATTTGCCAAAACTTCTAAGACAACAACTTTCAATCTCTCAACCTACCGCATTCTTCTACCGCACTCATACCTACCGCATACCATCCTACCGCATTCTAACCTACCGCACTATCTCATTCAAAAACAACTCTAACTTGATTCATCAAAAACTTCCGCTGTGCATTTTACACTTGACCGCGTGGTTTGTTATCGACCGCAAAATTCAATTTGTAAGCATAAGGTTGAATTTTGAAAAAGGGTTAAAATTTTAAATAGGCTATTCACCCCCCCCCCTCTAGCCTCTTTTCATACCCTTGTTGTGTCTTTGGGACCAACAAGTGGTATCAGAGCTAACACCTTCATAAAACTTCTGTTTTTCAAGCTTAACAGCTTGGGTGCCGATTCAACATGGCAAGTCAGAAAGCTATGGCAACGGTTAATTACACTTATGTTCCAATGTTTGACGAAGACAACTTTGACATATGGAAGCACAGCATTCTAACCCACTTCTACTCCATGGACGAGCAACTTGGTGATTGTCTTACCATTGGACCATATTTTCCAATGAAAGCGAATAATGCTGCCACACCATCAATTAAGAAACCAAAAGCTGAATGGACTGGTGAAGAAAAGAGATTAGTTGGAATGGATGTGAAAGAAAAAAAAGCATACTCTTGAGTACTTTGAGTATGCCTCAGCATCGACAGATCATGGAATGTGCAACTGCAAAAGATCTTTGGGATGCAATTGAAGATTACATCAAAGGAGATCAAGCTTGCAAGGAAAGCAAAAGATTTTCAATTCAAAGAAGATTCAATAACTTTGCTAAGATCCCTGGTAAATCACTTAGAGCCACTTATGATCGCTACTGTGAGATCGTGAGTACTTATACAGCACTCGGAAAGAAGCTTACCAAGAAAGAGATCAATGTGAATTTTCTTGCTGCCCTTGGTTTTCAATATCTTCACAAAAGAAACACTATTAAAGATACCAATCTGCTAGATGATATGTCACTCAGAAGCCTCTATGCCAACCTCAAAGTCTTTGATATCAAGCTTCATAACATTGAAGAAATGGAAGGAAAAACAAAGAACTTATCGTTGGTCGCTCAAAAGGAAGAAGTGATCGAGGAAGAAGATCCGAAAATCTCCACTTCAGAGTTACTAGATATGGATAATGATGATTTTGCTATGTTCGTGAAAAGATTCCAAAAGTTCAGAAAGACAGCAAGACCCGGATCATCAAACAAAGATCCAGCTAGGTTTTCAAGGAACAACTCCTCAAAGAAGAAAGAGAACTTCAACTTCTAAAAGAAGAAAGAAGATATTGTTTGTTTTAATTGCAGGAAACCAGGTCATTTTGCATCAGAATGTCCAATTCCCAAGTATGAGTATATGAAGAAGAAAAGAAACTTCACTCCAAGGCATTCAAAGCAAAAGGGAGTGATGGCTGAAGAAGACTCTACCACAAAAGAGTTAGCTACACGGATAGAGTCAGACTCTGATGAAAGCGATAAGGATTCTGAAAAAAGTCACATTTGTTTGGTCGTTCATTCCGATGATGAGGATGATCATGAAAATCAGTTCTCACCAAATGTAAAACCCAAACAGAAGAGTTATACGGCTGATGAACTTGCTGATAAAGGATTCCTAACTCCAGTTCAAAAGAATGGTGATCTTCTGTTTTTAAGATGTGATGTGAGTGCAGCAAAGAAGGCTCTACTAAATCCCAAAGTGAAGGAAGCTCAATCTACCACACCTCAAGTCAAGTATGACATTTTCCCAGATGAACAAGAGAAGATGTTCATGAAAGCTGAACAGGTAATTAGTAAGTTTAACGGCATGAAGGAAGCTTTAGCACTTTCAACTGAAGAAATTTCCCAAGTTAAGACGGAGAAAACTCTACTAAGATCTGAACTCACCCTCCTTAAGGAGAACATCAAGAGCATGACTCCTCTTACTGATCAAAACCGTTTCTTAGAAGAACAAAATGCCATATTTAAAGTTAAAAATGAAGAATTGGTTGCTGAGATAAATAATCTTAAAAGGATCAATAATGAGTGGACCAATTCTAGTGTCACTATGGATCAAATCTTAGAATCCTAAAAGTCTAGTGGTGATAAGGAAGGCTTGGGATTTCAAACTAGTGACAGCTTTAAATGTGCATCTTATTGTGAAAGAGATGAGAAATTTACCCAGCAAACTTTGGAAGGGTCGAAGGCCAAACATCAAGGATATAAGGGTAAAGGAAAAGAACCAAAGAAGAAACTAGAGTTCCATTATGTCTACCCTAAGAAACAAACTGGCAAGGCTTTGAAGTTGAAAGGAAAATCCATGGAAGATCATATCGTAGAGGAAGAATCTAGCAAGGTACCTTAACCCGACCATGCATCTACCTCAAGTCACGGTCGAGTAGCCTTCAAAGGCATGTTGACCGCAAACAAGATCCATGTGGTCAAGTTCAAGAAATTGAACTTTGTTCGGGAGCGATCTTCCATACCAGTTAATGATGTTGTACTCAAGACTTTCACGAAGTTTGTTAACCCTCAGTTGGGTGGCTTCTACCATTGTTCTGTGTGTGATGGTTATGGTCACAAGGCTGCTGGATGTTTTTTAAGATTCACACCCAATCCTAGAAGGAATAACCCCTCTTCTGTGAAACAGGTGTGGGTTGTCAAAAGTTGCTAAACCTTTAGAACCAAAAGAATAAAAGGGGACCTTGTTCTTAAATATCTATTTTGTAGGTCCTCTGCTTAATGGCTGGACATTCCAAGGATAAATCAAGCTTATGGTATCTCGATAGTGGTTGTTCAAGGCACATGATCGGAGATATCAACTTACTGGAAGATGTCCGTGAAGAGAAAGGTCCATCAGTAACTTTTGGAGACAATAACAAAGGAAAGACCGTAGGATATGGAGTCATCCGAAAAGGAAAAATCACCATCCAAGAAGTCTCTCTAGTCATTGGACTTCAATACAATCTTCTCTCAATATCTCAGTTCTGCCATAAAGGATTGCAATGCCACTTCACTTCAAATTTTTGTCTAATCAAAGATGGCACATCCGGCGTCACATTGCTCAAAGAGATTCGTAAGAAAAATGCTTATGTTGTTGAATTCAATTCATCTTGTATTTCTTCTAATCTCTATTTTGTAGCAAAGAATGTTAGTGAAAATAGTTGCCTATGGCACAAAATACTTAGTCACTTGAAGTTCAAGTATCTCTCCAAGATGGGAAGAGAAAATCTAGTTCGTGGTCTACCCAAAGTAGCTGATTATTGGTAGTGGTGCCTTAGGCACGTTTAATAAATGTTGTAATTGTTATAATTTATTTCATATTAATAAAGAGATGTTTTGATTATTATTGTTGTTCATGTTTACTTATAATAATCTCCGTCCCTAGTACTTGTTAAGCACTAGTATAAAAGCTAAATGATCATGGGATGATC
The DNA here is from genome assembly GCA_026119855.1 of Campanula takesimana. Lineage (NCBI taxonomy): Eukaryota > Viridiplantae > Streptophyta > Magnoliopsida > Asterales > Campanulaceae > Campanula > Campanula takesimana. The sequence goes on from JAOWBW010000256.1 coordinate 437,090, forward strand.
ATGTTAGATTTATGGGTACTTATTTGAAACAAGGTACCGGACATGACCCGCCGTATGAGATTTATGTCATGGTCTATGTCGTACATATATCTCATATTAGTTATGTCATTCGAATCCTTAGACATGAAGTTATTATAGTCTTCCACTTGATGAACATTACGTTTGACATATTCAAACGCTACCTTTAACCGGGTAGTTATAAAGGGTATGATTGGCATAATCGGATTCACGTAGGGAAGAGTAATAAGCTAAATAGATTTGTCCCTCTTCGGAGAGATGTCAAGCTTGGGCCCCTCGTAGGAATGATGTTGATGAAATGTTCGGTCGGACTCAAATGGATTGATTAGATCAATAGCATTTGAATTATCAACATATTCGGGATCGAGAAAAGTATTGAACGAAAACAAGTTGACTCGTTGACCATGACTTGTGTTCAATGACATTGTGGACAAAGGGATTGTGACGTGTTCTAAATGGAATGCGAACTTGTATCTAGTTACACTATTTGGGTAGGTATGACGGTTTGCTAGAACCTAATCATATCTTATGGGATCATGTTTGGACCCATTGCCAACTTAGTATAATCTTAGAGGGTCACACACGAATAGAACGAATCCTAAAGGACTAAATTGGAATTATGGAAAAATCCTGTTTACTGGTCTGGCACGACCGTGCCGCTCATAACACACGATCGTGCCAAAAGTCAGGAAAAAGGGTGATTGGCTCGAACCAATCAGCATGACCGTGCTAGTTATTGAGCACGACCGTGCTAGGCACGACCGTGCCAATTACTGAGCACGACCGTGCCAATATTCGAGGAAAGGTTGGCAGGTTCGATCCCATTGGCACGACCGTTCCAAATAAAGGGACACGACCGTGCCAGATTTCCTGAGTGAATATGGAATTGCCTTAATTAAGGTGACGGGATTTAGGAATCCTAGGTCATTAAGGGTTAATGACTAGGACCTATAAAAGGATATTTTCACCAGCCATTAAGCAAGTAATTCCTAGTTCATTGAGAGAATAATATTCTTGATTAGATCAAGAAATTCGTAATTCCATATAGTCAAAATAATTGTGAAAGTGTGTTTCATAACTTTTGTCTAGCAACCAAGATCAAGAAGTTCCTTGATATTCGTTCGTGATGTGGATACCGCTAGAGGGTGAAGCTTATCATCTTCAAAGTTCGTGTTCTTGCTTTCGTGATCAAGCTTCAAGTCTCCACCAAGATCAAAGGTTAAAATTCAAAGTCATCAACGGTTAGTATTCTAGTATTCATATTGCAAGTATTTGATATAATCATATGAATGGATCTATGGGCTTTGGGTTTCATAAAATTTTAAATGCTTTATTCCGCTGCGCATGTTACTCCGAAACCCAACAGTGGTATCAGAGCCCCGTTCATGTTGATTATTTCAATACTAAGATCATGTTGTGTGTATATAAATTGTTTATGTGCCTAGCATGATATGAATATTGGATTATGATGTTTATGTGTTATATGATTTTATGAGGTTTATTGTTTTATAAACTTTAATCGCACTATTCAATCGCAATAAATATTATGGTGGATTTAAAATTGTTTGGATTATCAATTTTTAATTGGATCAAAGTTTTGATATTCAAGTGATTCAAGAATAAGTTGTTTATTCAAGGTTTTGATAATCATAGTGATTGGATCACCAAGAACACCAAATCCTAATTGAATCGGGAAAACAATTTTGAGATAAATTTTAGAACTTTAAAAATTTTGATTTTTCGCAAGGGGTCCGACCGGACCCATGCCTTGACCCGGTCGGACCTAGGGTTTGGCGCGGGGGTGGGGTTTGGGTTTTCGGTGTGGATCTTCGGTTTAATTTTCCTATTTGTTTTAGTCTTGTGATTCTAAGATTGGATCAAAGTTTGGATGGCTAATCTACGTTCATCGATATTGTGTTTCCCAAATTTGGTCGCAATCAAAGTTTCAAAGATAAAACGAAGTTAGAATTATGAAGAGTTCATAATTGCTAAAATTAAGAAACAAAGTTCTTGATTCAAAGATTGGAGATCCATGTGGAATTGTGGATGCAATTGGCCTACGTTCATCGAGACCATGTATTGCTTAGTTTCGGCTACATGGACTACTTTCTTGGTTTTTTGAATTAGTGCGGAATTGTGGTTGCCATATGGCTTAGTTCGGCCGCACTTCTTGTTGTCTTGATTTGGAGATGAAAACCAAAGTTCAAAGAGTCTCATCCTCATAATTATAGGGAAACTAATGACACATAAACATTATGCTTAAATTAATGGAGATTACTTTAGTGGCTAAACTTGATGCGTAACATGTTTATATTATGTGCTCATAAATGTGTTGAATGCTATATGTGATAAACCTTCAAGAAAAATCTTTAAGTCCTTTTTGCCATGCCATGATTAAAACACTTGTTTGTACATGGGTAATTTTGTGTGGGCTCGCCAAAGCGAGATGCATTAATTTTATTCATGTATGAGCAAGATGAGTGAATAAGAGTTTCCTATATGTTTAAAATGGTTGGACTTAATTAGGCGTCAAAACAGTTTTGGGCCTAGGCAAAGATGAGATTTAACATGCTTTTTGAAATTGGATTTCTTAAAGAATCTCATAAAAGGATATAAGAGTCATATGAGAGATGATTGACAAGAGTTATCTGCCTAATTAATTTGATTTCGAGCGGTGCGCCAAAGCGTACTTGAAATTAAATTAAAGTTGGATCTTAACCCATTTAAATTATATTATACATTGGACGTATAAGAAGGTTGTATAATTTAGTGGGAGTATTTTTTTTTGGAAAAATACATTGTTTATTTATTTAATGAAATTGGTACTTATTAAATTTTGGAAATTTTGCATAATTGTAGATAATGACTAACAACACTCAATCAATTTTGTTGCGATCGATCCTTGAGAAGGATAGGCTCCAAGAGAATGGTACGAACTTTATGGATTGGATCCGTAGCCTAAGAATTGTTCTTAGGCAAGAAGATAAGTTGTACATTCTCGATGGGCCTCTTCCTGTTGAACCAGAAGCCAATGCCCCTAGGGAGGAAAGAGACAGTTACAAAAAACATCGTAATGATTCTAGAGATGTAAGTTGTCTCATGCTTGGTACTATGTGCTCAAAACTCCAACAAAGTTTGGAACATTTGGAAGCCTATGAGATAGGCGTAGAGTTAAGAGCCATGTTTCAAGAGCAAGCTAGGTAAGAGAGGTACAAGACCATTGTTGCATTCACTTCTTGCAAAATGAGTGAAGGGCAACAAGTGAGTCCTCACATGCTGAAAATGAAAGGCTATGTAGAGCATCTTGAGAAACTTGGCTATCCAATCCCATTGGAGCTAGCCACGGATCTCATTCTTAATTCATTGCCTAAATGTTATAATCAGTTTGTGATGAATTATAACATGCATGGAATGGATAAGAATCTCTCCGAGTTGCATGGTATGCTTAAAACTGCGGAGATGAAGATTGTGGAGAAAGGTTCTCCTGTTCTCTTGGTTCAAGATGGGAAGAAGGCTAGTGCCAAAGGAAAGGGTAAGAAAGTTGTCAAACCCAAGATAAGCAAGGCAAAGGTTGCCAAGGCTTCTGAGGCAAAACCCGATTCACAAAAGGATGCAATCTGATTCCATTGTCAAGAAATTGGTCATTGGAAACGTAATTGCAAGGCTTTTTTGGAAAAGCAAAAAAAGAAGAAGGGCAGCAAGGCTACGTCGACTTCATGTATCTATATGATAGATATTCTCCTTTGTACCACTGATTCTTGGGTATTGGATACTGGATGTGGTTCTCATATTTGTTTAAATGTGCAGGGACTAAAGAATAGGAGACTACTTAAAGAGGGTGAAGTAGACCTACGCATGGGGAATGGAGCAAGAGTTGCTGCATTAGCCGTAAAGACTTATGAAGTTACTTTACCTTCCAGTTTAATACTTGTTTTGAACAATTGCTATTATGTACCAAATTTAAGTAGAAATATTATTTCAATTTCTTGTTTGGATAATGAAGGTTTTAAGTTTCTTATTGAGAATAAGAAATTTTTTATTTATTTAAATGATGTGCTTTATGGTATTGCAAATTCATTTAATGGCCTTTATGTCTTGGATGTCAAGAATGATGAAAATGTCTATCATATAAATAAGAAATCTAAACCTAATGATGTAAATCATACTTATTTATGGCATTGCCATCTTGGTCATATTAATGAGAAGCGTATCTCAAAACTCCATGGGGACGGTCTTTGGGGTTCATGTGACCTTGAGTCATATGATACTTGTGAGTCGTGTCTTCTTGGAAAAATGACTAAGACACCTTTTACCAAGCTAGGTGAAAGGGCAAGCGACTTATTGGGGTTGATACATTCCGATGTATGTGGACCATTAAGTAGCAATGCTAGGGGAGGATTTCAATACTTCATAACCTTCACTGATGATTTTAGTAGATTTGGGTATGTTTACCTAATGAAACATAAGAGTGAAGCATTCGAGATATTTAGAATATTTCAAAATGAAGTAGAAAAACAACTTGGCAAAAGTATTAAAGCACTTCAATCAGATCGAGGTGGAGAATACTTGAGTCATGAATTTCATGATCATCTAAAGAATTGTGGAATAATTTCACAATTGACTCCACCCGGAACACCACAATGGAATGGTGTGTCCGAGAGGAGGAATCAGACCTTGTTAGACATGGTTCGATCAATGATGAGTCAAGTTGATCTTCCAATATCCTTTTGGGGTTATGCTCTAGAAACCGCTGATTTCACACTAAATCGTGTTCCAACTAAATCGGTTCAAAAGACTCCATATGAGATGTGGAGCGGAAAGAAGCCTTGTCTATCTTTCATGAAGATTTGGGGTTGTGAAGCTTTTGTCAAAAGACTTGTCTCAGACAAACTTGCACACAAATCTGATAAATGTATTTTTGTGGGATATCCTAAGGAAACTAAAGGATACTACTTTTACAACCAAACGGACAACAAAGTTTTTGTTGCCCGAACTGGTGTCTTTCTAGAGAAAGAGTTTCTCTCCAAAGAAATCAGTGGGAGTAAAATAAATCTTGAAGAAATTCGAGACCCAGAAAATAACATTGAACCGATAGTGGAACAAGAACAAGAACCACAAGGAGTTGTGGAACCTGTTCAGAATATACATGTAACTCGCAGATCTGGTAGGTTACGATCCGAGCCCGAGAGATATGGATTTCTCGTAACGGATAGTAATGAGGTGGAAATCATTGAGAATGATGAACCGACCACCTACCAAGAGGTGATGTCTTCTCCTGATTCGGATAAATGGCTTGGAGCTATGGAATCCGAATTACAATCCATGCAAGATAATCAAGTTTGGAATTTGATTGATGTGCCCGAAGGTGTAAAAACCATAGGATGAAAATGGGTCTTCAAAAATAAGACTGACATGGATGGGAAGGTGCATACTTACAAAGCTAGACTTGTAGCGAAAGGTTATTAGCAAGTTCATGGTATTGACTATGATGAAACCTTTTCACCCGTAGCAATGATCAAGTCTATAAGAATTTTGCTTGCCATTGCCGCATATCATGACTATGAAATATGGCAAATGGATGTCAAAACCGCTTTCCTAAATGGAAAACTACAAGAGGATGTGTATATGACACAACCAGAAGGTTTTGAACAGAATTCTAAGGTATGCAAGTTGCAAAGATCCATCTATGGATTGAAGCAAGCTTTTAGGAGTTGGAATCTCCATTTTGATGAATTGGTCAAAGAATTTGGTTTCATCAAGAACGAAGATGAACCTTGTGTATACAAGAAGATTAGTGGGAGCATATTGCTATTCCTTATCTTATATGTGGATGACATATTGCTCATTGGAAACGACATTCCTACACTTCAGTCTGTAAAGACTTGGTTAGGAAAGTGCTTCGCAATGAAAGATATGGGTGAAGCCGCATATGTACTTGGCATTAGATCTATAGAGATAGATCAAGGAAGCTAATTGGTTTAAGCCAAAGTACATACATTGACAAGGTCATTAGAAGATTTCGCATGGAAAATTCTAAGAGAGGAACCTTGCCAGTGTTACATGGAGTTTCTCTAAGCAAGACTCAATGTCCTAAGACAAACGATGAGCGTAAGAAAATGAATGATGTTCCATATGCCTCGGCAATTGGGTCCATCATGTATGCCATGATATGTACTAGGCCGGATGTATCTTATGCTTTGAGCATGACAAGTAGATATCAATCTGACCCCGGTGAAATTCACTGGATGGCTGTTAAAGCGATTCTTAAGTACTTGAGAAGGACTAAAGATTCGTTTTTGGTCTATGGAGGAATGGAAGATGATCTCGTTGTAAGTGCTTACACGGATGCAAGCTTCCAAACCGACAAAGACGATAATCGATCGCAATTGGGTTTTGTGTTTGTGTTAAATGGTGGAGCTGTAAGCTGGAAGAGTTCCAAGCAAAGTACAACCGCAGATTCGACAACGGAAGCTGAGTATATTACTGCATCGGATGCTGCAAAGGAAGCTGTTTGGATTAAGAAGTTCATCACTGAACTTGAAGTGGTTCCTAGTATTGCTAATCCAATAGACCTTTATTGTGATAATAATGGTGCTATTGCTCAAGCAAAGGAACCAAGGGCATATCAGAAATCCAAATACATACTTAGGCATTTTCATATCATTCGAGAGATCGTTGATAGGGGAGACGTGAACATATGCAGAGTACCTACTGATGACAATGTTGCGGACCCGCTAACAAAGGGACTTCCACAAGCTAAACATGATGGTCATGTTAGGTCCATGGGTATTAGATACATGGGAGATTGGGCCTAGGGCAAGTGGGAGATTGTTGGTAGTGGTGCCCTAGGCATGTTTAATAAACGTTGTATTGTTATCATTTATTTCATATTAATAAAGAGATGTTTTGATTATTATTGTTGTTCATGTTTACTTATAATAATCTTCGTCCCTAGTACTTGTTAAGCACTAGTATAAAAGCTAAATGATCATCGGATGATCATGTTAGATTTATGGGTACTTGTTTGGAACAAGGTACCGGACATGACCCGCCTTATGAGATTTATGTCATGGTCTATGTCGTACATATATCTCATATTAGTTATGTCATTCGAATCCTTAGACATGAAGTTATTATAGTCTTCCACTTGATGAACATTACGTTTGACATATTCAAACGCTACCTTTAACCGGGTAGTTATAAAGGGTATGATTGGCATAATCGAATTCACATAGGGAAGAGTAATAAGCTAAATGGATTTGTCCCTCTTCGGGGAGATGTCAAGCTTGGGCCCCTCGTAGGAATGATGTTGATGAAATGTTCGGCCGGACTCAAATGGATTGATTAGATCAATAGCATTTGAATTATCAACATATTCGGGATCGAGAAAGTATTGAACGAAAACAAGTTGACTCATTGACCATGACTTGTGTTCAATGACATTGTGGATAAAGGGATTGTGACATGTTCTAAATGGAATGCGAACTTGCATCTAGTTATACTATTTGGGTAGGTATGACGGTTTGCTAGAACCTAATCATATCTTATGGGATCATGTTTGGACCCATTGCCAACTTAGTGTAATCCTAGAGAGTCACACACGAATAGAACGAATCCTAAAGGACTAAATTGGAATTATGGAAAAATCCTATTTTCTGGTCTGGCACGACCGTGCCGCTCATAACGCATGACCGTGCCAAAAGTCGGGAAAAAGGGTGATTGGCTCGAACCAATCAGCACGACCGTGCTGGTTATTGAGCACGACCGTGCTAGGCACGACCGTGCCAATTACTGAGTACGACCGTGCCAATATTCGAGGAAAGGTTTGCAGGTTCGATTCCATTGGCACGACCGTGCCAAATAATGGGACATGACCGTGCCAGATTTCCTGAGTGAATATGGAATTGCCTTAATTAAGGTGACGGGATTTAGGAATCCTAGATCATTAATGGTTAATGACTAGGACCTATAAAAGGATCTTTTCACCAGCCATTAAGCAAGTAATTCCTAGTTCATTAAGAGAATAATATTCTTGATTAGATCAAGAAATTCATAATTCCATATAGTCAAAATAATTGTGAAAGTGTGTTTCATAACTTTTGTCTAGCAACCAAGATCAAGAAGTTCCTTGATATTCGTTCGTGGTGTGGATACCGCTAGAGGGTGAAGCTTATCATCTTCAAAGTTCGTGTTCTTGCTTTCGTGATCAAGCTTCAAGTCTCCACCAAGATCAAAGGTTAAAATTCAAAGTCATCAAGGGTTAGTATTCTAGTATTCATATTGCAAGTATTTGATATAATCATATGAATGGATCTATGGGCTTTGGGTTTCATAAAATTTTAAATGCTTTATTCTGCTGCGCGTGTTACTCCGAAACCCAACACTGATCACCACGATGAAAAGTGTACAGCATGTCAACTAGGCAAACAACCAAAGGCGTCTTTCTCCAGTAACACCACACCTTCAACTTCAAGATGTTTGTAACTACTTCATATGGATTTTTTTGGACCTGTCTCTACCGCAAGTATTGGAGGAAATAGATATACATTAGTTGTGGTAGACAATTAGTCAAGATATACGTGGGTTGAAATGATGATCTCCAAAGAGGATTGTCATGACATTTTGACCTCACTCTTTAGACAACTCCAAACTCAAAAAGAAGATGACATCGTTAGTGTTCGATCCGACAATGGAACAGAATTCAAGAACAACGGTGTTGCTCAATACTATAATGATCATGGTATTGACCACAACTTCTCAGCTGCTAGAGTTCCACAACAAAATGGTGTAGTGGAAAGGAAGAACATAACATTGATAGAGGCTGGAAAGACAATGATTGCTGAAGCAAAGCTACCTCAATATTTTGGGCTGAAGCTATCAGCACAACATGCTTCACTCAAAATAGATCCCTCATCAACAAGACCTACAACAAAACTCCTTATGAACTTTGGAGAAGAAGAACCCCCAACATAGCATACTTCAAGATATTTGGATGCAAATGTTTCATACTCTACAATGGTAAAGAACATCGAGGTAAATTTGCTCCTAAGGCCGATGAAGGTATATTTATTGGGTATGACAAATACTCAAAAACTTTTCATGTATTTAATAAAACCACTCTTAAGATAGTAGAATCTGTCCATGTTACTTTTGATGAACATTCTCTCCTTGAGCCACATTTGGCTCCAAATGTTGCTGATGATTTTGTTGAGCTTAATGAGACAGGTACAACTAGACCACAAAATCAATCAACTCAAGGAAATCCATCTACCTCAACTGCACCTCCATCTACCAAACACAAAGCACCAGAAGCTACCACATCTGCTGCTAACCAAAATGGAGATGAAGTTGAAGTACCCATCAATGTGGAAGAACCTATCCCTCAAATTACTTATGATTGGGATGGCACAAATGATGTACCACTAGAAGACCAACAACCATCAACTCAACCAGACATACCTCAAGAAGTTTATAAGGTCAGAGATCACCCAATTCAGAATATCATTGGTGATCTACATTCTGGTGTTAGAACAAGAAGATCAAATTATGATGCACTTACCGCATTCATATCTCAAGTTGAACCCAAGAAAGTTGATGAAGCACTCCAAGACTCAAGTTGGTTTGTGGTAATGCAAGAAGAACTCAACCAATTTGAAAGATGTAAAGTTTGGACCTTAGTACTAAGACCAAAAGATCAAGGAGTGATTGGTACAAAGTGGGTGTTCAGAAACAAGATGGAGGAGAATGGAAGCATCACCAGAAACAAAGCTAGGTTAATTGCACAAGGCTATAGACAAGAAGAAGGCATTGATTATGATGAAACATTTACCCCCGTTTCAAGACTTGAAGCTATAAGGATATTCTTAGCTTATGCCTCTTACAAAAGATTCAAGCTTTATCAAATGGATGTGAAGAGTGCATTTCTCAACGGTGAACTTCAAGAAACAGTCTTCGTTGCTCAACCTCCCGGATTAGAAGATCACAAATTTCCAAATCATGTCTACAAACTCTGTAAAGCTTTGTATGGACTCAAGCAAGCTCCACGAGCATGGTATGAAACTCTATCTAAATTTATCCTAGAAAAGGGATTCAAGCGTGGTAAGATTGACATAACTCTATTCATTGATAAATATCATGATCATACTTTACTTGTTCAAATAAATGTATATGATATTATTTTTGGTTCTACTAATGAATTGTTGTGCAAGCGTTTTGAGAAACTCATGAAAAGCAAATTTGAGATGAGCATGTTGGGAGAATTGAATTTCTTCCTTGGACTTCAAATCAAACAATGTGCTGAAGGCATCTTCCTCAACCAAGCAAAGTATACAAGAGATCTCATTAAGAAATTTGGACTCGACAATGCAAAGGCATACGACTCCTATGGCTACTGGTAACAAGCTAGATAAAGACTTGAAAGGTAACAAGGTTGATCAAACCTTGTATAGAGGTATGATTGGATCTCTTCTATACTTAACTGCTAGTAGGCCAGATATCATGTTTAGTGTTTGTGTTCGTGCTCGTTATCAAGCAGACCCTCGAGAAGCACATCTTATTGCTGTAAACGTATTATTCGATATTTGTCTGGAACTATTAACCTTGGACTTTGGTATTCCAAAGAGTCGAATTTTGATCTTATAGGTTACTCAGATGCAGACTATGCAGCATTCACTATTGACAGGAAAAGCACAAGTAGAACTTGTCATTTTCTTGGAAATCGACTAGTTTCATCGGCAAGCAAGAAACAAGCCTTAGTCTCTATATCTACCACAGAAGCTGAATATATAGCTGCTGGAAGCTGCTGTTGCCAAGTGCTATGGATAAAGCAACAACTGGTTGACTATGGAATCAAAGAAGAAAATTGTCCAATCTATTGTGACAATACATCTACCATTGCTGTCTCCAACAACCCTGTCATGCATTCCAAGACCAAACACATTGATATCAAATATCACTTTCTCAAGGATTATGTGGAAAAAGGTAATATCCATCTAGAGTATGTGAGTACTGACAATTAAATTGCAGATATTCTCACCAAGGCTCTTGATTCCAAAAGATTTAGGTATCTAAGAGGAGAAATGGGTATGCTTGAACTCTAACTCAACCTGTCCATATGATTTCATGTACAAATTCTTGTGTGTCTCTAAGTTCAACATCAAGTAGGTACACGGCAGATAATTTCACGGTCAAGCAAAAGCCACGGTCACATTGATCCACAAGTGACCGCAACCTTACCTAACCGCACCATCAAAGCTGCAGCATAAGATATGCTACCGCATAACTAAATTACTGCATGATGACGATCCATTTCAAGGTTTTGAAGAAACTTATCAATAGTGACTTAAACCACTTCATCCCTGGCATAGTACTTGATCTTGAAGATCTCAAACTCGATGCCATTGGCTGCAACATCTTGTCTAGGCTCAACAAGTTTGGAATTCTCCCCTTGTTTACTCTCCATCAAGACTTCCACTTACCTGCGTTTGTGGATGAATTCTTTAGTACTGCGGTCGAAATGGAAAGTTCTGAGGACCCCGAGTCTCATCCCAAATTCATCAAAGCATCTGTCATGGGGATTCCGATGTCCTTTAACGCGAGTGATTTAGCCCATGCCTTGGGCATCAAAATGGATAAAAGTGGCCCTGATTCTTTTTCTAGGGAGGAGTCTCTCAGTCTTGCAAAGAAGCTAGCCAAGACGACTGATATTTTGAAGATTCAAAGGAAGGATGTAGGAGAAATCATGTACCACTTTGGTCATTTGGTGGACCATGCACTCATGTGCAAGATTGGCAACCATGCCAACTTCAATAACACTCGATGGATGGTTTGTGCCGCTATTTACCTTGGCAAAAGATTAGACTAGGGACAAGTTATTTACGAAATCTTGGTAGCCAATATCCACTCTTACAAGGATGCGAAAGACGAGGGTGAAACCAAATACCGCACCAACAGCAGGCTCATTTCTTACTTGATGAGCCACACACTCAGAATCAAAGAACAGTTTGAGAAGAGAGAATTACAAGGTTGTGATCCCCACATCAAAGTACTTTTGCCGCAAGTCCATGAGAGCCAACTACCGCAACAACGTTAGCGATGACATATACAGGTCATATCTCCTCAGATATCCAATTGAGGAGTATGTACCACCAAAGTACACCAAACGTGGTCTAGCCAATTTGGGTGATAAGGTAATGACTGAAGAAGTGGCTGCCGCATTTGAGCAGGAAAGGCTCAAGGCTGCCACACTAAAGGCTAAGGCACGAGGCAAAGAAGTCCCTACCCCTCTTCCAACTTCTGTCAAAGGGAAAGAAAAGGTTGTGCACGTTTAACAGGTAAGGAAATCAAAACCAATTTCTCAAGGGATCAAGATTGCCACTCAAATGGCTCCTGCCGCACCAAAAAACTCCAAAATCAAGTCAACCCCTACTGTACCATCCAAGTCTCTATATCTTGAACCTCAACAAAAAATCAAGCAATCCAAGTCTCTCTATACTGCACCTTACAAATCCTCCATTCCTTCTAAACCTACCGTATCTTCTGCCTCAAAGTCCAAACCTTCCCTTCCACTCAAGTCTACAAGTCAGGGGGAGAAGCCTGTTGAGAAACATATTGAAAAGGTTGAGAAAATTGAGAAAGTTAAGAAAAGGTCTCACACCCCCAGTCCCATCAAAATCTCCAAGAAGGCTAAGGTTTATAAGTAGCCATCTCCTGAAGTCAATTCCCCTGAATTTGCCTCAGACGAAGATATTGTCGTATCCCCTCCAAAACTATCAAAGAATTTTGTCCTAGATGCACGGCCAGAGGACATGGAAGAGGGTTCCCAATCTGAAGGTGCTGGAGAAGATCTTGTCATGAAGGAGGATAGTGAAACGACTGATAGTGAGCATACTGATAATGATGAGGAAAACTCTGATGATGAATTTGCCGCACCCCCCACCAATCCCATTGAAAAAGGGTTGGTAGATGAAAGTTCAGATGAAGAAGAGAAGGAGAGTTCCACCGCCAGTGATAAGCCTGAAAGTGATAAGGCTGTGAGTGATGAAAATGTTGAGGAGGACGAGACCGTGCCTGACAAAGTTGATACTTTTGTCAGTGTTGAAAATGTTGAGGATATTCCTCTTGCTGGTGCCTCAGTTGAGAAGGTTTCTGAAGAAACTATCACCCCATCTGCCGATGTTCATGAGGCTGCCGCAGAAACAACTCTTATCGCAACACTTGAGATTGCCACACAATCACCTGCTGAGCTACTTGATGCAATAAAAATCCTCACTCAGATGCAGGCTGACACTCAGTTTCATGTGTCTTCGTTGGTGTCAAGCATGGTGGCTCTTCGTGAAGAGCTTATTGAAGTGAAATCTGATCAAGCCTCCCTGAAGCTTGATGTTACCGCACTTCCCTCTTAATTGATTTCAACCATTAAGGGGGAGAGTGAGTATATAACAAAGTCCATCAGAGACACTTTGGCAGGTAAGACAAGCAGCTCTACCGCACCGTCTGCCCCTACCGCACCGTCAAGCTCTATCGCAACTGATGCCCCTCCTCTCACTCTTGCCTCCCTAACTAAAGCCCTTAGGAAACATACTGATTTTATAAGTACAAGCATTGTTAAAGGAGTTGAGGGAGAAAGCAAGGAACTATCAAGTGCAATGAGCCATGATAAGCTTGAGGTAAAGGAAGAACTTGGAAATGTGAAGAAATCTATCAAAGAGGACATTCTCACCCATACCAATGCCGCACTAATGGCAGTTGCTGACAAGTTTGTGCCAAAGATCAATGCTATGACAGCAGCCATGCAAGTCCAAACCAACCGCATTGAAATCAACAACACAAGGATAGAGAGTCAATCTACAAAGATTGATCTTCTCTTAAACAGGGTCAATACGGTGATGCATAGGCTCAACCATGCAGGAAAGCAAGTTGGACAAGTAGGGCATGGAAATGTACAGGCTCAAGGTGATGAAGAAGAAGAAGAAGAAGAAGAAGGAGTTTCTGTTCCTGTCATGATTCAAGGATTGAATCTTCCTGCCTACCGCTTTCCTCTAACCTTTCCTCTTACCGCAAGCCATCTTGACAATGACTACATCGACGTCGACCGCATCTGATCCTGCCATACTATTTGATATGACCGTGTGTGGTCATTTAAAACAATTATGTTATTTAAAAAAATTTTACTTTTATGTTTGTTTTCATTTGGGGATGTAACTTCAACAATATTTCTCTTTTGTTCTTATACTCCTATGCTTGAATGATTATCATTTGGAGTATGTTGTGATTGTGTTTGATGCATTTCTATCCTCATTGATTATCTATCTTGAAATGCCTCAAATCTTATTTCTATCTTCTAGAATTAGTAACTTGTTTTTCTTTTTAGGATGATAGAAATCTATTACATTGGCTTAGAGTGTTCATTGACTTGGGACAAGATATTAATAAAATGATATTTCTTGAAAATATGTTATTACCAAGTACAATGAATTAGCCTTTGTTATAGTAGGTAATGGTCTCAATCAAATAGGGGGCGATTGTTGTGTAAACCATCCTATTACCTTAATTTGATTAATCCCATAACCTAATTTTACTCTTTGTGGACTTTAGGATATATTGTAAGAAGTACTTGTACTTCATTTAGAATAGTCCACTTTTTAGTTTGATAGGCTTAGTAGATTAGGTCCCTTAATTTTTCTAAGTCTGGAGATATGTGGCAAGGCACTGTCTACCGCATAGCTTGCCTGCCGCACAAGCCAAGTCTACCGCGTGACCAAGCTTGCAACATGCTATTAATCATGTCACATGGATCAAGCCTACCACATAGATCATCCTGCCGCATGTAACCTTGGTTGAATAAACTCAAGTTTGGTTCAAACTTAACCATGGTCACACTTGTGTCTAAAACTATGGTTAGTTTAGAACATTACAAAATTCAAATTTCAAATTTGAATACAACTGTCATCACAGTACAGTTGGACCACCACTACTCAGCAAAAAAATGACAACTAAGACTGAGCTCCAATCAGAATCCAACATCTCATTGTTCTTCAACTTGGATCCCAAGTATTTCAAACGGCTAGTTTTTCATTCAAGGCTATAGATAGTCCTTGAGTTTCTTCATTGAACATTGTTGAGATTCCAAGAGATAAATTGTTGTTGAAATTCTTGGTGATTGAAGATCATATTCAAGATTTCCAGAATCCTTCGAATCTTCAAGCACAAATCTTCAAGTCTTCAACAACTCCAGAAACCTTCATCTACAAATCTCAAGCCTTGTAAGACACAAGATTCATTAGGATCTAAAATCATATAGATTCCAAAGATTTTTTTATTCTTACATACACACTCACCCCGATTGATCAATTACTTAGATTGAATCATTAGGGATACACTAGTCCAAGTCTAGGATTTAATCTTCATAGGAAATAGATGTTGATTCAATACTTCATCTCTGTAACATGTACTCAAGTGAATCAATATATACCTCATTCAAAATCCAAGACTGACCATCTTGGTAAATGACGTAGATCTTTTAACAATCATTGTGTCATTTACTTATTGCTCTTTACATTTCTGTAAATTTATTTTATGTCTTATTCATCTTGTTTTTATTGTTCATATTAATCTTCTTTATTGTTTAATCTTTTCAGATATTCAAATTATTGTGAATTGTGTTTGTATGTTCTCTATATTGCCTAAGCTAAAATCTGACTAACTTATCATTTGCCAAAACTTCTAAGACAACAACTTTCAATCTCTCAACCTACTGCACTCATACCTACCGCATACCATCCTACCGCATTCTAACCTACCGCACTATCTTATTCAAAAACAACTCTAACTTGTTTCATTGAAAACTTCCGCTGTGCATATTACACTTGACCGCGTGGTTTGTTATCGACCGCAAAATTCAAGTTGTAAGCATAAGGTTAAATTTTGAAAAAGGGTTGAAATTTAAATAGGCTATTCACCCCCCCCCCTCTAGCCTCTTTTCATACACTTGTTGTGTCTTTGGGACCAACACTGAAACTCCAACTAAACTTTACAATGGAAAAGCTAAGTTAGGAGAAGTTTTAAGGATAGGTAATGAGGTAAAATTAAGAGTTGGCTATGGAAGTCTTTCTAAAGTTGAACACAAATCTCCTGTTAAATCCAGAAAATATAGGAAGAGGAGATATGTTTATCATCACTGTTTTGCTCCTGGTCACATTCGACCATTTTGCTATAAGTTGAAACAAGAACTTGAACATATGAAGACTGATGGTCACCTGAGCAGACAGTTGAGTACTCAACCTGCAACTCAACTGAACAGACAACAGAAGTCTGTTACAAAAACTACTTGGGGGACATTAAGTGTCAAGTGATGTTTACCACCTCAAAAGTTAGTTTCGATGGGTCTTGGTATTTCGACAGTGGGTGCTCACGGCACATTTCTGGATCCCTTGAATGCCTCATTGATTATGAACCATGCAAAGGAGGAAAGGTAAACTTTGGAGGAGGTGCACAAGGTAAGATCATGGGCAAAGGTACGCTGAATATAGTAGGTTTACCTAGGTTGCACAATGTGTTGCATGTGGATGGTTTAAAGGCTAATTTGATAAGTATAAGCCAATTGTGTGATGATGATCTACATGTCAAGTTTGATAAGAAGACGTGTGAGGTCTTCGATGATTCAAACAGATGTGTTTTGAAATGAGTAATATCCTTAGATCATTGTTACAAGTTGGTTGAAAATATTTTACGTCTTAATCAATTTTTGATAATGCTCCTGATCTTATTGTCAAATCTGCTGAAAATTGTGTTACAGGGTGTACAGGAAGACATGATCTGGTTAATGATGAATATGGACCAAAGAACTTAAACGAATCTGTAGAACTAGCACTTGTGCAGACAAATGATATACCATCTGAGCAGACAACTGACACCACAAGTGGTCAGACAATAGCTGAAAGAGGTTCAGATTCAGAAACTGAAGAAGCATTTTACCTGAATGAAGGAGCTGGTGTGATCAGGTCCGAATATATTCCATCCAAGATACATAGAAATCATCTAACTTCCCAGGTCATTGGGGGAGTGGATGAAAAGAGAAAAACCAAGAGAAAAGAAGGTCAATCACCATGACCTTGCAGGGTTGGTATACATGAACTCTATGTACCATCAAGTAAGTTCATGTTGTTTTGTTGCCGACGAATCTGATTCATAGGCATTTTTTATGTCATTTAAGGGAGGGTTGATTATTGTTCTAAAAAGCACCAATGTTAGTTATTTTGGTAATCAATTGGGTTCTTGGGAACAAACTTTTGTTTTGCTACCAGCTGCTGAATCACAATGTGTAGCAGTTGGTAGTAGGTGCTCTAAACTCCTTTGGGTATATAAATTGATCATAGACGGTGGAATCAAAGACAAAATCTCGTCTGTCTTTTGTGATGCTAAGGGTACTATAGAAAATTTTAAAGGCCCCGTTCAATGTCCTACCCCTAAGCATCTTGATTTTAGGCTTCACTATGCTCAAGATATTATTGAACAAAAAATCTTTAGTTGTCAATTTGTTGGAAATAATAAACGACTGAATGAAATTTTCATAAGGCCATTGTTTTTCGAGAGATGTTTTTCTCTCGGTGTGTGTGAGTTTAGTTGATTGCACAAGTGTGCGAACAACTGTCTGCATCTCTGTATAATTGTATATTATAGAAAAGAAAAAAAACTGCCTTCCTGCTTTGCACGATTATCTCTTGTGATCACTTGGTTGACCTTTCCCGTGGCTCTGTGTTTGACCCTTGAATGTGAGACCCTTCTTAACCTGGTAATAAAAATTATCTTGTTAATTCCTTCGTGTTGTTTATCATGGAGTGGGCACTTAATCTAAGGTTACGGGGAAAACAAGCTGCCTCCTATCTTTGAAGTCATTACTCATTTAGGCAAAATGCCGACGTTGTACAAAAATACATCCCTTGAGGAAAAAAAAGTTTGGTGACACTGTATTGTGAGAGTGAAAAGCTCCTCCCCGTAATTGATTCAATGCCAAAAAGGAAGTGTTCTAGATGCTACATGATTGAAGGACATCTCATTGAATTCCTGTGTGTTAAAACCGGGCCATTGAATATGTTGACCATACCATGTCACACCTAATTGAGATTAATCTTCACTATGTGTGCTTGTTAGGCATAACTCAAAATTAAGATTTCTTTTTGGCCTTGTGAAAATTTCATTTTGTTGATTATTATTTTCATCAAATTGTGGGCTAATCATTTCTTGGTTAACAATATGTTTAATGAGTGTGTGCACAGCTTTATGTGCAAAGGAATTCTGAACAGAATAATCTTTAGGGGCTCAAGTGGAAATTATCTTCTATGATATTGCAATGGGTCACAAAATCCGGATAAAATTTTGGTTTTTGAATTCATGTTCTTTGTTAATTTGATCCTCCAAAAGGTTAGGTCACTTTGACTTGCTTTGTTTCCTGGACCAAGTGCTTTATTTCCAGCTATAATTAGCAACATTGATCTCTCTATCTCTCTGAAAATTACATTTTTTTTTTGTAAGAATGTCATCCCTGCAGTTGTCTATGCTGTTGTTTTGGAAGTTGTGTGCACATCTCCGCACTCAACTGGTCGCACAACTTTGCAGTTGTTCCTCTGCCTCTGATCCTCTGAAGCTGCAGCTCTGATCATAATTCATAAAGGGGTTTTTAAGATATTTTCATAATGTGCGCACATTTTTTTGAAAATATCTAAAGAAAAGTGGGAGAATAGGGAAATAGACAATCAAATAGAAGAGATGATCATCAATGGAGATGATGGAGATGATCATCGAGACAATTGTATTGCTTTAGAGGGAGTTTCTAATGGAGGGGGAGAGATTGTGGTGTCCAATTAAGGGGGAGCAAGCCCGAGTTTCTTATATCATGAATGGAGATGAGATGAAGTTCAATGGGTGAAGATTAAGGTTTGAGTTTTCTTGTGCTAACATTGCTTTTGCAGGTTTTTATCAGAACCACAAAAATAGGAGGAGATTGAAAGAGTATGAAAATACTCTTTAATTTAATTTGAATTTTTGTAATTCTGGTGTATATTATGTCTATAATTAGTTTTGAGTTAATTTAGGATATAGTAATATTTATCTTAGGAATTAGTTAAATTATAATAGTTTTGATTTGACTTACTAACCTGCTAATGTTTATCTTTTGTAGTTATTTTGTATTTTAGGTAGGTTGGACTCTTGTTGATAAAGATGGAGTGGCTATAAAAGAAAGAAGAAGTCAGTCATTTTTATTTAACTCATTCCAACGATTTTGAGAGATCAAGAAGAAGCTCATATCATATTCTCTCTAAAGAGTCATTTGTGTCCTTGAAGTCTTTTGTTCAAAAAGTCTTTTATTTCTTCAAGGAGTTTTAGTTCTAGATCTATGAAGAACGATAGTTAGCAATCAATCCATTATTCGTTTCTGCTTTGGTGCACATTTTAGGATTAGATTCACAAGTTCTAGATCTAGTATTTTAGTTTATTTTGTGTTTGATTTGTTCTTGAGTCGAGAACACATTTAGTCTTTTTATTATTTTATTTCTTTCATTGTAATCGTTTGCTATAACTTGTACTCTGCAAGTTTTTTATTAATGAAAGTTTTTCAGCAAGCATAGTCTTGCTGAAGTGTTTAATTCGTGTTTTAATACATTCCGCTGTGTTTTTACATTTTTTCTGAGATTCTGTCAGTGGACAGTTGTCAGATCAGTTGTGTTGTCACTTGTGTGATCATCCTTGATCACAAGTGTCCTGACAAGTGGTCGTTCCCAGAAAACAGTCTTAGCTACAAATTTTTCAGGTTAGTTAGTGTAATAATGAGTAGATATACTTAAAAAAGTTCGGGAAGTGAAATACTCTTTCTGTCTCATACTTATTGCTATTTACTTTTATTTTGGGCGTATCGTACTTATTGCTACTAATCTAAAATATTTGCTTTTCTCTCAACAACTATCACTAACTTATTTTTTTTTCTCTTACATACTTACAATAGTTACTTTTTTAACATATTTTTTTAATACCTGTGCACTCTGATGTAGTAGCAATTATGATGAGACAAAATGAGTGAAAGAGAAAATGATGTTTACCACACATACTTACCATGGACATTCTTTGTCCAAAATCTCTTGGGTATGCTTACCCTCTATCACTACATACTCTGTCTCCCCCTCCTGCCCTCCTCCCCTCCCTTATTGATCAAGGCTTACGTTTTCAGAAACTCTCACTGACAAATATACACACAGAAGAAATATACATATTCATATATCAAGAAAAATAAAATAAAATTAAGAAAGAGGCTAACCTCAACCTAAACCCAGGATTGGACAAAAACAATGAAGCAACTTCAGCAGCAGCAGGCCACCGCCTCATCATCGTCGGAAGCAGTGTCGTCATTACCATCCAACTCATCGCCGCCGTCACCTTCGCCACCAGCACCCGACCAATCGCAACCATCCATACAGTCATCGACGGCTCAGACGCCGGCGACAGAGGATCCGGCGTCGTCCAGGGAAGCATCCGGCGGCGGAGGCCAGGAGTCGGTGATAATCGAGAGGCGGGGAGAGTACGCTGCCATATGCAAATGGAGCATTTCCAATTTCCCCAAGGTTAAAGCTAGGGCACTGTGGAGTAAGTACTTTGAAGTAGGCGGTTACGATTGCCGCCTTTTGGTTTACCCTAAAGGTGATTCTCAAGCATTGCCTGGTTACATCTCAGTTTATCTCCAAATCATGGACCCTAGAGGAACTTCTTCTTCTAAGTGGGATTGCTTTGCTAGCTACAGGCTTGCCGTGGTAAACCCTATAGATGATTCGAAATCAATTTATCGAGATTCTTGGCACAGGTTTTCTAGTAAGAAGAAATCTCATGGTTGGTGTGATTTCACACCTTCTACTTGTATTCTCGACTCGAAATGCGGGTTTTTGATGAATAATGATTCTGTTCTTATTACTACTGATATACTTGTATTGAATGAATCTCTTAATTTTGTTCGTGATAACAATGAGCTGCAATCTAATTCGTTATCCGGGGCCTCTGTTGTTACGGGTCCTGTTGGGGATGTTTTGAGTGGGAAATTTACTTGGAAGGTTCATAATTTTACTTTATTTAAGGAAATGATTAAGACACAGAAGATAATGAGCCCTGTTTTTCAGGCTGGTGAGTGTAATTTAAGGATTAGTGTTTATCAGAGCACAGTGAATGGTGTTGATTATTTGTCCATGTGTTTGGAGAGTAAAGATACAAAGAATTTGGCTTCTGATATGAGTTGTTGGTGTTTGTTTCGAATGTCTATTTTGAATCAAAAACCTGGAATGAATCACATGCACAGAGATTCTTATGGGCGTTTTGCTGCTGACAGTAAGAGCGGGGATAACACGAGTTTAGGGTGGAATGATTACATGAAGATGTCGGATTTCACAGGGAAAGAGTCTGGGTTTTTGGTGGAGGATACAGTGGTGTTTAGCACGTCTTTCCATGTTATAAAGGAGCTTAGTAGCTTGTCGAAGAATGGGGGATTGATTGGAGGGAGGATTGCTAGGAAGTCTGATGGTCATTTCGGGAAATTCACTTGGAGAATTGAGAATTTCACAAGGTTGAAGGATCTTCTGAAGAAGAGAAAGATTACAGGGCTTTGCATCAAGAGTAGGAGGTTTCAAATAGGGAATCGTGATTGCCAGCTTATAGTTTACCCCCGAGGTATGCAATAATCTGTAGCTTGCTGTTAATATTTTTGTAGACATTAATATTATTATTATCATTCTCTATTGATAAGAAGAATTTATTTAGATTTGAGCTGAAAACTGGGTATCTTAAAGAGCAAGCAAGAACTTGATCAGATTGTTGACTGAACTATCAGCCACTACCATGGCTGATATGACAGAAATTGAAATGATTTGTATGGGAGTTGCTCACAGGAATTGAATTTGGAACATAAATTGATTCTTCAAAAGGGAAATAGTGATCCGTCTTCCATCACGGGGACTTCTTTGTCTCACAATTATAATCATTTGTACATTTGATATACTCCCTCCGTTTCATGTCACTTGAGACTTATTTCCTTTTTCGTCCGTTTCACATCACTTGAGACTGCCCAAAATGGTAAAGAATCTTTACTATTCTTCCCACTCATTCTCTCTCATATTTTACTTTTACACTCACAACATAAATCAACTTACTATTCCTCCCACTCATTCTCTCTCCTATTTAATTTTTCATACTCACAAACACCTCCTCCCACTATTTCTCTCTCTTACTTTTCCTAATTTGTGTGCCAAAATTTTTGGTCTTAAGTCACATGAAACGGAGGGAGTATAATTTGTGAACCAGGTAGAGTTCATATATAAACTGAAATTATGATTTTCACACATGACTTATGGTATCAGGACAGTCTCAGCCACCATGTCACCTTTCTGTATTTCTTGAAGTTACTGATTCACGGACTACTACCAGTGACTGGAGTTGTTTTGTTAGCCATCGTTTATCGGTTCTAAACCAAAAGATGGAGGATAAGTCCGTTACAAAGGAATCTCAAAACCGTTACTCAAAGGCTGCAAAAGACTGGGGATGGCGTGAATTTGTGACGCTAACCAGTTTATTTGATCAAGATTCTGGATTCCTTGTTCAGGATACTGTGGTATTCTCTGCGGAAGTACTTATCTTGAAAGAGACATCCATAATGCAGGAATTTACTGATCAAGATTCTGAATCTGGTTCCCAAACAGATAAAGGTGGGAAACAGAGTTCATTTACATGGAGGGTGGAGAATTTCTTGTCCTTCAAGGAAATTATGGAAACCCGAAAGATATTTAGCAATTTTTTTCAAGCTGGTGGATGTGAGCTTCGTATTGGTGCGTTCTCTTTACCATTAGTGAATTGTGTTGTAGCTTATAGCGTTTGATCGGCAGGCTTAAAGGGTTCCTTATCTCGCCTTTCTCTTTTTAATTCTTTTTCTGATGCAGGCGTATACGAGTCCTTTGACACCATTTGTATATACCTTGAGAGCGATCAGTCTGCTGGCACAGATCCTGATAAGAACTTTTGGGTTAGATACAGAATGGCTGTGTTAAATCAAAAGAATCCTACCAAGACTGTTTGGAAGAAATCATCTATTTGTACAAAGACGTGGAATAACTCTGTTCTTCAATTTATGAAAGTGTCAGACATGCTGGAAGCAGATGCAGGATTTCTTGTACGAGACACCGTTGTCTTTGTTTGCGAAATCTTGGATTGCTGCCCCTGGTTTGAGTTTTCGGACCTAGAGGTCAGTGGTCATTGCATCAAAATACATATATTTCCATAATATTAGTCATTCAAAAGATATCTATGTGCAATTCGATTGGCCTATTGTGAAACTACTGTGTCAATGAAAGTTCTCTTGATCTCATTTTTTTGGATAAGAGGCTTAACTTAGGCACCTAAACTGAAGTTGAACTCATTGTTAAAACCTGGCTCTATAAGGTGCTGCTTCATGAACTAACCAAATCAGTTCCCTAGTTTGTTAGAAGAATAATATGATCAGTGGAAATGAGTTGCTCCCTCTGTCACAAAATGATCTTCATACTTTTTTTGCCGTTACTAAGAATGAACGTTGAGCATTAATTTTAGATTGATTTAATCATTCATATGAAAATCTAAAACTTGGTATTGACAATATTGTTGATGTTGTATCAATAACAAGTTTTAGATTTTCATTAGGATAATTAAATCAACCTAAAATTATGGCTCAAAGTTCATTCGTAGTAACGGCAAAGAAAGTAGGAAGATCATTTTGGGACACAGGGAGTATTAGTTTTCTTGGTTATTGGGTTTAGGACAAAGTTCTTATACATAACCATGGACTTGCTTAGGGCTGTGATTCAAGCCGTTATAACATTGAATTTAACGAGCTCATCCGGGTACCCGGGTGACTCGATTAAAATTACACAAGGCGAGTTCGGCGGATTAATTTGAATTAAAACCCGACTCGAATTACTTGACTTGCTTAAAAAAATTAAGCACGACTCGAACTATTCCACTCGTTTTACTGCTCAAGACTTGCTATAGAAGGATGTAACGGTTGTTGCATTGCAGTTCTGATACTTTAAAACTTTTTCATGTCATTTGGAGGTGTGTGTTGTTTGCTGATGGCATTACCCTTCTGAAGAAAAGACAGCTTGAATAAATGCCAAGGAAATTGGGGACTGGGGAGAAACTTTAGAAATAAGAGGCTAATATATTCTATGTAAGATTGAAATGGTATGTTCTGTGGATAGCTGCTTGTTAAGCCATTTTGAAAAGTTCAGTGATTTCTTTTATATGTTTGTGTGTGTGTAGAAGAGTGATGTAAAATCAGTAAATCATATAATCTTGGATTGAGAAGAGGATAGAACCTAGAAGTATGTGAGTAGGGCTGACTCCCCTTTTCGGTATTGAGTCGTAATGCTTGTCTTTGTTTACTTCTTTTCTTTGTGCTTGTTGGATCTATAGTGAACAAAAGCAGTAGGAAGACCTTTCTTACTGCCATTTATCTTAAGAACTTCATCTTTTTTGTTACTTTACCCTATTAAATCTTGAAGAAGGAAAGCTCAAGCGAGATGGAGGTGAAATACATCTATCCGATATGAGTTGTATGGAGAGAGAAAGGAACAAATAAAACTTGCATGGGGGAGGAATTACCATTACTTAGGTTGAAATGCCCAATGGTTGACCTTCTTACTTTTGGATGGACAAGGTCCTTAATGGAGTCACAGAATTCTCCCTCCGTCCCAAATTGATCTTCCCATTTGACTATTCAAAAATTTTAAGGATATGAACACTTGCTTCACTAGTCATGTTTTGTTTGTGCACTTTAAGCCTAAATGGTCGAAATGAGAAGAACTTTTTGGGACAATGAAAATTACAAATGGGGGAAGATCATTTTGTGACAAAGGGAATATTTTTTTAGTGGATATGGTTTGTTGATAGAGCTTTATAATTAATTTATGAGCTTCTTGTTTTTCCGGGGAAGGGTCCTTAATGGGTGTCACTGCCATTTTCGTCTCAAATGCACTTATACTTGAATTAAAAGCTTTAGTGGCATAAGCATTTTGCTACGGGAAGTGGTTAAGTTGACAACTATCTAATACCAAAAGCTTTAGTGGCATAAGCATTTTGCTACGGGAAGTGGTTAAGTTGACAACTATCTAATACCATAGTAGAAGAGCGAGGTGCGGTAGATGATGTTTATAGGAGAGTAATATTAAGTGAGTTGAAGCTTAAACGGGCTTAAAGAGATCCATGTGATTGACTTTTACCCAGAGTGTTGAAAGGAAAATTTAAAGGACATGCAATTTACTTCCCATTCTTAATGGCATCTATTGAACAATCAAGAAATACCATGAGCCACATGAAAATGCTCAACTGGATGTTCGATAGAAGTAAAAAAATGAAAAATTCTAAACAAGTAAAACTCTGAAACTGTTGAAGCTATCCCAGTTAGATAACTGAGTCATAACCTGATATGGTTTGGACATATTGACGTGTGCCACCAAGTATTTGTTTTTTACTAAAAGGGCAATGCCCCCTAAATTTCATTAATAGAACATAGAAGGGGTACCCATCAATCAATACGGAGTGCGGCATAAAGCCCAACCTCAAGGGGAAAAAAAGAAGAAGAAAAGCGTTGAAGGAAAGAAAAAAGAGAAGAGGTTAACCCCATTTTCTTCCATGCTTCATACCAATGAACCCTGGGTGCCCGAGGTGAGACACCCACCCCACCCACCATGCACCAAATTCATCACAAAAAGAGTCCGACATGACATACAGATAGAGATAAAGCATCAGCTTCTGAATATCAAGTACAACACTCACGTAGAGTAATAGAGAAGGTTGGACCAAAACTAATACGACAACAATCTTCAAGAGAAGTATTATCATTATCAATGGTGATGTAATCGGAACATACTGCATTTGACTTGATAGAATGGTGACTAAAGATTTATTTTAGTGATAAAGGCAAGTTGATTTGAGATATTCTTAGTCATAGTAATGAATGAAGCTATGAGAGGAGAAGAACAATTTAGTGAAGGAAGGTCGAATAGTAAGCAAAAGAAAATGGGGCATTGCGTTTTGGACTTCTTAAAGATTGAAGAGGAAATGGTATAGAATGTTGGAAACTGTTTTGATACTAGTTCAATGTTAAAACTTAATGAACAATATGGAGGCTACTAATTGATGGCATGCAATATAATTTGGACAAACTACCCAGATATTCCTCTACTATTTTCCTCTTTTGGGATTAGTCCTTGTACCCAAACATTAAGAAAACCCATCCCTGTACCATTCAAATTTAAACACAATTGGTCCCTCCGTCCATTTCCATGAGTTTTGAGCCGTAATCATGCCACATGCAACTTATAGAATATTTAATAGGGTAAAATGGTCATGACAATAAAAATAGTATGAGGACTTGTTGTGTGAAGATACGGATAAACTTGCATTCTTACCTCTCCAACGCTCAATAATTAGTTGGTTTAGTCGACTAATTTCAAGGAAAAATCTGAGGTTAGGGTTTCTGCCGAATTAGAAGGATACATTGGTGTGGATCAGAAAAGATATTAGAACGGGATATTATAGTAGGTGTTCTTCCCATGTTCCAGCTTTCAAATCTATGGTTATGGTTTCTGTCAAGTTGTTAATAGTCTGTTTCGTTTCGCCTACTTTCATCAATGGAAATTGTTCCAGCTTTTCTCATCTCTTTTATTTTGGTCACTGATACTCTGTGTTTAGGGTTTTGTGGTTGTTATTAGCTATGTACGTACCTTCGTCAGATCAATCCTGGTACTATTTTTGTTGTGACGACCATTTTACCGTGCTAATTATCACTAGTGTTGCATGTAACATGCCTTAACGGCCCAAAACTAACGAAATTGGTGGGAGGGACCAATTGAGTTTATTTTTAGTGGTACCGGGACAAAGTTTTTTTATTTTTTTTGGGGTACATAGACTAATCCCATAATAAGCAAATAATAGAGGGACTATTGGGATAGTTTGTTCGTATTTTTTCGGCATTATGTTTTCACAATACATGTATACGCTCACACACTCACAAATCTATGTATGCCCTTTTCATTAGGATATAAAGTTGTTCACCTGTTGACCCGTGGATTAAATTTCAAATGTACGATATTATGCCATTATTTTGATTTTAAAAGGTTGATGTACGTTGTATACTCCCTGTGTACTGTCCTAAGCAAGAGGACTTGGTACCTAACCTGATAACTATCATAGCCTTTTACACCAATAGCTTTGTTTAATAATAAATTCCTCCTTTCACGTCTGGTAGGCATTTTTACGGCACAAGTTGGTATCAGTTTAGTCTTTTGAATTGCGTCGTTATGCACCTTGGTTTGCACACATGTGAGATAGACCAAAGGTTGTAGATAACTTGAAACATATTTACATTAATCAATGCTTCAGCAAAAACATTTTTCGAACACATCTTGATTGGATATAAGCTACAAGTTGATGGAGCTTAGTTATGAACTGGGTAACAAGCTGACCTATTTGGAAGTAGTAATTTCGTGTGTCCTCACATGTCCTAGGATATGGTTTTTTTTTACAAGAGTAGTGGACTAATACCTATTTTGGCCATCTATTTCCGATCAACTATCTTACGTATTTTTCCATCCCTAATAAGAAACCAATTTATCTTAAATCTTAAAGTGTTAAGAGAGGGACTGGGGAATGTATATAAAGCTTAAGAGTTCTCCGCTCTCTCCTTCTCTCCTCCGGGGTGTGAAGATCACATGTTGAGAGTTAACAAAGGTGCCTCCCGAGAGATCAGAAACCAAACAAACCAAACAGGGTACTAACATGTGAACTCACAACAATACCAGCTACATATCCAGGGGGTAAAGATTCGAACCCACGACCTTTCCAAACGAGAGCTGTGTGATCATGTTCATTTACCCACTCATGTAAAACCTTAAGATGGAGAAGTCTTAAAGAGAGGCCCCAATTATGTATATCAAGCCTAGTAAGTCCCTGCATGTTTGACCCTTTCACAAGTCGAGCGATAACAAAGGATGTACTTTTTTTTTTCTTTTTTTTTTTTTCTTTTGATGAAGAGAGATTATGATAATGTGTGTGCTAAAAGATTACAATATTGTGAAAAGTGAGATGAATAGATGTCCACTTTGTTTCGTTGAAGTTTTAAGCTGTACTGGGAATACCTCACAACTGCTTGATAGAATTTAAGCCCAGGAGTCACTGGCAGAGGAGCTTCAATGTTTATGCTGTATCATTCCATAATGCTTCTCTCTATGTTGAATGTTGCTAATCCAGTAGGTCTTGAACTTCTCTTATTTGTGCTGCTAATGTTTGACCTTAGTCATTCAGGTATTTGCTTCTGAAGATGATCAGGATGCTCTATCGACGGATCCTGACGAACTTGTCGATTCCGAGGATAGCGAAGGAATCAGTGGGGACGAGGAAGACATCTTCCGGAATCTTCTCTCTAGAGCAGGGTTTCATCTTACATATGGTGATAATCCTTCACAACCTCAGGTCACTCTGAGAGAAAAGCTTCTCATGGATGCTGGTGCAATAGCTGGTTTTTTAACTGGACTTCGTGTTTATCTTGATGACCCTGCTAAAGTAAAACGCTTGCTTCTTCCAACCAAGCTCTCCGGTACTTCTGATGAAAATAGGATAGCTACGAATGATGAATCATCCCCCAGCCTGATGAACTTGTTGATGGGGGTCAAAGTTTTGCAGCAGGCCATCATTGATCTACTTTTAGATATAATGGTGGAATGTTGCCAACCTTCAGAAATAAGCCCTAATGATCATTTCTCAGATGTCACATCTAAACCTTCTCATGAGGGCAGTGGAACTATCAGACCAGTGGAATCTGATAGGAGAAGTGGGGCAACAGAATCTGCGCAGTCCCATGTAGATGACAGGTTTGATATTGGGATGGATGAAAGCACGAGTACTTCTGCAGTTCAAAGCTCTGACATAAATGGGAGTAATACACCTGAAAAAACTGTTCCTCGTCAACCTATATCTCCTCCTGAAACCTGTGCAGAGGGAACATCTGAAAGTACCTCGCTTCGCTCCAAGGTACATCTTTCATTATGGCATTTGGACCCTAATTCTTGTGTATCATCTGAGCAAATTGTAATTGCAGACCAAATGGCCAGAGCAGTCTGAGGAGCTTCTGGGATTGATTGTGAACTCATTGAGAGCACTGGATGGTGTTGTTCCACATGGTTGTCCCGAACCAAGACGTAGACCGCAGTCCGCACAGAAGATTGCTCTTGTTTTGGATAAAGCTCCTAAGCATATTCAACATGACTTGGTTGCATTGGTACCCAAATTAGTTGAGCATTCAGAACATCCACTTGCTGCTTGTGCTCTCCTAGATCGGCTTCAAAAGCCAGATGCAGAACCTTCATTACGACTACCCGTAAGATGATCATACAGTATTCTTTGATAACGTCTTTCTAGTCTTGATGGGATTCTCTGTTGGCATATACTCCCTCCGTCCCCAAATGATCTTTCCATTTGCCATTTTGTCCCAAAAAGTTCTTCCCATTTCTACAATTCGGACTTAAATGTGCATCACCTAAACATGGCTAGTGAAGCAAGTCCTCATGTTCTATAAAAAGTTTGAATAGTCAAATGGGAAGATCATTTTAGGAAAGAGGGTATTTGTATAGTATTTTGGGGATCTATTTTAATTTATCTTTGGTTAGATACCTTAACTATTACAACTTTTTTTCTTCAGGTTTTTGGTGCTCTTAGCCAGTTAGAATGCAGTAGCGAAGTTTGGGAAGGTGTTCTATTTCAATCTTTTGGACTTTTGGCCGACTCGAATGATGAACCTCTTGCAGCTACCGTGGATTTTATATTCAAAGCTGCATTGCATTGTCAACAACTACCAGAAGCAGTATGAATCAACATCTTTGGATGATCTGGTCTTTTTTATTTCATTTAGAGCCTCAGCGTTTGATTTTGTTATCGGATTTTGAATATATGTTTTTCTTTAAATTTAATTTAGGTCAGCTCTGTTCGTTCAAGGCTAAAAGATCTTGGAGCTGAAGTCTCTCCATGTGTCCTTGATTACTTGAGTAGAACAATAGGTACTTGTGCAGATTTTGGTGAAGCATTTCTTAGAGACATTGATGGTGATGATGATTTTGTTGAGAAGTGCTCAGCTATTTCATGTGGGCTCTTTTTATTTGGTGAAAATGGGCCAGCATCTGAAAGATTGCATACAATAGATGAGCAAGCTTTCTGTGCTAGCGTTCATTTTTCAGATATATACATCCTGTTAGAGATGCTATATATTCCTGCTTTTGCTGTTGATGCTTCCCAAACTTTTGATAGAGCCATATCGAGAGGGGAAATCATGGATCAATCTGTAGTTTTTGTCCTGGAAAGGCGCCTTGCTCGGAGGATGAATTTGACATCACAATTTGCTGCTGAAAATCTTCAGCGCACAGAAGTAATTATGGAGGGAGAAACCAT
The DNA here is from genome assembly GCA_026119855.1 of Campanula takesimana. NCBI lineage: Eukaryota > Viridiplantae > Streptophyta > Magnoliopsida > Asterales > Campanulaceae > Campanula > Campanula takesimana. The sequence continues at coordinate 467,606 of JAOWBW010000256.1, forward strand.
TGAACAACTGAGGGCCCACCAGGATGAGTTCACCTCAGTTCTTGGTCTTGCTGAGACATTGTCACTTTCTAGAGACCCATCCGTAAGAGGATTTGTGAAGATGCTTTACACTTTTTTGTTCAAGTGGTATCAGGACGAGTCTTACAGATTAAGAATACTAAAAAGATTTGTTGACCGTGCCACTAGTGCTACAGATAGCAGTAGGGAACTAGATTTAGATTTGGATATTTTGTCTATTCTTGTCTGTGAGGATCAAGAATTCGTTAAGCCAGTTTTGAGCATGATGCGGGAAGTTGCTGAACTTGCAAATGTTGACCGGGCGGCTCTTTGGCATCAGCTATGTGCCAGCGAAGATGAAATTCTTTGCATTCATGAAGAGAGGAAGGCAGAAATTTCCAGCATGGCTACAGAAAAGACTCTTGTGTCCCAAAGGTTGAGTGAATCTGAGGCTACTTGTACACGGCTCAAGGTACTTTATATTTTAGTTTCTTTGTATTGCAAACTATGGAGGGGTATGGTTCTAACTCTCATTCTCATGAAATTGCAGAACGATATGAAGGCTGAGATGGACCGCTTTGCTAGGGAGCGAAAGGAATTGTCTGAGCAAATACAAGAGATTGAAAGTCAATTAGAATGGCTTCGGTCAGAAAGGGATGAGGAAATTGCAAAACTTTCTACTGAAAAGAAAGGTCTTCAAGATCGTCTTCATGATGTAGAGGCACAACTTTCTCAAGTGAAGTCCAGGAAACGTGACGAATTGAAGGTATCCATTTGTTCTTAGCAGCAGCAATTAAACTAGGAAGTGGTCCCGATCATAACTTTGCAAGTAGACTTATTAACAACTACCTCCGTCCCAAAATGAATTTTCATAAATTTCTCAAATTTTCTCTTAATCAAGAGCTAATTTGAAAATGTTTTGGACATTCATTTTGGTACAGAGGGAGTATAATTTTGCTTATATTGGCATGTATAGTTGGAACTTCTGCCCTCTTCTTCTAATCACCCCAAGTTACAGTGTTTGTATCCTTGAGATGCCATGATCAATAACGCCGTTGAGTTGATTTCCATATCATTTTGTGACCCCGATAGAAATTCCGTTGAGTAAAGTACCAAATTGATCCGCTTATTATTCCAAATGAGTAAACCACAAAATGGACCCGCGTACTATTTGCCCCTACATCACTTTGACATGCGTACTACCAACTCAGTAAATGTACCCTGCGTACTATAGTTATATTATCAATTTCCCTGAGATTTGTAATGTCAGTTAAAAAGTTAACAAGATTGTTAATAACTTAACAAAAAGGAAGATTAATTTTTTTAGAATTGACCCTAAATTTTAAAATTAACCCCCTTTATCATCATCTTCTTCCTCCCCTTTTTTCTTCATAGCGCCTTACCCTCACTAGCCGCCTGCCCCACCTCCACCCACCGACCAAATCCACCCACCACCAGTCACAACCGCGACCACCCTAGCCACCACCCCCGACCACCCCAACCACCACCGCCAACAACTACTATCATCACCGTAAGACAAATTTTCCCAAATCAAACCCTAAGACAAATTTTCCCAAATCAAACTCTAAATCAAATGCCAAATCAAATTCGAAGTTGGCCTTTGACCAAAACTCCTTCCATGTGTAGAGAAGAATGGTAAAAACGAGTGAGAGAGTAATGGAGTCGGATCTGCACTTTGGTCCGGCCAGGGCTCCTTGGGACGAATGCGAGGTGCCAGAATCAGTTCATTTTCCAGTGTCGATCTTCTTTTTCTGATTGTCTGGTTCAACGGTGGTCGAGAAAGAACACTAGGGTTTGTTCTCATTTCGTTGATGAAAGCATCGACTAAAAGAGTAGGGAAAGTGTGTGAAAATCTTACACAGAGTGTACAAGGGCTGGTGTGAAGACCCAATTGTGAAATTGGATAAATGGATGTTATCAACAAACGGAAGAATTGATGAAGGGGGAAGATAAATCTGACCGATCGAGCCTCATCGACCCTACATGTTGATAAGAATCCAATTTCTCACTATATCTAAATTATATCCTATTAGTTTCCCATGATATTCCATCTTTGTTTTTATAGTATTTCTATTATATGACTCACCCATTCCCTTCACCTTTCTTTCATTCATATCACTATTATTTTCTGGATTGATAACAATAGTGTTTGTGTTGAGTGGATTTGGCCAGTGGTGGGTGGGTGGAGGTGGGGCAGCACTTGGCTGGTGAGGGGAGGATGGGGGGTTATGAAGAAGAAATGTATGAAGAAGATGATGATGATAAAGGGGTCAATTTTTGAAATTTTGGTTCAATTTTAAAAATTTGAATCTAACTTTTTGTTAAGTTATTAACAACCCTGTTAACTTTTTAACTGGCGTTACAAATCTTAGGGAAATTGATAATAAACTATAGTACGCAAGGTACATTTACTGAGTTGGTAGTACGTAGGTCAAATTGATGTTGGGGCAATAGTACGTGGGTCGATTTTGTGGTTTACTCTATCCCAAATTATCACTTTTACCTTCGTACTATTGAAACAATAAAAGTAACGTGTGTACTATTGATAAATTAACAAAAGCAACCAAAAGCGTTAATGAGTGTAATGGATGTAACGGGCATTAGTTACTTTAACAAATATTATTACCAAAATTTTCAAATTGCCACCATAACTAAACAAACTCATAACTCGCTTAATTAAATACTAAATTTACCTACCCTTACAAATATAAATAGTAAACATTCTAATTTAATCCCAATAAGTTACGCCACCCTCCTCTAATCTAGGTCAGAAACTTAACAAAATAAAAGGAAAACAAAACCCTTATCTCTCTACCAACAGCTGCCCCCTTCTGCATGTGATCATCCCTCCTAGCCCCAGCTTCTGTCCTCCCCACTCTAGGCGTTGTCGCCCTCACCACACCACCTCCCATTATTCCGATATCTCGCCTCCATTCTCAAGCGTCGGTTCTCCACGCTCCAAACTTACCTCAACCATCTCTCGCACCACATATAGAAGAAATATGATTAAGAAAGGGAAGAAACCCATTTTCCTTCCTCACGTCGCACCGTCCCTCAGCCCCACCCTTCCACCGTTTCACCTCCTCTCGGCCGCATCATTCATCACTGTCACCCCACTTCTTCCACCATTTTCCTTCCAGATCGATGAAGGACCACGGGAGAGGGAAATCCTGCTGATTTGAAAGAGATTGATTTTCAGTCATGGATTTTGATTTGGATTTCGAGTTATGGATTTTAAAAATCTTTATTTTAGAAATAATTTTGTTTATTGCTTTGTGAGATTTTGTTGAAATTGTTGGTGGTTGTGGGGGTGGGGGTGATGGTGATGGTGGCAAGGGTATTGTGGTGCTGGTGGTGAGAGGAGGGGGCCTAAGAAGAATGTTAAGCTATTTTCAAAATAAGGGTAAAAAGGTCAGTTTAGTACTCTATTAAGCGAGTTGGAGCCTGTTTGGCTATGTTTGGCTATGGGGCAATTTATAATTTTGATAGTATCATTTGTTAAAAGAGGAAGTCTTGTGTGAGACGGTCTCACACAGGTTTTTGTCTTGTTAAAATACCAACGCCCATTAATTTCCATCAACATTGGCAACAACTTCCGTTAATTTTTCTAATTTATTAATCGTATGTATGTTGCTTTTGTTGTTTCGACAATACAAAGGTTAAAGTGAAAATTTGGATAGTACAATAATAACAACAACAAAGCCTTTGTCACAAAATAATTTAGGGTCGGCTAACAAGAATCCTCGTATGTCATCGTGAAAGAAAAGATGTAAGAAAACAATAAGTTAAAAGAAGAAATAGGTGAAAAAAAGTTTAGAAAAAGAAATGAAGAGAAGAAAAAAAAATAATGATAATAAAAGAATAAATAGATAATAGATAGGGAAAATGAAAATAATAATAATAATAATAAAAATCGATCCCCATCATCCACATGAATTTTACCCTCCACTCCAGCCTCTTCAACGCCATGTTTTCATCAAATCCAAGTAAACTCGTATAATTTTCAATCACCCTAATCCAAGTTTGCTTGGGTCTTCCCCTACCCCTCCCCAATTTATCACTTCTCCACTCTTCAGGGCTCCTAACCGGGCATCAGTCGGTCTCCTTCTCATATGACCAAACCACCTTAGACGATTCTCCCTCATTTTATCCTCAATTGGTGCTACTCTTACTTTACCCTTGGTCACTTTATTCCCCAATCGATCATTTCTTGTATGCCCACACATCCATCGTAGCATACGCATCTCTGGTACATTCATCTTATGAACGTGACACTATTTCATGGCCCACCATTCAGTGCCATAAAGGAGTGCCGGTTTAATTACCGTGCGGTAGAATTTTCCCTTTAATCTATGGGGCATGCTGGGATCATATAGAAACCCTAAGACACTCTTCCAACCTGCTTTAATCATATGAATCACATCTCCATCCTTTTATAGATCAAAGATAGCGATCTCTGAAGCTTGGACAATCTTTCCATCGAATGTGATCACCCCTGCCTCCCTACTTCCAACTCTGTTAAACTTACTCTCCAAATATTTAGTCTTGCTTCTACTCAGTTTAAAACCTCGAGATTCCAAAGTGTGTCTTCACAACTCCAATTTACTTTCAACAACCTTTTTTTTCTCATCAATCAGCTAAATATCATCTGCGAACAACATGCACCATGGAATATCATCTGCGAACAACATACACCATGGAATATCATCTTTGATTAACCTCATCAATCCGTCCATTATCAGATCTAAGAGAAAGGAACTAAGTGCAGAATCTTGATGCACTCCAATCGTAATAGGGAGCTCTTCTATCTTCCAACACTAGTCCGTACACTAGTACTAACTCCATTATACATGTCTTTAATAATATCAATATATTTCATTGAAACGTCTTTCTTTGCTAAATCCCACCAAAGTACATCCCTTGACACTTTATCATACGCCTTCTCCAAATCAATGAAAATCATATTTAAAATTTTCTTTTTATCCCGATATTTCTCCATGGTTTGTCTCATAAGATAGATTGCCTCCATAGTCGATCTTTCGGGCATACATCCAAATTGGTTCTCCTTAGCCTTTGTGCAATCACTCGTTCCTATAGTTTGATAGTATGACTCAATAGTTTGATCCCTCGGTAGTTGGCACAATCTTGGACATCACCTTTGTTCCCGTATAAAGGGGTCAACTTACTTTTCCTCCACTCCAGTGACATTATGTTACGAACTCCATCTATCTATTATCTCTTTAACCCCGACCAGAACTCTTTGGTCTATATCCTTCGCACATTTAACCCTTCCAATATTTCGTGTCCTCTTATCCCTCATACGAGCAAGTCTATAGATGTCTTTTTCCCCTTCTTTTGTATCCAATCTTTCATAAAGTTCTTGATTCATATTCGCTCTTGCGTGTCTTACTGCTTTCTTTGCTTCTCTTCTAGCCTCCTTATACATCTCATAGTTTTCATCCCTCCTGCATTTTCCCAATAATTTGTAGCATTCTCGCTTGCTCTTTATTGCTTGCTTACTTCCTCGTTCTACCATGATGTGTCCTTACTTGGTGGCACGCTTTCTTTAGATTCTCCAAGGACTTCTTTAGCCACCTCCTTTATGGTCTATCTTAGCCCTGGCCGAATCTATATCCATATCCTCCATAGTACTTATTACCTGATCAAATCCCGGTAGTGGCCATCTTAGCGATAAATCTCTGTTGATTCTCCCCTTGAAGCCTCCACCACTGGAGTTTAGGGTCTATTTATGGTTTTCTCTTCCTTGAAATTCTCCTACTTCAAAAATAAGTACTACAAGTCTATGTTGAGTTGCCGTACCCTCACCCGGACTTGCCTTGCAATATTCGTAACTCTTTCTACAAGCATTTCTTACTTAAAGAAGAAGTCAATCTGACTGGACTCGCATTACCTCCACTTCTATAGGTTACCAAGTGAGATTGTCTCTTCTTGAACCCAGTGTTCATTATACTCAAGTCATATACCATTGCAAAATCCTGGATACCGTTTTCTTCTTTATTCCTCTCCCTAAAACCAAAACCTTTAAATCTGGAATAGTGCGCGGGTCAATAATTACGTACATGCCATTTCAGTTTTATTTGATGCTGGTGATTTGAATATTTCCGTTCTATACATAGATTAATGATAATCTTTCATCTCTCCCTCTCAGCCCTTAGTTTTTTTTTTTTTTATTTCATTTTCGGCCATTTCTTATTTGAAGTGAAGAAAATGTTTTAATATAAATGGCCCATGGTGGGTTGGGAGTAACTTTCGCTGCTACATGTGGCTCATCTTTACTCACTTAAGCTTGTACTTGCCATCTCCCTTTCCCCTTTGTTTGCTTTTCCCTCTTTCTATTTGATATGAGGAATTTATCTCCATTTTCAGGAGATTTTGGTGAAATTACATTGAGGCATGAATATGCCTGCCTTTATTTTAGCAGCTTTCGCTGATACAGTAATACTCAATCCGTCGCGTAATTATCTTCTCACTTTTTTTTGTTGTTAACACGAAGGTACTTTGAGCTCTAAAACTTGTTATTGATACACCATTATAAATACTATTAATAACAATTTTTAGTTGTTAAGTAGGATAGTCAAACTAACCTAATTATTGCTCAAAGTATTTTCATTTTGAAAAAAAAAGTAGGATGATCATTTCGGGACGAAGGAAGTGTTATCAAATGAGTTACTAAGATGTTTGAGTGAATTCCCCTTTACAAGTGGATCTTTTGCTAAATGATCATATCCTACTAATATCTTATAAAGACGCATCATGAAAACATACGAGGCCATGCTTATAAAAGTGTTGACTTGTTGATTCTCTTAGATACTGGATTCTTGCTGGATTTCCCTTTTTTTTAATCCCTTTTAATATGCACGCATAATTTGTTATATTTTTAAAAAGTTACTCCATCCGTCCCAAAATGATCTTTCTGCTTTTTTTATCGTTACTGCACACTAATTTTAGGTAGAATTGATTACCCTAGTGAAAATCTGAAATTTGTTATTGATAGTATTGTTGATGGTGTATCGATTACAAGTTTCAAATTTTCATTAGTATAACTAAATCAAATTATAATTGTTGCTCGAAGTTCATTCGTAGTAATGGCAAAAAAAGTGGGAAGATCATTTTGGGACGGAGGGAGTAAATTCTTTTACTGTTTGCTTGATTAAATGTTGTTTGGCTCTACTTTTGGAATATTATGTTGACAGTGTTATCCATGATTGTTGCAGAGAGTAACAAAGGAGAAAAACACTCTTGCTGAAAGGCTTCGAAACGCAGAAGCAGCAAGGAAAAGATTTGATGATGAATTGAAACGTTATGCAACAGAAAATGCGACTCGAGAAGAAGTCCGGCAGTCGTTAGAGGCTGAAGTTAGGCGATTAACACAAACAGTGGGGCAAACTGAAGGGGAAAAACGTGAGAAAGAGGAACAAGTCGCTCATTGTGAAGCATATATTGATGGCATGGAATCCAAATTACAGACCTGTCAGGTTTGCTTTCCCTCTTTCTTATAATGATTGACAGAGTTAGAATCTCTCTTGTTAAACATGTAGTCCGACCCGTTTGGCTTAATCCTTTACTACCTTCTTCTTCTTCTTCTTCCTCATCCAACTTTCTCTCTCGCTTGTAACCCAGCCATAGTGACATACAACAATGCAATATTTTATCACGACCAAGCTCTTCGCTCTAATCACCTATCTGCCAAAAAAAAAATAAAAAAAATCAGAGTTTCGGAGGCACACCTGACGGTTCCACAGTAAAACATCACTTGCCAACAAAACCCTCTGGGTGCCAATAACATGTCCATGGGTTTTCCACTTTCTGATTGCGAATCCAAATTTCCAGAAATGGACATTCATTTGAGGACAGGGGGAGTACACCATATTAGTGCATTGTAGAATAACACTCCCTCTGTCCCAAAATGATTTTTCTCATTTGCCATTTTTCATTGTCCCAAAAAGTTCTTCCCATTTCTACAATTTGGGCTTAAAAATGCATAATCAAAACATGGCTAGTGAAGCAAGTGTTCGTATTCTTAAAAAGTTTGAATACTCAAATGAGAATGTTCATTTTGGGATTGAGGGAGTATAAAGCATTGAAATTTGTAATGGATAATACCCAAAGATTAACCCATTGCTACCACTGCACACTACAAAGAAATTGAAATTTCTATTTGGAGTAAGCAAGAAAAAGAGTTTCAAGATCTCGTTGCTCCAATAAATTAACATACTCCCCCTTTCTATCAGTATGATGTTCCCATTTTCTTTGTTGTTTGTTTGAATGAACTTTGAACAATAATTATGAGTTTATTTTATTATCCTAATGAACATCTAAAAATTGTTGTTGATAGTATTTATAATGGCGTGTCAATAACAAGTTTTCGATTTTCATTAAGATAATAAAATTCTATACTTGTTTTTATGATTCTCAACTTAGCTTACATATGGTGTTCTGCTCAGAGTTCGCTTTCTGTATTTGAACACCGACATCTGTATTTACAGATACATGATTAAGCATAGATCTACTTTACTATATAGCTTTTAGAGAATAAGGTGTAATTATGAATAACTACATTGGTTTGTCAAGGCAAAGAAATTTATTTATATTCATCTTTGGTCTGAATTAAAACAAGCTGAGGAAAATAAGCAAGAAAGAGCATTTTCGCATGAAAAAAGAGGGACTAATTCCCCCCTCCCCTATTGGTTTTATTTTTCTTCTTGATACTCTTTGAACTGAAGAAAACTTAAAAAGAAGCGTCTCTCACATTGTTTTCCCATGCAGCAATATATCCACACACTCGAGACTTCGCTCCAAGAGGAGATGGCACGGCATGCTCCTCTATACGGTGCAAATTTAGATGCTCTATCAATGAAGGAGTTAGATACCATCTCACGCATCCATGAAGAAGGCCTTCGACAGATTCACTCTCTTCAACAGCGTAAAGTCAGTCCAGCTGGCAGCCCCCATGCCCTCTCACATGCTCATGGCTTATATGCTACTGCACCCCCTCCCATGGGTATTGGACTTCCCCCAGCCCTCGTTCCAAATGGGTCTGGGGTCCACGGCAATGGACACGTCAATGGTGGTGCAGTTGGACCCTGGTTTAATCATTCTTGAACCCAAGGGTCACCATATTCACCTTTAGGACCTTGCCCCATACTTATAAGTTCCTTCTTCTTCTTTTAAAAAAGAAAAAAAAAAAAAATTGGGCTGGTGGGACTGTTCGAAATGTTGTAGATAAATGAATAACAAGATACATGCCACAATTAGGGTCTCAGGGAGTTATGGGACCTAGTACTTGGCAGCCAGAAATGAGTCCAATAGAACTAGCAGTCTTTGATGTAACACTTATGAGTTTCTCCCTCATTTTAATTAAAGGGCATTTAGTGAAGTTTTGTGTTTGAAATTTCTTGTGTTGGCTTATTCTTTTACTAGATTAACTCTTTTACCTGGAGGTTTGGGAGAAAGGCTTGGGATCACATTTTGAATCTTCACCTCTCAGTACTGTGAAAATACTTTTACGAGAAGGTTTTATCTCACTGTCTGTGAAGCGAATTCCCACGAAGACAGTAATGTTTCTTGTCGGTCATCCTTTTAATCATCCCGCTTTCCCCTCACTTCTTTTATTTCTTGTTCTGTTTTTCGTTGATTCCTTCTCAAAATTAAAATTCCATATGTTTTCGGATTGGTTACTCATTTCAACTGATTCTTTCAACCTTGGATTTCTTTAATTTTGTTTCATATGTTTTTAATGTTTGAGTATATTTCTTAATATGCATTGAGAATCTTTGTCTGGGTGTTCTTCACTGCTAATTTTTGCCATTACTACATTTTGGTGTTAGCCTGCTTTCTTATGAATTCTGGGCAAATTGCAATTTAGTTACCTGAAGTTTACAATAAGTTGCAATTGGTTATTAAATTTGTCGAAGTTGCGATTCGACTCCTCAGTTTGTTGAACCGCAGCAATCATGTGTGAATCTCGTTAGCCAATTAAAAAAGTAACAAAATGTATACCATGTGTGAAACACGTGACTTTTAATGAGGGCAAAAATGTCACACAAGCCATTATTTAAAAGTAAAACAATCATTGTGGACCTTAATAATATTTTTCGGGCTTAAGTGTCAATTTTATTTTACAAATAACCACTCCTCACCACATTTGTTGTCTCTGCCCTATCCTCTTCCATTCGTCCGATATGAAAAGTCATCCTCTTCTTCTCTTCACCACCACCATCCCAACCCTACCAACCGGACACCAATCGCCACCACCTAGCCGTGGTCGCCGCCGCTTCCCCCCTCCCCACACTCCCCCTCACTCCGACTATTGCAAACTTCCGCACTCGCTTGGTATTTGTTGATGGAAATGGTGTTTGTGTTGTTATTTGTTAATTAAGTAACGAATGTTGTTAAAAAACTTAACACATGTGAACACATTTAATCAATTTTTTCCCAACCTATTTAGTTTCGTTAAATTTACTGTTGAAATGACAAGCTTGCCCTCTTAAAACTCACGTGTTTCGCACATAGGCTCCATTTCGTTAGCTTTTTAACTGACTAACGAGTTTTACACCTGATTGCTCTGGTTCAACAAACTGAGGAGTCGAATCGCAACTTCGGCAAATTTAATAACCAATTGCAACATGTTGTAAAACTTGTTGGAATAGAGATAAACCGGGAACTAGCGATCTAAATAGAAGAAATCAGCAAAGTCGCAGAGCAGGCGAGGAGCGGCCGATCCGGGCAAAGGACTCGGCCGTGTTGCTCGGGCGAGTCAAGTCTGGGGAGCGGCCGTGCACTAACCGGACAGAAAAGACACCTTCTGATGAAAGGTGCTCGGCCGAGCTAATCAAGCGACTCGGGCGAGCATGGAAGCGGGAGCGGCCGTGCAGCTGCTGGACGGGAATATGCTGAATTTCGGGAATTCTAATTAGACTAGGGTTTGGTCTCATTCTAGGTTATGTATATAAGCAGGGTTCCGCCCCCATACTCATTGTAACTCCAGATTTACATATTATAGTGCAAGATCCTGGCTTGGTATTGCCCCCAGACGTAGTCAAACATATTCACGAACTGCGTAAACAATTTCTTGTGTTCCTTTGTCTTTTTGCTTTGGTTATCTATTTCTTGTGCTGTGATTTCTTGCGATTTTCTTGGGTGTTGGGTTGGTAAGGGCTTATTCCACAACAACTGGTATCAAGAGCTCCAGTTTAACGATCCGGGTTTATCAAGCAATCAAGAATGGGCAAGGATAAACAAGCGGTGGAGAAATTCGATGGTCTGACTATGGCTTTTGGAGGATGCAAATAGAGGATCTCTTGTATAATAAGGATCTCTATATGCCTCTAAAAGGAGTCAAGCCGGAAAGCGAAAAACAGGAAGACTGGGATCTCATAGATCGGAAAGCCTTAGGGGTGGTTCGATCTACTTTGTCGAAGTGGATCGCGAAGACTACCAAGAAGGCGAAAACCACTAAGGAGCTATTGGATTATCTTACTGAGAGATTTGAAACACCATCTGCTGCAAATAAGGTTGATTTGATACGCAAGATGGGTAATCTCAAGATGCAAGAGGGAGGATCCATAGCTAAACACATCGATGAGTTTATGGATGTTATAGACTCCTTGGCTGTGTTGGAGATTACTTTCGGTGAAGAGGTTCATGCATGTTTATTGCTAGCGTCTTTACCAGAAAGTTGGAGCGGAACGGTGACAGCGTTAAATGCTTCAGCGGGTAAGAACAAATTGAAGTATGATGATGTTAAGGACTTTCTCTTGGGCGAGGAAAATCGCATAAAGAAGTTGGGGACACCGTCTACTTCGGAATCGGTCTTGGCTACAACTAGTAGGGGAAGGCCGGGTTCTAGCAATAAAGGGAGAACAGGGTCAAGGGAAAGTGTAATCGGGGGTGGGAGTCAGTCTGTGGAGAACAAAGAAAGACTAAGGGTTGCAAGAGGATCGGTAGAGTGCTATCATTGTAAGGAGTTAGGACACTACAAGAGAGATTGTCCCAGGCGAGGGGATAATTCGGCGAATGTGATAACTGATGGTGAAGATATACTGATTCTGAGCGTTAGTAGTGCGCTAGAATCATGGGTGCTGGATTCGGGGGCATCATTCCACTCATGCGAGCATGCAGAGGAGATGGAAAATTACATTTCCGGTGATTTCGGAAATGTCTATCTGACGGATGGCGAGCCTTTAGAAATCTAGGGGAAGGGGATGTCAGAATAGGAGCATCGGACGGGGGTCAGACACATTCCGGGTTTAAAAAAGAACCTGATATCAGTTGGGCAGCTGGGTGAAGAAGGTTACACGGTAACTTTTAGCTGCAGGAACTGGGTTATTACCAAGGAGGATTCTGAGATCGCTCGGGGTAATAGGGAAGGAATATTGTATTTGACGAACAACACCAAGGATAGTATCGCGGTGGCGTCAGCCAAGGGTGATACGGATTTGTGTCGATTGGGTCACATGGGTGAGAAGGGTAAGTTGGTTCACACGGATTTGTGGGGACCGGCCCCGGTAACTTCTCTGGGTGGTGTGTCATATTACATGACCTTCATTAATGATTCTACAAAGGAAGGTCTGGGATTACTTCTTAAAGGGTAAAGATGAAGATTTCAGGATATTTAAGAAGTAGAAGGCCTTGGTGGAGAATCAGACGGGACTCAAAGTTAAATGCTTGAGGACTGATAATGGTGGGGACTATGAGCTCAGGGAGTTTCAGGAATACTGTGATGCGAATGAAATTTGCATAGATATTCCAGACTCGGGTGGGAGCAAGATGGTTCATGATGACCAAGGTCAAATGGTCACTGAAGATGAACCACATATTCTAGGACCGGATATTCCGCTGCGCATATCTAACAGAGAGTGTAGATCGGATGACAAGGCTCCAGGTTTCTCAAGCAAGGAGAAGTTGAAGCTGGGTATAGCTTCAACGGGGCTTGGAGAATAGGAGAGCAGGAAGGCACTACCATGATCGAGGTGAGCACTATGGCACTAAGGATGATTTGAAGACGGATACGGGGCTTGTATACAGGTTGATATCTAGGTGGGAGATTGTTGGAATAGAGATAAACCGGGAACTAGCGATCTAAATAGAAGAAATCAGCAAAGTCGCAAAGCAGGCGAGGAGCTGCTGATCCGGGCAAAGGTCTCGGCTGTGCTGCTCGGGCGAGTCAAGTCTGGGGAGCGGCCGTGCACTAACCGGGCAGAAAAGACACCTTCTGATGAAAGGTGCTCGGCCGATCTTATCAAGCGACTCGGGCGAGCTGCTCGGGCGAGCATGGAAGCGGGAGCGGCCGTGTAGCTGCTGGACGGGAATATGTTGAATTTCAGGAATTCTAATTAGACTAGGGTTTTGGTCTCATTCTAGGTTATTTATATAAGCAGGGTTCCGCCCCCATACTCATTGTAACTCTATATTTACATATTATAGCACAAGATCCTGGCTTGGTAGTGCCCCCAGACGTAGTCAAACATATTGACGAACTGGGTAAACAATTTCTTGTGTTCCTTTGTCTTTTTGCTTTGGTTATCTATTTCTTGTGCTTGTTTGTGGTGCTGTGTTTTCTTGCGATTTGCTTGGGTGTTGGGTTGGGAAGGGCTTATTCCACAACAACTGGTATCAAGAGCTCCGGTTTAATGATCCGGGTTTATCAAGCAATCAAGAATGGGCAAGGATAAACAAGCGGTGGAGAAATTCGTTGGTCTGACTATGGCTTTTGGAGGATACAAATAGAGGATCTCTTGTATAATAAGGATCTCTATATGCCTCTAAAAGGAGTCAAGCCGGAAAGCGAAAAACAGGAAGACTGGGATCTCATGGATCGGAAAGCCTTAAGGGTGGTTCGATCTACTTTGTCGAAGTGGATCGCGAAGACTACCAAAAAGGCGAAAACCACCAAGGAGCTATTGGATTATCTTACTGAGAGATTTGAAACACCATCTGCTGCAAATATGGTTTATTTGATACGCAAGATGGGTAATCTCAAGATGCAAGAGGGAGGATCCATAGCTAAACACATCGATGAGTTTATGGATGTTATAGACTCATTGGCTGCGTTGGAGATTACTTTCGGTGAAGAGGTTCATGCATGTTTATTGCTAGCGTCTTTACCAGGAAGTTGGAGCGGAACGGTGACAGTGTTAAATGCTTCAGCGGGTAAGAACAAATTGAAGTATGATGATGTTAAGGACTTTCTCTTGGGCGAGGAAAATCGCATAAAGAAGCTTGGGACACCGTCTACTTCGGAATCGGTCTTGGCTACAACTAGTAGGGGAAGGCCGGGTTCTATCAATAAAGGGAGAACAGGGTCAAGGGAAAGTGTAATCGGGGGTGGGAGTCAGTCTGTGGAGAACAAAGAAAGACCAATGGTTGCAAGAGGATCGGTAGAGTGCTATCATTGTAAGGAGTTAGGACACTACAAGAGGGATTGTCCCAGGCGAGGGGATAATTCGGCGAATGTGATAACTGAAGGTGAAGATATACTGATTCTGAGCGTTAGTAGTGCGCTAGAATCATGGGTGCTGGATTCGGGGGCATCATTCCCCTCATGCGGGCATGCAGAAGAGATGGAAAATTACACTTCCGGTGATTTCAGAAAGGTCTATCTGGCGGATGGAGAGCCTTTAGAAATCAAGGGGAAGGGGGATGTCAGAATAGGAGCATCGGACGGGAAGGTCTTACATCTACAGGGGGTCAGACACATTCCGGGTTTGAAAAAGAACCTGATATCAGTTGGGCAGCTGGGTGAAGAAGGTTACACGGTAACTTTTAGCTGCAGGAACTGGGTTGTTACCAAGGAGGATTCTGAGATCGCTCGGGGTAATATGGAAGAAATATTGTATTTGACGAACAACACCAAGGATAGGATCGCGGTGGCGTCAGCCAAGGGTGATACGGATTTGTGGCACTGTCGATTGGGTCACATGGGTGAGAAGGGTAAGTTGGTTCACACGGATTTGTGGGGGACGGCCCCGGTAAATTCTCTGGGTGGTGTGTCATATTGCATGACCTTCATTGATGATTCTACAAGGAAGGTCTGGGATTACTTCTTAAAGGGGAAAGATGAAGCTTTCAGGATATTTAAGAAGTTGAAGGCCTTGGTGGAGAATCAGACGAGACTCAAAGTTAAATGCTTGAGGACTGATAATGGTGGGGGAGTATGAGCTCAGGGAGTTTGAGGAATACTGTGATGCAAATGAAATTTGCATGAATATTCCAGACTCGGGTGGGAGCAAGACGGTTCATGATGACCAAGGTCAGAGGGTCACTGAAGATAAACCACATACTCTAGGACCGGATATTCCGCTGCGCAGATCTAACAGAGAGTGTAGATCGGATGACAAGGCTCCAGGTTTCTCAAGCAAGGAGAAGTTGAAGCTAGGTATAGCTTCAACAGGGCTTGGAGAATAGGAGAGCAAGACGGCACTACCATGATCGAGGTGAGCACTATAGCACTAAGGATGAGTTGAAGACAGATACGGGGCTTGTATACATGTTGATATCTAGGTGGGAGATTGTTGGAATAGAGATAAACTGGGAACTAGCGATCTAAATAGAAGAAATCAGCAAAGTCGCAGAGCAGGCGAGGAGCGGCCGATCCGGGCAAAGGACTCGGCGTACTGCACGGGCGAGTCAAGTCTGGGGAGCGGCCGTGAACTAACCAGGCAGAAAAGACACCTTCTGATGAAAGGTCCTCGGCCGATCTAATCAAGCGACTCGGGCGAGCTGCTCGGGCGAGCATGGAAGCGGGAGCGGCCGTGCAGCTGTTGGACGGGAATATGCTGAATTTCGAGAATTCTAATTAGACTAGGTTTTGGTCTCATTCTAGGTTATGTATATAAGCAGGGTTCCGCCCCTATACTCATTGTAACTCCAGATTTACATATTATAGTGCAAGATCCTGGCTTGGTAGTGCCCCCAGACGTAGTCAAACATATTGACGAACTGGGTAAACAATTTCTTGTGTTCCTTTGTCTTTTTGCTTTGGTTATCTATTTCTTGTGCTTGTTTGTGGTGCTATGATTTCTTGCGATTTGCTTGGGTGTTGGGTTGGGAAGAGCTTATTCCACAACAAAACTCAGGTAACTAAATTGCAATTTGCCTTGAATTCATGGCCAAGGTCTTGGGAAAGCCATTGTTGAGAACTTTGATAATTGTGCATAATTTCATCCCTTGGGTATTCTCTCTTCTATCGACTGTTGTTACATTATTCTTAATTTTCATTTTCTCATGAAATATTTATGTCTAGTGCTTTTCCGATTCCACATACATTTGTTTTTTTTAAGCAAACAAAACACTAATAGCATTGATAAAGGTTAAGAAGATGATGGTCCACAACGATCAGAGACTCATCCCAAAGATAAAGATTGATACAAAGACGAACAATTGTTAATAATCTAACTGCCACAATAAAAGAGCATAATACATCTTGATTAGGATCGTCTATTCCTAAATCAAATCTCCATGCAAAACCCTTATGAACAATGACTTGCGACGAGAAAATGCTTCCCCAAGTTACACTTGGACACGGCCTAACATTGGCCTTCAGAATACTCGCAATCGGTAAAAATTTGGCGTTGAAGACATGACTTAATGCATTTGGGTAGGCAAGAAATGCCCAACCAAAAATCGCAAGTATTGCAACAATGAATCGAAATAAAAGACAAATGCTCTCAACAAGGAGAGAAGGCAAAGGCTCCCAACAAATGGGAGAAGACAATGGCTCTCGACAAAGGAGAGAAAACAAATAACATAACAAGATGTAAGGCAAAGACTTTAATATATGAAAAATGGTGGATACCGAATTATTTTTGTAGCGAGTTGATTGATCGACGTTGAAATGTCGCCGAAAATTGAGATTGCAAGTAATGAATCTCCTCTCCATGAAATTTATGAGAATTACGTGGAGCACCAATCCATTTATTAATGTAAAACAAGAAATTTCTCCTAATTTAAACATTAATCATTGAATGGATCAATGATCTTTTATTGATTAATGTTTAAATTAGGAAATGAAAAAACTAGTAGGAAGATGAAGTGACAACAAAAGACAAAGAAGAGGAATCAAGAAGAAGACGATAGGGATGGAGATAAAACAACATACATGTGTTCATCTCATGGTTATCATTTATTTATATGGTTAATGCCACTACAAATTATACTAATCCACTACATATTCTAAATTTTAGGTCAATTAATGAGGATGTTGACTTATTCGCCCCTCACATACTTGCCTGGAGTATATATATATTGAATAAATTTTCTAAGCCAAAACATTTACTTAAGTCTCTCTAATATAATTTTCATTAATTTGAGACTTTTATATATTTTAAATATTAAACAATTAAATGTTACTTTTATTAATTTATTCAAAAGAAAAAATATATTTCATTCGTTTTAAAATAAATATTTATTTTTATGTAATGTTATTAGCTTTTGATAAAATATAATATCTACTTAAGGATATACACTGTCTTTGTAATTTATGATTATTAATCTGATGTTACAAGCTCATGCCTCTAGCCTCTTTGTCACTTTTTTTTTTTTTTTTTCGGTTTTTATGTATGTTTATAGTTACAAATAAAATAGGACAATGATACACATAGGGAAAACTCAAAGGGAAAACTCATAGTGAAACACTTTAAACCGTTAGATGAGTTTTCATTAGTGGGGCTCACAAACATTTATTACAATCCAACGGATTACAGTGTTTCACTATGAGTTTTCTCTTTGAGTTTTCACTATACATATCATTATCCAATAAAATATAAGTCTCTCATAATATATTTTTATCTTCAAGCTTTCTTTATACAATTTTTACTTTTTTAAGCGTGATTGAGCAGACTTAGTTTGGTGGTAAAAATAAAATCAAATAATAATAACAATAAAGTAAATACATATTTAACGTTAATTCATAATAAAATTTTAATGAGTGTAAGGAAATAATGTAAAATTTTGATAGAGAGTTGCATGTAATACAGCAAGGGATAAAAAGATAATTTAGTTTTTTTTTTTTTTTGCCTATGAGAGGCTGCCATGTGGCAGGGTCGCCCCTTGGGTCATGGAGCTGGTTCAATGGGCCGGGTCATGGGTCAAAAAATGACCCGTCTCATCCATAAGACGGGTTCTCATGTTCTCACATGAGTCTTTGTCCAAATTGAATGAGTCACTAAGAAATATGAGTCTTGGAAAGGCATTAATTGGAATTGATTTTTTTTAATAATGGTGTAAAATAAATATTTTAATTATCCGCATTTAAACTTTTTGAGCAAAATTAATTCTAAATAATACTTGAATCTTCTACATTTTCGGCCTCTTCAACTTTCACTGACCATACCGCATATACAATTTGGATTAAATTATAACACTACATTAATTTATCTTTTAAACAAATTAATCTTTATGACTCATGAATTTTAATCATCCTCTGAGTTTTAAGTTACTAATATAATTGAGTTTATATTGTATTTGGACTATTATAAAAATTGCATCTAGTAAAGACATTTACACTATTATCAGTAGCAAAGACATCTCACAATTGGAAATTTTACTTTTACAATTAATTTTCTATGATTTTGTATATATTTAATTATATAAATGGATAAAATGCAATATCATGTAGAAGCACGAAAAAAATGAGTAATTTCATTAGGGAACCTCTATATGCAATTAATTTCATGTTTTTGTTCAATAGATTTAGGCATTAAGCAACATAAGCTCATAAATATGATAAAATTAGGTGTACAATATAAATTATGTAAACCTATCTCAAATGAATTCACAATTTCACATATACTAAAACACAAATTACACAAAACTTATACAAAAATCATTCATTTTTATTGTGGATATTCATACAAACTTGATCACCATTTACAATCATAGCTACATTTTTGTTTCTATAAATCTCCTTTTGGATTGGTCTATTACCCAGTTGCTATCACCTCACTCTATAAAATGTATTTTCACTTTCGCTTCCGATTAAAAATAAAAATGGGCATTTATTTTATAAAAAAAATAATATAATTAATTTAAAAATTAAACTACAAGAAAAATGTTAAAAGCTCAACCATCTTGCTACTTCTAAGATATTTGTTGCCCACCATATACCAAATAAGTTTAAATTTTGAATTCTTTTGATCTCCTTCTCCTCCTGAAATTCATAAAAAAGTTCTTGAATTATAGATGATCTTCAAATTAAAGTTTAGGATAAAAAAAATTAGAACAAAATAATACATTAAAGATTAATTGATTTACTTGTGCGCAAATCATTTATTTTAACTAATGCAAATATTTTAAGAAATATAAAAATAAGCATTACCTGCATCACTTACGATGAGTTACGTATCATCTCAACTTGAAGTCTGCCATTATTCAATAACTTATCAGATAACATAAAAATATTTAAAATTATCGACTAGAATACATCCAACCAATATTATATATCAATAACAAAAAAATATTAAAAAAAAATCAAATCAGATCAAATACATTGACATATATAAAAAATCAACAATTAATCCAAAAAACTAAAGTCAAGATAACAATAAAATCCATTATGCTATAACAAAAAATAAATGAAAACAAAAACAAAAGCAAAAGTAAAGTAATTTATCAAAATTTCAAAAATCAAAATCATCTAATTGAAACAGGACTTATCGAGTACGTCGACACCATGACAAAACATTTCTTGCCGTTAAAGAAGCATAAGCGGCACCATAAGAGATATTATTTACACTTTTAGAAGACATGAGCCATGGAGGCAGAGGAGATGAATTGAGTGAGTGCTACATAATGTTCAAAACTTGTTGTCGAATTTCAATTAAAAAAAAAGTGCCTTTGATGTGGTACATAATGTTTAAAATTTGTTGAGATATTTTTTTTTAAAAGAGAGAAGTAATTACCTTAATCCAGAATAAGTTGTTTGACATATCTAAATTTTTATGATATTCGGCTTATGTATCTGCAAAAAAAATGTTAGAAATGATGTAAGCAAGTTTCAGAAAACATCATGATAGTGCTACTACAGGGATAAAGAAACAACTAAATGAACTATCTTTGGATTCTTAATAGATGAACAATTTTTTAAAAGATATAACATATTACTATACCTCCGTTTCAAAATAATTTTCCAACTTTTTTTGTTGTTACTACGAATGAATTTGGAGTAATAATGTTACTTTAATTATACTAATGAAAATTTAAAACTTGTAATTGATACATGATCAATAATATTATCAACAATAAATTTTAAATTTTCATTAATTAAGATAATAAAATCAAACTAAAATTAGTCTTTTAAGTTAGTTTGTGCTACTGAGAAAAAAATGCAAAGGTTATTATGGGATGGAGGAATATTGTTTCATAACTAATTTTTTTATTCAACTGGAAGGAAAGTTAACAAAAACAATAATTATTCATTCTAAATCATTAGTGTAAGTGTGTGGCTCACTCAAGTTATGAATTTTAGTAGAATGTCTTCTTTTAGTTTTTGAAGAATGTTTTTTCCCTTTCAACCTCTATTGTGCTCACCTGGATTGAAAAGAAAAATTAGCTTAACATCTGAGCAAAAAAAAACAAAAAAATAAAACATATAGAGAAGGAGAAGGGGATTGGGCTAGAGAGATGAATTTAACAATTCTGTTTAGTCCATTAATAGATATCTTAATATCCACAAATTCTTATCTAATATGACTCTTTAACTTTTGAGTCTCTTGCGCTTCATTTACCTTCCTTTATGCACCAACTTGAAATGCATTGAGTTATTCTATCATTTAATTAATTAATTTGATTAGTTCAAAAGTCACATTAGTGAAAAAGACACATCTTTAAATGCATGCCCTACCCAGTCTACATTTCTATTCTATATATAAGAGTGTGAGTTCTATTAGATAATAACATAATCTTATAAAATACTATTCTCTTTATATATGTTCTCTATACAACTTATATATTCAAAAGTACTCAGTTTCATACATATTGTTATCAACTAATATTATAACCTAGGTAGCCGAATGTCAAAAGACTTTAGAATTGAAACAATCATCCTACATGGAAGTCTCACAATCAAGATAAACCATTTTGTTGCTTATGTGCCATTCCCATAGTTGGTTTCACCAACTTTAAAATACTATAAGTATAGATTTCACTCTAATGACCTTTATTATGAAAAATAACTTTAGTGTCTCACTTTCATTAAGTTTTTAGGTAAATTAGTCACTTAAAGTCACGTGATTAGATCACGTTAATTTTATTAATGAAATTATGGATGGACTGAGCACATTAGAAAAACTAAAAAAGTTTAATGAGAACATTTTAAAAAAGTATAGTTTAGTGAGAACATTGAAAAATCGACTTATAGTTTAGTGACCAAAATATGCTTTTTGCCTTTCTTTTGAAGAGATCACGAGTATTTGTTAAACACGTCATTTTTGTCCTTCTTTTTCTATATTTTAACTTTTTTTCTATTATGACAAATGAAAATAGGGGTGCCCATCATAGTTATAAATACCGTTTCGGTTAGCGCACCGGTTTTGTTACTGGAACGGGACATGCCGGTTCTGGAACGCACCAGCGCACCGTTTCGGATTTACCGCACTTTTTAAATATATGTTATTATAGATGCATATCAAAAGTATATCAACTTAAACCTTATTACAACCTCCTATTTTTCGACAAAAATTGATATAACTTTGTTTTCGAAGAAAAATATCAACATAATTAAAAAATATATTTCGTTAAAATGATTAAATTGTCTCTTTTTCATAGTTATAAATATGCATCTTGATGATGTTTCGTTTAGATCAATAGATTTTTTTAAAATAAAAAAATAGTTTCTTTATTAACCATCAAATTTATATCTTTTTGATTCACACTTTTCATTTTAAATAGTTTTAAAATGTCACTTTTCCATTCCGGGCGGAACACGCTCACTTCGGCTGGTTTGGACCGGAACAGACCGATTCTGCCGGAACGAGCCGGTATAGGCCGGAATATAAAACGGAACGGAATTTAGCTTGTACCGCACCGGTTATTAACCGGAACGGTTTGTTTCGGCCGGAACAAACCGGAACGAAACAGAATTTATAACTATGGTGCCAATTACAATTTTTAGAGAATCTCGTGAACATTTTCATCCATTTCATTAAGTTTCATTAACCTCAATCCGTTTATTTTAACTTCTGTTCATTTCCTCGTAGAGAGAACTCTACTTCCAAAATCACGTTAGATTGCAATTTTATGTAAACTTAGTGGTAGCATGGTGCAATTTATGCTAGTTTTAAAGCGTGTCAATGGTGGTGTTAAAAGTGTTTGAGTGGTTTCGTTATTTACAAAAATGACACTTTACATTTTGATAGAAGTAATAGTTAATTATAAAAATGTTACCGCAAAATTTTGAAGAAAATATCTAGTTAATTATAAAAAATGATTAAACCTTGTCGCGGTAAGCACAATTTATTAAGGGCTTGTTTGCTAAAGCGGCGCGTTCAAAACGCAGTGAAAAAGAATCAGCTTTTTGCTAATTAAGCGTCTCAATAGAGAGGTTTTGAGTGGAGCTTTTCAAAAATCTAAGTCATTTTTAGCCGCTCCAAATAGTAGCGTCCAAAAAATGCTCCGTTTTGAAAAAAATCTCAGTTTTTGAAACTGTGCACCAGACGAGCCCTAATTTTCACTAATATGAATGAGGTGACAAAACTAGATTGCCTCTGCAAAACATACTTCTTCATCTCAAAATAACCTGCTCACTTTTTTCTCCATAATACCGTAACTAGAAATAAATTTTAAACAGTTAATTTAAAGAGTGTTACTATTCACACCCGCGAAATTGCTGAATGTACCCGCAATAATATTTTTTTACAAAAATGCCATCAAATAAAATGTCCACCCTAACCTTCTTTTTTTTGAGTAAAAATGTTTACGTGGTGGCCAAACAAACATTGAGAGTAGCTAACACCTGTTAAAAATTTAACGAGAGCATAAAGATCTAACAGGAATAAAGAGCAACCTCCATTAAAACCCTTCTCCCTCTCTCCCCCTTACCCCCTGCTCCCATCCCATTCTTCCCAGCCTACAACCGGGCCACCATCAATCTGAAATCCGACTACCACCGCTGCACCTACCATTGCTACCCTATCTTTCCATCACTCCTCACAATTTTCAGCATTCCATAATACAAAATTGAAGGAAACAAACTCAAATTCAAATAAAACCCACTTCCAAAATGTAATTTCGAAAAACATTTCTGCTTCAAAATCCAATGAAATCGGAGTAAAAATTTGAGATCTAGATCCGGGTGCGTCAATTTTGATTACGAATCTTCAATTTCTGAACTACATTTTTGCCTATCGAGGGGGTCACAATGATAGTTTGAGGCTAGGGTTTTGAAAAGATGAAGAGGAGAGCAGACGCCATTAACAAACTACAAAGAGAAAGAAATATGAAGCTCCTTTGGGAAAGTAATCGACGGGCATCGACGTGGGTTAATATGGGATGAACATGTGACGGCTATCGTAATATCAATGAAGATGAATCTGGGTTGTCTGCTCTCTTTGGAGAGGGAGAGTGTGCTGATTAGTAATGGTGATTTCAATTTTGGTTGATTTAATTTCTGTAGAGGGTATAGACTCTAGAGTATGAAATTGGGGATTTTTGATTTTAAAATTGGGGATTTTAAAGTTTGAATGGTGGTGGTTGGTAATGGGTGGTGGTGTTAATGGTATAGGTGGTGGTAGGTGTGGGCGGTGGTAGATCAAAGAATATGCTGTAAGATGGAGAAGAAGGTTGACAATGGGCGTCTTTTAAAAGGTTTATTGTTCTTTTTAACGGGTGTATGTGTATTTTTTGCTATTTTAAGTGGGTTTATAATTAAGGGTTTAAAAGGGTAAAATGGGAAAAGAGGCTGTGTATCTAGTGTTGGATGGATAATTATTTTAGGTAGACTTAGCATTGTGGGTACATTGAGCAATTTTGCGGGTGTAAATAGTAGCACTCAATTTAAATTAATTTAATACACACACATCCAAACACGCGCACAAACACACATTCCCGCACAAACACCTCACAAAAACTAGATTGCCTTTATAAACATATTTCTTCCATTTTTTTTGGTGGGAAGTGGAATTCGTATGCATCCAGAACTGCTCCCAGCACCTCATCCCGGTAATTCACTGCTCATTGATTCTCTATTCCTTTTAAATTGTTTTGATTTTAAACATGCTTAAGTGCTTCTCAATAATATTGGCTCAATTGCGTGTTTGTTAAATTAGGGTTAATTGTTTTTTCGATTTGGTTAAATTAAAGGTTTCAAATCATCGAAGATATATGTTGATGTTGATGTTTCCGTTTCCCTTAGTTTGATTTTAATATGGATATGCATTTACTTTTTTGTTGATAGGTTTGGAATATTTAGGACAAATCATTTTTATGATTGGAGTCAATTTTTTTGCCCTAAAATTAAGATCTTACTACTCAAAATTTAGTTGACCAAAAGCATCAAAATAAAAATACACAACAGTAATCTAACTCCAATTTTGTCAAGTACAAATAAAACTTGAAGAACATAAAACAGGGGCGGTTGATAGAGGTGTCTATGCTTTTTGACCCAAAAAGTTTTATAGTTAGATTTCTTAGAACTTCAACACAAATCAACCCAAGTTGCCAAATAACACTAATAACTGATAGCCAAACATGTAGAAACAATAACGTATAACATTTGTTGTTCGTTGCTACTACCAACACATAAGTTGTTGTCATGATTGCCGTAAAAGTACTTCCAGGACTCTTTTTCTACCTCACCTAAAAACATAATCAGAGGTTCATAAATATAGAGAAAATACGGCCATACATTGGCGGAGGCACAAGGGGGGCAAGCAGGGGCAACTGTCCCCCCTTGGCTTTTCAATTTTTTTTTTTTTGCAAATAATGGCAGTTAACTATATATATATATATATATATGTATATGTGTGTTAAAAAATAAAGTATACTCCCTCCGTCCCACCCGAATTAGGACTTTTGGGTTAGGCACGGGAATTAAGGAAAAAGTGTTAGTGGAGTAAGTGTTGTGAGTATGAAAAGTAAAGTAGGAGATAGAAAGTGGGGTACAGAATAATGAGTGGAAAGTTGTTGTGAGTGTGAATGTGGGTCCCATTAAATAAAATACTTCTATTTTTGGGTTGTCCTAATTCGAATGGGACACCCAAAATGGAAATTTGTCCTAATTCGAGTGGGACGGAGGGAGTATACATATACACACTGTACATACAAATGTATTCCCTTCATCCCACTAAAATTTACTCCTTCCGTCCCCTACTTTTTGCTACCAAATGGGAATGCACGAGGATTAATAAAATATGTTGGAAAGTGATTGTTGTAAAAGTGGGTAGGAGAGAGAAAACAAGTTAGTGGATAGTCGTTGTGAGTGAGTAAGAGAGAGAAGATAGAACATTTTTGGTAAGTAGCAATAAGTATGGGACACTAAAAGGAAAATAAGTAGCGATAAGTATGGGACGGAGGGAGTACACTTTTATTTTTAAGACGGAATTATATAAGAAAAGTGAGGTAGGTGAGTAAAAATAAGGTCGATGTTAAACAACTGTATATGTTAAATCTTTGGATACTTTGTGTTATACTCAAAATAATTTCAACATTTGACTATTCAATTTGTTTGTGCACTTTTAAGCCTAAACTGTAAAAATGAGAAGGATTTTTTGGGACGACGAAAAATGGCAATTAAAAATATCATTTTGGGGCAAAGGGAGTGTATGTGTTGAATCGTAGATGCTTTATTGTCACCATTAAAGTTAGTACTTAACTATATGTCTATGCCTAAAATTGTATTGTACAGTGTATAGAAACACCGGGAAAAAAAATAATAAAAAAAAATCCACAAACGGGATGAGTGCACTGGGTAAGTACTCATACAGCCAAAAAAACAAAGCGCTAAGCATCAAAAAAGTAAGTTTATGAGTAGGCAAAGCGGTTCCTTCGAAGCTTCTTAAATTCCTCTCTCGCCAAAGAGTCCACATAACATAATGTGGAATGGTTCCCCACAATTTTCTTTTTGCCCTTGGAATGCGAACGCCAAACCAGGCATCTAAAAAGCTCTTCACTGAAATAGGCATAGTCCACGAGATCCCAACTAAGGAAAACACAATACTCCATAAACTCGTAGCAATATCACAATGTAGCAGTAGATGATTATCTGTCTCATCGCTCTTCATACACAAACAACAATGATTAACTAGCAATATTCCTCTTTTCCTCAAAATTATCCACAGTAAGAATTTTCTCCCAAGTCGCTGACCAAAGAAAAAAAGACACTTTAAGAGGTCCTACTGACCTCCAAATTTTATACCACCGAAAAGAGGATGGACTCCCAACAAGATATTTATAAAAGGACTTCACTGAAAATTTCCCACTGGAACTCTCAGTCCAACACAAGTAATCAACTCCTTGATTAGTCTTAGGAGCACCTGCCAAGACACCCAAAAAATCGTCTACCAGCTCCATTTTCCCAGTCATGGAAATTTCGACGAAAACGGGGATTCCAAACATGTGATTCTTAGAGGTGATAATTTTCAAAAGAGTGGTGTTATACACAACCCTACTTCTAAGCACACCCCCTAAAATTGGTTTACAAAAATACCCCACCCCATCGTCCCCAACATTTCCCTCTACTGCAAACACTCCACCCCCCGCCCCATCTTCCACCTCCCTCATGTCAGCCCCTCATTTTTCTTCTTCCCATATTCTTCAATCTCTCCATTGTGACTATTCAAAGAAACCCCACCCAAATAATAATTTTTCACATAATCTCTCTCTCTTCCACCTTCCACCTACTAGTCGAGGCAAAGAACTAGCCAAACCTCTGGAGGAAAGATATAAGGAAGTGACTCTCCTATGCCTCGGACCACATGTTTCACATTCCTTCTCATTGGCAGAAATGAAAAAAATCGTTCCACATGTTATAGATATTTGTCAACTTATATGAAATGTGTTCTTAACTGATAAAATAATATCCTTAACGAAAAATTATGTCGATATTTGTCTACTTATATGTGCATCAAGAATTTATCTAATCTATTTGTGGGTGTGAATGTGTTCTTAACTCAGTTCAAAGTTAAAATATTAGACTTAAAATGAGGTGTGAGATATACCCGGTTATACATAGTTGAGTGAAATGTATCCAGCCTGTGTGGTGTGAAATTATTCAGCAGCCACATAAGACAGTTGACTGGAAAAGTGAGTTATTGATTCGAAATTGAGGTATGAATTACACTAGTTCACAAGAAATTGATGTGCTTATGGGATGATTACTAAGAAATGACAACAAGGAGAAGTTGAATTAACCAAAAGTAACATATTTTATATTTCGGGTCCTTTACATTTTACTCATTGAAAACTTTGCAGACACGGCGTGTGCACTTGATTTCAGCTAGTGGGGACGCTTGGTAAGAGGACTGAACCTGGGAGATTTTTGTCTACTGTAAGTTTTCTAAGGTTGTCTTCATACCTGTAACAGGTTCATTAGGTGAGAAATTTATTGTATCATTATAGAGTTTATACACCTTTGTTATTTCTTTTTGCTTTTGGGATCATAACCCTCTTTATTGTTTTTCCTTTCGCTCTATACTGAAGCCTTAAATATGGATTGGTTTCAATATAATCAAGTAAATAGAAGTGGTGTTGTGTATCTGATCTTCATGACCATGCCCCCAATTCTTGAAGTGAACAAGTTTTCCTTTCTTTATAATTTTAGTGGTTAAACATTACATTTTCTAAAATACAGGGGATAAATTTGACACATTGAGTAGGTTGACTAGAAAAGTGAGTTAGTAGCAGACTGGAAAAGTCCTAATTTCTGTGTTCGGTGTTGAAAAAAATACATTTAGTTACATATGAGAAAACCCACAAGCCTGCATAGATAAATTGGATTGTGGCTAGCCTCACAAAGCCTTAAGCAAATGTAATGCAGTTAGGAGGGACCATTAATGGATGCCCCTGTTGTGATTACAACCATAATATAACTACTCATAACTTAGTTGCCAAATACAAATAAAACTTGAACAAAATGAATAAGAGGGGGGCGGGTGACAGAGGTGCCCATGCATTCCGCCCCTCGGATCGTTAAACTTATCTTTTTGGAACTTAGACACATAGTTACCCAAGTTACCAAATAATAGCTGATAGCCGAAAATTCAAAGCCAAGGACATATTACATTTATTGCCCTATGCCACGACCACCACAGAATTTTTTCTCGTGATTGCCCCAAAAGTGCTTCCAATAGTACTCTTTTTCTCCCTCACTTGAAAACATAATCACATACTCATAAATCCAATATATTTAGAGAAAATAAGGTCGTAGACAACAAATAAGAAAATGAATTCAAGCCTTTACCCATACCGCTATTGACCTGCTGGATTTTATAAATCTTATCATATTATGAGTTTATAAATCTGATCAAATAATCGGATTAGGCTAACAATTGATGCCTTCTTACCTCGCTACTGCGATTTCATGCTGCAAAATGATGTTGCGAATACGTTGCAGCTCAGCAACAACCTTTGAGATAGCCACTCTGTCTTGTGCTGACTCCAGGGAGCATGCAATTCCTATCTTGACGACTGAAACCATGCACTCCATCCTTTGTTTTGCATATGTTGGATTGTGTTTTTCATTTTCCTCTTCCATAACAAGTATGTTGGAGTAGAGATCCTCAAAGGAACAAAAAGGAGAAATACCAGGCGGAGGAGCGAGCGGGCGCTCGAGGCATAGCAGGCGGGCGCTTATTTGGACAGAAGGTTGGTCCTTCGGAAAATCAACATTAAGCGGGCGCTTGGGGTAGGCCAGGCGGGCGCCTGGTCCGCTGACGGGATTTCGGGACTCCTTCTTTGTTTAGGTTTAGATCTTATTCCAGGGCTTATATTTAAGCAATGTTCCGCCCCCAAACTTATTGTAACTCAGATTTAACATATTATAGTGCAAGATCCTGGCTTGGTAGTGCCCCCAGACGTAGTCAAACATATTGACAAACTGGGTAAACAATTTCTGTGTCTTTTCTTGCTTTGATTTCTTGTGCTTTGTTTGTGTGCCTTTATTGTTCTTGTGGGTTTGCTTGGGTAGTGGAGGGCCATATCCACAACAACTGGTATCAAGAGCTCTGGTTTGAAGATCAGGGTTTAATCGTAAGATTGGTTTATCAAGCGATTGGGTGTTGTCAAGCAATCAAGAATGGGCAAGGACAAACAGGCGGTTGAGAAATTCGATGGGTCTGACTACGGATTTTGGAGGATGTAAATAGAGGATCTCTTGTATAACAAAGATCTCTATAAGCCTCTAAAGGGTGTCAAACCGGAAGGAGAAAAGCAAGAAGATTGGGATCTCATGGATCGGAAGGCCCTAGGGGTGGTTAGATCTACTTTGTCAAAGTGGATCGCGAAGACTACCAAGAAGGCAAAAACCACAAAGGAGCTATTGGATTATCTTACTGAGAGATTTGAAACTCCATCTGCTGCAAACAAGGTTGATTTGATACGTAAGATGGGTAGTCTCAAGATGCAAGAGGGAGGATCCTTAGCAAAGCACATCGATGAGTTTATGGATGTTATAGACTCATTGACTGCGCTGGATATTACGTTTGATGATGAGGTTCATGCGTGCTTGTTGCTAGCGTCTTTAGCAGGAAGTTGGAGCGGAACGGTGACAGCGATCAATGCTTCAGCGGGTAAGAACAAGTTGAAGTATGATGATGTTAAGGATTTCTTGTTGGGCGAGGAAAATCGTTTGAAGAAGTTGGGGACATCGTCTACTTCGGGATCGGCCTTAGCTACTACTAGCAGGGGAAGGCCGGGTACTAACAATAAGGGGAGAACTGAATCAAGGGAAAACGTAGTGGGTGGTAAGGGCAAGGCCGTGGAGATCAGAGATAAACCAATGGTTGAGAAAGGATCGGTGCAGTGTTATCATTGCAAGGAGTTAGGACACTACAAGAAGGATTGTCCCAATCGTGGGGGCAATTCGGTGAATGTGACAGTCGAAGGTGATGATGTACTGGTTCTGAGTGTTAGTAGTGCACTAGAATCATGGGTGCTGGATTCGGGGGCATCATTCCACTCTTGCGGGCATGCAGAAGAGATGGAGAATTATACTTCCGGTGATTTCGGTAAGGTCTATCTGGCGGATGGCGAGCCTTTGGAAATCAAGGGGAAGGGGGATGTCAGAATAAGAGCATCGGACGGGAAGGTCTTACATCTGAATGGGGTCAGGCACATTCCGGGTTTGAAAAAGAACCTATTATCAGTTGGGCAGTTGGACGAAGAAGGTTACAAGGTAACATTCGGCTGCAGGAACTGGGTTATTACCAAGGAGGATCGTGAGATCACTCGGGGTAATAAGGAGGGGACATTGTATTTGGCGAATAACACCAATGATAGTATCACGGTGGCGTCAGCCAAGGGTGATACTGATTTGTGGCACTGTCGATTGGGTCACATGAGTGAGAAGGGGATGAAGGTACTTTGCTCAAAGGGACTACTACCGGGTTTGAAGACAGTCGACATGGGGATATGCGAAGATTGTGTGTTTGGCAAACAGGCGAGAAGTAATTTCTCAAGGACGGGTAGGGCTTTGAGGGAAGCAAAGTTGGATTTGGTCCACACGGATTTGTGGGGGCCGGCCCCGGTAACTTCTCTAGGTGGTGCGTCATATTACATGACCTTTATTGATGATTCAACAAGGAAAGTCTGGGTTTATTTCTTGAAACACAAAGATGAGGCATTCGAGGTGTTTAAGAAATGGAAGGCTTTGGTGGAGAATCAGACGGGACTTAAGCTTAAGTGCTTGAGGTCAGATAACAGAGGGGAGTATGAGCTCGGGGAGTTCAAGGAATATTGTGCAGCGAATGGCATTCGTATGGAGAAGACTCCAAAGGGCACACCACAACACAACGGGGTTGCAGAGAGGATGAACAGGACATTGAACGAGCAGGCTAGAAGTATAAGGTTGAAGTGTGGACTTCCGAAGACGTTCTGGGCATATGCGGTTGACACGGCTGCTTTCTTAATCAATCGGGGACCATCGGTACCATTGGGGAATGAAATTCCAGAGGAAGCATGGAGTGGCAAGCAGGTAAATCTGTCATTTCTTCGCATATTTGGCTGCGTTTCATATGTTCATATTGACTCTGTTGATAGAACTAAGTTAGATGCAAAATCTGTAAAATGTACGTTTATTGGGTATGGTGGGGATGACTTCGGGTATAAGTTTTGGGATGACCAAAACCATAAAATTATTCGTAGTCGAGATGTGGTATTCAATGAACATGTATTGTACAAGGACAGAAAGGGGGCATCTGATGATATTAGTTCGGAACCGGATGTTGTAGAGGTGGATATTCCAGACTCGGGTGGGAGCAGGACGGTTCATGATGACCATGGTCAGGGGGTCATTGAAGATGAACCACATACTCCGGAACCGGATATTCCGCTGCGTAGATCCAGCAGATTGCGTGGATCACCTGACAGGTATACTCCTTCAAATTACTATTTGTTGTTAACAGATAGTGGTGAGCCGGAATGTTATGCGGAGGCTGTTCGTAGTGCACTTTGTGATAAGTGGAAAGCTGCGATGGATGATGAGATAGACTCATTGAAGGCCAATAAAACTTGGGAGTTGATTAAACTGCCTAAGGGGAAGAAGGCATTGCATAACAAGTGGGTTTACAGGATTAAGGAGAAAGCAAACGGCAGTAAGCGTTACAAGGCAAGGTTGGTTGTAAAAGGGTTTCAGCAAAAGTACGGTATTGACTACACCGAGGTATTCACTCCTGTTGTGAAGATGACCACTATCAGAATGGTTCTGGGGATAGTAGTGGCGGATAACTTGTTGCTGGAACAGATGGATGTAAAGACGGCCTTTCTTCATGGTGATTTGGAGGAAGAAATTTACATGGTACAACCAGAGGGTTACTTGTCTAAGGGTAGCCAGTAACTGGTTTGCAGGTTGACTAAGAGCTTGTATGGCCTTAAACAAGCTCCTAGGCAGTGGTACAGGAAGTTCGATGGATTCATGCACGATATTGATTTTATCAGATGTGAGGCGGATCATTGTTGCTACTTCAAGAACACGGACAATGGGTATATAATCTTGCTGTTATATGTGGATGACATGTTAATAGCGGGCTCTAGCAGTAGAGAGGTAAACAGATTGAAGGCTCAGTTATCAGAACGGTTCGTGATGAAGGATTTGGGGGAGGCCAGAAAAATCTTGGGCATGCGGATTTACCGGAATAGGGAGTTGGGTAAGTTGGTTCTTTCACAAGCAGAATACGTTGAGAAAGTCTTGACAAGGTTTTGCATGGAAGAGGCGAAGCCAACAGGGACACCATTGGGTATGCACTTCAAGCTATCCGAGAAGGACTCACCTAAGGGCAAGGAGGAGCGTGACAAGATGGAGAGGACTCCATATGCTTCGGCAGTGGGAAGTCTAATGTATGCAATGGTGTGTACAAGGCCGGACATTGCACATGCGGTGGGAGTAGTCAGCCGGTATATGGGCAATCCAGGGAAGCAACATTGGGAAGCGGTTAAATGGATTCTGCGTTACTTAAAGGGTACTGCTGGTAAGGCTCTGTGTTTCTCAAGCAAGGAGGTCGTGTTAGCGGGTTATGTGGATGCGGATTTGGCATCAAGCGATCTAGACAAGAGGAGAAGTACTACGGGTTATGTTTTCACATTGGGTGGTACGGCAATCTCCTGGGCTTCTAAATTGCAGAAGATCGTGGCCCAGTCGACTGCGGAAGCAGAATATGTGGCAGTGACAGAGGCTAGTAAAGAGATGGTATGGTTGCAGAACTTCTTGGGTGAACTTGGGAAGACGCGAAGTGGTAATGCTCTCTACAGTGACAGTCAGAGTGCAATACATTTGGCAAGGAATCCGGCGTTTCATTCTAGGACGAAGCACATTGAACTGAGGTTTCACTACATCAGGCATCTCTTGGAGAGGAAGATCTTAAGGCTGGAGAAGATATTGGGATCGGAGAACCCGGCTGACATGTTGACCAAGGTGGTAAACCTTGAAAAGTTGAAGCTATGTAAAGCTTCAATTGGGCTTGGAGAATAGGAGAGGAGGAAGGCACTACCATGATCGAGGTGAGCACTAGGACGACACCAATGATGAGTTGAAGACGGATACGGGGCTTGTATACGCGGTTGATCTCTAGGTGGGAGATTGTTGGAGTAGAGATCCTCAAAGGAACAAAAAGGAGAAATACCAGGCGGAGGAGCGAGCGGGCGCTCGAGGCATAGCAGGCGGGCGCTTATTTGGACAGAAGGTTGGTCCTTCGGAAAATCAACATCAAGCGGGCGCTTGGGGTAGGCCAAAAAAATATATTGTAGACAAATTTTCACCAAAAAATTTATTGTAGACAAATTTTTTCAGTTTCTTTTTAACTCATATTTTTATCTCATACTTTTTAATGTTTCTAGATAAACATAATTTAGTTCTTTAGCACATATTTTCTATGATGCTTTGACTCGGGTACGAGTGTGACGCGGGTACGGATTGGAGGGTCGGATCCTCCAAACTTTTAAGATTTTACACAGAATGCAGTGTAAAATAGCAACACCCACTCCCACACCCACACCTACACCTACACCCACACTCATGTCGGGTACGAATGTCTAACAAGGGTACTTTGGCGAAATTGAAGAGTTGGAGCAGCATATTTTACAATTTTGAATCCCTTACATATTTTTAGTTATGATTCTGGATAGTACATTAGTACATTTTTAGTAATGTTTCTAGATTTCGGCGAGTGTGAGGCACCCGGAAAACGTGCACTTGATTTTTGAGCCCCTCTTCATTCGGCGAGCAATCTATTACACCCTCTGTCCCAGAATAAATGTCCTCTTTTTTCGGAAATTAGTACGAAGGAACTTTGAGCGATAAAATTAGGTTGATTTAATTATCATAATAAAATTGTAAAACTTGTTATTGATAGGGAAAATATAGAAATATGCCCCTGTACTTAGCTTAAGGATGCAGATATGCCCTTATACAAGTTAATTGCCATATTAACCCCTGTACTCAAGAATAATGTGTGGAAATTAGGCCACCGTCATCTTTCCGTCCAAAACTTAACGAAAATGCTGACTCATCAGCTTATTTGGATTTTTTACAGTTACACGTGCAAAAAAATTGCTGACGTGGAAAATTTTGGGTATAAGATAAAGTTTGTTAAAATGAAAGGGTAAGAATGAAAATTTCAAACCCTAAAACTCTTTATCATTAGCCGCCACTTCCAAAACAATGTAAAAAACATGAAATATTTTACTTCCCTCCTCCCCAACCTGCATTCCCATCCGCCGTCCCCCTCCCTTTCGTCTCCGACCACCATCACTATAACCACCAGTCAAAATCCCTACAATCATCTTCCCCGGTACTTCCTCCCCTCTTTTCCGATCTCCCCTTCCTTGTGTTTTTCCCCATTTACCCAATCAAACTTGCTCAATCCCGGCGAACTCCATAGATGCCGGTCAAGCTCTTTATAGTCCGGCGAACCCCATTTCCCCTTCCTTTTGTTCTTCCCTTGCACCGCATCTCTAATTTTTGTTCGCGTCAATCTCTCCTCCGACACCCACCAGCTCTTAGTTTTCTCTCCCTCCGCATCCCTCTTTCTCCATCTCTAACCTCGAATGTTGAATCGGCATTTTCCAGATCTGAGATTTTGTTTTTGAGATTTGATTTGGTTTTTTATTGGAGCTTGAATGATAATTTTATTTAAATTCCTGTAAATGATTTAAGTTATAGGGATTCTGAAATTTGAGATTTTCAAATCTTTGTTGGCTTGTGATATATCCTAACCTGTCATTTTTTTTCAATTTTGTGTTGTAATTATTGGTGGTGGTGTTGATTTAGGTGGTGATGGTGGTGTTGATTTTGATGGTGATAGTGGATGGTGGTGGGTGACGGTGGTGTTGGTATTGGGGACGCTAAGGATGAGGTTGATCAAGAAGATTTGAGATTTTTGGTGGTGATGGTGTTGATTTTGGTGGTGATGGCGGTGTTAGTGATGGTGGGTGCCGGTGGTGTTGGTGATGGTGGATGATGTGAATGAGGATGATTGGGAAGATTTGAGTTTTTTTAACAAATTTACTAACTGAAAGGGCTAAGAAAATGATATTTCATCAATTATTTAACATATATGTTAACTATTTAATGAACATTGACATTATGTATTAAAACGACGTAGTTTTGAGCCCCATCATACTCAACAATTTCACTTATGCCGTTTTTTTCCCACACAATCAATTTTAGTTGCCAACTAGGATGCCCAGTCAGCGTTTCCGTTAAGTTTTGGACGGAAAGATGACGGTGGCCTAATTTCCACACATTATTCTTGAGTACGGGGTTAATATGGCAATTAACTTGTATAAGGGCATATCTTCATCCTTAAGCTAAGTACAGGGGTATATTTCTATATTTTTCCGTTATTGATACACCAATATAAATACTATCAATAACATTTTTAAAATTTTCATTAGAATGATTACATTATCTCAAATAATTGCTCAAAGTTCCTTTGTACAAACGTCCGAAAAAAGAGGACATTTATTTCGGGACAGAGGGAGTATATCATTAAAGAGTTTACACCGACACAAGGATATTCTATGGACTATTTAAGGTTGCGTTTATGATCATGACCCGTATTTTTATTCTTCCTTTCCTTCTATACACAAGCCTTAAATATGGGTGTGTTTGAATATAGTCAAGTGGAAGTGGTGTTGTGTATGTGATCTTCGTGACCGTGCCCCTAATTCTTGAAGTGAACAAGTTTCCATTTTCTATTTCCTTCTTAAACAGAAATGAAACTTGTTAGTGTAAGACAGTAAGAGGGACAACTGTTTTCAAGCTTGGTGGTAATGTCAGCTGCTGCCACTACCAAGTGGGCCAATCTTTTACTTGATAGCCAGCAGCAGCCCAAGGTACTCGGTTTCATTCGTGTTACTGTTCGTTAAAATAGCTGGAATTATTGTTCAAGATTAGCCGTTCGAATCTTTAACGTGATAGCCAGCAGTAGCGCCAGGTGATCAGTTTCTTTCGTGTCCAAGGCACGGTTGGAGCTGCAGCAAAGAGGATTTAATTGGAGATTAACATCATGATGATGATGAAAAATACTCCCTTTTTCCCGAAATGTTATCCCCTCCTTTTTGTTTGATGTTATTACGAAGAATTTTGAGCAATTATATTAGGCTTGGTGGAATTTAGGTTAACTATCAGTCTGGATAGGATTCATAGGCTTGGTGGGTTGGTTAATGAGTGTGCTATCAACGTCGAGTGTTTACTTATTTGAGGTAATACCCGGCATGGGACTTGTGTTTATAGAGTTAGTCTATGTTGGGGTGGATAGTTTAAGAAACCCGAGAGTGTGATTTCTTATACGTTTAAGCTTATCTCATCCTTACTTGGATCTTATTTTGTGTCATATTTCTACGTTTCTCCTGACTCTTTGCCTTATGTGCTAAAGGTATACTCTTCGATGAGAAAATACATGATTAAGATTTGTGTTGATAAGAAACTTGGTATAAGTTGGAAAATCGTCGTATATGTTGATTTTGTCGTGTTACCTGGGGGAACGTTGACATTATACTTGACATGAACTAGATTTATATTCATTATGAATTTGTTGATTTTAATCAAAAGGTAGTGAAGTTTTATATGCCTGTGTGCTTTATTTTCTTAATTAAGTATGATAGATATATGTGTGGCATTCATGTTATTTATGCATTGAAAGACAGAAAATGTTATCACAAGGTTGGGCCAGGTGTTTACTTTTTGTGGTTGACAAGGGTGCATCTACACTAAAATTTGAGGATATATCATATATTTGTGAGTTCTGAGTTATCTTCTCTGCTGAGTACAACATTCCTCTTGACAGGAAACTTGATATATGTGTTGAGTTGTTAGTGGGTACAACACGGATATATAAAATAGTGTGTATATGTTATCGGTAGACTTAAAAGAGTTAAAGATTCAACTTGAGGAATTACTTGATCGAGGATTCATCAACCATAGTGTGTCTTCTTGTTAGAGGATATATCATTTTGGAATGGTCTCAGTTCATGCATAGTTATTGACATTTCAAAAGTGGATGCGCTGGTAAATGGAGGTACGTATATTCTTGGGATTTTCTTGTTGTCAGAAATTCATTAAGGACTCTCTAGGGTAGTGTAAGGATCCCTCCCCCGCGCGTAAAACGCGACGAGTTATGGGGGCGAAAGGCCAAACACGGTTAATATGCCAAAAAATAACGGAGTCGCCACTTTTGTTAATTATTTAACCCAACAAAAGAAAAGGTTAGAGATTCCATTAGTTCGGAGGTCAGGTTACGCCTTGGGAAGAGTTTCACGTCACCCAAGTCGCCTCGGATAGGACCGAGTCTCCCTAATGTTAGTTAACGAAAGTGCATGTGTGTGTGTGTTTTTAAAATGGGAGAAACTGACTGTTTTGACAAAACCAGTTAATTATTTAACAGAAAAGGTTTATTTTGCAAACTTTCTGATCAGGAAAGGAAGAAAATGGAAAATGCCCTCCCCGGCCAAAGTAGCCGTACGGATGGGGAGGGCTCTCCAGGGCATTTTTACAGTTTATCAGAAAACAGTCCAGTTTCAGTCAAAACAGAGTATCTTTGCTGAAACTGGACTGGAATGTTGATTTCCAGTTTATGATTAACAACAAAACTTTGAAAAGTTCATTCCTATGCACTTTGATCATCAAAGGAACCCCAAAAACAAAGATTTGGGTGTGATCAAAGGCAATCATTGGAGAAATTTATGAAAAGTTGATGAACATGGCATTTAAACCAAAATGACCATTTTGGTGGATAAAGATTGAAACTTTACCACCAAAATGGACTTATTATACAAGATTAAACCTTTAGGGACACAAATATAACATAAAGATCAAATCTTTATGTCCCATACTTGGTGATTTATGGCTAGATCATGATTGGGGTGATAAAGATTGGAACTTTATCCCCCAATCATGACTCTTATGGCCAAATAAAACAAAATCAACATGAAAATGTAACAAACCATGATCATCTGTAGGTTTTACCCCATAATCACACACTAGGTGTGAAGGGAACCTTGAATCACCTCATGATTTGGATCATATACATATATAATTATAATATATATAGCTTGAAAGGCCATGACTTGCATAATATATATAGATATAGTGCTTGAAAATGGACAAGACTTGCAAGAAATGTAAAGTGCTTGAAATGGACAAGACTTTGCAAGAACAAGAAGAAAAAACACAAGATAAACAAGTAATATGAACAAAGATAAAAGAGAGTTTGAGATGAAGAAGAAGATGGGGAGAAGGAGGCTTCAACTATTGTGGTTATGGCCTATCTTCCTCTCTAATCACTCAAATGTATATATCACTCACTTTCTGCTCTCAAACTGGCAGAGTTTCAACTCACAAAACGTTTTCTCCCCCCCCCCCCCTGAAATGATCAACATGGGGTTCAACTTATAGAGGCTGAGGGTGCCCAACATAGCCGTACGGCTAGGGACCTCATGTGCCCAAACCATCCGTACGACTCGATCTGGCGAGCTTCTGGATTTTTCTAAGTTTAATTCCAGTTCAGTCCTGGAATATCAGGTTTATCCTAGTGAGGTCCTGGCCCATTGGTTTATCCCTAAATGGTACCAAGAATTCCTCTAAAGTAGGTCAGCTTCAGATTGGGGTACTTACAGAGCCCCTCGGCAACGTCGCTTTTGAAGAAAGCGGGGTTGTCGATAAAACAAGCATCCTAATCTGATGGGAAGACGGCTTGGCCGATTTGGGTGAGAGATTTCAAGGCTACTCAAACCTATAGGCATCCCAATCCGATGGGAGGACGGCATAGCCGATTTGGGTGAGAGATTTTAAGGCTACTCAAACCTATAAGCATCCCAATCCGATGGGAGGACGGCTTGGCCGATTTGTTCTATTGCTGGACCTAGAGGTATATGATTCCTACGTATCCCTATTTGAGGGAATCAAGCCTAACGTAGTTCGGGTGATATATTTTAAGGCTACTCAAACCTATGGGCCTTAGGTGGATATCTATTCATCCTTTCCTAAACAGGCCTGGCCCGAAGGCCGGGCTTGGTCAACTTGGCTCTATCGGAGAGAGTCGACTCAAGGAATATGCATGGCTCAGAGGCTCAAATAATGGGCATGGCTCAGAGGCTAGACTCGATCTACTTGGCTCTATCAGGAGAGGGTCGACTCGAGGAATAGGCATGGCTCAGAGGCTCAAATAATGGGCATGGCTCAGAGGCTGGACTCGATCGGCTTGGCTCTATCGGAGAGGGTCGACTCGAGGGTAACTAGTCTTACATCCGACTAAGGACCGCCGGGACATATTTATAGGTTTTCTCTAACCTGGCCACTCTCGGGGATGAAGGTTTTCTTAACCTAATCATGACTATACTGGTCTTACACCCTAGCAAGGGCTGCCGAGGCGATAACATCTTAACTTTCATCCTGGACTTACGAGGTACGGCCGGGACTTTCACGATTTCACTTTATACCCTGGACTTACGAAGTACGGCCGGGTCAACAAAATCCAATGGTCTTACGTCACGCCAGACGGCGAAAGGACGCAATCTCATAAAACCTAATGGTCTTACGTCACGCCGGACGGCCAAAGGACAATTTTTCATATTTTTAACTAGACTTACGAAGAACGGCCACGTTAA
This sequence comes from Campanula takesimana, assembly GCA_026119855.1. Lineage (NCBI taxonomy): Eukaryota > Viridiplantae > Streptophyta > Magnoliopsida > Asterales > Campanulaceae > Campanula > Campanula takesimana. The sequence continues at coordinate 507,392 of JAOWBW010000256.1, forward strand.
CTTTCCAAATTCAAACTCTTAACCTGGACTTATGAAGCGCGGCCGGGTTAAATTACATACTCTTAACCTGGACTTACGAAGCGCGGCCGGGTTAAATCACATTCCTAACCTGGGCTTACGAAGTACGACCGGGTCAATTTCACATTTTCAACCTGGGCTTACGAAGTACGGCCGAGCTAAATCACATTCTTAACCTGGGCTTACAAAGTACGGCCGGGTTAAATTACATACTCTTAACCTGGACTTACGAAGCACGGTCGGGTTAAATCACATTCCTAACCTGGGCTTACGAAGTACGGCCGGGTCAATTTCACATTTTCAACCTGGGCTTACGAAGTACGGCCGGGCTAAATCACATTCTTAACCTGGGCTTACGAAGTACGGCCGGGTTAAATTACATACTATTAACCTGGACTTACGAAGCGCGGCCGGGTTAAATCACATTCCTAACCTGGGCTTACGAAGTACGGCCGGGTCAATTTCACATTTTCAACCTGGGCTTACGAAGTACGGCCGGGCTAAATCACATTCTTAACCTGGGCTTACAAAGTACGACCGGGTTAATTTCCACATTTTTAACCTGGGCTTACGAAATACGGCCGGGCTAAATCACATTCTTAACCTGGGGTTACGAAGTACGGCCGGGTTAATTTCCACATTTTTAACCTGGGCTTACGAAGTACGGCCGGGCTAATTCTCATTCTTAACCTGGGCTTACGAAGTACGGCCGGGTCAATTTCACATTTTCAACCTGGGCTTACGAAGTACGGCCGGGTTAAATCACATTCTTAACCTGGGCTTACGAAGCGCAGCCGGGTTAATTTCCACATTTTTAACCTGGGCTTACGAAGTACGGCCGGGTTAACAAAAATCCAATGGTCTTACGTCACGCCGGACGGCCAAAGGACGCAATCTCACAAAACCTAATGGTCTTACGTCACGCCGGACGGCCAAAGGACAATTTTTCATATTTTTAACTGGACTTACGAAGAACGGCCACGTTAACTTTCCAAATTCAAACTCTTAACCTGGACTTACGAAGCGCGGCCGGGTTAAATTACATACTCTTAACCTGGACTTACGAAGCGCGGCCGGGTTAAATCACATTCCTAACTTGGGCTTACGAAGTACGGCCGGGTCAATTTCACATTTTCAACCTGGGCTTACGAATTACGGCCAGGCTAAATCACATTCTTAACCTGGGCTTACGAAGTACGGCCGGGTTAAATTACATACTCTTAACCTGGACTTACGAAGCGTGGCCGGGTTAAATCACATTCCTAACCTGGGCTTACGAAATACGCCCGGGTCAATTTTACATTTTTAACCTGGGCTTACGAAGTACGGCTGGGCTAAATCACATTCTTAACCTGGGCTTACGAAGTACGACCAGATTAATTTCCATATTTTTAACCTGGGCTTACGAAATACGACCGGGTCAAATTTTAGCAAAGCTGGTCTTACGTCCATCTAGGGACTTCCCGATTTCATTTTCATTGGGAACCTATTTTTTCAAGGTCCAATTCAAGTTGTATGAGCCGAAAAGGGCATTTTGGACATTTTCCAAAAGAGAGGGGCCTAAGTCCTATTTCAGAAACCTAGGGGAACCATGCTTAAGGCGCCAGGGGCCAAAGTGTAAATTGTGGGCTGAGATTTCTTCTCGCCCAAACCAGCCGTACGGCTTCGGAAGGCGTCTCCTTCTTTTTCAAAACAGCAGCCATACGGATGGTTGCTTCACATTTCAAAACTCAGGCCGAAAATCAGAGAAGGAGATGCGATTTTTGAGAGCATAACTTCACCTTTTTCCCGAAATTTCTACCTAATTCATTTTAGGTTTGCTCATGGATGCTCGGGCAAGAAGAGGTTACCCAAGGGGAGCGGATAGAAGGCTTGACATGGTCCGGAATTTCCGGGGCTACCATATTGCCTTAAATGATGTGGGGGCGGGTTTCTACAAGTCTCCCAACGTCCATCTATGTCACGAACGAGTGGTAATCCTCCTTTTCTACTCGATTCATGTCCATTTTGAGAATTTTGTGCATTCCCTAGTCCTAGGGCCTGCGTTCATGCTATTTGAGATCTTTGCATTTCTTGACACAATTTCATGAAATTGGCCTCATTTTTGTGTCGTTGGGATAACTAGGGACGTGAGCATGTGCTCATTGCGCCATTTGGACATGCCTAGCTATACTTCCCGAAATTGGAGTGCGTTGTGCATAAACTACTTGTACCTAAGGCTCGACTAGTCATTTTGACACATTCAAGTGCGTGCTAGTATTTCCCGGGACAAGTTATCGCATTTGAATACCTTTCTAAACAAAACTTTGCACATTCCCTATATAAACACACCCCCAAACGCTTATCACAATTTGAAAAGGGAGAAAACATTTTATTATTCACATGATTTATTCATCACATTCATTTATCACATGCATTGGTATTTTAAATCTGTGTTATTCATACCTTTGCTGTGTTTACCTGCAGGGCAGTGATCCCAAATCTCGGGGATCTCCCGACATGTGCTGCTCCCTGTGGGAGGCTTTGCCCGTGGCTGTCGGCGACGAGCCTGGTCCGAGAGATTGGGTAGAGGGCACCGGCCTGGTGCCGTTCATTTATGCTGTGGGCCAGCTGGCGAGCACTGACAGGAGTCTCGGGTTCATTACTGCCTTGGGCGAGCATTGGTGGGATACCACCCACACTTTTCATTTGAGCTGGGGGGAAGTGACCGTGACCCCCGCCGACTTTTCTGCCATCACCGGGCTTCCCTTTAGCGGCGGGCCTGTTATCTCGACCGATCGACTCTCGTCCCCGGACATCCAGGCACTTATTGGCTTCTTGGGCCCTACCAAGGGCTTGGGGATCACGGTGCAGGCTGTTAAGCGGGCCATACGGGACAGGATCCTGTAGACACCCCGCTTTGGACCTCTCACCCCGATTGCATACATAGTATTTTTATTTAACTTGTTTTTGTTAATTTCTGTTACTTCCGTTAAGTTCCTAACTGATTCCGTTAGTTTTGGACTAAACTGCATAACAGAGTTAACTTTTAGAGTCATTCTGTCTTTTTCTCCCGCGGGCGCTTTCGGAAGTGTTATCGGGATGCGCGCGCGTCTCGCCCCTAAAGCGGGACCCGCGCGCCTCCCATTATGGCAGTAACGGATTGCACCTTATTTCCCTCCCTTTTCTTATTTACAAACATCTTCTTGATCACAAAAACATCTCTTTTTACATCCAAGTTCATCCCCCTTTTTATTCATTAACTCCAAATCCCATATTCTAGCCTTTTCCCAAAAACTAATATTTCTTTCATTTATTATTTAATTTCTTTTATTTCTTTTATTTTTCTTTTATTCATTTATCTTATTTGTGATTGGTCAATTCCATCTCACAAGGATTGACCAATTTCCCTCCAAACTTTCCCTCCTATTTTTACCTATAAAAGCCATCTTCTTCTACCTTAGAAAGGGACCTTAACCTCATTTTTAGACTTGAAATTTCTCTATACACACACTATACACAATTCTTTACACAAATTCTCCCAACAAGAGTTCTTCGTAACAAGACTCTACACAAATTGTTCTACTACAATTTCCCTACAAAACACCATCTTCAAGTCAAGGTTTAAAGTCCTTCTTCTTAAGGTACAACTTCCCTTTTTCTTCTTCTTATTTTATTCATGTCTAGTCAATGTATGCAATCTCCATAAAAAAGGATACAACCAAAAGGCCACTTCACTATTGAAGTTTGGTCAAGGTTACATCCCAACATTTTAATTCCCCTTTAATTTACATTCTCATTTCTTAATGTAATTACCTAGCGATAATTCGACATGTAATCCTTAGTATAAATCAATAAATAAGCAATTCTCCTTTATTTTTCCTCTATAAATTTCCCCTTTCTTTTCATTATAATTGTTAGCACATTTCTCTTATCATTAAATTGAAGGACATTTAGCATTAGAACACCAAAAGTAGCAAGACCCGCGTAAGCGGGGCGGAGTGGGTGTTTAAGTACTTCCCACTCCGTCACCTAACCCCAGAACCCATCTTTTCCCGAATCTCTGGTTTTGTATATAAAATTGGCTCTTTTTAGGTTTTTTTTATGTTCATCTAAAACATAGGTGGCGACTCTTAAAATCAATTAGACATCCTAGGTAATTTACGTGCTCTAGCCAAGCCGTGGTCCCCCGGGGTATCTACAGTGGCGACTCCCCTGGGGAGTATAGAGGGTTAAACTTGCATTTTCTGCTTTTGGTATACTTATATCTGTTTTCTGGGCATTCTGGTAAAAAGGGTAGGAAGCGCGCGCCTCCGGCCTTCTTGGCCTAAAGCGCGCGCGTCCGACCCTTATTACCAGAATCGCCCACCTTCCATCTTGTCCTTCAAATCCCATGTTTCTGTGCTAACAATGTCTGCAGGGGAAAAGCTCTATAACTTAGGGTCAAGGCAATCCCTTGAACCCACTGATTTGCAGGAACTGCCCAGAAGCGGGCGCCTCCACTTCTCTCAGTCTAACGCGCGCGCCTCCCGAGTAGGCATCTGAATGCGCGCGCTTCTGGGCATTTCCCAAAAACAGAAGCAGTGAACAGAATGGATAGTTTTGACAGTGTGTGGGCACCGGGCCTGCACATAATTGCTTTTAATTTTCTGTTTCATTTTTATCGGTCACACGGGTGATTCAAAAGTTGTAAATACGTGCTTATTTGTTTTTTTTTTATTTCCTTAAAAAAATATTTTGTCACTTGTTAGACCTCACACTACGCGCACAATTCTTATCAACTGCTCACTATCGAGTCGCACAAGTCCAACCCCAAACCCGTCGAGGCCCGTCCTAGGAAGTTTCAAGCTCCACTCGACCTTGACTCTTCCGAAGCGGTAAACCTCAGCCCGTGGCGTAGTTCACGACTACATGCCGGGGGTGACCTTTAAGCCTCTCTTTAGCCGAGCACAAACCACACAATTCTAGTTAGGGTCTAACACTCCGTGACTCAAGTTGGTTTCCATGTGCCGAGATTTCCCTAAACTAATGTCTTCAAATCATACATGCCACTCGTTGTTTTGGACAAAATAAAACTCCGTCCCCAAGTGGTTATTATGGACGAAAATAAAAATCCATCCCCGCATGTATGCTTTACTACATTAATTTAGTTTAATCACGACACATGTAGGATTCACAAACGCGATGGAATCCGATGAGTATATGGGACCGCGAGATGGTCTATATACTAGTGTGACGATTCCATTATCTTTTTAGAAACCCCAAAAGGGACCCATTCCCTCCGACTTATAAAAAAGAAGAGTCTTTTCTTTATATAGTTTGAGTCTTTACCTTTGTTTGTGGGTTAATTATTTTAATCAAAATATGTTTGTGGGGCCAACCTAAGATCGACCGTGTTCTCTCAATATGTCCAATGACTTCCAACGGCAACAACAACAAGAGTGAGAACATTTCCGTGTCCAATGAAAGGCTCTTCAACATAATAAGAGCCATGGGGGAACAAATGGATAGACTTGTCGAGGATGCCCGCCGCAAGGATGATTTGTGGCAAGACCGTCTTGATCTCGAGAGGAAAATTCACAAAGAAGAAGTGTCCGAACTTAAGGCTCGTTTGCAAGAGCTCACCGACAGCTAGGCAAAGGTGTAGATACCCCGGGGGTGACCACGGCCTTAGGCTGGAGCGCGCGGTGTTATCCTAGGATGTCTAACTTGTTTTTAGAGTCGCCACCTATGTTTTGAGGAACATAAGAAAAACCTATTGATTGTAGCCTAAGTTTGATTACGAAAACAGAGATTCTTTGTTTTGAGGTCCGGGGGTTAGATTACGAGATGAGAAGTACCGAAACACCCATCTCGCCCAACTTAAGTTGGTCTTGCTTGATCAAAATCTACATGAATGAAAATGTTCTTCTTCTTCTTCTTTAAGTCATAAAAAGGGGGTTTAAAATAAGATTTGGAATGTAGGAGATAACTCCTTAACCAACCTCAATGAGATGAGGTGATCATTAGAGTCATGTCCCAAAATGATTTGGGTGATTGCACATTTGATTAAAGTAAAAAGAGAGAGGAGATGAAGTAGAAAAGAAGGGAAAAGATGGACTTTTACCTACAATTTGAAGAACTTCAAATGTTGCTTAATGAGATCCTTGGAGAACCTTTAGAAAGTGATTTTTTTTTTCTAGTTTTCGATGATTTTTCCGATGATTTTCCATCCTTGAAAATGGAGGTAAAGAGAGGTTTTTATAGGTGAAAGATGGGTGTTTTTGGTGCCAAAACTCAGTCACCAAGAAATCTTTCCCGGGCAAAATCCTGTAAATTGAGCAAGGGAGGGAATCCTGGCCAGAAATCTGTAACTGACGCCCAGAGGCGCGCGCTTCCTGCTTTGGGGGCGGGAGGCGCGCGCGCCTGGCTCCTAGTGTCGGAGGCGCGCGACTCAGAGAAGGCAATTTTGACAGAATGGACTAGAAAGTCAGCCCTGTCATTCAGTTTAGTCCCTGGACTTAACGAAGTCAGTCAGGAACTTAACGGAAGTGACAGAAACTAACGAGAAACACTTAGAATGGGGAGAAACACAAAATCAAATGTGCAATCGGGGTGAGCAGTCCAAGGCGTGGTGTCTACAGAGCCCCTCATGGGAGCTTGTCTCGATATGGACCGAGTTGCCGACTTGGAGCTCATGGGAGCTTGTCTCGATATGGACCTAGTTGCCGACTTGGGGCTCATGGGAGCTTGTCTCGATATGGACCGAGTTGTCGACTCGGGGCTCATGGGAGCTTGTCTCGATATGGACCGAGTTGCCGACTTGGGGCTCATGAGAGCTTGTCTCGATATGGACCGAGTTGCCGACTTGGGGCTCATGGGAGCTTGTCTCGATATGGACCGAGTTGCAGACTTGGAGCTCATGGGAACTTGTCTCGATATGGACCGAGTTGCCGACTTGGGGCTCATGGGAGCTTGTCTCGATATGGACCGAGTTGGTTGACTTGGGGCTCATGGGAGCTTGTCTCGATATGGACCGAGTTGTCGACTTGGGGCTCATGGGAGCTTGTCTCGATATGGACCGAGTTGCCGACTTGGAGCCGCATCTGCTTACGTTGTTGACTTTGTGGGGTGTGGGCACGGTTGAATGTTTTGGATGAGGCCGTTAGTGAACCCTTGTTGACGAATCCGTTAGTGAATCCGTTTGATGAAATATTGCTTTGAAGTCTCGTGCCATTTGGAGTCACACTTGACTTTTTTTGAATTGTGGGGTACGGGCACAGTTGACCGCGACCAGAAAAATGTTCCTGCTGGGGATGAAATGTTGAGATTGACTCTTGAGGAGGGTGTGGGCACGGTTGAATGTTTTGGATGAGGCCGTTAGTGAACCCTTGTTGACGAATCCGTTAGTGAATCCGTTTGATGAAATATTGCTTTGAAGTCATGTGCCATTTGGAGTCACACTTGACTTTTTTGAATTGTGGGGTACGGGCACAGTTGACCGCGACCAGAAAAATGTTCCTGCTGGGGATGAAATGTTGAGATTGACTCTTGAGGGGGGTGTGGCACCCGTGACAGAACTTAGGGAGTTTGGAATCCGTGGGGAAACCTTGATACGATGCATGAATTTTTGTATGGGAGACTGATCCTGCCTGATGATGGGAAGAGCGCGCGTCCGGGCCTCGTTGTGGGACACGCGCGCCTCGTATGAATATGTCGGGAGGCGCGCGCCTGGCGTATAAGTTCAGCATATTTAAACAGGCTGTTTGCTGTTTTCGGCCATTTTTCAAAAATTTGAAGAACCCTCCAAATTCCAAGCCCAATTTTCGTAGAGAAATCATCCCCAAACACTTTCTTGCTGCTCTAGGATCAATTCCGTCAAAAAAACGATGTCGGATCGTCAGCAATCACCTCCGTTTGAGATGCCACAGGGCGAGGAGCCCAAAATTGGGGTTGAATCTATGGACCCGAGCTTGCTTACTTTCCGGCCTCATACCCATATTTCTCACTTCGTGACTTCGGGTGTGGTAAGAATGCCTCACCATTCTTGTCGATTTCGGGTTTCATGAAGTTCTGTTTTCTTTACCCGAAATATTGCTGCAGCAGCTTTATTGATCATTCTTTGCATGTTGTTTGTTGTTGCTGATTTGTTGTAAGAAACATGTTGGGATGTCCATTTTCACGTTCACACACTTGCTTGTACATTGCTCTGCCGTTGAAATCTCTGTGTTGAGTTCATCCGTTTTTTCTAGCAGTCATGCTGATGAAATTTTTGCTGTTCCTTTTTTTTTTTTTTTCTTTCAGGAGTGGACCCGTTTGACAGAGATTCGCGGTGGGGCTCATGGGCCCATCTCTATATGGAAGAGGTTGCCCGAGAATGTTCGGGCCCGAGTCACAGGGACTCATTTTGGTCTTTTTGTCACTAGCCTTCCAGCTTTGAAGAATGACCCTGATGTGGTTCAGGCATTGAGGGAGAGATGGTGGGATACCACCCATACCTTCCATTTACCCATGGGCGAGGTGACCATGACGCCTACTGATTTCACAGCTTTGACGGGCTTGCCGTTCATGGGGGTGCCTGTCCCTTTTGGTTTGAGAGGGGCTGTTCGGACTCCGGACGAGTTATTGGCCTTGGTTGACTGTCGGTTCGAGGTTAAGAATTCTCGAGTGACATGGGAGAGAATCCGGGCTTATTTCAGCATCCTGATGGCTGAGGCTCGGGGTGTTACTGCTGATCGGGTTGATGCTGTGGCCCGTTGCTTCATTTGGTACTTGTTATCCCACACTCTGTTTGCCAACGGGGGATCTTCGGCCTCTTTGGCTCTGCTTGACTTGTTAGTGGACTTAGACCAGATCGGCCAGTATAACTGGGGCGCAGCGGGCTTGGCTGCTTGTTACCACGTCATAGATTTGACCAGCCGCTCGACCACCAGCTCTGTTACGGGCTTCAGCTTGCTGTGGGAGGTATACCACTTACTGTCCCTTTTATATTCTCCTTGCCTTAGTCATAACTGCCTTTTCGTTGACTGTCATTAACTTTGTTTCTGCCTCTTGTCTACAGCTTTGGGCTTTTGCTATCCTGAATCTGAGGGATTTCAAGATTGCCAAGGAAGGCCAGCCCCAGTATCCGGATTGTGCACGGTGGGCGTATAAGGAGAGGAATGTAAAGACTGGCACGAACCCCATTAGTCTTACTTCGGCCCGACGGCACTTGGACACCCTGAGGCCTGAGTCTGTTGCCTTCTCTTTGTATCCGTGGAGATCAGTTCAGCACTGGTTTGAGCACACTCTTATTCCTACCCGTTCTCGGCTTTTGATGAGTTTGGGTGAGTGCATGGCTCTGTACTTGGGAGACAGAGTATTTTGGCAGCATGGTACCTAGGTGACAGACTTTTACACCCCTCCTCGTCCTGCAGTTCCAGACGTTCCTCCTTTCTGCCCTCGTAACTGGAGGTCACTTTCAGAGGCTGATCGTGCGGCATATATGGTAGGGGTTGATGCCGTCCCTTATATTCACTTGGATCAGGATTATGGTCTCTTCAGGGAGAACAACCTGATGCAGGGCTTTATGTTCGCTGATCCGAGGAGATCACAGGCTGCTCCTTCGACTTCCGCTCGGTTTTATACTACCGTTGCCGGGTATTGTTTTGATCCTCCTTTGCCTCCTCCTTATTACACTTATTCAAACTTCGGGGTCTTTGAGGAGCAGAGGGAGATTGTTCCCGAGGATATGTCACCGGAGAGAGAGCCTCCCGCTCAGGCTGCTGTGGTATGTTTTTCTGACCATCTTTGCATTTTCTCAGTTCCAGTCTTGTTTTTCTGTTCTTTGTATTGATGTAATTTCCTTTCCCCGTTCTTTGTTGCAACAGGTGCCTGTAGCTGCTTATAGGGACTTGGGTAGGCAGAACAAAGGGATGAGGCGGAGGCTCCGTCAGCTGGAGGAGAGGGTGCTGGAGCTGTGCAGGGATATTGCTGCCATGACTAGAGATGCTGCTGGTGCTGTCTCTGGTGCTGCGAGAGGAGCTGCCCGAGGTGTTCGTGGCATGGGACGAGGCTGCAGGGATGCTGCACTGGACATTGATGAGGCTGTTTCTTCGGCGAGGCAGTCGCTGAGCAGGAGTCTGAGCCATAGTAGGAGTCTGAGCCGAGAGGGTAGCCAGAGCCGGGGCGGCGCCAGCTCATCAGGGAGAGCTGCCAAGAGAACCCATCCTGATGTTGTGATTGAGACATCTGAGTCTGAGGATGATGATGATGATGATGACGATGATGATGACGATGAGGAGACCGAGAGCGGTAGCAGGGGGTGAGCACAGTGTTGGTGATGACGTGCCCGAGCTGTCGTGGCTGAGAGGATGAGGGATTGAAACACTTTTACTTTTGCCTGTAATAACATTTAACATGTATTTACAATCCTAGTTATCTTACTAGTTTTATGTTCTATTAGCGACTCGATCTTAGATGTTGACTCTTTACAAACAAATGTGTGCCCAAAGGGTGCTTGTTGTCGATGCTTGGACTCCTTCTTGTTGCTGGGATTTGATTTTGCTGCAGGCTGGATATGTTGAAGTGCTTGGGTTCTGTTCTGAACTGACAAGGGCTGTTTCTGTCTAAACTGCTGTCAAAGGCGCGCGCGTCGGGCCTTGCTTTTGGGAGGCGCACGCGTTGTGAAGCCCTGGTCGGAGGCGCGCGCTTCTGGCCTGCTGAATTACAGCCCCTTTCTTTTCTGATCAGAATGTTCCAACAGCTATAAATTTGAACCATTTTTCGACCAGAATGGCCACACAGCATTCTTTTGCAAACACTTTCTCCCCCTAAACCACAAAATTCTTGTTATAATGGCCCCAATGACTTTCTCCTTTGAAGTTAAGGTTTCCGTCCCCGAGGGTGAGAAGTCCGTTCCAATGGTGAACGCCGTTCCAGCTGTAGGGTCCGTCTTGATGGTGGAAAAACGCCCGAGCGTTTTTGATCGTTTGGGAAGGCCCAATGACGATGTTGTTGACCCCGTGAGACCGGTGGTTCATGTGCGGGACTATAGACCCCGTCATTTTCCCAAGAAGAAGAAAGGTAAGGGAAATTCCTCATATGTGTGGAAGCGTCCCATGGTTGTCCCCGCTAAGGCTCCGCTTGATAAGGGTAAAGGGAAAGCCGTTGATGAAGCTCCGTCCCGTCCTAGCGTTTTCTCACGTCTTGGCGGTCCCAAGAATGTTCCGTCCCCATCCAAGAAGACTAAAGGACATAACAAGAAGCAATGGGTTCCCAAACCTAAGAAAGATTATATTTTTCTTTGTACCCCAAGAGATTGCAATTAGACCACTTTGTTTTAGGATTTAATATTTTGATGTCTTTTGTTGCTCAATAAATCCGTTGTAATGGTTTGAATAATTCTTTGAATGAATAAAAATTGCATTTTGTTATTTGAAGTGAATTGGGTATTTTTGATATGTTTTAGACCGCACCCGAAGGTTGCCTACGTTCCTCCAGTTGGGAAGCTCAGGTCTTCGTAGTTCAAACAAACAAAGACCATTTTTTTTTTTTTTTATTATTATTTTTTTTTTATTTTTTTGTTGTGCACCCTGTTTTTTGCCTAGACCGCCCTTGCGGGTTTTCAATCTAGCGGGCTTCTTTTTTGCACGTGCTCTAATTTTTGCCTAGGCCGCCCTTGCGGTTTTCAACCTAGCGAGCGATTTTTTTTTTTTTTTTTAATGGTCTTTGTTTATTAAGCGTAGAACCTCTTGAGCTTGTCGAGGTTGACCTCCTTTGGCAGCTGGTCACCATCTAAATCCACGAGCCGGACTGCACCACCGCTTAGTATCTTTTTGACCACGTACGGACCGATCCATCGGGGTCCCCATTTTCCCAGGGGATTCATGGCATTAGGAGGATGTTGTCTTAAGACCAAATCTCCCACATTGATGTTTCGAGGCCTCACTTTTTTGTTGAAAGCTCTTGCCATCCTTTGCTGATATGCCCTCGTGCGTTCGAGTGCTCTTAACCTTTTCTCGTCGAGTAAGGCTAGCTGTTCGTATCGACTTTGCATCCAGTTGACCTCGTTGACTTGATTCTCGAGGAGGACTCGTAGAGATGGGACTTCAAGTTCGATAGGGAGTACGGCTTCAGAACCATAGACCAATGCATAAGGAGTTTCTCCTGTTGCGGATCGTATTGATGTTCGGTAGCCCCACAATGCTAATGGTAGCTTTTCGGGCCAATCCCTTCCTGTTGAGGCCATTTTCTTGACGATGGTCTCGATGGTCTTATTTGTTGCTTTGACTGCGCCATTTGCTTGGGGCCGGTAAGGAGATGACTTGTGCTTGGTGATCTTGTATTCTACCAAAAGTGCATCCATTTCCTTCTCAAAGTGAGAGCCGTTTTCGGAAATGATTTCATGAGGCACGCCGTATCGGCACATGATATTAATCTTTATAAATTCGGCCACTTTCTTGGCGTTGAGGGTCCGATAGGCTTGTGCTTCGACCCACTTTGTGAAGTAGTCGACTGCCACTAGGACGAATGACTGCCCATTGCTTCCGGGAGGATGAACTTTACCGATGATGTCTATCCCCCAACAAGAGAAAGGCCAAGGTGTGACCATGTTGTAAAGTTGTGAGGGTGGAGCATGTTGCAGATTAGCGTGGAATTGACACTTGGCACACCTTTTGACTTTCTCGATACAGTCTCGTTCCATAATGCTCCAATAGTAACCAATGCGAAGTATCTTCTTGACTAGCATAAACCCATTCATGTGGGGTCCACATTCTCCTTCGTGGACTTCACACATTATCTCTTGAGCTTCGGTCTCATTGGCGCATAAGAGATTGATCCCGTCGTGGTGCCTTTTATAGACTCGGTCCCCAATCAGTACGTACCGAGAGGCTAACCTTTGCAGAGCTGCTTGAGACTTCTTATTGATGTTCTCGGGATAGGTTCCGTCCTTGAGGAAGTTCATGATGTCCGAATACCATGGAGAGTTTGTTTGAACCTCGTTGATCTCGATACTCATGCAATATGCCGGACTGCTCCTTCGAGCAATTTTGAAAGGCTTCACCATTTTCCCTTTGGGCATTTCAACTAATGAAGCTATAGTGGCCAGTGCATCGGCGAAGCGATTCTTATCCCTTGGCAGGTAGTTGAAAGTGATCTCTTGGAATTGTTCAACCAGTTCTTCAAGGTGCTGACCATACTGTTGGAGAGTCGGGTCTTGGGTTCGCCATTTACCCGATTGCTGATTGATAAGGAGCAAAGAGTCGCCGAACACTTCTAGTTCCGTGACGTTTCTTTCGAGAGCTGCTTCGAGCCCTGCTATGCATGCTTCGTACTCGGCAATGTTGTTGGTAGCTTCGAATTCTAGGCGTATGGCAATGGGAGTGTAGATGTCTTTTGGATCGACAAGCAATACCCCTATACCAAAACCGTGTTTATTGGCCGCGCCATCGAAAAAAAGTTGCCACTTGTCTTCCTCGGTTGTGGTACAAATGAAATGCTCGTCGGGGAACTGTACATCTTCCCCCTTCACTTCGTCACACGGGAATTCGGCAAGCTGGTCACTGAACACTTTCCCCCTGACGGATTTTAGTGTGACGTAAGTGATATCATAGCCGGCAAGCATGAAGTACCATTTGGCTATTCTTGTTGACATGAAAGGCTTCTCGAAGATGTAGCGGAGCGGGTCCACCTTTGCTACTAGCTTGATCGGAAAAGCTTCCATATAGTGTTTGAGCTTTTGAGTGACCCAAACCAATGCTGCACATGACTTCTCTAAGACAGAGTAGTTCTTTTCGCCCCCTTGGAATCGGCGACTGACAAAATAAATGGCATTCTCCTTTGTGGACTCTCGTTGCTCTTGTGCTAACATAGCCCCTAGGGCTTCATCATTGACAGTGAGATAAAGCAACAGAGGTTTCTCCTTGTGCGGCGGAACTAGAATAGGAGGGCACGTCAAGTAATGCTTTACTTGATCGAAGGCTTCTTGGCACGCGTCGGTCCATTCTAGAGCCACATTCTTCTTGAGTAACTTGAAGATTGGCTCGCACATGGAAGTGAATTGGTGCACAAACCGACTGATGTATTGTAGTCTGCCCATGAAACCTTTAATCTCTTTCTGCGTCTTTGGAGGAGGCATGTCAATGATTGCCTTGATTTTGGAGGGGTCTACTTCGATTCCCCTTTCAGTGACCATATAACCAAGAACTTTGCCTCGGATAACCCCGAATGTGCACTTTGCAGGGTTGAGCCTCATTTTGTGTTGACGAAGCCTTTCGAAGAACTTGCGGAGATCGATCAGGTGTTGACCATCGGTTCCTTTGGAGTGAATGATCATGTTGTCCACATAGACCTCGATTTCTTTGTGAATCATATCGTGGAACAAGTCTGTCACGGCTCTTTGGTAGGAAGCCCCAGCATTTCTTAACCCAAATGGCATGACTGTGTAGCAAAAGGTACCCCACGGTGTTGTGAAGACTGTCTTATGTTGATCTTCCTCGGCCATGAGAATCTGATTGTACCCAGCGAACCCATCCACAAATGAGCGAACCTCGTAGGCAGCAGTGGAGTCGACTAGCATGTCGATATTAGGGAGTGGAAAATCATCCTTTGGGGAAGCTTTGTTTAAATCCCGGAAGTCTACACAAACTCGACCTTGCCGTTCGCCTTCCTGACTGTCACAATGTTGGCTAACCATGTCGGATACTCGATAACCTTGATGAAACCCACGCTGAGGAGCTTCTCAATCTCTTCTTTGACCTGCAGAGACCATTCTGGCTTGATCTTCCTGAGCTTCTGCTTTACTGGCCTGGCATCTTCTCTGATCGGAATCCTGTGCTCCGCTACCTTTCTGTCTAAACCCGGCATGTCTTTGTATGACCATGCGAACACATCCACGAACTCCCGTAGTAATGCTGTCAATCTGTCTCTGTCGTCTCCTTTGAAGAAGCTTCCAATCTTGGTTTCTTTTGGCTCTTCTTCGGTACCCAGATTAACAACCTGCAATTCTTCGTCAGCCTTTGGACCATTCTCGCCACGACTACGGACTTGTTGAGCAAGTTCATTTAAGTATGTTGTGTTTTCGTGGTCTATTTCATCATAATTTGAATCGTTATTAACTTGTTCGTTAAGTTTATTATTAGTTAATTCATCATTTATGATGTTTGCAATCTTAGGGTACTCAGAAATATCAATTTTTTCATTAGCAAAGAAAGGAAACACACGCTCGGCTATGGCCTCCAAATCCTCTTGGGTGAGGGTATTAGAGACACTCTCGGACTCGAAAGTAAGGGTGAGTTGCTCTTCCTTTGTTGCTGTGCGGGGTATGCAACCCATTTCTTGGACTAAGAATTCCTCGGATACCACGGGCCCTTTTGTTGAATACCAATTGTTGATCGGCTCGGAGCTTGGTGGGATCTCGCCGATAGTCTCGTTCATGATGACGGTGTCATGGATGGTGTTAACTTGGCATTCATTCATCATGGCAAGCTCTTCGAACATGGAGGCTAAATCTGTCAGTTCTTCCCCCACGGTGATTTCTGTCTCGGACTCTATAGTCACCTTCCTTCCCCACCATTCACGGGGCGACATGGGAGTTGGTTCCCTTTCGGATTTCTGGATCTCACAATCGGAGAAGATTTCGAGGCCGGGCTTTTTGATACCTTTATTGTTAACCCACGGCTCGGGAAAGATCATGTATGGAATGTCTTCCCCTTGGCGGACAAAATAACCATTCAACGTCTTGCGGTAAGGCCTTAGGTTAGGGACTTCATACCGACGGCCTTCTTTACGAGCTCGGGCCTTTTCGTTCTTGATCGCTTGTTCTTGCTTCAAGTCTTCTTCGGAAGGCTCGTACCCCAAACCGAATGTGTTCTTGACAAATGGGACTTGCACGGGATGTAGGATTCCTTGCTGATATTTCCCTAAGCCTAAACCAGGGAAGTAGTCTATATTCCTCATCATGCGGAGGACTTTGTGATTGCTGGGGGTCCATGATCCGTTTCCCCCTTCTTTATCAATGGCGTTGATTGAGACGCCGGAGAGAGTGGAGTCTGGTAGACCATGCTGAACTTGGTGAACGGGCTCACCTTTTCTGTGGATAGTGATGTTTTCAGCCATTACGGTCACTATTTCATCACCATTTCGGATCTTGACACATTGGTGGAGAGTTGACGGTACGGCATTAGCACTGTGAATCCATGGTCGACCCAACAGTAAGTTGAACGAGGCCGGGATATCAAGCACTTGGAATGGAACGGACATGACCATGCTCCCAAACTCAATGTCTATCTCGATCATACCCATGACTGTACGGGCGGTGCTGTCATAACCTCGGATTACTTGAGTAGAAGGCTTCAAATCAGAATCCTTAAGCCCCAGTATGCCCATGATTCTACCAGGCATGAGATTGAGTGCGGAACCACCGTCCACTAAGACTCTTGAGACGGGCCTCCCCCTTGCTCGTACCTTGAGGTAAATAGCTTCGTTGTGGTCGGAACCAAACGGTGGAAGGTCCATATCGGCAAAGGTGATGACGTTGCCAAAATGAATGTGACCAATCATTGCTGTGAGGTCCTCGGGAGTAGTATCGGGAGAAACTGATGTATCATCGAGATTGCGGATGACAAGATCTCGGTGTTTCTTTGAGGATGCAATGAGGTCCCAAATAGAGATGTTGGCTTGAGTTTTCTTGAGTTGGACAAGTAGAGGATCTTCGGGAGCGTTGTGAGCTTGCGGCTTTTGAGAAGAGGAGCTCGGTGCGGAAGTGGAAGGGTTGCTTGCTATGACTCGACCGGATCGAGTTAGCATGTTGACGTTCCCATCTTTCTTCTTTTTCCTATTCTCTAGTACTTCCCTCATTACCTCATCGTAAGTCACTACATAACAAGAATTGTCAAGTTTATTCATAACATTGGGGCCCCCATTCACAATTGGGATTGAATGGGTGGTCCCCTCAAATTCTCCTATCTCTATTACATTGACATGCTCGTCATTAGTCACTACAAATTCTTTCTTATCTATGAGATCTTGAATGACATTACGGAGAATGAAGCATTCCTCGGTGGTGTGGCCACTATATTGGTGGTAGCCACAATATTTGTGGTGAGCATGATTGGAGTTGATCGTCTTGGGTTGGTACCCTTGCACGGGTGTGATTTGACCCTTTGCCTTGAGGACCTCGAACACTTCGGTTTGAGTCATGCCTTGGAGAGGCGTGTAGACACGGTCACTTCGGGGCCTTTTCCCTTGAGGTGGAGGAACCTTTTTGTAATTCCCCTTGTCAATAGTGACGGCGTTGACCGAGGCCTCTTTTGTGGAGTTGGAAGCGGCCTTGTAGCGGTAAGTAGGAGTGGTCTTCTTAATCTCCTTGAGCAAGTCATCCATGCGTACCCCTGCCTCATACATTTGGGAGAAGTCGGAGTAGCAAGCCCCACTTAGGTGAGTGCGGAGATCAATCTTGAGACACTTGAGAAATATGTCCATTTGCTCTTTTGTGTTCGGCCTCTCAACAATTTCAGAGAGTTTGTCATTCCATCTCCTTGTGAAGTCGATGAAGGACTCATTGTCTCGTTGAGTAGTGTTCTCTAGCTCTTTCCTTGTGGGCCGGTGAGTGGTGTTGCCTTGGTATTGGTTCTTGAAGGCAAGCATGGCAGAGTCCCAATCAAGACGGACAGTGAGCGGGAGAGTAGCATACCAATCTTTTGCCGCCCCCTCGAGAGTGAGAGGGAAGCATTGGGCCATCACCTTGGGGGAGACCTTCTTTGGAACCATTGCCCAAATATAAGTCTCAATGTGAGCCATAGGACAAGAGTTGCCCTTGAATTTGCTTATGTCGGGCATCTTGAACTTATCGGGAAGAGCGGCCATAGTACTCATGAGGATGGATGATTGATAAAGGCTTGTGTCGGAGCCTTTCCCCATGTTGAGCCCATTGAATTTTTGGTCGATGTAGGCCATGATAGAATCCACCATTTTGGGCTCATTGTTCTCGGAACTTGGTTCCCCCATTTTCTTGGTGCGGGTGTTGACATAAGGACTCATGAACAAACCCTCGGTCCATTCGGATTCGTCATCATTGTTCTTGTTCTTTCCCTTGGCAAGGTTAGTGAGCTTTTCTTTCATTAGCTCCATTTCGGCCTCGTGGGCCTCCCTTTGGCTGTCGAGGTGGGATTGCCAAATGTCGTCTTTGCTTTGTGCCTCCTTGTTAAGGGTGGAGACTTGCTCTTGGAGGAGTTGGACCATGGTTGAGAGCTGTTCGAGAGACATGGTGTTGCTGCTGCCGGTCATGGTTGATGTTGGAGCTGTTGGAGTGATCTCTTCACGGACTAACCGATTTGCTGAATCCCGGTAAACTTTGTAAGTACCAATTGAACCTATATTGCAGAAGAGGCCCTTGTCAGTCTTGAGTAACACTTGCGGTCCACGAAGAGGTTTAGAACACACATTTGGGCACACGACTCGAACCACATAAGAAAAGACTCTTTTTTTTAATAAGTCGGAGGGAATGAATCCCTTTTGGGGTTTCTAAGAAAATAATGGAATCGTCACACTAGTATATAGACAATCTCGCGGTCCCATATACTCATCGGATTCCATCGCGCTTGTGGATCCTACATGTATCGGGATTAAACTAAATTAATGTAGTAAAGCATACATGCGGGGACGGATTTTTATTTTCGTCCAAAATAACCACTTTTTGGGACGGATTTTTATTGCGTTCATTTCAACAAGTTGGCATGTATGATTTGAAGACATTAGTTTAGGGAAATCTCGGTACATGGAAACCGACTTGAGTCACGGAGTGTTAGACCCTAACTAGAATTGTGTGGTTTGTGCTCGGCTTGAATATGAGGCTCAAAGGTCACCCCCGGCATGTAGTCTTGAACTACGCCACGGGCTGAGGTTTACCGCTTCGAAAGAGTCAAGGTCTGGTGGAGCTTGAAACTTTTTAGGACGGGCCTCGACGGGTTTGGGGTTGGACTTGTGCGACTCGATAGTGAGCAGTTCTTAGGAATATGTGCATCTAGTGTGAGGTCTAACAAGTGACAAAATTTTCTCTTTTTTTTTTTTTTTTTTTTTTTTTTTTTGAAAAGAAAGAAAAACACACAAAACACATAAGCACATAAAATTACAACTCCCGAATCACCGGTGTGACCGGTAAATAAAACACAAAATTAAAACAGTCCGAGGGTTCAATTCTGTTCTGATGCAGGCAACTGTGCCTACACCCCACTGTTTTGCTCAGTCACTGAAACCTGTTTCTGTTCTGGAAACCAACCCAGAAGCGTGCGCCTCTGAGTTCTGATGTGGGACGCGCGCGCATGGCGCAATGCGTATGGGAGGCGCGCGCTTCTGGGGCACACCTGTCAGAATGTCAGACTTTGGACTCAGGGGATTGCCCTGGTCCCATGTTCATATTGTAACCCCTGCAGAAGTGATTAGTGCAGAATAATAGAAGAAGAAGATGAAGAATATGAAGAAGTGGGCGATTCTGGTTCTTGATGCGGGATGCGCGCGCCTTAGGCTTAAAAGGCCAGACGCGCGCGCCTCCCCCATCAGGAAACATAATGCCCAGAAAAGATGTAGATTTTGATCAGAATGCAAGTTTAACCCTCAAATTCTCCCCAGCGGAGTCGCCACTGTAGATACCCCGGGGGTGACCACGGCCTTAGGCTGGAGCGCGAGGTGTTATCCTAGGATGTCTAACTTGTTTTTAGAGTCGCCACCTATGTTTTGAGGAACATAAGAAAAACCTATTGATTGTAGCCTAAGTTTGATTACGAAAACAGAGATTCTTTGTTTTGAGGTCCGGGGGTTAGATTACGAGATGGGAAGTACCAAAACACCCATCTCGCCCAACTTAAGTTGGTCTTGCTTGATCAAAATCTACATGAATGAAAATGTTCTTCTTCTTCTTCTTCTTTAAGTCATAAAAAGGGGGTTTAAAATAAGATTTGGAATGTAGGAGATAACTCCTTAACCAACCTCAATGAGATGAGGTGATCATTAGAGTCATGTCCCAAAATGATTTGGGTGATTGCACATTTGATTAAAGTAAAAAGAGAGAGGAGATGAAGTAGAAAAGAAGGGAAAAGATGGACTTTTACCTACAATTTGAAGAACTTCAAATGTTGCTTAATGAGATCATTGGAGAACCTTTAGAAAGTGATTTTTTTTGTCTAGTTTTCGATGATTTTTCCGATGATTTTCCATCCTTGAAAATGGAGGTAAAGAGAGGTTTTTATAGGTGAAAGAGGGGTGTTTTTGGTGCCAAAACTCAGTCACCAAGAAATCCTTCCCGGGTAAAATCCTGTAAATTGAGCAAGGGAGGGAATCCTGGCCAGAAATCTGTAACTGACGCCCAGAGGCGCGCGCTTCCTGCTTTGGGGGCGGGAGGCGCGCGCGCCTGGCTCCTAGTGTCGGAGGCGCGCGACTCAGAGAAGGCAATTTTGACAGAATGGATTAGAAAGTCAGCCCTGTCATTCAGTTTAGTCCCTGGACTTAACGAAGTCAGTCAGGAACTTAACGGAAGTGACAGAAACTAACGAGAAACACTTAGAATGGGGAGAAACACAAAATCAAATGTGCAATCGGGGTGAGCGGTCCAAGGCGGGGTGTCTACAAAAGGTCAACGGTAAGGCATGTTCAAGTGGCTCGCCTCTCAAAACTCACAAAGGTTCTACCAACGACCGTGTCTACACTCCCCTCCAAGGTATGACCGTCACCAAGGCCTATGAAGATCTCAAAGCAAAGGGACAAATTTCTCCTCTCCAAGGGTACAAGCAACCACAACCATTGCGTCGCAACCATGCCCACCACAAGTGGTGTGACTATCACCTATGCAGCGGTCACCTCACCGAGGATTGCTTCTCCATCCGCAACATCATCCAAGACTTGATTGACAATGGTGAATTTACCCTGGGTGAAGAACAACAGATAGAGAATGGAAACATGCAAGAAATCATCAAGGAAGAGGCTCAGATTTGAAATGAGGTTTCAACAAGAGATCATGCTACAAGACCGACAACCACAATCTCCGTTTCTCTTTCTCTACCTAGAAAAAGGATTAAAAAAAAAAGAGTCAAAAGTCCTCTTAAGTGTGCATTAATGTTTTCTCTCGTCCAATGTTAAATTTTGAGTCAATCATTAAATAAAAGTCGTTCTTGTCCTCATACACTCTTCCAAGTTGTTCAATCTAATTCTTGGCAAAATGATGAAAAGGTGTCTAAACAAGTTTTGGAATGAAGGCCATCGCTTGAACGCCCAGGGGCTAAACATCGACGACGGCATCAACAACGAAGACATCAACAACGATGAAATCAAGACAAAGAAAGGTGGAACAATGATCATGAAGCAAAGTTTTCAAAAGGGGATATAAAAAAAAAAAAAAAAAAAAAGAGCTCGCTAGGTTGAAATCCTCAAATCAACCTAGGCAAAAGTTAGAGCACAAAAAAAAAATAAAAAAAAAATAAAAAAAAAATCCCCATTCATTCAAAGAAGTTCACAACAACAACATCATTCCACCAAACGAAGGACGAAGCTGTCACGACCCGAAAACTAGGCTCTATTTTATTAGTAATAAATAATTATTATTTATTTATTTGCTTATTTATTTATTTAAATTATTATTTATTTAAATATTTATGTGTGCATTTCATGCGTTATAATAATTTATGCCTAGCATATTATTTGGGTCATTTGTGCTAGTGTAGAAGTGTTGAGTCTTATTTGTTAGTGGGGAGTTTATTTGAGAAAGGGTAGTATTAGGGGGAGGGGCCTAAGTGTAAGTTTTCAAATCATTTCTCCCTACTCCCTCCCTACTCTCCTCCCTCACTCTTTCACTCCATCTCTCTCCCAGCACATCTCTCTCTCCTTCATTTTGGGTAAGATTTCTCTCTCACTTCTCTCTTCAATCTAACCATCTTCCTCTTGTTATTTCTCATTTCTTAAAACATGAAACTTGTTTAGATCATCGTTAGGATAGTAGAGGGCTAAAAATATTCGAGTTCCGACAACTTTGAGAAAATTCAAGTAAGTTTCTTTTCCCCCATTTTAATGCTAAAGTGTTCATTTCATGTTTATATAATGCTTTAGTTGTTATATTTGAAATTTGGTTGAGTTTGGAATTGATTTGGAATTTATTTGGGTTTTTGGTTAAAAATGGTGATTGATATTAATGTTGGGTTTGATTCTTGGTTTGGGGGCATATATGGTGTTATTGAGGTCCCCTTTTTGTTAGATGTTGTTTGGGTATTATGGGGATCAAGTTGGGAGTGTGGATTGTGAGAAACTTGGTTTTGGGGAAAGAAAATGGAAGAACCCAGTTGGTTCTTGCCGTTTTCCGGCGACCTGGGTGCATGGGCGACCGCCCATGGGTGGTTTGGGCGACCGCCCATGAGATCAGTTGATCCGGAGAATTTGAGTAAAAATGAGTGGGCGACCGCCCAGGAAGTCAGTTGGTTTTGGGCTTGGGGTTGGGTTTTGGGCGATCGCCCAGACTGGCTATGGGCGACCGCCCATACCAGCTGTTCTGAGTCTCTTTGTTTTTGAATTGTTTTAAGGTCCAAGACCGATCTAGGCTCGAAGTATCACCCTAGTTGACTTAAGTTAATGTTGTGGAACACTTTATTGTTCGAAAATGATCCCCTTGTGATCGATTGTGTTATGGAATTCGATTAAAAATGGTTTGTGTTTGTTGGAACATCTTTTTGATGTATTGTTGGATTGATGCACCGTTTTGGTGATTTATTGGGAATGGTTCCCTACTTTGGAATCGTGAGTTGTTTACTTAAGCTAGTAATTATTACTTAGCATTTATTTGAAAGTCCAGCTGGTTATTTGTGTATCGAGTCAGGCAATGGATAATGCTATAATGGCACAAGCCAAGTTCAGTATAGCATCGCCCATTGGTCCTTGTTTCCTCATCCAGATTGGCCTTGGATGGGATGAGCTAGCTCCTTTTGTGAGTATTCTAGCTACACGTTTTGGAGCATGACTTTGTGGCATGGCTCCCGCCTTTTGTGGCATGTTACTTTGTTATTGGTTCCGGTACCGGGGATTTCTCTTCAGCTTTCATGCTATTATGAAGATGATGATTTGTTGATTATTGAAGCTGCGCAGCGACCTTTATTTGGTTTTATCAGTTGGGAAACCTTGGCTAATATCCTTTGTTAAATGTTTATTTCCGCTGCTATCTGTTAATTGATAAATGCTATGTGCTAAGTGATATTTGTTATTGTTCATTGCTTATTGCATATTAGCATGTCATGTAGTTGCATTAGTGACTTATTGAGATTTATCTCACCCCCTTTTCTTTTGTCTTTGTTTTTCCTTAACCCCCCCCAGGTGGAAAGGATTAGACTCGCTGATCACGAGACAGGACGTCGCGAGGGTTGAGCTTTTGGGGCAAGTGTATATTGGTGGGTTTACATTATATAAATGTGTAACTCTTTTGGGGATAGTTGTACCACACTTTGACGTCACTAAGATTTGTATATTTTATTACTTTGTAGCGTGAGCTTATGGGGCTTACGCTAGTACATCGTTGTTGTTAAATTGTTTTCCAAAACCTTGTGTTATCATCTTTTGATACGAAATGAAATTTTTATCTCCGATAATTTGGTATTTTGATTAGTAAGTCGACGTCCAGCTCGCGATCTCGGGCCCGCGGGGTTCGGGGTCGCGACAGTTGGTATCAGAGCTATGGTTTAGCTCTAAGTATAAGTCTAGGTGGACTAGTATGACCTAGGTGGGTAGTTGTGTTCGGAGTGAGTAACAGTTGATGTTTTATGCAGGTAATTGTTCTCAATGGCTAGAAGAAGGACAGGTGAAGGT
The DNA here is from genome assembly GCA_026119855.1 of Campanula takesimana. Classification (NCBI taxonomy): domain Eukaryota; kingdom Viridiplantae; phylum Streptophyta; class Magnoliopsida; order Asterales; family Campanulaceae; genus Campanula; species Campanula takesimana. The sequence goes on from JAOWBW010000256.1 coordinate 531,182, forward strand.
TCTAGTGGGGCTCAGAATCAGAATGATCTTCGGGAAGAGAACCGTGCCATGTTCCAAGGCATGTTTGAGGTGGCCATGAAGGCTATTCATGATCAAGGCCCGAGAGAGGAGTATGTGCCACCTCCATGTTACGGGTTGGAGCAATTTCTGAAATTAAAACCAAGAGAGTTTGACGGTGAGCCCGATGTAAAGAAGGCCGAACTATGGGTTGAGTCTATGGAGAAAATTTATGATGTGTTTGGGTGCACGGACGAGGATAGGGTCCGGCTCGCGGCTTATAAGCTTGTGGGTGCCGCCGAGCATTGGTGGAAAGGGGTTAAAGCGAGTTGGGATGACACTCACACAGTCTATGCATGGGAATTGTTTGTGCGGAAGTTCAAAGAGCACTTCATTCCGGTAGTGGATCAGAATCGAAAGGAGATCGAGCTACTCAACTTGGAGCAAGGTTCGTTGTCTATAGCTCAATACTCGGCTAAGTTCACAGAATTAGCCCGGTATTGTGACTATCTTGTGAGAACTGAGGAGCAGAAAGCTATGAGATTCATCCGGGGTTTGAAGACTTCTATTCGAACTCAGCTTATAGCCCAAAGGATTGTGACATTCCAAGATGCGGTAGACCGTGCATACTTAATCGAGCAAGATATAGAGGAGCATAAGAAGAAGGTCGAGGTGACTAACACTAGCAAGCAGAGCAAGCCACAATCCCGTTCAGATAACCGAGGTAATTTTGGGGGACAATCTCAGTCCCGAGGGCAACCGACCCCAAGGAACCCGGGTACTACTTTCGGGAACCAAGGGAACCAAAATAGGAGGCTTTGTTCATACTGCCAAAGGGGAGGACACTCGGAAGACCAGTGTTGGAAGAAGCAAGGGAAATGTATGACCTGTGGGCAGTTGGGGCATTTTACGAAGGATTGCCCGAGATTCAGAGGTCAACCGACTAGGGTAGGAGCTGGTGCTCCACAGGGTCAGAAAAGAGATGCTGCGGGGAAGCCCAAGGTCCCAGGAAGGGTATTTGCTATGAATCAACAACAAGCTACCGATGATCCTTCTGTTATTGGAGGTATTATTTCTGTGTTTAATGTGAGCGCCCGAGCGTTAGTAGATCCAGGATCATCTCATTCATACATTTCTGTGCATTTTGCTTCTTTGTTAAATGCTGCATCTGAGTCATTGCCTTATGTGTTAGAGGTGTCTACTCCTATGGGAGAGTGTTTGGTGACTGATAGAGTCTTTCGTGCTTGTGATGTGGTTATATGTGGTCGTGTCTTATGTGCGGACTTGGTAGTCCTTCCTATTCAAGACTTTGATGTTATTTTAGGCATGGATTGGTTAAGCAAGTTTCATGCTTCTGTTGACTGTCGTAGAAAGGTCGTTAATTTTTCTATCCCTGATGTGCCTAATTTTGTTTTTGAGGCTATGCCTTTGGGTAGAAATATGCGTATCATTTCCTATGTGAAAGCGAGAAAATTATTGCACCGTGGTTGTGAGGGGTACTTGGCTAGTGTGCTTGATACTAGGAAAGAATCCCCTAGTTTGGAGAGTGTTCGGGTAGTTAGGGAATTTCCCGATGTTTTCTCTTCTGAATATAATATGCCTCCCGATCGTGAGATAGAATTTTGCATAGATCTTTTGCCGGGTACGGCTCCGATTTCAAAGGCACCGTATAAGTTGGCTCCCGCAGAGTTGAAGGAACTAAAGGTTCAATTGCAAGAGTTGCTTGATCGAGGGTTTATCCGCCCTAGTGTTTCCCCGTGGGGAGCACCGGTTTTGTTTGTGCGGAAGAAGGATGGCTCTTTGAGATTGTGTATTGATTACCGGAAGTTAAATCAGGTTACTGTGAAGAACAAGTATCCTCTACCTCACATTGATGATTTATTTGATCAGCTTCAAGGGTCCGTAGTGTTTTCTAAACTTGATTTGAGGAGTGGGTACCATCAGTTAAAGATTCGATCGGAAGATGTTCCGAAGACTGCCTTTCGCACTCGCTATGGTCATTACGAGTTCTTGGTTATGCCGTTTGGGTTGACTAATGCGCCTGCCGTATTTATGGATTTGATGAACTGGGTTTTCCATCCTTATCTTGATTCGTTTGTGGTGGTTTTCATCGACGACATTCTTGTCTACTCTAAATCTCGAGAGAAGCACGAGCAACACTTGAGGACAATTTTATCCATTCTTGCGAGAGAGCAGTTGTTTGCGAAGTTTAGTAAATGCGAATTTTAGCTCGAGAAGGTTTCATTTCTGGGTCATGTTATTTCTAAAGACGGAATTTCTGTGGATCCTTCAAAGATAGAAGCTATAGTGGATTGGAAGAGACCCGAGTCAGTGACCGAGATTCGTAGCTTTCTGGGTTTAGCCGGGTATTACAGAAGGTTTATAGAAGGGTTTTCGAGAATTGCTACTCCGATGACTCAGTTGACCCGGAAGGATGTACCGTTCGTGTGGAGTGAAAAATGTCAAAGTAGCTTTGATGAATTAAAGAAGAGATTAACTACGGCTCCTATTCTTGCGTTACCGAATGGAAACGACGACTTAGTGATTTTCAGTGATGCTTCGAAAGAAGGTTTGGGTTGTGTTTTGATGCAGAATGGGAAAGTGATTGCGTATGCTTCGAGGAAGTTGAGCCCGAGTGAACAGAATTACCCTACTCACGATATGGAGTTGGCTGCGATAGTTTTTACGTTGCATAAGTGGAAGCATTACCTATATGGAGTGAAGTTTGAGATTTTTACCGATCACAAGAGTTTAAAGTACCTCTTCTCTCAAAAGGAATTGAACAACCGACAGCGTCGATGGATGGAACTCTTAAAGGATTATGATTGTACGATTTCCTATCATCCGGGAAAGACGAATGTGGTAGCCGATGCGATTAGTAGAAAGTCTTATGTGGCTTCGATGATGGTTCGGGAGTGGAAAATACTTGAGGATGTTCGAGATTGGTCTCCTCGTGAATCGAGACATGGGGCTATTTTTGCGAATATTAGGGTATCTCCGACCCTAATTCAGAGGATAAAGGAAGCTCAGAAAGAAGATCCCGAGTTGGTGAAGATAATGGGTAAATTGAAGGAAAAGAACTTCGAGGATTTTTCTTTGAGTTCGAGTGGAGTGTTGACTTTCCGTGGTCGTTTGTGCGTACCCGATGTTGGTGGAATAAAGAAGCAAGTTTTAGATGAAGGTCACAAATCGAGATATACTATTCATCCGGGTAGTACAAAGATGTACCAGAATCTGAAGCAACATTTTTGGTGGAATAATATGAAAAGGGAAATAGCGGAGTATGTTTCGAAGTGTCTAACTTGTCAGCAGGTCAAAGCCGAGCATCAGAGACCCGCAGGACTACTTCAGCCGTTAGAGATTCCGGAGTGGAAATGGGAGCATGTGACCATGGATTTCGTTACGGGACTACCTCGTACCCGTAGGAAGTATGACAGTGTTTGGATAATAGTGGATAGATTGACCAAGAGTGCCCATTTCTTGCCTATTGACATCAGATATTCGATGGAGAATCTTGCGACCCTTTATATTGATGAGATTGTGAGACTACATGGGGTTCCGGTTAGCATTGTGTCAGATCGAGACCCGAGGTTTACTTCTAGATTCTGGAAGGCGTTTCAGGAAGCTTTGGGTACAGATTTGCGATTCAGCACATCTTTTCACCCTCAGACCGACGGTCAATCTGAGAGGACCATTCAGATTTTGGAGGATATGTTGCGAGCGTGTTCGATAGACTTTTCCGATTCTTGGGATAGACATTTACCGTTAGTGGAATTCTCCTACAACAACAGTTATCAGGCTAGTATCGAGATGGCACCTTATGAGGCCTTATATGGGAGAAAATGTAGATCGCCTATCTGTTGGGATGAGGTCGGTGAAGCGAGCATCGTGGGTATTGATTTGCTTCAGGATTCAGTTGAGAAAGTTAGAGTTATCCGGGATCGATTGCAAACAGCCCAGAGTCGACAGAAGAGTTATGCAGATAACCGAAGGCGAGATCTTAGTTTTCAGACCGGTGATTTTGTGTTCTTGAAAGTATCTCCAAAGGTGGGTATTCGAAGGTTCGGGAAGAAAGGCAAGTTGGCTCCGAGGTTTATAGGTCCGTTTGAGATTTTGGGGAAAGTGGGACTTCTGGCGTATCGACTTGCGTTACCACCATCTTTATACCGGTTGCATAACGTCTTTCACGTTTCTATGCTTCGGAAGTATGTTCATGATCCATCTCACGTGTTACCGAGGGTACCGGAGGACATAGAGCCCGATATGACTTATGAGGAACGACCGGTTAGGATCCTTGACTCCAAAGTCCAAGAGTTGAGGAACAAGAGCATTCCGTTGGTTAGAGTTCTTTAGAGAAATCATAATGTTGAAGAGTCGACGTGGGAGCTCCGAGATGAGATTGAGAGGAAATATCCGTGGCTTTTTAACTCGGGTAAGTCTCGTTAAAATTCGGGTCGAATTTTCTTTAAGGGGGAGTGAATGTCACGACCCGAAAACTAGGCTCTATTTTATTAGTAATAAATAATAATTATTTATTTATTTGCTTATTTATTTATTTAAATTATTATTTATTTAAATATTTATGTGTGCATTTCATGCGTTATAATAATTTATGCTTAGCATATTATTTGGGTCATTTGTGCTAGTGTAGAAGTGTTGAGTCTTATTTGTTAGTGGGGAGTTTATTTGAGAAAGGGTAGTATTAGGGGGAGGGGCCTAAGTGTAAGTTTTCAAATCATTTCTCCCTACTCCCTCCCTACTCTCCTCCCTCACCTCCCTCACTCTTTCACTCCATCTCTCTCCCAGCACATCTCTCTCTCTCTCTCTCTCCTTCATTTTGGGTAAGATTTCTCTCGCACTTCTCTCTTCAATCTAACCATCTTCCTCTTGTTATTTCTCATTTCTTAAAACATGAAACTTGTTTAGATCGTCGTTAGGATCGTAGAGGGCTAAAAATATTTGAGTTCCGGCAACTTTGAGAAAATTCAAGTAAGTTGCTTTTCCCCCATTTTTATGCTAAAGTGTTCATTTCATGTTTGTATAATTCTTTAGTTGTTATATTTGAAATTTGGTTGAGTTTGGAATTGATTTGGAATTTATTTGGGTTTTTGGTTAAAAATGGTGATTGATATTAATGTTGGGTTTGATTCTTGGTTTGGGGTCATTTATGGTGTTATTGAGGTCCCCTTTTTGTTATATGTTGTTTGGGTATTATGGGGATAGTGTTGGGATTGTGGATTGTGAGAAACTTGGTTTTGGGGAAAGAAAATGGAAGAACCCAGTTGGTTCTTGCCGTTTTCCGGCGACCTGGGTGCGTGGGCGACCGCCCATGGGTGGTTTGGGCGACCGCCCATGAGATCAGTTGATCCGGAGAATTTGAGTAAAAATGAGTGGGCGACCGCCCAGGAAGTCAGTTGGTTTTGGGCTTGGGGTTGGGTTTTGGGCGACCGCCCAGACTGGCTATGGGCGACCGCCCATACCAGCTGTTCTGAGTCTCTTTGTTTTTGAATTGTTTTAAGGTCCAAGCCCGATCTAGGCTCGAAGTATCACCCTAGTTGACTTAAGTTAATGTTGTGGAACACTTTATTGTTCGAAAATGATCCTCTTGTGATCGATTGTGTTATGGAATTCGATTAAAAATGGTTTGTGTTTGTTGGAACATCTTTTTGATGTATTGTTGGATTGATGCACCGTTTTGGTGATTTATTTGGAATGGTTCCCTACTTTGGAATCGTGAGTTGTTTACTTAAGCTAGTAATTATTACTTAGCATTTATTTGAAAGTCCAGCTGGTTATTTGTGTATCGAGTCAGGCAATGGATAATGCTATAATGGCACAAGCCAAGTCCAGTATAGCATCGCCTATTGGTCCTTGTTTCCTCATCCAGATTGGCCTTGGATGGGATGAGCTAGCTCCTTTTGTGAGTATTCTAGCTACACGTTTTGGAGCATGACTTTGTGGCATGGCTCCCGCCCTTTGTGGCATGTTACTTTGTTATTGGTTCCAGTACCGGGGATTTCTCTTCAGCTTTCATGCTATTATGAAGATGATGATTTGTTGATTATTGAAGCTGCGCAGCGACCTTTATTTGGTTTAATCAGTTGGGAAACCTTGGCTAATATCCTTTGTTAAATGTTTATTTCCGCTGCTATCTGTTAATTGATAAATGCTATGTGCTAAGTGATATTTGTTATTGTTCATTGCTTATTGCATATTAGCATGTCATGTAGTTGCATTAGTGACTTATTGAGATTTATCTCACCCCCTTTTCTTTTGTCTTTGTTTTTCCTTAACCCCCCCAGGTGGAAAGGATTAGACTCGCTGATTACGAGACAGGACGTCGCGAGGGTTGAGCTTTTGGGGCAAGTGTATATTGGTGGGGTTTACATTATATAAATGTGTAACTCTTTTGGGGATAGTTGTACCACACTTTGACGTCACTAAGATTTGTATATTTTATTACTTTGTAGCGTGAGCTTATGGGGCTTACGCTAGTGCATCGTTGTTGTTAAATTGCTTTCCAAAACCTTCTGTTATCATCTTTTGATACGAAATGAAATTTTTATCTCCGATAATTTTGTATTTTGATTAGTAAGTCGACGTCCAGCTCGCGATCTCGGGCCCGCGGGGTTCGGGGTCGCGACAGAAGCAACATCGACAACAATCACAACGAAGCAACAATTCATCACGGCGAATGGAGAATCCACAAGAACTACGGTGACCTGAGCCTCTTCACTGGAGGAACGTAGGCAACCTTCGGGTCTGGTCTCATGCAAGAAATAAGATATGTTTAGCCCTAGTGCGTTATGGTGATCGGCCTTCCTCTCGAACTTGTCATGACATCTTTGTACGATTCATTTGCCAATGAATTAATCACCAAAAGATTGAACAGCTTTCTTAGATTTGGAATCGCTTTCCGTTCCTTGTCGAGTCTAGGGGTTTCTCTTCTTTTTGCGATACTCCCAGTTTCTTGCAATCAAACTAGGGCTTTCTTTGTCTTCTCTCTTAATGACTTACTTGCCTTCGTGAGTCATTCAAAAAAAATCTATACATACATGAAGTCAATACTAGGGACACTTCCCTAGTCGATTCACTGTCACTCATCTTTAGTGACAAGAGGTCTTCACCGCAAAATCACATGTCTTATCTCCTCAGCCAGAGTCAATGCACACTTCCTCATTAATCGAGTAAAAAAAAAAGACGCAAAAGAGATGCCCGCTAGATTGAAAACCCGAAAGGGCGGTCTAGGCAAAAAACAGGGTGCGTCATAAAAAAAATGAGAGAGTGAGAAAGAGAAGGGAAAGAGAAATGGAGATCTCCGGCCTCTAAGGAAGACAACTGCACAAGTTCTACATTGGATCTCCTCAAAAAATCAATTCCCCACCGAGTCAACTTTGGGATTGCAAAAGGCTCGACAAGATATGGCACCATCAAAGGTTGTCTTGGGTTATCGGCATCATTCTCCAGCAGTGTGCATTTTTGGGTTCATGAAAAGAAGGCCCGTGGTAACCAAGACCCATCTGAGAACGAGCCCATCATTGAAGGGGCACGAGGTTGCACAAATAAGCCCTAGCTAGTCAATTGGCTTGGGCAGCAAATAGCAACAACATGTGTCTCAGTTTTCAAAGCTTCTGCAAGTATGTGCTTCTAAAGTACGCCGAAAGACTCCCGAGAAATGGAGTAGCTCTTGCCATGTCCTCTCATGTTTGTTCCCTCGTACGAGGATGAATCACTCTTGCTTTGCTCAACAAATGGTGACGCTCTAAGGGCTATGTGACTCAAGAACAAGGGCCTCTTTTGCTTCATTTAACAATAAATAAGCCCTAGGGGCTATGCTCAAGAAAGATGTGTGAGACTATCCTCAAAGTCTCTCAAAAGGGATGTCAAAAACACCTTCTTGTCATACTTGTTCCCCCGATCAAGGATAGGCCCTTCTCGTTCCACTCCCAATCAATGATGGCACTCTAGGGGCTATGGTCAAGTCTTAAAGGCTCCCTCGGCAAGAAGCAATTAACTTCAATGTCCCCAGCAATATTTGAAGCTTTATACCGAAAGGTCTCAAGGGGCTTCGCAATCTACAAATCTTTTGGGCCACGGCTTTACAGTAATTCAAGCAAAGGGCAATATTGGGGCTTCGCAATTAACAAGCTTTTGGGCAGTGGTACCCGAGCAATGCAATTTGGGAGTAGTCTTATGGCTCCATGAAAGAGATCAAGCTTCAAGGGTCTCTCAACACCTCAAGTCAAAGGTCTCTTGGTTTTAAATGAAGGCTCCGATGATATGAATGAATTTGATGATTCTTGTTAGAACTCACAGCGAGATTCTGAAGGAAGTCTTAGAGAAAAGGAAAAAGATTCAATATGCTAGACTCACCCGGCTGAGTTATAGCGGGCAACGCCAATATGTTAACTCTAGAGACAGAGTTACGGCCAATCCCAATGTTTCTGCAATACAGCACCCCCTTCTCCAAGATCAAAAGCACAGGTTGCATCCGAAGATCCGCCGTCGGTTCAACTCAAGAAGACTCGAGCAAACATACCGTTCGAGACTTTATCACACCAAGATCTTATCATCTGCAACAACATCACCATCTCCCACGAGACGTCTCCCGAAGACCGTACTACATTTTCAACATGGACCTTCCGCCATTTGGGTATCAACCGCAAAAAGGGCCATCCATCTCCAAGTAAGAGAAAGAAGGAGATCGCCTTCAAAAGCCCTACCTGATGTGGCATCCGCTCTCAATACAAAGCTAAGCCAATTTGAGGCTCCACACCGAAAGATCTCCACATCCCGCCATCTACAAACTTTACAAGCCCGTGACATTTGGGGCTTAGCAATCTATCAAAGCTTGCTATCAATGATCTTCTCTTGGGGCTTGCCCACGTCGACAACAAAAGACAGTTTATTTGAATGGGCTAAGAGTTGATTCATCTTGGTGCTTCATAAGCCACTCAAAGTTCAGCATTCGAGGGGCTTTACAACCAGCAACCCCTTGGCATCTCGGCATCAATAGTCCCTTTTGAAGCCCCATAATCGACAAATCTCTTGGGGCTAGACATCAATTTCGTTGGACACCACGGCAACAACGACATAATTCAACAAGGCAATCCGGACTTCGATTGAACACGACTTGATCTTGGGTTGGCTTTACAAACACACAATGGTTAAAATGGTTCACCCACGAACTAAGAAAACAAAAAAAAAAAAAAATCTTTTTCTCACGTGTGTGCATATTCTGTTCTTTCTAATTAAAAAAAAGAAAGATTTTATTTTCTTTTTTCTTTTCTTGCGCAAAACTATGTGTTTCCTTTTTGCTTTGCTCCTAGCATTCTCCCCCAGCATTCTCCATCATCCTTGAACTACGCTGGTCTGATTCTCTTAAAGGGATACGTAGGCAGTCTTTTGGCACGACCAACCCATCATCCAGAATACCATCTCGCCGACACTCCATCAAAAGAAAATTCATCATCAAAGGCAGCGACACTCTCCGCCAAAGCATCTACCACAACATCACGAATCCATCCAACGACAATGGTAAGTGAAGGTATGGACATCATTCATCTCAAGCAATCTTTCAAAAATCACTTCACACACAAAATCACTTTACTTCTCCCTTATGCAAAAGTGCTTCAAAATCACCACGAGCACAATTTCTCCCTTCATTTCACACTTCATGCATCTTCTTGCACAAACTCATATACCTGCCAAGCACACACATAGAAGGTACCACCACGAAGTCAACAGCATCCGCTACTCAAAGTACTTCATCCCCAGCAGAAAATGGTCCACAGTCAACCATGCCCGCATCTCACGATAAAGTCAACAGCAACTACAGCTCTAGACAGTATTTTGGTCCACGGTGATCCCGCATCAGCAAACGGATCCCACTTCCAGCAAACGGATCCCGCATCAGCAAACGGATCCCGCATCAGCAAACGGATCCGGCAATCAGCAAACGGATCCCGCAACTAGCAAACGGATCCCGCATCAGCAAACGGATCCCGCAATCAGCAAACGGATCCCGCACTAGCAAACGGATCCCGCCATCAGCAAACGGATCCCGCATTCAGCAAACGGATCCCGCATTAGCAAACGGATCCCTCATCAGCAAACGGATCCCGCCTCCAGCAAACGGATCCCACCTTAGCAAACGGATCCCGCTTCAGCAAACGGATCCCGCTTCAGCAAACGGATCCCGCATTCAGCAAACGGATCCCGCTTCAGTAAACGGATCCCGCTTCAGCAAACGGATCCCGCTATATCCTTTCTATATCAATTAAGCCGCTCACATAGGGAGTGCACTCCTATCATTTGTAATTTCAAATTCCTGCTTTATCGAGTCTTTGTTTTCTCTTGTCGATGTCCTCGGCGGTTGTCTTTCTTTCGTCGACGCGTTTTGCTTCGCAATCCACGTCGCCGAGGGGCTCTGTAGACACCCCGCTTTGAACCTCTCACCCCGATTGTATACATAGTATTTCTATTTAACTTGTTTTTGTTAATTTCTGTTACTTCCGTCAAGTTCCTAACTGAATCCGTTAGTTTTGGACTAAACTGCATAACAGAGTTAACTTTTAAAGTCATTCTGTCATTCTGTCTTTTTCTCCCGCGGGCGCTTCCGGAAGTGTTATCGGGATGCGCGCGCGTCTCGCCCCTAAAGCGGGACCCGCGCGCCTCCCATTATGGCAGTAACGGATTGCACCTTATTTCCCTCCATTTTCTTATTTACAAACATCTTCTTGATCACAAAAACATCTCTTTTTACATCCAAGTTCATCCCCCATTTTATTCATTAACTCCAAATCCCATATTCTAGCCTTTTCCCAAAAACTAATACTTCTTTCATTTATTATTTGATTTCTTTTATTTCTTTTATTTTTCTTTTATTCATTTATCTTATTTGTGATTGGTCAATTCCATCTCACAAGGATTGACCAATTTCCCTTCAAACTTTCCCTCCTATTTTTACCTATAAAAGCCATCTTCTTCTACCTTAGAAAGGGACCTTGACCTCATTTTTAGACTTGAAATTTCTCTATACACACACTATACACAATTCTCTACACAAATTCTCCCAACAAGAGTTCTTCGTAACAAGACTCTACACAAATTGTTCTACAACAATTTCCCTACAAAACACCATCTTCAAGTCAAGGTTTAAAGTCCTTCTTCTTAAGGTACAACTTCCCTTTTTCTTCTTCTTATTTTATTCATGTCTAGTCAATGTATGCAATCTCCATAAAAAGGGATACAACCAAAAGGCCACTTCACTATTGAAGTTTGGACAAGGTTACATCCCAACATTTTAATTCCACTTTAATTTACATTCTCATTTCTTAATGTAATTACCTAGCGATAATTCGACATGTAATCTTTAGTATAAATCAATAAATAAGCAATTCTCCTTTATTTTTCCTCTATAAATTTCCCCTTTCTTTTCATTATAATTGTTAGGACATTTCTCTTATCATTAAATTGAAGGACATTTAGCATTAGAACACCAAAAGTAGCAAGACCCGCGTAAGCGGGGCGGAGTGGGTGTTTAAGTACTTCCCACTCCGTCACCTAACCCCCGAACCCATATTTTCCCGAATCTCTGGTTTTGTATATAAAATTGGCTCTTTTTAGGTTTTTCTTATGTTTCTCTAAAACATAGGTGGCGACTCTTAAAATCAATTAGACATCCTAGGTAATTCACATGCTCTAGCCAAGCCGTAGTCCCCCGGGGTATCTACAGATCCCAGAATATTTGGCGGGCTTGGTGACCGCGGAGTAGCTCGGACGAGCTTATGTGTGGCTCCTTCTCAGCAACACCCTCTTTGCCAACGCCGACACTACCTGCATGTTCCCTCTCCTCGGGTCATTGACTACTCCTGAGACCGTCCGGAGCATTGCTTGGGGAGAGGCTGGGTTGGCCGAGCTGTATATGGAGCTCGATAAATTCAGCCGAAAGGCGAGCAAATCCTTGGCTTGCTTCCAGTTTGCCTTGGAGGTACATTCTTTTCCTTCCCTCATTCTGTTTTCTCCTTCTCATTCTTTTTTTCCAGTTTTCGGCATCTTAATGTTTCCCTTGCCATTTTCCTTTCAGGCTTGGTACTACGAGATCTTTGGTGGCTATCCGTAGGAGCAGACCGTCGATCCTTCCATTACATTCCCGGCCATGGTCTGTTGGGCTCGGGAGGCCCGAAAGAAGAGGGGATCCAAGGGATGGGTCTCCATTCGCCATGCCGATGTCCGGGCAGTGCTGAGGGGCGCCATGCCGGCCGAACTCAACCTCTTTCCTTGGTCGAGGTATGAGGGGCAAGGGCTAGGCATTGACCTATCTGAGGCCCTACGGGTTACATGGGAGAGGAGGCTCCTGGTGGGGTTCCGAGGAGAGGCCTTCTATTTAGGGGAGAGAGTGCTCTGGCAGCACGGGCTCGAGCTTATGCAGAGGGCTCCCGTTGATCCTCCTGACTCCATGTTTATGATTGACCGAAGGGATGACCACTATCTTATGGGAGCGAGCGCCACTGATTTCATTACCAACGAGCCGTATGGGCGTTTCGTGGCCCGGAAGCTGAGGTCGCCACAAGTAGCTTCTGGGGTGGCTCCCCCAACATGGCAGGATTATTCATACGTCTACTCGGACCACCGTGTCCATATGGTGGCTACATCTGTAGCGGGAGAGGGAGCCCCACCTGAGTATGCTCTTGAGGGCGTGGTATGCTTTCCTTCGCACACACTTATTCATCATATATCCCTATCTCTTCCACTGAACTGTTTAGTTTCCCTGTGTAGGCTGCGGCGCGGGCTTTGTTGGATAAACCCTCCCTCATGAAACGGGCCAAAAGGTGGCTGAAGAGGTTTGTTGGGCGCTCCTCCAAGGGGCCTCGGACTGAATCACGATTCGCGCCGGGCAGAAATTCGGTGAGTGGTGGGGAGAGGTCTTTCCGACGGGCCTCAAGAGTAGAGCTTCACCTATCCTGTCCGTCGCTATACCTTAGGTGGAGCTGATTTGGAGTCCTTACGGGATTCGCTCCGTGACCCCGGCTTTCACGAGCTCGCCCCGGATCCTTTTGCTCATTTGGCCTTGGAGCGTGTGGAGCCCCAGCCGATCAGACACCCCGGTCCTCCTTCCCAGGTTCCTCCTTCCTTCTTTCTGGGCCAATCCTCTTCCGGTGAAGGCTCGAGCTTGGCGGAGTCCATCTTCTTCTTCGACCCCAACATGTACCCATCTCGCCCCTTGGAGAGGGTTCACTCGCCCCCAGAGGATCCTTACCCAGATTCTGATTAGGATGTACCTATGTGAACAATTTTTCTTTCGGTTTTTTTTATTCGAAACCATGTATGAAAATTTGTTATCTTTGGTTGTTTAAAACATTGTCCCTTTTATTTGTAAATTCACCATTTATGCATAGCTTGGGCCTCGAGAGGGCTTTGTGGTCATTTCTGGACCGTCGGGGATTCCCGAAACGTGCTTGGACTCAATTATTTGGACCTTGACACGTATCTGACAGGTTTTTGAACAAGTGAAAATGAGTTTCACTTGTGGGAAATCAGCTGATACAATCTGTTGACATGAAATTTTTCACATGGAAAAACCAGTCGTACGGATCATACAAGCATGGTTGACTTTTTGACCAAACTTTCTGAGGAATTTTAGGGAATTTTGACAGACGGGAGACCTTATTTGACTCAGACCGTTTTACCCAACGCATGACTCTTCGTTGGCCCTTCCATCGCACGATTATGGCTTGCCGGCCCTAGTGCGTTAACTTCACCGGGAACTACTCCTTGGGTTTCGCAGTCATGGCTTGCCAGCCCAGTGTTTTGTCTTCGTCGAGGACTACTCATCAGGCCTCGTGGTCATGGCTTGCTAGCCCCAGTACCTTGCGTCGCCGGGACCTACTCCTTGGGTCTCGCCCTTTTTCTTTGGGCGTGCGTCTTTCGTTATTCGGGACACTGCCCGCCTTCATGCGGGTTCCTTTCCCCTTAACATCCACACATGCCATTTTAGCCCTTTTCACATTTCCCACCACCTTTTCCCCCTGGGAGTGGCCTAGTTGACTCGGACGTAGGCAAGGGCAATAATTGGCCCTGACACGGACATGAGTAAATCACGTTTACTCACACGAGTATACGCATATGCATTTACGGGAGTGAGTCCCTTTTCTGAGGAAGAAAGCCTATGGACGAAATTCACGTGTTTGGCTCTTTCCTAAGACGTGGAAAAGAAGACTTGTCGAGGCATTCGAAATCGGCCTTAGTTAATGTCATCAAAATGATTGCTCGAATGAACCGTGTCCAGCATTAGGTCAAAATTCAAGAAATTAGCCTTAACATGCATAAATGTTGTGATCATTTGATATTCAGATTCGATCAATGGCAAGATCAAGGTGTGTTTAGGAGAGATTGGTCATTATCTGGGAAATTGGTCATTGATGGAACCAAGGGAGGAGAACCGGGTCATTTTGGGAGGACCGAGGTTTGATGGATTCATTTCATGCTATGACCGGACCCGAAGGTGTAAGGATCCCGCCCCCGCGCGCGGAAAACGCGACGTGTTTTGGGGGCGAAACGCCAAACACGGTTATCTCACAAAACATAACGGAGTCGCCACTTTTGTTAATTATTTAACCCAACAAAAGAAAAGGTTAGAGATTCTATTAGTTCGGAGGTCAGGTTACGTCTTGGGAAGAGTTCACGTCACCCAAGCCACCTCGGACAAAGCTGAGTCTCCCTAATGTTATTTAACAAAAGTGCTTGTGTGTGTGTGTGTTCTCAAAATGGGAGAAACTGACTATTTTGACAAAACCAGTTAATTTTTTAACAGAAAAGGTTTCTTTTGCAAACTTTCTGGTCAAAAAGGAAGAAACTGGAAAATGTCCTCCCCGACAAAGTAGCCGTACGGATGGGGAGGGCTCTCCAGGGCATTTTTACAGTTTATCAGAAAAACAGTCCAGTTTCAGTCAAAACAGAGTATCTTTGCTGAAACTAGACTGGAATGTTGATTTCCAGTTTATGATTAATAACAAAACTTTGGAAGGTTCATTCCTATGCACTTTGATCACCAAAGGAACCCCAAAAACAAAGATTTGGGTGTGATCAAAGGCAATCATTGGAGAAATTTATGAAAAGTTGATGAACATGGCATTTAGGCCAAAATGACCATTTTGGTGGATAAAGATTGAAACTTTACCACCAAAATGGACTTATTATGCAAGTTTAAACCTTTAGGGACACAAATATAACACAAAGATCAAATCTTTATGTCTCATACTTGGTGATTTATGGCTAGGTCATGGTTGGGATGATAAAGATTGAAACTTTATCCCCCAATCATGACTATTATGGCCAAACAAGAACAACATCAACATGAAATGTAACAAATCATGATCATCCTAGGTTTTATCCTATAAAATCACACACTAGGTGTGAAGGGCACCTTGAATCACCTCATGATTTGGATCATATACATATATAATCATAATATATATAGCTTGGAAGGCCATGACTTGTATAATATATAGATATAGTGCTTGAAATGGACAAAACTTGCAAGAAATGTAAAGTGCTTGAAATGGACAAGACTTTGCAAGAACAAGAAGAAATAATACAAGATGAACAAGTAATATTAATAAAGATAAAAGAGAGTTTGAGATGAAGAAGAAGTGGGGAGAAGGAGGCTTCACCTATGATGGTTATTCCTATCTTCCACTATAATCACTCAAATATGTGTATAACTCACTTTCTGCTCTCAAACTGGCAGAGTAACAACTCTCAAAACTTTTTCTCCCCCCCTGAAATGATCAGCATGGGGTTCAATTTATAGAGGTTGAGGGTGCCCAACATAGCCGTACGGCTAGGGACCTCATGTGCCCAAACCATCCGTACGACTCGACTTGGCGAGCTTCTGGATTTTTCTAAGTTTAATTCCAGTTCAGTCCTGTAATATCAGGTTTATCTTAGTGAGGTCCTGGCCCATTGGTTTATCCCTAAATGGTACCAAGAATTCCTCTAAGTAGGTCAATTTCAGATTGGGGTACTAACAGAGCCCCTCGGCAACATCGCTTTTGAAGAAAGCGGGGTTGTCGATAAAACAAGCATCCCAATCTGATGGGAGGACGGATTGGCCGATTTGGGTGAGAGAATTTCAAGGCTACTCAAACCTATAAGCATCCCATTTTGATGGGAGGACGGCATAGCCGATTTGGGTGAGAGATTCTAAGGCTACTCAAACCTATAAGCATCCCATTTTGATGGGAGGACGGCATAGCCGATTTGGATGAGAGATTCTAAGGCTACTCAAACCTATAAGCATCCCATTTTGATGGGAGGACGGCATAGCCGATTTGGGTGAGAGATTCTAAGGATACTCAAACCTATAAGCATCCCATTTTGATGGGAGGACGGCATAGCCGATTTGGGTGAGAGATTCTAAGGCTACTCAAACCTATAAGCATCCCATTTTGATGGGAGGACGGCATAGCCGATTTGGGTGAGAGATTCTAAGGATACTCAAACCTATAAGCATCCCATTTTGATGGGAGGACGGCATAGCCGATTTGGGTGAGAGATTCTAAGGCTACTCAAACCTATAAGCATCCCATTTTGATGGGAGGACGGCATAGCCGATTTGTTCTATTGCTGGACCTAGAGGTATAGGATTCCTACATATCCCTATTCGAGGGAATCAAGCCTAACGTAGTTCGGGTGAGAGATTTTAAGGCTACTCAATCCTATGGGCCTTAGGTGGATATCCATTTATCCTTTCCTAAACAGGCATGGCTCAAAGGCCGGTCTTGGTCAACTTGGCCCTATTCGGAGGGGGTTGACCAAAGAGGGCTGGCATGGCCCAGAGGCTCAAATGATGGGCATGGCTTAGAGGCTAGACTCGATCGACTTGGCTCTATCGGAGAGGGTCGACTCAAGGATAACTGGCCTTACGTCCAACTGAGGACTGCCAGGACACATGGTCAGTTTGGTCGGCTTATCTTATGGCGGAGGGTCGACTACAAGGCTGGTCTTACGTCTCTCTGGACTGCCGTGGCACATTTGGTCAACTTTTCTCATGGCGGAGGGTTGACTACACAAACTGGAAAATTGGTCAACTTGGCTCTATGGGAGAGGGTTGACTAAATGATCGGACTTACGGAGGACTGCCAGGACATGTTCAACTTGGCTCTATGGGAGAGGGTTGATTAAATGATCGGACTTACGGAGGACTGCCGGGACATGGTCAACTTGGCTCTATGGGAGAGGGTTGACTAAACGGTCGGACTTACGAAGGAATGCCGGGACAACAAAACCCAATGGTCTTACGTCATGCCGGACGACCAATGATGAATTTTACGGAACCTAATGGTCTTACGTCACGTCGGACGGCCAAGGACGAATTTTACGGAACCTAATGGTCTTACGTCACGCTGGACGGCCAAAGGGCAAATCTAATGAAACCTAATGGTCTTACATCACGCTGGACGGCCAAAGGGCAAATCTAACGAAACCTAATGGTCTTACGTCACACTGGACGGCCAAAGGGTAAATCTAACGAAACCTAATGGTCTTACGTCACGCCGGACGGCCAAATGGCAAGTTTAACGAAGCCTAATGGTCTTACGTCATACCGGACGGCCAAAGGACAACTCATAACCTAATGGTCTTACGTCACATTGGACGGCAAAAGGGCAAGTTTAACGAAGCTTAATGGTCTTACGTCACGCCGGACGGCCAAAGGGCAAGTTTAACGAAGCCTAATGGTCTTACGTCACGCTGGACGGCCAAAGGGAAAATCCAACGAAACCTAATGGTCTTACATCACACTGGACGACCAAAGGGAAAATCTAACGAAACATAATGGTCTTACATCACGCCGGACGGCCAAAGGGAAAATCTAACGAAACCTAATGGTCTTACATCACGCCGGACGGCCAAAGGGCAAGTTTAACGAAGCCTAATGGTCTTACGTCACGCCGAACGGCCAAAGGGCAAATCTAACGAAACCTAATGGTCTTACGCCACGCCGGATGGCCAAAGGGCAAATCTAACGAAACCTAATGGTCTTACGTCACGCCGGACGGCCAAAGGACACAATCTCTTCACAAACACTCCCTCAAATGCCCGATGCCATTTGAAAGGGAAAAACCATATCAAGACACAAAATACTCTCTCAAATGCCCGATGAAATTTGAAAGGGAAAAACATATCTTAACACAAAACACTCCCTCAAGTGCCCGACGCGACTTGAAAGGGGAGAAACACATATTTTCACAAAACACACCCTCAAGTGCCCGACGCGACTTGAAAGGGGGGACAACACATATTTTCACAAAACACACCCTCAAGTGCCCGACGCGACTTGAAAGGGGGGACAAAACATTCTTTTCTCAAAATTATGGTGCTAAAAGGGCAAATTTTAAAAATGCTCATTCCTTAAGGCAAATCTTTTAACGAAGCATGCCAGTTAAATTTTTATTTTAACTTAACCGCGAGGTTTGTTACGCATAAAGTCCTTTGGAGCTTTGTCCATTTCTTAGGAGCGATCGGGAGTGGAGAACCCTTTTGTCGTCGATGCTGGGGTAGCCCCATGTCCTTGTAATCATCAATGTTGGGGTAGCCCCATGTCCTTGTTGGCGTCGGTGGCGGCATAGCCCCATGTTTTCGGCCGGCGTAGCCCTAATGTCATCGTTTGATGGTTAGGAACCCATCCCTTTTTCATGACGCACCCTTTCTTTTGCCTAGGCCGCCCTTACGGGTTTTCAACCTAGTGGGCTACTTTTTTTTTTTTTTTTTTTTTTCGTCTTTCATGGCACACCCTGTTTTTTGCCTAGGCCGCCCTTGCGGGTTTTCAACCTAGCGGGCTACTTTTTTGGTGCCTTTCTTTCTATTTTTCTCTTTCTATTATGAGTGATCCAACCGACTCGACGGGACGGGGACTTAATATGTCCTTTTGGGGGAAACATGCAAGGGCCTTTATTTAAGCGGGAGAGAGTCCCTTTATGTTGATGAACAATGTATCATGAAACGGGAGGAAGCCCTTGCTTGACAGAAGACAAGTGTTTAGCTCTTTCCTAAGATGTAGAGAAGAAGACTTGTCGAGACATTTGAAATTGGCCTTAGTTAATATCATCAAAATGATTGCTTGAACGGACCATGTTCATTATTAAGTCAGGATTATAACAAGCAATTAGCCTTGACATTTATAACTGTTGTGATCAATTGAGATTAAGATTCGAACAATGGCAAGATCGGGAAGGAGAAGGCTTTTTGGGTCATTTCGGGGTTTCAGGGACTTGGCGTGACCACAGAAAGGGGTTTTGACCAAAGAAGGGGAATCATAATTCATGGATTCCTTTGTGGAGCCGAACAATGTCTATCTGAAAGATCGGTCATTGGCGCGACCGCAGAGAAGAGACTTTGGTTATTTTTGGGAGGGCCAAAGGTTCGATGGCTTTTCTCATGTTGTGACCGGACCCGAAGGTCGCCTACATTCCCCTCAATATGAGGAGCTCAGGTCGCCGTAGTTCGGCCTTAGGCCGTCTTTTGCTGAAATTGGCTTTCTTTCGATGTTGTCTCGGAGGACGTTGTTGCTCACTTTGCTTTGCGGTGAACTCCTTGAGATGGACCTCTTGGGGTGAACCCTCTTTGGTGTGAACGGGCCTTTCTTTCCGCCATTTCCTTTCCTCCTTTCCATACATTCATTTCCTTTCCCTCTTCTCCTTTTTTTTTTTTTTTTGGAGGAGGTAAACATTAGCCGTAGCTCACTTTCTCGGGCATTGGCTCCTTTGTAGCCCCTTGGTGGCGTGCCTGTTACTTTGGGATGACTTTGAAGATTTCGGGAAGCCCTATGCTTGGTCGCACACGTGTGAGCACTGTCAAATCTCGGTGGTCGAGCAACAACGTCCTCGCCTTTTCACTATCTCGGGATGCCTTCGATGTGCATCAAGAATTGGTTTTGGAAAGGTGTATCGGGTTGTGTATCGGGGAAGTGTATGAGGGAAGACTTGCCATTAATGGTTTCTTCATGCCAATTGATCAAAACATTTATTCACATCAAGATTAATTGTTTGCGTTTAGCATTTCTCATTCGTGTTAGGTCCATTCGCCCTTAATGAGTCGTCATTGACTAGTATGCTTAGAAGTCAATTCATCATTTTGGGGACGTAGCAATCAATTGATCATAACAAGCAAGGCAATTTCAAGACTAAATGTATATTGCAAATAATGTCTCAAGTCTAGGGAGAAGAGAATGAAAATGACTCTTTTATATAGATAACTTTGTACAAACATGTCCGAGTACGGACCTTTGCAAAAATAAAAAGACACAGTCCAAGACGGACTTTTGGTGAAAGTCTAGATCCTACGAGGCTGGAAGACTCATCATTTTTTTTATAGGGATGGGCTCCTATAAAGTGCGATGGTCCGTTTTCTTCCTCAATTGTTGGAGGGTTTGTCGGCGGCACATTCCATGTCTTCCACGGGGAACTCGGGTTCCTTGTCGTCGGGAAAGACGTCGCGAGGTCTCCACTTGGCTTGGCATTGCAATCGCCGGACTCGCCTTTGGCCATCTCCTTTTGGTGGCTCCCTTTCAAGGGGCGTAACCTCGCGCATGGCATTCGGCGAAGGTACGGATCTCCATTTGATGTAGCCGCCTTTGGGCCTCCGAGGCATGGGTCTCTTCTCGTGGACGGTGTCCCAATCCTGCTCACGTGGATGGAAGTCTCAGACGCCATTTCAGATGTGGGCTCCTTGGTTGATGTTTCCGGTGGACAAGACCGCAAAGGACTTTAGCATTTTAAACCTCGAGGTGAAATTATAACCATGATTTGAGAGGAACGCCTCATTAGCGGATTAGCCTTTTGGAAAAGAGTTGACCTCTTATTTTAAGAAAACCTGATTTCCAAATTTTTTTTGAATGAGGATTGACACACGCATTTTTTATTTGAGTAAAAGACTCACACATTCAAATGGGGTTAACGAAGAGACGATCATGACTTAAAACGGGCTTCTGGGAAGAGGTGAGTGATTGACTCACTTTCCAAACGGACTTCCTAGGGTGACGGAGAGCGGCCCTAAGGGTCCTAACGTAAAGGTTACGGGGACAAGGAGCCTCCTTAGCTTGTCGGAATATAGTCAGGATAACATGGGACAAAACCTTACTGGCTTTGGACCAGATGGTACTCACACTAGTTCGAGCCATCAAGGCGATCAGAGCAACTGAGATGGTCATCACACTAGTTCGATCACATCGGGGATCACAATCGGGATCACAACGGGGATCACAACGGGATCGCAATGGGATCACAACAGGATCACAATGGGGATCACAACGGGATCACAATGGGGATCACAACGGGATCACAATGGGGATCACAACGGGGATCACAACGGAGATCACAACGAGATCACAACGGGATCACAACGGGGATCATAACTGGATCACAACGGGATCACAATAGGAATCACAACGGGATCACAACGGGGATCACAACGAGATCACAACGGGATCACAACGGGGATCACATCGGGGATCACAACGGGGATCACAATGGGGATCACAACGGGGATCACAAAGGGATCACAACAAGATCACAACGGGGATCACAACGGGATCACAATGGGAATCACGACGGGAACCTTGGAAGGATAGTGGGGATCCATCCAAAGATCTAACCTCCTAGGGAACTATGCCTAGGGACTCTAACGGGAGTCTTGGAAGGATAACGGGGATCCATCCAAAGACTCAACGAAACGCCTTTATGGAGGTCTTGGAGGATAACGGGGATCCGTCCAAAGACTTAACGAAATGACGCTCATTAACGCAAGAATGCGATGCGTCAAGGCCAAGAAGCAAAAGCGGAGCAAAGTCATGCAATGTGCAATTATTTATTCATCCAAGTTTACTTAAAAAGCATTTTTATTTCTAAATGGTTGGAAAAGATTTCTCTTCTTTTTCGCAACTACTCTAATTCCTAGATCAGTGGAGGTCATCACTACGCCTATAGACCCCTCGTTTTTCACCTGTCTTGCACACTCCCAAGGATGGACTTTCCCGGGTGAGGGTCCTATAGGGCAAGCGGCTTCCACCGACCGAAATTAACGCTCCTAGGGTCTAGTGCATTGCGAGGTTCCCAATGTGCGAGCCATTCCAATCATGATTAAGCCCCGATTGGGATCGAGATTCGTCTTAGGGGCTTAAAGGGACTTCCGGCGTAACCTCATCTTTGATGAGGGCTCTCGAACCTTATCCTTGGGCTTAAGGATGATTAGTATGGACCATTCATTGGGGCTCGATAACACGGTGTCACCCTATCCTTAATACGTGACTTAGGTTAATTACGGTTAACATTAACGCGTAAGTCAAAGACCGGGTCGAAGTTGACCATGGTCACACTTGCTTTCACAAGGAGTCATGACTCGGGCATTAACTTGGCCATAATTAACCTTAGACACAAATTAAGGATGTGGCAACGTGAGCTAGACCAAAAACCAACCGCCAACCGAAGTCACGGTATTTGTGTGTCATGGACGAGTGTGGTTGACTCGGCTCGGAAGGGGAGGTGGAATGGACCCGTGCGCGCTAGAAGGGCACAAGAGCACCAATCAAGCTGCATCGTGGCATCCATCCCTGGTTTGAAGGGTATTTGGAACGTGCAAGGTCAAGTGCGCGTAGTGTGAAGCCTTCTATGTTCCCTTTTGAGTCAAAATAGAAATTTTCCAATCCGTTTTAACTTTATGAGCAATGTATAATCAACAACAATGAGCAAGCATGAATGAGCTATTTACAAAAGCAATCAAGCAAGAATCTTATTAACAAATCCAAAACTTGCATGTACAACAAATTGTGCATAACCAAAGAATCTTTTGAAATCAACATCTTTCAAGAAGAACAATTCTTTTGAAAATCATTTTCAAAACAAGTTGTGTACAACAAAGAATTCAAAAACCTTTTACAAAGTGGGTTATGCACAAGGAGGTTTTGAAAATCCAAATTTATGTCCAAAAGTTTGTACATAACCAAGCTTAAAAAAAAAAGTTTTGGCTAGAAAAGAGGAAGGTAATGTGTACAAACCAAACAGTAAATGGAACCTGGAAAAGCAGAAGCCAAAGGGACACAGAATGTTCCTGCCCTGCACAAAATTGTTAAATTTTAGAACATTTTGTTCCCTGCCCAACATAGCCGTACGGCTATAGAATGCTGGCAATTATTTTTTGCAGTTTTTTCATCTTCTGATCATCAAGCCCCAGTTTATTGCACATCCAAAACGATATCCACTCCAGAAAGTTCAAACAGAAACTCAGCACACACAAAACAAGCACAAAAGTCAATGAAAACGGGGGACGGGAGTTTGACCCACACATAAATATCCCCAAAGCTTCTAAAAAGAAGTTTGAGAACATTTAACTCCCCAGCGGAGTCGCCACTGTAAGCATACCGCCCCCGCGCGCGGAAAACGCGACATGTTTTGGGGGCGAAACGCCAAACACGGTTATCTCACAAAACATAGCGGAGTCGCCATTTTTGTTAATTATTTAACCCAACAAAAGAAAAGGTTAGAGATTCTATTAGTTCGGAGGTCAGGTTACGTCTTGGGAAGAGTTTCACGTCACCCAAGCCGCCTCGGACAAAGCCGAGTCTCCCTAATGTTATTTAAAGAAAGTGCTTGTGTGTGTGTGTTCTCAAAATGAGAGAAACTGACTGTTTTGACAAAACCAGATAATTTTTTAACAGAAAAGGTTTATTTTGCAAACTTTCTGGTCAAAAAGGAAGAAACTGGAAAATGTCCTCCCCGGCCAAAGTACCCGTACGGATGGGGAGGGCTCTCCAGGGCATTTTTACAGTTTATCAGAAAAACAGTCTAGTTTCAGTCAAAACAGAGTATCTTTGCTGAAACTGGACTGGAATATTGATTTCCAGTTTATGATTAATAACAAGACCTTGGAAGGTTCATTCCTATGCACTTTGATCACCAAAGGAACCCCAAAAACAAAGATTTGGGTGTGATCAAAGGCAATCATTGGAGAAATTTATGAAAAGTTGATGAACATGGCATTTAGGCCAAAATGACCATTTTGGTGGATAAAGATTGAAACTTTACCACCAAAATGGACTTATTATGCAAGTTTAAACCTTTAGGGACACAAATATAACACAAAGATCAAATCTTTATATCCCATACTTGGTGATTTATGGCTAGGTCATGGTTGGGATGATAAAGATTGAAACTTTATCCCCCAATCATGACTCTTATGGCCAAACAAGAACAACATCAACATGAAATGTAACAAATCATGATCATCCTAGGTTTTATCTCATAAATCACACACTAGGTGTGAAGGGCACCTTGAATCACCTTATGATTTGGATCATAAACATATATAATCATAATATATATAGCTTGGAAGGCCAATACTTGTATAATATATAGATATAGTGCTTGAAATGGACAAGACTTGCAAGAAATGTAAAGTGCTTGAAATGGACAAGACTTTGCAAGAACAAGAAGAAATAATACAAGATGAACAAGTAATTTTAATAAAGATAAAAGAGAGTTTTAGATGAAGAAGAAGATGGGGAGAAGGAGGCTTCACCTATGATGGTTATTCCTATCTTCCACTCTAATAACTCAAATATGTGTATAACTCACTTTCTGCTCTCAAACTGGCAGTGTAACAACTCTCAAAATGTTTTCTCCCCCCTAAAATGATCAGCATGGGGTTCAATTTATAGAGGCTGAGGGTGTCCAACATAGCCGTACGGCTAGGGACCTCATGTGACCAAACCATCCGTACGACTCGACTTGGCGAGCTTCTGGATTTTTCTAATTTTAATTCCAGTTCAGTCCTGGAATATCAGGTTTATCCTAGTGAGGTCCTGGCCCATTGGTTTATCCCTAAATGGTACCAAGAATTCCTCTAAGTAGGTCAATTTCAGATTGGGGTACTTACAGAAGGTTGCCTACGTTCCCCTCAATATGAGGAGCTCAGGTCACGGTAGTTCGGCTTTAGGCCGTCTTTTTGCTGAAATTGGCTTTCTTTCGATGTCGTCTCAGGGGACATTGTTGCTCGCTTCCGCTTTGCGGTGATCTTTTTGAGATGGGCCTCTTGGGATGAACCCCCTTTGGTGTGAATGGGTCTCTTAAGGAAAGCATTTCCTCTTGTCATTTCCTTTCCTCTTTTTTTTTTTTTTTTTTTTTTTTTTTTGAAAGGGGAGGAGGTAATTATCGGCCCTAGCTTGCTTTCTTGGGCATTGGCTCCTTTGTGTCTTTGATTTCGAAGATCTGGCAAGCCCTTTACTTGGTTGCACACGTGCAATCACAGTTGCATCTTGGCAGTTGAGCAACAACGTCCTCACCTCTTCGCTGTCTCGGGATACCTTCGATGTGCATCAGGAGTTTGTTTCAGAAAGGTGTATTGAGTTGTGTATCGGGGAGGTGTATGAGGGAAGACTTGCCATTAATGGTTTTCTTCATGCCAATTGATCACAACATTCATTCATATCAAGATTGATTGTTTGTATTTTGTATTATTTTGTGTTTGGGTCCGTTCATCCTTGAATGAGTCGTTGTTGACTATTACGTTTGGGAGTCAACTCAGCATTTTGGGGATATAGCAATCATTTGACAACATTAATCAAAGCGATTCTGAGAGTTATGCGTTTTTCAAGATAATGCCTCAAGTCTAGAGAGAATAGAAGTAAAAGTGATTCATATCATTCATAAGACTCTATTTTTACAATCATAGACTCGACTGTTGACTCTATTGACTCGATCATTCTACTATTCACTGTCCTGACCATGCCTAACTCCGTGGTTTTTCACATAACATTGCCTCACAGGGCTTTTCATAAAAAAACAAAAGACTTTGTCCACAATGGACTTTTTTAAGGACTCTCTAGAACCTACGACGCTAGACCACTCCCATTTTCTTTTTCTTCTTCCACCTCCTTACATTTCCAATTCAAACCCATTTGTCTCCTTGCTTGGTAATGACACCCTTGTCGATGAGTGCTTGGATTCTGTCTTTCAAGGCATCACACGCCCCGGTGGAGTGTCCTACCCCTTGGTGATAGCGACAAAATTGAGTTTCATCAGACCGTTGGCTGGGATGCTCGGATGAGATCACAGTTGGGTCAAGTAATGTGAATTTCCCTTCTTGGAGCAATTGATCGAGTAGAGATGCTCTCGGGGTTCCCAGCTCGCGAAAGAGGCGGTATGGGGCGGCTCTTTGACGGTGAGATGGTTTGGGGACCATGGGGCGAGGTCGGCTGTTTCTTGGTGGCAGGCCTCCGTTCGGGGTTTGGTTTTGAGGTGGTAGACTTCCCTGACGTCCCGGAGTTAGTTGGGCGTCGAGCGGAGCAACAAAGGAGGGGTTGTTTGAGGCGGGCCCGGTGGGGGGACTTTTCAAGTGTGGATGATTTCTGAGGTAGGCCCTGATATCTAGGATTGCATCTACTACTGTGTGCATGTAGGCTTGGATGTTCCTCATGTCTTCATGTTGAATACGACTTTATGAATCCAATTCATCCCTCACACTTTTCCTCTCCTGATGCCAATCTTTTTCCCGATCTTTTAGGAGCTCGCGAAGGCAAGGGTGCACCATTTTGACCCACATCTTCTCAACTTCTCCTTCTAGGTTTGGAGTTTGCCTTTCTTGCATCCTAGCAATGATCCCTAGCAATCGACCCTGTTAGTACTCCAATCTTCTCACTACTTGCTGCATGGCACCCATGGCTCTTTCAATGTTTTCGAAGCGGGCTTCCATTGCTCCCTATGGCACAAAGGACCGACAAGTCATAAGGGCACCGTAGAAGGGTTTCGAAAAGCCATGCTTTGAGTAAGACTGAGACTCAACACAAACGAGATTTTGACTCTTTGAGAGGAACGAGTTTGACTCTTTTTTTTTTTGGGGGGGGGGGGGGGAGCCCAAGCCATGCATTTTGGATGAATTTAACAATTTTCACCTTTTAGAAAAGGAATTTAGTTTATTCTATTGATTGTTATTAAGCGGTTTTGTCACACGAACAAACGTTAGCGCGCAATTTAATGACTTAGCACTTATTATTCATGTATACTCAAAACACGTTTTGTTCCTAATCGGTTGGAAAAGATTTCTCTTCTTTTTCGCAGCTATTCTAAATCCTGGATCAGTGGAGGCCATCACTACGCCTATAGACCCCTCGTTTTTCACCTGCCTTGCATACTCCCAAGGATGGACTGTCCCGGGCGAGGGTCCTATAGGGCAAGCGGCTTCCACCGACCAAAAAAAACGAACCTAGGGTCTAGTGAGTCGCAAGATTCCAAATGCGTGAGCCATTCCAATCATGATTAAGCCCCGGTCAAGATCGAGATTCGTCTTAGGGACTTAAGGGACTTCCGGCATAACCTCATCTTTGATGAGGGCTCTCGAACCTTATCCTTGGGCTTAAGGATGATTAGTATGGACCATTCATTAGGGCTTGACAACACGGTGTCACCCTATCCTTAATACGTGACTTAGGTTAATTACGGTTAACATTAATGCGTAAGTCAAGGACCGGGTCAAAGTTGACCATGGTCACACTTGCTTTCACAAGGAGTCATGACTCGGGTATTAACTTGGCCACAATTAATCTCAGACACGTATTAGGGACGTGGTAACGTGAGCTAGACCAAAAACCAACCAAGGTCTCGGTATTTGTGTGTCACGGACGAGTGTGGTTGACTCGGCTCGGAAGGGGAGGTGGAATAGACCCGTGCGCGCTAGAAGGGCACAAGAGCATCAATCAAGCTGCATCGTGGCATCCATCCCAGGTTTAAAGGGTATTTGGAACGTGCAAGGTCAAGTGCGCGTAGTGTGAAGCCATTCTATGTTTCCTTTTGAGTTAAAATAGACATTTTCAATTCGTTTTAACATCATGAGCAATGTATAATCAACAAAAATGAGCAAGCATGAATGAGCTATTTACACAAGCAATCAAGCAAGAATCATATGAACAAACAAAGCCAAAACTTGTATGTACAACAAATTGTGCACAACCAAAGAATCCTTTGAAATCAAAACTTTACAAGAAACGATCCTTTTGAAAACCATTTGCAAAACGAGTTGTGCACAACAAAGAATTCAAAAAAAAAAAAATCTTTTACAAAATGGGTCATGCATAAGGAGGTTTTGAAAACCCAAATTTATGTCCAAAAGTTTGTGCATGACCAAGCTTCAAAAACCAAGTTTTGGCTAGAAAAGAAGAAGGTAATGTGCTCAAACAAAACTGTAAATTTGGAACCTGGAAAAGCAGAAGCCAAAGGGACACAGAATGTTCCTGCCCTGCAAAAAATTGTTAAATTTTGGAACATTCTGTTCCCTGCCCAATATAGCCGTACGGCTATAGAATGCTGGCAATTATTTTTTGCAGTTTTTCATCTTCTGATCATCAAGCCCCAGTTTATTGCACATCCAGAACAGTTTCCACTCCAGAAAATTCAAACAGAAACACAGCACACACAAAACAACATAAAAGTTAACGAAAACGGGGGATGGGAGTTTGACCCACACATAAATATCCCCAAAGCTTCTAAAAAGAAGTTTGAGAACATTTAACTCCCCAGCAGAGTCGCCACTGTAAGGATCCCGCCCCCGCGCGTAAAACGCGACGAGTTATGGGGGCGAAAGGCCAAACGCGGTTAACATGCCAAAAAATAACGGAGTCGCCACTTTTGTTAATTATTTAACCCAACAAAAGAAAAGGTTAGAGATTCCATTAATTCGGAGGTCAGGTTACGCCTTGGGAAGAGTTTTACGTCACCCAAGTCGCTTCGTATAGGACCGAGTCTCCCTAATGTTAGTTAACGAAAGTGCATGTGTGTGTGTGTGTTTTCAAAATGGGAGAAACTGACTGTTTTGACAAAACCAGTTAATTATTTAACAGAAAAGGTTTATTTTCCAAACTTTTTGGTCAGGAAAGGAAGAAACTGGAAAATTCCCTCCCCGGCCAAAGTAGCCGTACGGATGGGGAGGGCTCTCCAGGGCATTTTTACAGTTTATCAGAAAACAGTCCAGTTTCAGTCAAAACAGGGTATCTTTGCTGAAACTGGACTGGAATGTTGATTTCCAGTTTATGATTAACAACAAAACTTTGAAAAGTTCATTCCTATGCACTTTGATCATCAAAGGAACCCAAAAAACAAAGATTTGGGTGTGATCAAAGGCAATCATTGGAGAAATTTATGAAAAGTTGATGAACATGGCATTTAAACCAAAATGACCATTTTGGGGGATAAAAATGTTCATATATTTATTTATGTGATACTTGTGATGGTAATTGTTTGTTTATGTAAATATGTGGGGAAAATTGTGATAGTACTTTTGAGACGGTGAAATAGATTTAGTGTGAAAGTTGTAATAGTACTTTGGAGACGGGAAATTAGAGTTAGAATGTTAAATAAATATTTGGGGGAAGTTGTAATAGTACTTTTGAGACGGTGGAACAGAGGTAGTATAATTTATTTTTGTTTTGGCCTGCGAATTGTGTTGGGCGGCCGCCCAAAATGGGTGTGCGGCCGCAAAATTTACTGGAAGGTCTTGGTCGTGGGAAAGGGAGTTTTGGGCGGCCGCACAGGTGGGTGTGGGCGACCGCCCATGATGCTGAAAAAGATGAGATGTTCCATTTTAGTTGATTTAGAGTTCAATCTTAGTCTAGGTCTTAGGTGATATCCTAGGGTACCTAGAGGGCTATTGTGGAACACCAAAGTGGTAGAATTGGTCCGTTTGTGATCGAGTTTGGAATGATGTAACCGTTTAGGTTCATTTTTGGTGTTGTACATCTTTATGATGCTTTCATGGGGTTTCCTACTTTGAAATCCCTTGTGTGAGAAATGTGTTTAACGTACTTGGTTGTTGAGCTCTTTATGGGTAGTTTATCATCTTTATGATGTACTTGGTATGGTTCCCTATTTTGGAATCATATACTGATTGTGCAATAGTTAGAAAATTCCAGCTGGTATTATTTGGTTGAGTCAGGCAGTGGTAGGTGATTATAATGGCTTCCGAGCCAAGTCCATTATAACGTTGCCACTGGTTCCCTTTTTACCCCTTCCAGATGGCCTTGGTTGGGATGAGCTAGCTCCCTTATGTGAGTATTTTAGCTACACGATTTGGGTTATGACTTTGTGTCATTTCCCCCGTTATTGTTCTTGTTATTGTTTGGTTCTGGAACCCCTGCTTCAGCTATTGATGCTGTCTGTTGATGCTGCCTGTTAAAGCTGCTCAGATTATTATATCCTTTCGGATTGAACCTTGGCTCAGTATCCTTTGTTATGTGTTTATTTCAGCTTTGTGTGCTGTATGATGAGTTGGTCGTTATTTCCAACCGCTATGGGACGGTTGGCGATAGGGAGCCTCTCATTTGTTGTGTAATATCTGTTGTTCAGTTATGTGGTTATATGGTTCAGTTATTCAGTTGAGATGATTTATCTCACCCCGTTCTTTGTTTATTTGTTTTCCTTAGTTTTCAGGCAAGGAAGATAGTCAGTAAGGTACGACTTAGCGGGGAAGTTTGAGAAGGTTGTTGCTTCTATGGGTAGTTGCTCTATTGAGCTTATGCATGTTTATTTTCGTGAG
Organism: Campanula takesimana; assembly: GCA_026119855.1. NCBI lineage: Eukaryota > Viridiplantae > Streptophyta > Magnoliopsida > Asterales > Campanulaceae > Campanula > Campanula takesimana. The sequence continues at coordinate 561,755 of JAOWBW010000256.1, forward strand.
GACGATGGTTTTACTGGGTTATATAAACTCTGTAAATTTGGGTAGATGTCTTTTGTGCATGTAATAAAGTGTTGTTATTATTTTGGTGCTGGCCTTTGTTGCCAGGCGTATCTAGAGTTTTTCACAACTCTAGTTGGTTTAGTTGTTCAATAGTAAAGGCGGTTAGCCTATTGACATTATAGTATTTTGTTGTCGAGCAAGTGAAGCTCGTGTATTATTCAGGTTTATGGAATTTAGATTTTTTTTTCGGGTCGTTACAGGCCAACCATAATATGGACGGATTCTAGCGATTAGGAAACAAAATCATATTCTTCAAATAGTCCGTTTTGTTACTTGAAGTCTTTTGTTCTCAAATAATTTTGATCTTCAAGTTGTTTTGATTTTTTATTGTTCTAGATCCGTGAAGAACACTTGTTTGCAATCCATCCTTTATTCTTGGGTTAATGACAATTTAGGGTCTGAATTGTAGGGGGGTCTTCGGCAGGGGGCCTGACCTTTTTTATTCTGCACATCAGGGCTCGACATGCTAAATTCTCACCAGTTAAGGGCTTTCTGACGGAATTTGTTAGAAAAGTCCGTTAAATCGACAAAATGGACGGATTTGTAACTAATTTCAGGTTTTAGGGGTTTTAGTGAATATATAGAAACTTAAAGGGTAAAAAATTAAATGTAAAATATTTTATGCATATTCTTAAAGTTAAAAAAAAAAAAAAAAAAAAAAAATCAAATAATCAGAATTAAATGATATTAATAAAATTATATGTTACTTAAATATATAAAAAATAAGGACTTTAGCTTAATCTTAATCAATATTATATATATATATATATATATATATATATATATATATATATATATATATATATATATATATATATATATATATAATAATATTTATGCGTATTTTTATATGATAAATTTAAATTAAATAAAAAATATTACTTTATTATTATATCAACAATAAATCAAGCAAAATGAGATAATAGGGCCTTAAATAGTGTGAAATAATTCAAGCAAAATCGAAGGCAGAATAAGGTTAGGATGAAGAAAATAATAACTCCCTCCTCCCAAATGTCTGTTTTCGAAAAAAAAAAACAAAAAACAAAAAATCTCAAAATAAAGTATGTTGCTATAGAAAACAATTAACACTATATATATTTTTTTCAATTTTTTCACTACGTATTGTATAGTTGAAAAATTATAAAGTGAATATAAATTATATTATGCATATTTGTTGTATTAAATTTTATAAGAAGTAATATTTTTCAAGTGTGAAATAAAATTTTATAAAAATACAATGGTAAAATGTAATTGACGAAAGCTAGACTTTTTATTCTGAACATTTTTTTAATATTTAAATATTATATAATTTTATTAATATCCTTTAATTCTGATTATTTAAAAAAAATAACTTTAAGAATATGCATAAAATATTGTACATTTAATTTTTTACCCTTTAAGTTTCTATATATTCACTAAAGCCCCTAAACCCTGATATCAGTTACAAATTCATCAATTTTGTTGATTTAATTGACTTTTCTAACAAATTCCGTCAAAAAGCCATTAACTGGCGAGAACTTGGCATGTCAAGCCCTGATGTGTAGAATAAAAAAGGTCAGGCCCTCCGCCGAAGACCCCTCCTACAATTCAGGCCCTAAATTGTCAATAACCCTTTATTCTTTTCTGCCTTGTGTAGATTTTGGGATTGGATTAATAAGTTTTAGATCTAGAGTTTTAGTCTTTAGTATTTTGTAATTGTTCTTGAGTCAAGAACATATTGTATTTTATTTTATTTCATTGTAATCGTTTGTTAACTTGTATTCTGCAAGTTTTTTTTTTTTTTTTTAAATGAAAGTTTTCCAGCAAGCATAGTCTTGCAGAAGTGTTTAATTCGTATTTTAATCATTCCGCTGCGTTTTTACATTTTTTTCTGAGATTCTGTCCGTGGACAGTTGTCAGGTCAGTTGTGTTGTCACTTGTGTGATCATCCTTGATCACAAGTGTTCTGACAAGTGGTCGTTCCCAGAAACAGTCCTAGCTACAAATCTTACAAAGATTTCACATACCAGATTTCACAAATACAAGTTTCAGAACCAGATTCAAACACATGATTTCAAAATGAGGTTAGGCCTAGATGTAGATCTGAATATTGAGAAAGAGAGACTGAGCAAAAACAACGATAACTTAGGGAAGACGATTGGGGCAGATAGAAGGAAGAAGAAAGGGCGGTGGCTTTGAGCTGATAACGATCGCGCGGAGGTAGGCAAGAATAAGGAGAGTGATGACAGTAGTGTGGAAGGTGGTTTCGATACAAGATCGATAGAAGAGTTATGGCGGTCGCAGGCCAGTGGATTGGGCACTGGCGGAGTAGTTTGGATTGGAGGGAGGGTTGGAGAAGAACATACTCCCTCCGTCTTTAGTTAGGGTGGACTAAAATTTTGGGCACACAAATTAAGAAAAAGTAAGAGAGATAAATAATGGAAGGAGGTATTTGTGAGTATGAAAAATTAGATAGGAGAGAGAATGATTGAGAATAATAGTAAGTTGATTGGTGTATGTGAGTGTAAAAGTAAAGTATGAGAGATAATGAGTGGGAGGAATAGTAAAGATTCTTTGCTATTTTGGTGCAATCCACACTAACCTGAGACGGACGAAAAAGGAAAGAAGTCCACACTAACCTGAGACGGAGGGAGTATATTGTTTGGGGAAGATTGACTGATTTTGCAGATATCTATGTTTTAAATTGAGGGTAAATAATTTTGTTTTACCCCTTTGAAATTTGAAAGTAGGATTGTTTCAGTCCTTTAATATTTTGGAATAAATTTTACAGATTTACAGTTTAAGATTTAACATTTTGACCCCTATAGATCCACATAAGTATATGTGGTTTGCCAACTATGCAATGGCATTGCCAAATAAGCAAATTTAATGAGTACGCATGCCACCTCAGAAAATTTAACGGTGAAAATGACGATAAATTGACGGAAGGATCACATAATCATAGAAAACATTTGTTCAAGGATTCTCAAGTAAAAAAATTGGTTAAATGACCATTAGGTAAAAAAATAGGGATTTCGAACCGCTGAACCAACACGTTAGGTGTATCGCTGCACCGATGTGAAAATTGTACAACGTTTTGTAAAACGTTTTCTACCTAATGTAAAACGTGTACTTGCAAATGTAAAACGTTTTTCAGGAGGTAACACTTTTTCGGTCGTTTTTACGTTGTGTAGTGCACGAAAACGTTGTGTAGAAAACGTTGTGTAAAAAACGTTTTACAATACGTTGTGGAACTTTCATATCGGTGCAGCGGTGCACCGAATCTCGGTGCAGCGGTTCCATACGCTAAAAAATAGTTTAGTTGAGGGACGAAAAATGTACTTTTCTCTAAGTATATTTCAATGTATAATAATTTGTTCTCTACAAGTAACATAACATTTTGGTTGCAGGTCAGTTTATTGTTTCTTTCCGGATCGCTAAAATATCTGCCTAAATCATCAACTATGAATTCTATGTTTGAAATAGTACAGCACGAAACTCCCTACATGAGGAGCACAAGGGATTGTCCTTTATTTCCTTAGATTTGGTCTGATCTCATTCTTGAGCATAAAGGAAAGTGGTGTTTGATGTATTAAGCACTTGATGCTTGATGCTTAATAGATTGCAAAATATATTTTGGAGGTAGGGTGCCTTTGATGACATTGAGGTATAGATGTTGGAGGCTACGTGAGGCTCTTAATGATTGAGAATCAAAATCATTGCTTAACCAATAAGAGCCTCATGAAACTTTCAACATGTAGAGCTCAATGTTATTAAGGCACCTTACTTCCAAATTATACCTTGCAATCCATTAAGCATCAATCATCAACAGCTTAATACATCAAACACCACCTAAGACTCGATTGATTCAGCTTTAGTCATAGGGGTATCATTGATCCAGAACAATAAACTCCCCCCTACAAAACATATGGAATAAACAATCATCAATTGTGTTTGATGAGAAGCCAAATGAAAACAAAATTCGATGAAATCAGAATGACGGGAAACCAGGGCATGTCCTGTGAATTTGGGGCCTAAAGCATGCTTTTGATTAGGGCCTTCATTTTCTTAGTCGCAACGAGTGATGGTGTTATGATGGTTTTGAAAAAACTGTACCCCTATCTCCTCTTTGCATGAGATTCAGAGTATTTTGTTAACGAATGGATGGAGATTAAGGCTTCAAAAATTGTATGGGTTGAGATTAGGGGTGGCAAAATGGGTGTTTTGGGTTTACCCATTAAAGTTAAAAATCCATTGGATATCCGGATATTTTAACTTTAATGGATACACCCAAAACACCCATTTTGCCATCCCTAGTTGAGATAACAGTAAGATATACTCTCTCTTTCCCAGAAAGATAGTCTACTTTTGATTTTTTATAGTCAACAAAAATAAACATTGACCAAGCAATGGTGTCAATTTAATGATCACAATGAAATTATAAAAATATTATTAATAAATCACTTGATAATTTATCAATTACAAAATTTAGAATTTCACTAGAATGATTAGATTGTCACCAATGGTTGGTCAAAGTTCATTTTTGTTGACCATAAAAAGTCAAAATGAGACTATCTTTCCGAGACAGAGGGAGTATAAAAAAAAAGTTGTAATCAATTTTTAGTAATAATTACAAAATGATTCAAAAATATGTTGCAAGAAGAATGGAATACAAAATACTAACTTGCTTCTTATGAAATCAAAGATTAAATGAATAGAAAAAATCTAAATCAGCAGCTAATTAATTAAGCTATACTCCCTCCGTCCCATTTTATACTTCAAAAAAAAAAAGTGAGCACAAGAATTAAAATGAGAATCTTTATATTATAAAATATGGATAGTGGGGTAGAGTGTTGTGAGTATAGAAAGTAGGTATGAGAGAAAGTGGGGTATGGAATAGTCAGTGGATAGTTGTTGTGTGTATGACATGTAGGTCCCACAAAATAAAAAAGTATAAATTACTTTCCTTTTTTGGATTTTGAAGTTTAAAATGGGACACCAAAAAGGAAAATTTTTGAAGTTTAAAATGGGACGGAGGGAGTATATAGGTAAACAAAAAATATGAAAAGAAAGCAACAATTTTCTTAGCCAATACAAAAGCAAAAGAAAGTGAAGGGAAAATATAGAAATATGCCCCTGTACTTAGGTCAAAGATGCAGATATGCCCTTATATAAGTTAATTGCCATATTAGCCCCCGTACTTAAGAAAAATGAGTGGATATTTGGACATCGTCATCTTTCCGTCCAAATTCTAACGAAATCGCTGACTGGGCATCCTAGTTGGCAAGTAAAATTGACTATGTGGAAAAAAAATGCCCAAGTGGATGAGTATGACTAGGCTCAAAACTACGTCGTTTTGATACATAAATTCAATGTTCGTTAAATAGTTAATATGTCCGTTAAATAATTGATGAAATAACATTTTCTTTGCCACTTCTGTTAGCAAATCAGTTAAAATTTCTCAAATCTTCTTAATCATCCTCATTCCAGTCATCTCCAACACCAACAACACCGTCACCCACCATCATCCACCATCACCACTAAAATCAACACCACCATCACCACCAAAATCAACCCTACTAAAAAAATTAAAACATAAAGTTGAATAAATTGACAAATTAAGATAGATCACAAGCCAACACAGATCTGAAAAATTTCAAATTTCAAATCCCAAATCAAAGCCAAGATTGTTTAATAAAAAGAAAATAAAAAAAGAAAGCCCAGATCTTGTTGAGGGAGCCGCCGAAAAGATAAACTGGAGTTGGAATTCAATGGCAGTCGAAGATGAATTTCAAGCCCATATCTTGTTGAGGGAGATGGTGCTTGTCCGAAGATGATTTTTCGAGCCCAGATCATGTTGAGGGCGATGGAGTTCGCCGGATTATAAAAATCTTGACCGGAATCTATGGAGTTCACCGGAATCGAGAAAGTTCGACAAGCAAGAGCCTCAGATGGATTCATAAATCTTGTTGCTCAATGAAATGAAGTATTCAAACATGGGTTTCAAGGTGGGTTTGTGAAGGTAGGATTTTATGGTGGAAAAATGGGTGGATTTTTGGGCAGTTGTATTTGGGAAGATGATTGGTATATTAGCTGATTTAATGTGAAAATATTTCAAATTCTACCCCTTCATTTAAGAGGGTGTTACTTGTAAATAAATATTTTAATTGTATCCTCTTATTAAGTGCGAAAACGACGTAGTTTTGAGCTTATCATAGTCAACAAATTATATTTGGACAATTTTTCTTCACGTAGTCAATTTTACTTGCCAACTAGGATGTCTAGTCAGCAATTCCGTTAAGATTTGGACGGAAAGATGACGTTGTCCAAAATACATTCATTTTTTCAAGTACAGGGGTTAATATGACAATTAACTTGCATAAGGGCATATCTGCATCATTGACCTAAGTACAAGGGTATATTTCTATATTTTTCAGAAAGTCAAAGAATAGTATGCAGCAAAAGAAAAGGGAAAATAAGGGGAAAAAATAAGGCTAAAACTTGGCACGAATCGAACTTGGGTCTAATAAAACGAAGCTTATTGCCAAACAGCTACATATTCAATTATCTCTATAGAATCTGGAGCTATTATTCATAATATAAATGTATAATTTTGGGGCCCTATTATAACTAATTGTATACAACAAAGGAAAAGGAAAAGAGTTGGTTTTGGGGGAAACTAGTTCCTCTATAAGTTATAAAAAGTTCATTTTTTAACCCTGAAAACTTAAACCCTAACCCTAAATCCTAAACCCTAAACTTTAAACCCTAAACATTAACCCTTATAAAAACATGATTATTTATAACTTATGGAGAAACTAGTTTCCCCCAAAATTTTCTCAAAGGAAAATTAAGGAAAAGCAAAAAAGAAGGCTATACTTGGCACGAATCGAACTTGGGCTTAAATAAAATGATGCTTGTTCCCACACAGCTGGGACATGTTCAATTATATCTGTTGGAAATATGCCTTTGAATCGATAGCTTACTCTGATTAAGGATATGTCCGCAACAAGTCAGAGTAAATCATGAGTTTGAATTAGGCTAGAAAAAAGAAATCCTTTTGGTACAATTGCTACAAGGATTAAGATTTATTGGTTTAATTATGTTTATTATTGGTACAAGGAATTGTTCAAGAATTAGGAAAGCCGTTTCCTAATGAGAATATAATTACTTTGTACACAAGAAATAAGATTCCAATTACTTTGTACACAAGGAATATGATTCATTCTCCTTTAAGGATTTTTAGTATTTATGACTATAAATACTAACCCCTCATCTAGCATTATTTTGCCGATCATCTTTGAGAGATACAAGTAGAGATCTAAGATCTAGATTTAGGTTGACGGAATTATTTGCCTAAATGATTCGTACAACTAGATTAGTGAAGATCGTCTTTTGTAATTGCCATTAAATAATAATATATCCTCTCTCCGCCTGTGGACGTAGCTAAGTTGGTGAACCATGTAAAAATTCTTGTGGTTGTGTTTGATTATTTCGCATGACATCGTTCTTTATATTTATTTCTCTAACAAGTGGTATCAGAGCTAAATTGGTTAGGACAAGATCGGGGTATTCCGCTGCAGAAAGAAGAAGATGGATCAAAGATTTGAATCATCGATTGAAAAGATCAATGGGAGGAATAGTATTTTATTCATTGGAAGATCAAGATGAAGGCCTTGCAGTTCGCGTGCAGTTTGCGTGCAGAAAACATGCAACGCACGTGCATTTCGCGTGTAGCGATCGTGCAGTGCACGTGCAACGTCCATGCAAAAATCTTGGTGTCTAGGTTGGACACATCAAGACAGAAGTCGTGTTGAAGAAACAAGGCTTATAGGCATCCTCGTGCGTGTAGATCTAGTACAGACTGTGAGTCAGCAGGGATGGTTACGGAAGGTAGCAAGGGCTCTAGCAAGAAGAAGAATTCTAAAAAATCTTCTAGCAAGAGAGGCCAGAAACCTGATGAAGTTTGTAATTTCTACAGGGAGGGAAGGGAAGCGAGGAAGTGATGGATTCTCCGGAGGAGAAGGCACATTCACTAATCATCATGGGTTTTGGTGATGATGTTTTCGTGGAGGTTGCTATGAAAAATAGTGAGAATAGTGATTTTTCTCTAATAGTGGAAGAAGGCTCACTGCGCGGGGGTGAGTGACTTCTAGATCCAAGGGTAGAGCAAAGTGAGATAGTTGAGGAAAAGGTGGAGCTGATTTCTATAAGAAGGAGTAGATGACTATCCACATATTAAGTTGGGACAGTTTATCTCGGTGGGCGAGGTTCACGGCGGAATAAACTCGACAAGCACGAAAAACTGTTAGTCATTCGGTAGGGGTGGTGCTCTAGATAGGTGATCTAGAGGCACTAAGTAATGCTAGGCTTAGCATATCGTCCGGTTGCTTGGGAGGAGCAAGGTTGTCCGGCGTGACAAAGGGTGCTTGAGGTAAAGCACAAGATTGCATTTCATTCGCTTTTGAATGAGTGGGTTCAAAGCTTTCTAGACTACTCCAAAGCTCATCATTGGATTGATATTGAGAAGCAATTGAGACAAGGTACAATCTAGGGATTTAAGGTGTAGTCTTTTCCAAGGATCCGGAAGTTGATACACAAGTCTAGTCGGCAAAAAAGGGTTCTTAAATTCTAGAGGTGTACAGTCTCAAGTGCTCTGCAAAACACAATATTAATGGTCTAGAAGGCTTTTTGAGACATCAATGCTAGTTTCTTGGATCTCATCGGTGTTATGGATCGAGATGTCGAAGAAACAAGATAAGTAAGAGCACATATTAGTAGAGTATTGTAGCAGTTCGTGCAGACATCACGCAGTCGTCCAATTCATATGCAATTTCCATTTGTGCATATGCTTATGGGGAAGAAATCCAAATAAGTAATCATGGGTCCAAGATACACCGCCAGAATGAGATGAGATTTGTTCAAGTAGTTCAATGGTTTTTGTTCGTATTCGTTGGTGATCCAAGAATAGTTCGAAGCACGTTGAAGTTTGAGACAAGATCGATTGTCGTCATCTGGGTGATATGGTATTCGAAATTGGTGATTGTAGATTTGGTATTTTAGATATGGTGGTCAACGTTATCATGACATTATCATAACATCCATCTGATATAACTCTATGCCAAAGTGTGTCACTGATTTCCTACTAGTCTCAAAAGAGTCCTTCAAATATACGTGAGTGGAGATATGTTTATAGTTTATTCTTTAAATTTGATCATTGATCCGTTGGAATCCTTATATCTTCTCATATTGCATGTAGATATCTTGAACAAAAAGTTAACGTTAACTTAATTACTTTAATGAACATTTGAAAATAGTTATTAATAATATTTATTAGGGGTGGAAATGGTTCGCCTCAAACCGTGGTTTGGATCCGAACCGAACCAAGCCGTACGGTTTAGCTCGATTTTCAAACATATGTGGCTCAGCTCGGTTTAGAAAAATGATAAACCATACGGTTCGGTTCAGCTGACAGTCTGGCCCTCATAAGCCGAACCAAACCGAACTGAACCAAACCATATCAAGCTGAACCACGAGCTGAACCATGAAACCGAACTGTGGAGTTGAACCGTGAGCTGATCCGTTGAGCCGAGTCATTAAACCGAGCTAGCTGAACTGGTGAGCCATATTATAGACCATTGATTAAGTTTCTGATTTGATCTGAAGCGTTAGATTTAAAAAACCCTAGATACCTTATCTGTCGCCTATCGTGATATCAATTATCGTTTGTTGGTCGCAGAGGGCAACAAGGGTATAGAACCGCTAGATGGGGGGGGGGTGAATAGCGGTTTAAACTTTTTCGAAAATACCCTTGAAAATCAAACGAGTACTTATCAGTTTGGTCAACTGCGGTTCAAGGCACTAGAACCGCACTGATAAAATGCACAGCGGAGTTTTGCGGCTTGGCCAAAGAGGATAATGAACGAGTTGGGCGGTTTGACTCGGGTTGAAAAGCACAATGATGCAACCGATAATCTCAACTTAAAGATAAAAAAAAAAACACAATTCACTTTCCAAGTCATTTCGTAAATGGAGTAAGTTATAGACCACAAACAGAAAAGTAAATAACATGACAGAAAGAAAAGATCAAACACACAATTTGAAGAGGTTCGTTCTTGAATGAACTACGTCCTCTACCTAGATGGTTATCTTCGATGTTTGTCGTCTTAATCAGCCATTTGCTACCAAGATCTTGCATGAATATCAATGAACCTCTCATAGCATTGACGAAGAGATTCCTTAGTATCTTTAACAAAATTGTCAAAGAGTCTTCTCTGTTGATAGAGGCGGTTCTTCTTGGTATCTGAATCTCCTTCTAGAAAGTCAACTATTGAAAGTCAACAAAATTGTGCAGTACAGTACCTTTGAATGGGTCCATAGGTCAATAGGTGAGACAAGCATAGACATTGCTTTTCCATCAAATTCCACATTGTTGCGGTCTGCATAAGTCCACTCACTTTCCAAGTTTCTGACTTCAGCCGGTTCTCCAGCAGTACCTGTACGTGGATTAGCTTTCATAAGAATGTATGGTCCGTCCTTAACCGCAGTCCACAGTCTACGATCACATGAAATCATGTATTTTATCATCCTATCTTTCCAAAAGATAAAACTATCTTCATCCAGAATCGGTAAATGATTCGAATTGGATGTCTGCATCATATGGGTGTTTGTGTTTGCCATTGGATCAGCACCCAAGCGGTTAAGCTTGTAAAAACAAGTTTTGGTGGATATGCTCTGATACCACTTGTTGATCCCAGAAGGCAACAAGGGTATAGAACCGCTAGAGGAGGGGGGGGGGTGAATAGCCGTTTAAACTTTTTCGAAAATACCCTTGAAAATCAAACGAGTACTTATCAGTTTGGTCAAGGCACCAGAACCGCACTAATAAAATGCACAGCGGAGTTTTGCGGTTCGGCCAAAGTGGATAAGGAAAGAGTTGGGCGGTTTGACTCGGGTTGAAAAAACACAATGATGCAACCGATAATCTCAACTTAAAGATCAAAGAAAAACACAATTCACTTTTCAAGTCATTTCGTAAATGGAGTAAGTTATAGACCACAAACAGAAAAGTAAATAACAAGACAGAAAGAAAATATCAAACACACAATTTGAAGAGGTTCGTTCTTGAATGAAATACGTCCTCTACCTAGATGGTTAGTCTAGGATTTTCTAATAGCTACTAGACTTGTATTAATTTAGAGGAGGCTTTACAAGATGAATCTAAACTCTAAATAATCAATCTAACCTATAAAGCTATTATAACAACCGGTGTTTTCGAAGTATATAATCTATGTGATCATATAAATCGGGTGTGTGTGTGGAAAGAAATCAAATGCTCTAATGATCTAAGTGATGAGTGAGCAAATGAAAACTTTCTGTGTAAAGGCTGAGTATGGATGGTTGTTTGGCTGAAAGTGTAGATACCCCGGGGAACCACGGCTTGGCTAGAGCGCGTGAATTACCTAGGATGTCTAATTGATTTTAGAGTCGCCACCCACGTTTTTAAGGAACGTAAGAAAACCTAATGTTTATGAGCCTAAGTTTGATTTACGAAAACAGAGATTCTTTGGGATGAAGGGTTCGGGGGTTAGGTTACGAAATGGGAAGTACTTAAACACCCATTTCGCTCGAGCAAAGTCGGTCTTGTTTGTTCATAATTCACTTTAAAGATATATGTGTTCTTCCTATTTGAATGATGATAAAAATGGGTTTTAAAGTTTAAAATGTAGGGAGATGACTCCTAGGCCAATTCAATGTAATGAAAGGACCATTGGTGTCATGTCCCAAGTGGTTTTAGGGTGATTGCACATTTGATTGAAGAAGAAGAAAATTTAAGACATTTACCTATAGTATCCTTCGAAGAGAACCTCTTGAAAAGCCTTGAAGAAGAGGTTGAATTCTTTGTTGACAAAAGGTCTAAAAGAAGTCCCAAGGAAAAGTCTAGAAAAGAAGTGAGAAAAAGGTCAAGAAAAAGGTCCCCTCCACCTCCAATGATGGATTGGAGGGGTTTTTATAGTTGAAAGAGGGAAGTTTTTGGAGCCAAACGGAGTCTCCAAGAAATCTTTCCTGGGCAAAATCATGTATAATGAGCAAGGGAGAGATTCTTGGCCAGAATCTGTAACTGACACACCCCAGAAGAGCGTGCATCCCACCTAGGCGGCGGAAGGCGCGCGCGTCCGGCCTCAAGAGGCGGAGGCACGCGACTCTGAAAATCAATTTTTGACAAAATGGACTAGAAAGTTAGAACTGTTATTCAGTTTAGTCCCGGAACTTAACGGAGTCCGTCTGGAACTTAACCAAAGTAACAGAAACTAACAGAAAACACTTAAAAGAGGGAGAAACACAAAATCAAGTGTGCAATCGGGGTGAGCGGTCCAAGGTGGGGTGTCTACAGAGCCCCTCGGCGGCGTGGATTGCGAAGCAAACGTGCCGATGAATGACAGACATCCGCCTAGGACATCACCAAGAAAAAGAAAAGACTCGATAAAAGTAGGAATTTGAAATTGCAGGGGATAGAGGTGCGCTCCCTGTGTGAGCAGCTTTGAGAGATAAAGGTGCGCTCCCTGTGTGAGCGGCTTTGCCAATAGCGGGATCCGTTTGCTGAAAGCGGGATCTGTTTGCTGGAAGCGGGATCTGTTTGCTGGAAGCGGGACCTGTTTGTTGATAGCGAGATCCGTTTGCTGGAAGCGGGACCTGTTTGCTGATAGCGAGATCCGTTTGCTGGAAGCGGGACCTGTTTGCTGATAGCGAGATCCGTTTGCTGGAAGCGGGACCTGTTTTCTGATAGTGAGATCCATTTGCTAGAAGCGGGACCTGGAGGACCGTTTAGTTGAATGCGGGACCCAGAGGACCGTTTGCTGAAGTACGGGATGCAGAGAGCCGTTTGCTGAAGTGCGGGACCCAGGGGACCGTTTTCTTGAGTGCGGGACCCGGAGGATCGTTTGCTTGAGTGCGGGACCCGGAGGACCGTTTGCTTGAGTGCGGAACCCGGAGGACCGTTTGCTGAAGTGCGGGACCTAGAGGACCGTCTGCTGAAGTGCGGGGCCTAGTGGACTGTCTGCTGAAGTGCGGGACCAGGAGGACCGTTTGCTGAAGTGCGGGACCCGGAGGACCGTTTGCTTGAGTGCGGGACCCGGAGGACCGTTGCTTTGAATGGATGTAGATTTTGTTTGATGAGGAAGCGGTGATTCTGTGGCTCACCCCGGACCAAGTTGTTATCGTGAGTCGTACTTTGATGTTGACTGTTTGACTTTGACTTTCGATGGGGTGCGGGCACATATGACTGCGGAGTACTTTGTGCTGGGGATGAATTGTAAAAACTGAATTTTGAGAAAATAACAGACACCCTACTTCGAGTGGGAGTTTTTATCTTATTTCAGTTTTTAGACATGCCTTAAGGGCGGACCAAATTAATGTGTGCCCAGCTGAGTGTTTGCTGTCGTCGTTTGAGCTTCTCTTGTTGCTGGGATTGATCTTTTCTGCAGGTTGAAGGTGTTAGAACGCCTGGGTTCTGTTCTGAACTGACAAAGGCTATTTCTGAAGCATTTTCTACCTGGGAAGCGGGCGCTTCCTCTCTTGGAGACGGGACGCGCGTGCCTTTTAGACCGGTTTCGGGAGGCGCGCGCCTCTGGGAGGCGAAATTCAGGGCCTGATATTTGCTGACCAAAAGATCCCCCAACAACTATAATATCAGCTTCTGGTCGGTAATTCGATTCCAACAGCTTTTTTCTGCCATTTTAGAACACCATTTTATTGCCCAACTTTGCTTATAACCTTCTTTCCCATGGCCTTTGACCTTTTTAGTCTTGGTGCCGAGGTTGTCAAGAGTTACGAGAAGGATTTATCTACATTCGTTTATTCTTTCAAGACCCATCCCAAAAATGCTTTCATCAAAGATTTCTGATTTCGAATTCTTTTTACTTTGCGAACATTGAAGCCAGATTGGGACATGTTGAAGGCTGCTGCAGCCTTCTGGGATTGTGATAGCCATGCGTTCAACTTTTCGGCTAATGAAATGGTGCCGACTGTCGATGATTTTGGGGCCATTTTGGGTATGCCTTTGGCCGCTCGGATTGCCGTCCCTAAGTATCACTTCGGTGTTGTTGACTCTTGGGTTGACCTTCTGAATCTCCCTGTTGGAGAGGTGAAGAAGATGATGCACGGGACCGTTGTTGATATAACTGAGCTTCCGATGTTTTTCAGTTTGCATTCGGAAGATGTCGCGGTTCAGTCCTTTAAGAGAAATGCCATGGCTGTCTGCCTTTTCAGCGAGGTTTTGTTTGTCACTCCTCTGGGTACTGCAGATGCGCAGTTGGCTGAAATGGTGTTGCAGGCGAAAGGACAACGACTCAGCATAATTCCGCTCATTGTAGGAGAGACCTTGCATGGTTTGGACGAATTGCACCGTACGGGTGAGATGCGACGAGGAAGCCCCTTGCTTTTGACCATATGGCTTCGGGAGCATTTCAGGCTTTACGCATCAGATGGCGACCTTTCTCCTTTTGCTGTTCATAGGAGACGGTTGCTGATTAGAGATTTGACTGAAGAGGGTTGGAGGATATTTTTTTGCTTCTCGTCTTATAGCTGACGTTGAGTGGTGCCCTTGGGGTCTTCGCCCTTTTGTGGAGTGGACCTCTGGTTTTCAGTATGTGGTTTTACCCGGGTTGAGAGATTCTTCATTTTACCAACCAGAACGGGTTCTGAGGCAATTTGGCCGTCAACAGATAATTCATTTTCCGAGGAACGGGAGGCTTCGTCCAGTTTCTTATATGGGTCCGGACTTCTCGAATGAGCTTCAGTCGGCTTGGGGAGATGATCGTAACCGTTGGGCCTCCGCTCCATTGCACCGGGGTAGTATTTTTCTTCCTGAGAGTTACTTGGATAATTTGCTTGGTACCGTCTACCGCGGCATTACTTGGGTAGATGCTCTTCGGGCTGAGTTGTTAGGGAAGGACTTTGAGCCTAGCAGTGCTTTGAGGTACAAGGAAGTTGCTGCTGATGTGAACAACATTCTAACTGACCCTTTCGGTACCCTTTTGGATGACTTTTATGCTCGGAGACGCTCTGTTGCGCAGAAGGTATCGGTCCGCATCAGTGTTCCTAGACCTCCCAAGAAGGGTAGGATTGATGGTCGTTCGGGTGGTCCTTCAAAGGCCAAGAGAAAATTAGATTTTTCCTAGTACCCCAAGAGATTGCAATTAAAATAGACCACTTGTTAGGATTTTAATGTTTTAATGTCTTTTATTAGCTAGACATTTCCATTGTAATGATCAAAATAATTCAATTAATGAATAAGAATTGCATCTCGTTAATTTGAAATGATTTGGGTATTTGTTTATATTTTAGACCGCACTCGAAGGTTGCCTACGTTCCTCCAGTGTAGAGGCTCAGGTCTCCGTAGTTCAAACAAAAGAAGACCATCTTTTTTGTGCACCCTGTTTTTTGCCTAGACCGCCCTTTCGGGTTTTCAATCTAGCGGGCTTCTTTTTGCACGTGCTCTAATTTTGCCTAGGCCGCCCTTGCGGGTTTTCAACCTAGCGAGCTCTTTTTTTTTTTTTTGATGGTCTTCGTTTATTAGACGTAAAATCTCTTCAACTTGTCGAGGTTGACTTGTTGGTAGTGGTGCCCTAGGAACGTTTAATAAATGTTGTAATTGTTATCATTTATTTCATATCAATAAAGAGATGTTTGATTATTATTCTTGTTCATGTTTACTTATAATAATCTCCGTCCCTAGTACTTGTTAAGCACTAGTATAAAGGCTAAATGATCATGAGATGATCATGTTAGATTTATGGGTACTTGTTTGGAACAAGGTACTAGACATGACCCGCTGTATGAGATTTATGTCATGGTCTATGTCGTACATATATCTCATATTAGTTATGTCATTTGAATCCTTAGACATGAAGTTATTATAGTCTTTCACTTGATGAACATTATGTTTGACATATTCAAATGCTACTTTTAACCGGGTAGTTATAAAGGGTATGATTGGCATAATCGGATTCACGTAGGGAAGAGTAATAAGCTAAATGGATTTGTCCCTCTTCGGAGAGATGTCAAGCTTAGGCCTCTCGTAGGAATGATGTTGATGAAAATGTTCGGCCGGACTCAAATGAATTGATAGGATCAATGTCATTTGGATTATCAACATATTCGGAATCGAGAAAGTATTGAACAAAAACAAGTTGACTTGTTGACCATGACTTGTGTTCAATGACATCGTGGACAAAGGGATTTTGACATGTTCTAAAGGAATGCGAACTTGTATCTAGTTATACTATTTGGGTAGGTATGACGGTTTTCTTGAACCTAATCATATCTTATGGTTTCATGTTTGAACCCATTGCCAACTTAGTATAATCCTAGAGGGTCACACACAATAGAACGAATCTTAAATAAGGACTATATTGGAATTTGGATATTAGGGAAATCTGGGGAAAGTGGGCGACCGCACATAATGTCTTGGGCGGCCGCACAGTTTGGCTCAGAAAGTATCAGAAACCTTCCAGATAGATGTGCGACCGCACAAGGGTTTTGGGCGGTCGCACACCATGTCGGGACTGGTTTCCTAATTTGATTTGGAAAAGAATTTTGGACAGGTTTAGACACAAGTTTCCTATTTGGAATAGGTCTAACTTGTATTGGATATATGATGTTTATGTGTTATATGATTTTATGTGGTTTATTGTTTTACAACTTTAATCGCACTATTGAATCGCACTAAAATTATGATGGATTCTGAATTGTTTTGATTATTAATTTTTGATTGGATCAAAGTTTTAATAATCGGGAAAAACAATTTTGAGACAAATTTTTGAACTTTAAAAATTCATTCTGATGCTACTGTGCGACCGCACAGAAAACCTTGAGCGACCGCACATGTTTGGGCGACCGCACAGGCTTTTCTTGGGCGGCCGCACAGTTGGTCAGAATCAGAATCAGATTCTGGAATTTCGATGGGGTCCAACCGAATCAGTGACAACACCGGCCAGACCTGCTGATCTGGAGCGGGTTTTTGGCAGTTGAATTTGGTGTGGATCTTGGGGTTTGATTTTCCGATTTCTTTTAGTCTTGTGATTCTAAGATTGGCTCAAGGTTTGGATGGCTAATCTACGTTCATCGAGATTGTGTTTCCCAAACTTGATCGCAATCAAAGTTTCAAAGATAAAACGAAGTTAGAATTAAGAAGAGTTCATAATTGCTAAAATTAAGAAACAAAGTTCTTGATTCAAAGATTTGAGATCCATGTGGAATTGTGGATGCAATTGACCTACGTTTATCGAGACCATCTATTGCTTAGTTTCGGCCACATGGACTACTTTCTTGGTTTCTTGAATTAGTGCGGAATTGTGGATGCCTTATGGCTTAGTTTCGGCCGCACTTCTTGTTGTCTTGATTTGGAAGAAGATAACCAAAGTTCAAAGAGTTTCATCCTCATAATTATAGAGAAACTAATGACACATAAATATTATGCTTAAAATTAATGGAGATTAATTTAGTGGCTAAACTTGATGCGTAACATGTTTATATTATGTGCTCATAAATGTGTTGTATGCTATATGTGATGAACCTTCAAAGAAATTTTTAAGTCTTTTATTGCCATGCCATGATTAAAACACTTGTTATTGCATGAGTGAATTTAATGTAGACTCTCCCTAGCGAGATGCATTGACTTTATTTATGTATGATCAAGATAGATAATGTGGGCACGCCCTAGCGAGGCACATTAACTATACGTTTAAAATGGTTGGACTTAATTGGGCGTCAAAACAGTTTTGAGCCTAGGCAAAGATGAGATTAACATGCTTTTTGAAATAGGATTTCTTAAAGAATCTCATAAAAGGAACTAAGAGTCATATGAGATATGATTGACAAGAGTTGTCTACCTAATTAATTTGATTTTGTGTAATCCGCCTTAGCGGACTTAAAATTAAATTAAAGCGGGATCTTAACCCATTTAAATTATATTATACATTGGATGTATAAGAAGGTTATATAATTTAGTGGGAGTATTTTCGTTTGAAAAATACATTGTTTATTTCTTTAATGAAAATTGGTACTTATTAAATTTTGGAAATTTTGCATAATTGTAGACAATGACTAACAACACTCAATCAGTTTCGTTGCGATCGATCCTTGAGAAGGATAAGCTCCAAGAGAATGGTACTAACTTTATGGATTGGATCCGTAGCCTAAGAATTGTTCTAAGGCAAGAAGATAAGTTGTACATTCTCGATGGGTCACTTGCTGCTGATCCAGAACCTACTGCCCCTCGGGCAGAGAGAGACAGTTACAAGAAACATCGTAATAATTCTAGAGATGTAAGCTGTCTCATGCTTGCTACTATGTGCTCAAAACTCCAACAAAGTTTGGAACATTTGGAAGCCTATGAGATAGGCGTGGAGTTAAGAGCCATGTTTCAAGAGCAAGCTAGGCAAGAGAGGTACAAGACTATTGTTGCATTCACTTCTTGCAAAATGAGTGAAGGGCAACAAGTGAGTCCTCACATGCTTAAAATCAAAGGTTATGTGGAGCATCTTGAGAAACTTGGCTATCCAATCCCATTGGAGTTAGCCACGGATCTCATTCTTAATTCATTGCCTAAAAGTTATAATCAGTTTGTGATGAATTATAACATGCATGGAATGGATAAGAATCTCTCCGAGTTGCATGGGATGCTTAAAACTGCAGAGATGAAGATTGTGGAGAAAGGTTCTCCCGTGCTCTTAGTTCATGATGGGAAGAAGGCTAGTGCCAAAGGAAAAGGTAAGAAAGTTGTCAAACCCAAGATAAGCAAGGCAAAGGTTGCCAAGGCTTATGAGGCAAAACCCGATTCACAAAAGGATGCAATCTGTTTCCATTGTCAAGAAATTGGTCATTGGAAACGTAATTGCAAGGCTTTCTTGGAAGAGCAAAAGAAGAAGAAGAGCAGAAAGGCTGCGTCGACTTCAGGTATCTATATGATAGATATTCTCCTTTCTACCACTGATTCTTAGGTATTGGATACCGGATGTGGTTCTCACATTTGTTTAAATGTGCAGGGACTAAAGAATAGGAGACTACTTAAAGAGGGTGAGTAGACCTACGCGTGGGGAATGGAGCAAGAGTTGCTGCATTAGCCGTAGGGATTTATGAAGTCACTTTACCTTCCGGTTTAATACTTGTTTTGAACAATTGCTATTATGTACCGGATTTAAGTAGAAATATTATTTCAATTTCTTGTTTGGATAATGAAGGTTTTAAGTTTCTTATTGAGAATAAGAAATTTTCTATTTATTTAAATGATGTGCTTTATGGTATTGCTAATTCATTTAATGGCCTTTATATCTTGGATGTCAAGAATGAAAATAATGAAAATGTCTATCATATAAATAAGAAATCTAAACCTAATGATGTAAATCATTCTTATTTGTGGCATTGCCGTCTTGGTCATATTAATGAGAAGCGTATCTCAAAACTCCATGGGGACGGTCTCTTAGGTTCATGTGACCTTGGGTCATATGACACTTGTGAGTCGTGTCTTCTTGGAAAAATGACTAAGACACCTTTTACCAAGCTAGGTGAAAGGGAAAGTGACTTATTGGGGTTGATACATTCCGATGTCTGCGGACCATTAAGTAGCAATGCTAGGGGAGGATTTCAATACTTCATAACCTTCACTGATGATTATAGTAGATTTGGGTATGTTTACCTAATGAAACATAAAAGTGAAGCATTTGGGATATTTAGAATATTTCAAAATGAAGTAGAAAAACAACTTGGCAAAATTATTAAGGCACTTCGATCAGATCGAGGTGGAGAATACTTGAGTCATGAATTTGATGATCATCTAAAGAATTGTGGAATAGTTTCACAATTGACTCCACCTGGAACACTACAATGGAATGGTGTATCCGAGAGGAGAAATCGGACTTTGTTAGACATGGTTCGATCAATGATGAGTCAAGTTGATCTTCCAATATCCTTTTGGGGTTACGCCCTAGAAACCGCTGCTTTCACACTAAATCAAGTTCCAACTAAATCAGTTCCAAAGACTCCATATGAGATGTGGAGCGGAAATAAACCTAGTTTGTCTTTCATGAGGATTTGGGGTTGCGAAGCTTTTGTCAAAAGACTTGTCTCCGACAAACTAGCACACAAATCTGATAAATGTATTTTTGTGGGATATCCTAAGGAAACTAAAGGATATTACTTTTATAACCGAGAGGACAACAAAGTGTTTGTTGCCCGAACTGGTGTCTTTCGAGAGAAACAGTTTCTCTCCAAAGAAATCAGTGGGAGTAAAATAAATCTTGAAGAAATTCGAGACCCAGAAAATAACATTGAACCAATAGTGGAACAAGAACAAGAACCACAAAGAGTTGTGGAACCTGTTCAAAATACACAAGCAACTCGCAGATCTAGTAGGTTACGATCCGAGCCCGAGAGATATGGATTTCTCGTAATGGATAGTAATGAGGTGGAAATCATTGAGAATGATGAACCGACAACCTACCAAGACGCGATGTCTTCTCCTGATTCGGATAAGTGGCTTGGAGCCATGGAATCTGAATTACAATCCATGCAAGATAATCAAGTTTGGAATTTGATTGATGCACCCGAAGGTGTAAAAACCATAGGATGCAAATGGGTCTTCAAAAAGAAG
This sequence comes from Campanula takesimana, assembly GCA_026119855.1. Taxonomy (NCBI): domain Eukaryota; kingdom Viridiplantae; phylum Streptophyta; class Magnoliopsida; order Asterales; family Campanulaceae; genus Campanula; species Campanula takesimana. The sequence continues at coordinate 582,444 of JAOWBW010000256.1, forward strand.
ACTGACATGGATGGGAAGGTGCATACTTACAAAGCTAGACTTGTAGCGAATGGTTATAGGAAAGTTCATGGTATTGACTATGACGAAACCTTTTCACCCGTAGCAATGATCAAGTCTATAAGAATTTTGCTTGCCATTGCCGCATATCATGACTATAAAATATGGCAAATGGACGTCAAAACCGCTTTCCTAAATGGAAAACTAACAGAGGATGTGTATATGACACAACCGGAAGGTTTTGAACATAATTCTAAGGTATTCAAATTGCAGAGATCTATCTATGGATTGAAGCAAGCTTCAAGGAGTTGGAATCTCCGTTTTGATGAATCGGTCAAAGAGTTTGGTTTCATCAAAAACGAAGATGAACCTTGTGTATACAAGAATATTAGTGGGAGCATAGTGCTATTCCTTATTTTATACGTGGATGACATATTACTCATTGGAAACGATATTCCTATACTTCAGTCCGTGAAGACTTGGTTAGGAAAATGCTTCGCAATGAAAGATATGGGTGAAGCCTCATATATACTTGGCATTAAGATCTATAGAGATATATCAAGGAGGCTACTTGGTTTAAGCCAAAGTACATACATTGACAAGGTCATTAGAAGATTACGTATGGAAAATTCTAAAAGAGGTACCTTACTAGTGTTACATGGAGTTTCTCTAAGCAAGACTCAATGTCCTAAGACAAAAGATGAGCGAGAGAAAATGAATGATGTTCCATATGCTTTGGCAATTGGGTCAATCATGTATGCCATGATTTTTACTAGGCCGGATATATCTTATGCTTTATGCATGACAAGTAGATACCAATCTGACCCCGGTGAAAAATCACTGGATGGCTGTAAAAGCGATTCTTAAGTACTTGAGAAGAACTAAAGATTCGTTTTTAGTCTATGGAGGAATGGAAGATGATCTTGTGGTAAATGCTTACACGGATGCAAGCTTCCAAACCGACAAAGATGATAGCCGATCGCAATCGGGTTTTGTGTTCATGTTAAATGGTGGAGCTGTAAGCTGGAAGAGTTCCAAGCAAACTACAACCGCTGATTCTACAACGGAAGCTGAGTATATTGCTGCATCAGATGCTGCAAAGGAAGCTGTTTGGATTAAGAAGTTCATTACTGAACTTGAAGTGGTTCCTAGTATTGCTAATCCAATAGACCTTTATTGCGATAATAATGGTGCTATTGCTCAAGCAAAGGAACCAAGAGCACATCAGAAATCCAAACACATACTTAGGCGTTTTCATATCATTCGAGAAATCGTTGATAGGGGAGACGTAAATATATGCAGAGTACCTACTGATGACAATGTTGCGGACCCGCTAACAAAGGGACTTCCACAAGCTAAACATGAAGGTCATGTTAGGTCTATGGGTATTAGATACATGGGAGATTGGGTCTAGGGCAAGTGGGAGATTGTTGGTAGTGGTGCCCTAGGCACGTTTAATAAACGTTGTAATTGTTATCATTTATTTCATATCAATAAAGAGATGTTTTGATTATTATTCTTGTTCATGTTTACTTATAATAATCTCTGTCCCTAGTACTTGTTAAGCACTAGTATAAAGGCTAAATGATCATGAGATGATCATGTTAGATTTATGGGTACTTGTTTGGAACAAGGTACTGGATATGACCCGTTGTATGAGATTTATGTCATGGTCTATGTCGTACATATATCTCATATTAGTTATGTCATTTGAATCCTTAGACATGAAGTTATTATAGTCTTCCACTTGATGAACATTATGTTTGACATATTCAAACGATACTTTTAACTGGGTAGTTATAAATGGTATGATTGGCATAATCGGATTCACGTAGGGAAGAGTAATAAGCTAAATGGATTTGTCCCTCTTCGGAGAGATGTCAAGCTTAGGCCTCTCATAGGAATGATGTTGATGAAAATGTTCGGCCGGACTCAAATGAATTGATTGGATCAATGTCATTTGGATTATCAACATATTCGGAATCGAGAAAGTATTGAACAAAATCAAGTTGACTTGTTGACCATGACTTGTGTTCAATGACATCGTGGACAAAGGGATTGTGACATGTTCTAAAGGAATGCGAACTTGTATCTAGTTATACTATTTGGGTAGGTATGACGGTTTGCTAGAACCTAATCATATCTTATGGTTTCATATTTGAACCCATTGCCAACTTAGTATAATCCTAGAGGGTCACACACAATAGAATAAATCTTAAGTAAGGACTATATTGGAATTTGGATATTAGGAAATCTGGGGAAAGTGGGCGACCACACATAATGTCTTGGGCGGCCGCACAGTTTGGCTCAGAAAGTACCAGAAACCTTCCAGATAGATGTGCGACCGCACAAGGGTTTTGGGCGACCGCACACCATGTCGGGACTGGTTTCCTAATTTGATTTAGAAAAGAATTTTGGACGGGTTTAGACACAAGTTTCCTATTTGGAATAGGTCTAATTTGTATATAAACAGCCAAATTCGGGCCAGAACATATCGTAGCTTGTGTGCAAGTCTCCAAAGAGTTTGAGAGAGGTTTTATTTTGTTCTAAGACATCCTAGATTGAAGAACAAAATAATACACAAACAAAATTCCATATAGTTCATATTGATTGTGAAAACGTGTTTCACAATTTGGTCTAGCAACCAAGATCAAGTGTTCTTGATATTCGTTCGTGGTGTGGATACCGCTAGAGGGTGAAGCTTATCATCATCAAAGTTCGTGTTCTTACTTTTGTGATCAAAGCTTCAAGTTCTCCACCAAGATCAAAGACAAAATTCAAAGTCATCAAGGGTTAGTTTTTCTAGTATTCATATTGTTGTATTTGATTTAATCATATGAATGGATCTATGGGCTTTGGGTTTCATAAAATTTTGAATGCTATTTTCCGCTGCGCGTGTTACTACGAAACCCAACATGACTTCCTTTGGCAGCTGATATCCATCTAAATCCACGAGTCGGACTGCACCGCCGTTTAGTATCTTCTTGACTACGTACGGACCGATCCACCGGGGTCCCCATTTTCCAAGGGGGTTCATGGCATTAGGAGGGTGTTGTCTTAGGACTAAATCTCCCACACTGATGTTTCGGGGCTTCACCTTTTTGTTGAAAGCCCTAGCCATTCTTTGTTAATAGGCCCTCGTATGTTCGATTTCCATTAGCCTTTTCTCGTCGAGTAGGGCTAGCTGTTCATATCGACTTTGCATCCAATCGACTTCATTGACTTGGTTCTCGAGGAGGACCCGTAGTGATGGGACCTCGAGCTCTATTGGGAGTACAACTTCGGAACCATATACTAGTGCATAAGGAGTTTCTCCAGTCGCTGTCTGTATTGACGTGTGGTAGCCCCATAATGCTAGAGGTAGCTTTTCGGGCCAATCCCTTCCGGTGGAGGCCATTTTCTTCACAATGGTCTCGATTATCTTATTTGCTGCCTTGACCGCGCCGTTTGCTTGAGGGCGGTATGGAGATGACTTGTGCTTAGTAATCTTGTATCCTACCAGGAGCGCGTCCATCTCTTTCTCAAAGTGAGAACCGTTGTCTGAGATGATTTCATGAGGAACGCCGTACCGGCACATGATGTGGGTTTTTACGAATTTGGCCACTTTCTTGGCGTTGAGAGCTCGGTAAGCCTGTGCTTCGACCCATTTTGTAAAATAGTCCACGGCTACTAGGACGAAAGATTGTCCGTTGCTGCCGGTAGAGTGAACTTTGCCGATGATGTCTATGCCCCAACAAGAGAAAGGCTAAGGCGTGGTCATATTGTAAAGCTGTGAGGGTAGAGCGTGCTGCAGATTGGCATGGAATTGGCATTTGGCGCACCACTTGACTTTTTCGATGCAGTCCCTTTCCATGGTACTCCAATAATAACCCATGCGGAGTATCTTCTTGGTCAACATAAACCCATTCATATGGGGCCCACATTCACCTTCGTGGATCTCATGCATTATTTCTTGAGCTTCGGTATCATTTGCGCATAGGAGATTGATCCCTTTGTGGTGCCTTTTGTAGACTCTGTCCCCAATCAGTACATATCGGGAGGCTAGTCTTTGCAATGCCATTTGGGACTTCTTATTGCTATTCTCGGGATAAGTACCATCCTTGAGGAAATTCATGATATCCGCATACCACGGGGAGTTTGCTTGGACGTCGTTGATCTCGACACTCATGCAGTATGCCGGATTGTTTCTTCGGGAAATTTTGAAGGGCTTCACCATTTTACCCTCAGGTATTTCGACTAGTGAAGCGATGGTGGCTAGTGCATCAGCAAAGCGGTTTTTGTCCCTTGGCAGGTAGTTGAAGGTGATTTCTTGAAACTTTTCAACCAACTCCTCGAGATGTTGACCATACCGTTGCAGAGTCGAGTCTTGAATCTTCCACTTTCCAGATGTCTGGTTGATGATGAGCAAGGAATCACCAAATACCTCTAAACTTGTGACATTTCTCTCGAGGGCTGCTTCAAGCCCCGCTATGCATGCTTCGTACTCAGCGGTGTTGTTGGTGGCTTCAAATTTGAGGCGGATAGCGATTAGAGTATACATGTCCTTTGGATCAACAAGTAACATCCCTATGCCATATCCATGCTTATTGGCTGTGCCCTCGAAAAAAAGTTGCCACTTATCTTCTTCTTTTGTAGCGCAAATTAAATGCTCGTCGGGGAACTGTACATCTTCCCCCTTCACTTCGTCACACGGAAATTCAGCAAGCTGATCACTGAAAACTTTCCCCCTGATGGATTTGAGTGTGACGTAAGTGATATCGTAGCCGGCGAGCATGAAATACCATTTGGCTATTCTTGTTGACATGAAAGGCTTCTCGAAGATGTAGCGGAGCGGGTCCACTTTTGCTACCAACTTGATTGGGAAGGCCTCCATGTAATGCTTGAGCTTTTGAGTAACCCAAACCAATGCAGCACAAGACTTCTCTAAGACAGAGTAGTTGTTTTCAGCTCCTTGAAACCGGCGGCTGACAAAGTAGATAGCATTCTCTTTTGTGGAGTCTCGATGTTCTTGTGCTAACATAGCCCCTAGGGCTTCATCATTGATAGTTAGATAGAGCAAGAGAGGCTTCTCCTTGTGCGGTGGAACCAAAACTGGAGGGCATGTCAACTAATGCTTCACTTGGTCGAAGGCTTCTTGGCAAGCATCGGTCCATTCTAGAGTCACATTCTTTTTTAGTAGCTTGAAGATCGGCTCACATATGGAAGTGAGTTGGTGCACAAATCGACTGATGTATTGAAGTCTGCCCATGAAACCTTTGATTTCCTTCTGCGTCTTTGGAGGAGGCATGTCAATGATTGCCTTGATCTTGGAGGGATCAGCTTCAATTCCCCTCTCGGTGACCATGTAATCGAGAACCTTTCCTCTGACGACCCCAAAAGTGCACTTTGCGGGATTGAGTCTCATGTTGTGTTGTCGAAGTCTTTCAAAGAATTTGCAAAGATCGATCAAATATTGACCGGTAGTTCCCTTCGAATGGATGATCATGTCGTCTTCATAGACCTCGATCTGTTTATGAATCATGTCATGGAATAGATCTGTAACATCCCTCTGGTAGTTAGCCCCGGCGTTCCTTAGTCCGAACGGCATGACCGTGTAGAAGAAAGTGCCCCACGGTGTTGTGAAAGCTGTCTTGTGTTGGTCCTCTTTGGACATGAGAATCTGATTGTAACCGGCAAAACCGTCCACAAATGAGCGGACTTTATAGTTGGCAGTCGAATCGACGAGCATGTCGATGTTTGGTAGTGGAAAATCATCTTTCGGAGAAGCTTTGTTCAAATCCCGGAAGTCCACACAAACTCGAACCTTGCCGTTTGCCTTTCTGACTGTCACAATGTTGGCTAGCCAAGTCAGATACTCAATGACTTTGATGAAACCCACACTGAGGAGCTTTTCAATTTCTTCTTTGACTTGTAGAGACCATTCTGGCTTGATCTTTCTGAGCTTCTGCTTTACTAGCTTGGCGTCCTCTCTGATCGGAATCCTGTGCTCCACGACCTTTCTGTCCAAACCCGGCATGTCTCTGTACAACCATACGAATACATCCACAAACTCTTTGAGCAGTGCAGTCAATCTGTCTTTGTCTTCCCCCTTGAAGAAGTTGCCAATCTTCGTTTCTTTCGGCTCTTCGTCGGTACCCAGATTAACAACATGCAATTCCTCATCAGCCCCTGGGCCATTTTCACCACGACAACGAACCTATTGAGCTAGTTCATTTAGGTATATTATGTTTTCGTGGTCTATTTCATCATAATTTGAATCGTTATTAACTTGTTCATTAAGTTCGTTATTAGTTAATTCATCATTTATGATGTTTGCAATCTCGGGATACTCAGAAATATCGAATTTTTCATTAACAAAGAAAGGAAACACACGCTCGGCTATTGCCTCCATATCCTCTTGGGTGAGAGTATTAGAAACACTCTCGGACTCGAAAGTAAGTGTGATCCGCTCTTCCTTTGTTGCTGTACGGGGTATGCAACCCATTTCTCGGATCAAGAAGTCCTCGGATACTATGGGCCCCTTCGTTGAATACCAGTTGTTGATTGGCTCGGAGCTTGGCGGGATCTCACTGACGGTTTCCTTTCTGACGACGGTGTCGTAGATGGCGTTGACTTGTGTAGATACCCCGGGGCGGGGACCATGGCTTGGCTAGAGTGCGTGAATTACCCTAGGATGTCTAATTGTGTTTTAGAGTCGCCACCCACGTTTTTGAGGAACGTAAGAAAACCTAATGTTTATGAGCCTAAGTTTGATTTACGAAAACAGAGATTCTTTGGGATGAGGGGTTCGGGGGTTAGGTTACGAAATGGGAAGTACTTAAACACCCATTTCGAACGAGCAAAGTCGGTCTTGTTTGTTCATAATTCACTTTTAAAGATAAATGTGTTCTTCCTATTAAAATGATGATAAAAAGGGGTTTTAAAGTTTGAAATGTAGGGAGATGACTCCTAGGCCAATTTAATGTAATGAAAGGACCGTGGGTGTCATGTCCCAAATGGTTTTGGGTGATTGCACATTTGATTGAAGGAGAAGAAGAAGAAGAGAGAAATGCTTAAGACATTTACCTATAGTATTCTTCAAAGAAAACCTCTTGTAAAGCCTTGAAGAAGAGGTTGAACACTTAGTTGAAGAAATCCCAAGAAAAAGTCTAAGAAAGAAGTGAGTAGAAAGTCTAAAAGTAATGATGTCCAAGGTCCTCCTCCAATAATGGATTGGAGGGGTTTTTATAGTTGAAAAAAAAGACTGTTTTTGGAGCCAAACGGAGTCTCCAAGAAATCTTTCCCGAGCAAAATCATGTATAATGAGCAAGGGAGAGATTCTTGGGCAGAATCTGTAACTGACACGCCCCAGAAGCGCGCGCATCCCACCTTGGCGGCGGAAGGCGCGCGCGTCTGGCCTCAAGGGGCGGAGGCGCGCAACTCTCAGAAGCAATTTTTGAGAATGGACTAGAAAGTTAGAACTGTTATTCAGTTTAGTCCCGAGATTTAACGGAGTCCGTCTGGAACTTAACCAAAGTAACAGAAACTAACAGAAAACACTTAAAAGAGGGAGAAACATAAAATCAAGTGTGCAATCGGGGCGAGCGGTCCAAGGCGGGGTGTCTACAGAGCCCCTCGGTGGCGTGGATTGCGAAGCAAACGCGCCGACGAAAGACAGACATCCGCCTAGGACATCACCAAGAAAAGGAAAAGACTCGATAAAAGCAGGAATTTGAAATTGCGGGGGATAGAGGTGCGCTCCCTGTGTGAGCGGCTTTGAGAGATAAGGGTGCGCTCCCTGTGTGAGCGGCTTTACAAATAGCGGGATCCGTTTGCTGATAGCGAGATCCGTTTGCTGGAAGCAGGATTTGTTTGCAGATAGCGAGATCCATTTGCTGGAAGCGTGGGACCTAGAGGATCGTCTTGCTGAAGTGCGGGACCCGGAGGACCGTTTGCTGAAGTGCGGGACTCGGGGGACCTTCTGCTGAAGTGCAGGACCCGGAGGACCGTCTGCTGAAGTGCGGGACCCGGAGGACCGTTTGCTGAAGTGCGGGACCTGGAGGACCGTCTGCTGAAGTGCGGGACCCAGGGGACCGTCTGCTGAAGTGTGGGACCCGAAGGACCGTTTGCTGAAGTGCGGGACCCGGAGGACCGTTTGCTGAAGTGCGGGACCCGGAGGAGCGTCTGCTGAAGGGCGGGACCCGGGGGACCGTTTGCTGAAGTGCGGGACCCAGAGGACCGTTTACTGAAGTGCGGGACCCGGAGCGGGACCTGGAGGACCGTCTGCTGAAGTGCGGGACCCGGAGGACCGTTTGCTGAAGTACGGGACCCAGAGGACCGTCTGCTGAAGTGAGGGACCCGGGGGACCGTCTGCTGAAGTGAGGGACCCGGAGGACCGTGTGCTGAAGTTCGGGACCCGAGGACCGTCTGCTGAAGTGCGGGACCCGGGGGACCGCCTGCTGAAGTGCGGGACCCGGGGGACCGTTTGCTGAAGTGCGGGACCCGGAGGACCGTTTGCTGAAGTGCGGGACCCGGAGGACCGTCTGCTGAAGTACGGGACCCAGAGGACCGTTTGCTTTGAATGGATGTAGATCTTACTTGATGAGGAAACGGTGATTCTGTGGCTCACCCTGGACCAATATTGTTGTCGTGAGTCGTACTTTGATGTTAACTGTTTGACTTTAACTTTTGGTGGGGTGCGGGCACAGTTGACTGCGGAGTGCTTTCTGCTGGGGATGAATTGTAAAAATTGATTTTTGAGAAAATAAAAGACACCCTACTTTAAATGGGAGTTTTTATCTTATTTCAGGTTTTAGACGGGCCTTAAGGGCGGACCAAATTAATGTCTGCCTAGCCGAGTGTTTGCTGCCGTCGTTTGAGCTTCTCTTGTTGCTGAGATCGGTCTTTTCTGCAGGTTGAAGGCGCTGGAACGCCCGGTTGCTGTTCTGAACTGACAAAGGCTATTTCTGGAGCCTTCTTCTTCCTGGGACGCGGGTGCTTCCTCTCTTGGAGACGGGACGCGCGCGCCTTGTAAACTGATGTTGGGAGGCGCGTGCCTCTGGGAGGCAAAATTCAGGGCCTGATATTTGTTGTCCAAAAGATCCCCCAACAGCCATAATGTCAGCTTCTGGTCGATAATTCGATTCCAACAGCCCTTTTTCTGCCATTTTTGAACACCATATTATTTCCCAATCTTGCTTATAACCCTCTTTCCCATGGCCTCCAACCTTTTTAGTCTTGGTGCCGAGGTCGTCAAGAGTTACGAGAAGGATTTATCGACATTTGTTTATTCTTTCAAGACCCATCCCAAGAATGCTTTCATCAAAGACTTCGGATTTCGAATTCTTTTCACTTTGTGAACATTGAAGCCGGATTGGGACTTGTTGAGGGCCGCTGCAGCCTTCTGGGATTGTGATAGCCATGCATTCAACTTTTCGGCCAATGAAATTGTGCCGACCGTCGATGATTTTGGGGCCATTTTGGGTATGCCTTTTGCTGGTCTGATTGCCGTCCCTAAGTATCACCGCGGTGTTGTTGATTCTTGGGTCGACCTTCTGAATCTCCCTGTCGGAGAGGTGAAGAAGATGATGCACGGGACCGTTGTTGACATAACTGAGCTTCTGATGTTTTTCAGTTTACATTCGGAAGATGTCGCGGTTCAGTCCTTTAAGAGAAATGCCATGGCTGTCTGCCTTTTCAGCGAGGTTTTGTTTGTCACTCCTCTGGGTACTGAGGATGCGCAGTTGGCTGAAATCGTGTTGCAGGCGAAAGGACAGCGATTTAGCATAATTCCGGTCATTGTAGGAGAGACCTTCCATGGCTTGGACGAATTGCACCGTACGGGCGAGATGGGACGAGGAAGCCCCTTGCTTTTGACCATATGGCTTCGGGAGCATTTTAGGCTTTATGCGTCAAATGGCGACCTTTCTCCTTTTGCTGTTCATAGGCGACGGTTGCTGATTAGAGATTTGACTAAAGAAGGTTGGAGGAGATTTTTTGTTTCTCGTCTTACAGCTGATGTTGAGTGGTGTCCTTGGGGTCTCCGCCCTTTTGTGGAGTGGACGCCCAGTTTTCAGTACGTGGTTTTACCCGGGTTGAGAGATTCTTCGTTTTACCAACCAGAACAGGTTCTGAGGCAATTTGGCCGTCAGCAGATAATTCCTTTTCCGAGGAACGGGAGGCTTCGTCCAGTTTCTTATATGGGTCCGGACTTTTTGAATGAGCTTCAGTCGGCTTGGGGAGATGATCGTAACCGTTGGGCTTCCGCCCCATTGCACCGGGGTAGTATTTTTCTTCCCGAGAGTTACTTGGATCACTTGCTTGGTACTGTCTGACGCGGCATTACTTGGGTAGATGTTCTCCGGGCTGAGTTGCTAGGAAAGGAATTTGAGCCCAGCAGTGCTTTGATAAGGAAGCTGCTGCTGATGTGAACAACATTCTGACCGACCCTTTTGGTACCCCTTTGGATGACTTTTATGCTCGGAGGCGCTCTGTTGCGGAGAAGATATCGGTCCGCATCAGTGTCCCTAGGCCTCCCAAGAAGAGTAGGATTGATGGTCGTTCGGGTGGTCCTTCAAAGGCCAAGAGAAATTTAGATTTTTCCTAGTACCCCCAAGAGATTGCAATTAGAATAGACCACTTGTTTAGGATTTAATGTTTTGATGTCTTTTATTAGCTCAACATTTCTATTGTAATGATAAAAATAATTCAAGAAATGAATAAAAATTTCATCTCGTTAATTTTGAAATGATTTGGGTATTTGTTTATGTTTTAGACCGCACCCGAAGGTTGCCTACGTTCCTCCAGTGTAGAGGCTCAGGTCTCCGTAGTTCAAACAAACGAAGACTATTTTTTTTATATATATATGTGCACCCTGTTTTTTGCCTAGACCGCCCTTTCGGGTTTTCAATCTAGCGGGATTGTTTTTTTTTGCACGTGCTCTAATTTTTTCCTAGGCCGCCCTTGCGGGTTTTCAACCTTGCGAGCTTTTTTTTTTTTTTTTTTTTTTTTTTTTTTTTATGGTCTTCGTTTATTAGACGTAAATTTTTTTTAATTTGTCGAGGTTGACTTCCTTTGGCAGCTAATCTCCGTCTAAATCCACGAGTCGGACTGCACCGCCGGTTAGTATCTTCTTGACTATGTACGGACCGATCCATCGGGGTCCCCATTTTCCAAGGGGGTTCATGGCATTAGGAGGGTGTTGTCTTAGGACCAAATCTCCCACACTGATGTTTCGGGGCTTCACCTTTTAATTGAAAGCCCTAGCCATTATTTGTTGATAGGCCCTCGTACGTTCGATTGCCCTTAGTCTTTTCTCGTCGAGTAGGGCTAGCTGTTCATATCGACTTTGCATCCAATCGACTTCATTGACTTGGTTCTCGAGGAGGACCCGTAGGGATGGAACTTCAAGCTCTATTGGTAGTACAGCTTCGGAACCATACACCAGTGCATAAGAAGTTTCTCCAGTCGCTGTCCGTATTGACGTGCGGTAGCCCCATAACGCTAGAGGTAGCTTTTCGGGCCAATCCCTTCCAGTGGAGGCCATTTTCTTCACAATGGTCTCAATTGTCTTATTAGCTGCCTCGACCGTGCCGTTTGCTTGAGGACGGTATGGAGATGACTTGTGCTTAGTAATCTTGTATTCTACCAGGAGCGCGTCCATCTCTTTCTCAAAGTGACAACTGTTGTCTGAGATGATCTCATGGGGAACGCCGTATCGGCACATGATGTGGGTTTTCACGAATTCGGCCACTTTCTTGGCGTTGAGAAAGGCCAAGGCGTGGTCATATTGTAAAGCTGTGAGGGTGGAGCGTGCTGTAGATTGGCATGAAATTGGCATTTGGCGCACCTCTTGACTTTCTCGATGCAGTCCCTTTCCATGGTACTCCGATAATAACCCATGCGGAGTATCTTCTTGGTCAACATAAACCCATTCATGTGGGGCCCACATTCACCTTCGTGGATCTCATGCATGATTTCTTGAGCTTCGGTCTCATTTGCGCATAGGAGATTGATCTCTTCGTGGTGCCTTTTCTATACTCCGTCCCCAATCAGTACATATCGGGAGGCTAGTCTTTGCAATGCCATTTGAGACTTCTTATTGCTATTCTCGGGATAAGTACCATCCTTGAGGAAACTTATGATATCCGCATACCACAGGGAGTTTGCTTGGACCTCGTTGATCTCGATACTCATGCAGTATGCCGGACTGTTTCATCGGGAAATTTTGAAGGGCCTCACCATTTTACCCTCAGGTATTTCGACCAGTGAAGCGATGGTAGCTAGTGCATCAGGGAAACGGTTTTTGTCCCTTGGCAGGTAGTTGAAGGTGATTTCTTGAAACTGTTCAACCAACTCCTCGAGATGTTGACCATACCGTTGCAGAGTCGAGTCTTGAATCTTCCATTTTCCAGATGTCTGATTGATGATGAGCAAGGAGTCACCAAATACTTCTAAACTTGTGACATTTCTCTCGAGGGCTGCTTCGAGCCCCGCTATACATGCTTCGTACTCAGCGGTGTTGTTGGTGGCTTTAAATTCGAGGCGGATAGCGATTGGAGTATACATGTCCTTTGGATCAACAAGTAACATCCCTATGCCATATCCATGTTTATTGGCTGCGCCATCGAAAAAAAGTTGCCACTTATTTTCCACTGTTGTAGCACAAATTAAATGCTCGTCGGGGAACTGTGCATCCTCCCCCTTCACTTCGTCACACGGAAATTCAGCAAGCTGATCACTGAACACTTTCCCCCTGATGGATTTGAGTGTGACGTAAATGATATCGTAGCCGGCGAGCATGAAATACCATTTGGCTAGTCTTGTTGACATGAAGGGCTTCTCAAAGATGTAACAGAGCGGGTCCACTTTTGCTACCAACCTGATTGGGAAGGCCTCCATATAATGCTTGAGCTTTTGAGTAACCCAAACCAGTGCAGCACAAGACTTCTCTAAGACAGAGTAGTTCTTTTCAGCTCCTTGAAACCGGCGGCTGACAAAGTAGATAGCATTCTCTTTTGTGGAGTCTCGCTGTTCTTGTGCTAACATAGCCCCTAGGGCGTCATCATTGACAGTGAGATAGAGCAAGAGAGGCTTCTCCTTGTGCGGTGGAACCAAAACTGGAGGGCATGTCAAGTAATGCTTCACTTGGTCGAAGGCTTCTTGGAACACGTCGGTCCATTCTAGAGCCACATTCTTTTTTAGTAGCTTGAAGATTGGTTCAGGCATGGAGGTGAGTTGGTGCACAAACCGACTGATGTATTGAAGTCTTCCCATGAAATCTTGGAGGGATCGGCTTCAATTCCTCATTCAGTGACCATGTAACCGAGAACCTTTCCTCTGACGACCCCAAAAGTGCACTTTGCGGGATTGAGTCTCATGTTGTGTTGTCAAAGCCTTTCAAAGAACTTGCGGAGATCGATCAAATGTTGACCGTTGGTTCCCTTCGAATGGATGATCATGTCGTCCACACAAACCCGAACCTTGCCGTTTGCCTTTCTGACTGTCACGATGTTGGCTAGCCAAGTCGGATACTCAATGACTTTGATGAAACCCACACTGAGGAGCTTTTCAATCTCTTCTTTGACTTTTAGAGACCACTTTGGCTTGATCTTTCTGAGCTTCTGCTTTACTGGCTTGGCGTCCTCTCTGATCGAAATTCTGTTCTCCGCGACCTTTCTGTCCAAACCCGGCATGTCTCTGTATGACCATGAGAATACATCCAGAAACTCTTTGAGCAGTGCAGTCAACCTGTCTTTGTCTTCCCCCTTGAAGAAGCTGCCAATCTTCATTTCTTTTGGCTCTTCGTCAGTACCCAGATTAAGAACATGCAATTCCTCGTCAGCCCCTGGACCATTTTCACCCCGACAACGAATCTGTTGAGCTAGTTCATTTAGGTATGTTATGTTTTCGTGGTCTATTTCATCATAATTTGAATCGTTATTAACTTGTTCATTAAGTTCGTTATTAGTTAATTCATCATTTATGATGTTTGCAATCTCGGGGTACTTAGAAATATCAAATTTTTCATTAGCAAAGAAAGGAAACACACGCTCGGCTATTGCCTCCATATCCTCTTGGGTGAGGGCATTAGAAACACTCTCGGACTCGAAAGTAATTGTGAGCCGCTCTTCCTTTGTTGCTGTACGGGGTATGCAACCCATTTCTTGGATCAAGAAATCCTTGGATACTATGGGCCCTTCGTTGAATACCATTTGTTGATTGGCTCGGAGCTTGGCGGGATTTCACTGATGGTTTCCTTTCTGACAACGGTGTCATAGATGGCGTTGACTTGACAATCGTCCATGATGGCAAATTCTTCGAACATGGAGGCTAGATCGGATAGTTCTTCCCCCACGGTAATTTCTACCTCGGACTCTATAGTCACTTTCTTGCCCCACTACTCTAGGGGTTTCATATTGTCGCCCTTCTTTGCGAGCTTGGGACTTTTTATTCTTGACTGCTTGCTCGTATTTCAAGTCATCTTTGGTAGGCTCGTACCCCAGAAAAACTTGTTTTTGACAAAAGGAACTTCTACAGGGTGCAATATCCCTTGTTGATGCTTCCCTAGGCCTAGACCAGGAAAGTGATTCATACCCCTCATCATGCGGAGGATTTTAGGATTGACGAGGGTCCATTGTCTGTTTCCCCCTTCTTTGTCGATGGTGTTGACGCCGGAGAGAGTGGCGTCTTCTATCCCGTGTTGGACTTGGTGAACGGGTTGTCCCCCATTTCTGTGGATGGTGACATTCTCGGCCATGATGGTGAGTATCTCGTCCCCATTTCTGATCTTGACACACTGATAGAGAGTGGAAGGTACCGCATTGGAACTGTGGATCCAAGGTCGGCCCAAAAGTAAGTTGAATGAAGCAGGGACATCAAGTACTTGGAATGGGACGGTCATGATCATGCTTCTGTTGGTAGTGGTGCCCTAGGCACGTTTAATAAACGTTGTAATTGTTATCATTTATTTCATATCAATAAAGAGATGTTTTGATTATTATTGTTGTTCATGTTTACTTATAATAATCTCCGTCCCTAGTACTTGTTAAGCACTAGTATAAAGGCTAAATGATCATGGGATGATAATGTTAGATTTATGGGTACTTGTTTGGAACAAGGTACTGGACATGACCCGCTCTATGAGATTTATGTCATGGTCTATGTCGAACATATATCTCATATTAGTTATATCATTTGAATCCTTAGACATGAAGTTATTATAGTCTTCCACTTGATGAACATTATGTTTGACATATTCAAACGCTACTTTTAACCGAGTAGTTATAAAGGGTATGATTGGCATAATCAGATTCACGTAGGGAAGAATAATAAGTTAAATGGATTTGTCCCTCTTTGGAGAGATGTCAAGCTTGGGCCTCTCGTAGGAATGATGTTGATGAAATGTTCGGCCGGACTCAAATGAATTGATTGGATCAATGTCATTTGGATTATCAACATATTCGGAATCGAGAAAGTATTGAACAAAACAAGTTGACTCTTTGACCATGACTTGTGTTCAATGACATCGTGGACAAAGGGATTGTGACATATTCTAAAGGAATGCGAACTTGTATCTAGTTATACTATTTGGGTAGGTATGACGGTTTGCTAGAACCTAATCATATCTTATGGAATCATGTTTGAGCCCATTGCCAACTTAGTATAATCCTAGAGGGTCACACACAATAGAACGAATCTTAAATAAAAGGACTATATTGGCATTTAGGGTCGGAGGACTTCCAAGGAATTTCTGGAAAGTTTTGGGCCTCCTGGTCAACCAAGCGGGTGCTTGGGTTGCACCAGGCGGGCGCCTGAACAAGCCGGAAAAGAATTGGACTTTCTGTCCAAACAAGCGGGCGCCTGGGTGGTACCAGGCGGGCACCCGGTGTGCCGATTGGAAATTTCCTAATTTGATTAGGAATGGTTTTTGGCACAAGATTCCTATTTGGAATAGGTCTTAATTGTGTATAAAAGCACCAATTCGGCCAGACCATATTGACTAGTGCTTTTTGTGAGTCTCAAAGAGTTTGAGAGAGATTTTATTTTGTTCTAAGATATCATTGATTGAGGAACAAAATAATTCACAAAATAAATTTCATATAGTTCTTTATTGTATTGTGAAAGTGTGTTTCATAATATTGGTCTAGCAACCAAGATCAAAGAAGCTCCTTTGATATTCGTTCGAAGTGTGGATACCGCTAGAGGGTGAAAATCATCATCTTCAAAGTTCGTGTTCAAGCTTTGTGATCGTGATCAAGTCTTCAAGTTTCTCCACCAAGACCAAAGAGAAAAAATCATAGCCATCAAGGGTTAGTTATTCCTCTATTCATCTTGTTGTATTTGATTTAATCATATGAACGGATCCATGGTTTTGGGTTTCTTAAAATTTTAATTGCTATATTCCGCTGCGCATGTTACTACGAAACCCAACAGTGGTATCAGAGCCCCGTTCATGTTGATTAATTCAATACTTGGATAATGTTATGTGTATATAAATTGTTTATGTGCCTTGCATGATATGAATATTGGAATATATGATGCTTATGTGTTTTGTGATTTTATGTGGTTTATTGTTTTGCAACTTTAATCGCACGATTCAATCGCAATAAAAATTATGGTGGATTCTGAATTATTTCGATTATTGATTGGATCAAAGTTTTAATAATCGGGGAAAAATAATTTTGAGACAAAATTTTCGAACTTTAAAATTCTATACTATTCTGGCCATTCAGGCGCGCGCTTGATCACAACCAGGCGGGCGCTCGCTCGGCAGAATATGTTCTGATTTTGGTTAAAATCTGAATATGGAATTTTCAACAAATTCGACAAAACCAGTAATAGAACCAGTCCAGACTTGCTGATCTGGAATGGGTTTTGGGTAGTTGGTTTGTGTGTGGATTTTGGGGTTTGATTTTCCTATTTGTTTTAGTCTTGTGATTCCTAGATTGGTTCAAGTTTTGGATGGCTAATCTGCGTTCATCGAGATTGTGTTTCCCAAAATTGATCGCAATCAAAGTTTCAAAGATAAAACGAAGTTAGAATTATGAAGAGTTCATAATTGCTAAAATTAAGAAAGGAGATCCATGTGGAATTGTGAATGCAATTGGCCTACGTTCATCGAGACCATCTATTGCTTAGTTTCGGCCACATGGACTACTTTCTTGGTTTCTTGAATTAGTGCGGGATTGTGGTTGCCTAATGGTTTAGTTCGACCGCACTTCTTGTTGTCTTGATTTGGAGATAATAACCAAAGTTGAAATAGTCTCATCCTCATAATTATAGAGAAACTAATGACACATAAATATCATGCTTAAATTAATAGAGATTAATTTAGTGGCTAAACTTGATGTGTAACATGTTTATATTATGTGCTCATAAATGTGTTATATGCTATATGTGATGAACCTTCAAAGAAAGTTTTAAGTCCTTCTTGCCATGCCATGATTAAAACACTTGTTTATATATGGGTGATTTTGATGTGGGTTCGCCTCCGCGAAGTGCATTGATTTTATTCATGTATGAGCAAGATGAGGTTCATTAATTTAATGTGGGCTTGCCTCCGCAAGGTGCGTTAAATTGAATGGTTCCTATACGTTTAAAATGGTTGGACTTAATTAGGCATCAAAACAGTTTTGGGCCTAGGCAAAAGATGAGATTAAACATGTTTTGAAATTGGATTTCTCAAAAATCTCATAAAAGGATCTAAGAATCATATTGGATATGATTGACATGATTGTCTACCTAATTAATTTAGTTTTTGAGCGGTCCGCCTCCGTGGACTCAAAGTTAAATTAAAGTTGGATCTTAGCCCAATTAAATTATATTATACATTGGATGTATATGAAGGTTATATAATTTAGTGGGTGTATTTTGTTTAAAATACATTATTTATCTCTTTAATGAAAATCGGTACTTATTAAATTTTGGAAATTTTGCATATTTGTAGATAATGACTAATAACACTCAATCAATGTCTTTGCGATCAATCCTTGTGAAGGATAAGCTCGAAGAGAATGGTACTAACTTTATGGATTGGATCCGAAGCATAAGAATCGTTCTTAGGCAAGAAGATAAGTTGTACATTCTCGATGGGCCTCTCCCTGCTGAACCACCGCCTACTGCCCCTAGGGTAGAAAGAGACAATTACAAGAAACATCGTAATGATTCTAGAGATGTAAGTTGTCTCATGCTTGCTGCTATGTGTTCAAAACTCCAACAAAGTTTGGAACATTTGGAAGCCTATGAGATAGGCGTGGAGTTGAGAACCATGTTTCAAGAGCAAGCTAGGCAAGAGAGGTACAAGACCATTGTTGCATTCACTACTTGTAAAATGAATGAAGGGCAACAAGTGAGTCCTCACTTTCTTAAAATGAAAGGTTATGTAGAGCACCTTGAGAAACTTGGCTATCCAATTCCATTGGAGCTAGCCACGGATCTCATTCTTAATTCATTGCCTAAAAGTTATAATCAGTTTGTAATGAATTATAACATGCATGGAATGGATAAGAATCTCTCTGAGTTGCATGGGATGCTCAAAACTGCAGAGATGAAAATTGTGGAGAAAGGTTCTCCCGTGCTCTTGGTTCATGATGGGAAGAAGGCTAGTGCCAAAGGAAAGGGTAAGAAAGTTGTCAAACCCAAAATAAGCAAGGCAAAGGTTGCCAAGGCTTCTGAGGCAAAACCCGATTCACAAAAGGATGCAATCTGTTTCCATTGTCAAGAAATTGGTCATTGGAAACGTAATTGCAAGGCTTTCTTGGAAGTGCAAAAGAAGAAGAAGAGCAGCAAGGCTGCGTCGACTTCAGGTATGTATATGATAGATATTCTCCTTTCTACCACTGGTTCCTGGGTATTGGATACCGGATGTGGTTCTCACATTTGTCTAAATGTGCAGGGACTAAAGAATAGGAGACTGTTTAAAGAAGGTGAAGTAGATCTACGCGTGGGGAATGGAGCAAGAGTTGCTGCATTAGCCGTAGGGACTTATGAAGTCACTTTACCTTCCGGATTAATTCTTGTTTTGAACAATTGTTATTATGTTCCGGATTTAAGCAGAAATATTATTTCAATATCTTGTTTGGATAATGAAGGTTTTAAGTTTCTTATTGAGAATAAGAAATTTTCGATTTATTTAAATGATGTGCTTTATGGTATTGCTAATTCATTTAATGGCCTTTATATCTTGGATGTCAAGAATGAAAATAATGACAATGTCTATCATGTAAATAAGAAATCTAAACCTAATGATGTAAATCATACTTATCTGTGGCATTGCCGTCTCGGTCATATTAATGAGAAGCGTATCTCAAAACTCCATGGGGACGGACTTTTGGGTTCATGTGACTTAGAGTCATATGATACTTGTGAGTCGTGTCTTCTTGGAAAAATGACTAAGACACCTTTTACCAAGTTGGGTGAAAGGGCAAGCGACTTATTGGGGTTGATACATTCCGATGTATGCGGACCATTAAGCAGCAATGCTAGGGGAGGATTTCAATACTTCATAACCTTCACTGATGATTATAGTAGATTTGTGTATGTTTACCTAATGAAACATAAAAGTGAAGCATTTGAGATACTTAGATTATTTCAAAATGAAGTAGAAAAACAACTTGGCAAAAGTATAAAGGCACTTCGATCAGATCGAGGTGGTGAATACTTAAGTCAAGAATTTGATGATCATCTAAAGAATTGTGGAATAGTTTCACAATTGACTCCACCAGGAACACCACAATGGAATGGTGTGTCCGAGAGGGGAATCGGACCTTGTTGGACATGGTTCGATCAATGATGAGTCAAGTTGATCTTCCAATATCCTTTTGGGGTTACGCCCTAGAAACCGCTGCTTTCACACTAAATCGTGTTCCAACTAAATCGGTTCAAAAGACTCCATATGAGATGTGGAGCGGAAGAAGCCTTGTCTGTCTTTCATGAAGATTTGGGGTTGCGAAGCTTTTGTCAAAAGACTTGTCTCAGACAAACTTGCACACAAATCTGATAAATGTATTTTCGTGGGATATCCTAAGGAAACTAGAGGATATTACTTTTACAACCGTGAGGACAACAAAGTGTTTGTTGCCCGAACTGGTGTCTTTCTAGAGAAAGAGTTTCTCTCTAAAGAAATCAGTGGGAGTAAAATAAATCTTGAAGAAATTCGAGACCCAGAAAATAACATTGAACCAATGGAGGAACAAGAACAAGAACCACAAGGAGTTGTGGAACCTGTTCAAAATACACAAGCAACTCGCAGATCTAGTAGGTTACGATCTGAGCCCGAGAGATATGGATTTCTCGTAACGGATAGTAATGAGGTAGAAATCATTGAGAATGATGAACCGTCAACCTACCAAGAGGCGATGTCTTCTCCTGATTCGGACAAGTGGCTTGGAGCCATGGAATCCGAATTGCAATCCATGGAAGACAATCAAGTTTGGAATTTGATTGATGCGCCCGAAGGTGTAAAAACCATAGGATGCAAATGGGTCTTCAAGAAGAAGACTGACATGGATGGGAAGGTGCATACTTACAAAGCTAGGCTTATAGCGAAAGGTTATAGGCAAGTTCATGGTATTGACTATGATGAGACCTTTTCACCCGTAGCAATGATCAAGTCTATAAGAATTTTGCTTGCCATTGCCGCATATCATGACTATGAAATATGGCAGATGGACGTCAAAACCGCTTTCCTGAATGGAAAACTACAAGAGGATGTGTATATGACACAACCAGAAGGTTTTGAACAAGATTCTAAGGTATGCAAGTTGCAGAGATCCATCTATGGATTGAAGCAAGCTTCTAGGAGTTGGAATCTCCGTTTTGATGAATCGGTCAAAGAGTTTGGTTTCATCAAGAACGAAGATGAGCCTTGTGTATACAAGAAGATTAGTGGGAGCATAGTGCTATTCCTTATTTTATACGTGGATGACATATTACTCATTGGAAACGACATTCCTACACTTCAGTCTGTGAAGACTTGGTTAGGAAAGTGCTTCCCAATGAAAGATATGGGTGAAGCCGCATATATACTTGGCATTAAGATCTATAGAGATAGATCAAGGAGGCTACTTGGTTTAAGCCAAAGTACATACATTGACAAGGTCATTAGAAGATTCCGTATGGAAAATTCTAAGAGAGGAACCTTGCCCTTGTTACATGGAGTTTCTCTAAGCAAGACTCAATGTCCTAAGACAAACGATGAGCGTGAGAAAATGAATGATGTTCCATATGCTTCGGCAATTGGGTCCATCATGTATGCCATGATTTGTACTAGGCCGGATGTATCTTATGCTTTGAGCATGACAAGTAGATACCAATCCGACCCTGGCGAAAATCACTGGATAGCTGTGAAAGCGATTCTTAAGTACTTGAGAAGGACTAAAGACTCGTTTTTGGTCTATGGAGGAATGGAAGATGATCTCGTTGTAAATGCTTACACGGATGCAAGCTTCCAAACCGACAAAGATGATAGCCGATCGCAATCGGGTTTTGTGTTTATGTTAAATGGTGGAGCTGTAAGCTGGAAGAGTTCCAAGCAAAGTACAACCACTGATTCTACAACAGAAGCTGAGTATATTGCTGCATCAGATGCTGCAAAGGAAGCTGTTTGGATCAAGAAGTTCATAACTGAACTTGAAGTGGTTCCTAGTATTGCTAATCCAATAGACCTTTATTGCGATAATAATGGTGCTATTGCTCAAGCAAAGGAACCAAGAGCACATCAAAAATCCAAACACATACTTAGGCGTTTTCATATCATTTGAGAGATCGTTGATAGGGGAGACGTAAATATATGCAAAGTACCTACTGATGACAATGTTGTGGACCCGCTAAGAAAGGGACTTCCACAAGCTAAACATGATGGTCATGTTAGGTCCATGGGTATTAGATACATGGGAGATTGGGCCTAGGGCAAGTTGGAGATTGTTGGTAGTGGTGCCCTAGGCACGTTTAATAAACGTTGTAATTGTTATCATTTATTTCATATCAATAAAGAGATGTTTTGATTATTATTGTTGTTCATGTTTACTTATAATAATCTCCGTCCCTAGTACTTGTTAAGCACTAGTATAAAGGCTAAATGATCATGGGATGATCATGTTAGATTTATGGGTACTTGTTTGGAACAAGGTACTGGACATGACCCGCTCTATGAGATTTATGTCATGGTCTATGTCGAACATATATCTCATATTAGTTATGTCATTTGAATCCTTAGACATGAAGTTATTATAGTCTTCCACTTGATGAACATTATGTTTGACATATTCAAACGCTACTTTTAACCGAGTAGTTATAAAGGGTATGATTGGCATAATCAGATTCACGTAAGGAAGAAGAATAAGCTAAATGGATTTGTCCCTCTTCGGAGAGATGTCAAGCTTGGGCCTCTCGTAGGAATGATGTTGATGAAATGTTCGGCCGGACTCAAATGAATTGATTGGATCAATGTCATTTGGATTATCAACATATTCGGAATCGAGAAAGTATTGAACAAAACAGGTTGACTCTTTGACCATGACTTGTGTTCAATGACATCGTGGACAAAGGGATTGTGACATATTCTAAAGAAATGCGAACTTGTATCTAGTTATACTATTTGGGTAGGCATGACGGTTTGCTAGAACCTAATCATATCTTATGGAATCATGTTTGAGCCCATTGCCAACTTAGTATAATCCTAGAGGGTCACACACAATAGAACGAATCTTAAATAAAAGGACTATATTGGCATTTAGGGTCGGAGGACTTCCAAGGAATTTCTGGAAAGTTCTGGGCCTCCTGGTCAACCAAGCGGGCGCTTGGGTTGCACCAGGCGGGCGCCTGAACAAGCCGGAAAGGAATTGGACTTTCTGTCCAAACAAGCGGGCGCCTGGGTGGTACCAGGCGGGCGCCCGGTATGCCGATTGGAAATTTCCTAATTTGATTAGAATGGTTTTTGGCACAAGATTCCTATTTGGAATAGGTCTTAATTGTGTATAAAAGCACCAATTCGGCCAGACCATATTGACTAGTGCTTTTTGTGAGTCTCAAAGAGTTTGAGAGAGATTTTATTTTGTTCTAAGATATCATTGATTGAGGAACAAAATAATTCACAAAATAAATTCCATATAGTTCTTTATTGTATTGTGAAAGTGTGTTTCATAATATTGGTCTAGCAACCAAGAGCAAAGAAGCTCCTTTGATATTCGTTCGAAGTGTGGATACCGCTAGAGGGTGAAAATCATCATCTTCAAAGTTCGTGTTCAAGCTTTGTGATCGTGATCAAGTCTTCAAGTTTCTCCACCAAGACCAAAGAGAAAAATTCATAGCCAACAAGGGTTAGTTATTCCTCTATTCATCTTATTGTATTTGATTTAATCATATGAACGGATCCATGGTTTTGGGTTTCTTAAAACTTTAATTGCTATATTCCGCTGCGCATGTTACTACGAAACCCAACAGCTTCCAAATTCGATATCAACTTCTAACATTCCCATGACTGTACGGGCAGTGCTGTCGTACCCTCTAATGACTTGTGCGGAGGGTTGTAAATCGGAGCTTTTGAGTCCCAGTATGCCCATGACTCGGCTCGGCATTAAGTTGAGTGCAGAACCACCGTCTACTAGAACTCTTGAGATGGGTCTCCCCCTTACCCTTACTTTGAGGTAGATGGCTTCATTGTGTTCAGACCCAAATGGTGGGAGGTCCATGTCGGCAAAAGTGATGACATTGCCGAAGTGAATGTGACCTATCATTGATGTGAGGTCCTCGGGAGTCGTGTCGGGAGAGACTGATGTGTCATCCAAGTTCTTAATGACGAGGTCTCGGTGTTTCTTTGATGATGCAATAAGGTCCCAGATGGATATGTTGGCTTGCGTCTTCTTGAGTTGTGTTAACAAAGGATCTTCGGGTATGTCGTTTGCTTGCGATCTTTGAGAAGAGGTGTTGGTTACAGTGGTATTGGGAGGGATTGCGCTCGTTGTTACTCGGCCACTGCGAGTGAGCACGTTCACGGTCCCTTGTAGCTTCTTCTTCCTATTCTCTAAGACTTCCCTCATAATCTCATCATAAGTCATAACATAACAAGAATTATCAAGTTTATTCTTATCATCGGAGCCCTCATTCACAATTGGGATCGAATGAGTGGTTCCTTCAAACTCTCCTACCTCTCTTACATTGACACCACCCTCATTAGGGATTATGAATTCCTTCTTGTCTATGAGCTCTTGGATGGTGTTGCGGATGGAGAAACAATCCTCGGTGAGGTTGCCGGTGCATTGATGGTAGTCACACCATTTGTGGTGGGCATGATTGGGATGGAGCGGTTGTGGTTGCTTGTACCCTTTAGAGCTTCATAGGCCTCGGTGATGGTCATGCCATTGAGAGGAGTGTAGACGCGGTCGTTTTGGAACCGCTTGCCTTGTGGAGGAGGGACCTTCTTATAATTTCCCTTGTCGGTAGTAACGGCATTGATAGAAGCCTCTTTGTTTGAACTAGAGGCGGCCTTATATCGGTAAGTAGGAGTGGCCTTTTTAATCTCCTTAAGCAAGTCATCCATGCGCACCCCCGCCTCATACATTTGGGAGAAGTCGGAGTAGCAAGCCCCACTTAGGTGGATGCGGAGATCAATCTTGAGGCACTTGAGAAAGATGTCCATTTTCTCTTTTGTGTTTGGCCTTTCAACAATTTCAGAGAGCTTGTCATTCCATCTCCTTGTGAAGTCAATGAAGGACTCGTTGTCTTTTTGAGTGGTGTTCTCGAGCTCTTTCCTTGTGGGCCGGTGAGTGGTGTTGCCTTGATATTGATTTTTGAAGGCAATCATAGCGGCATCCCAATCAAGACGGACAGTGAGCGGGAGAGTTGCATACCAATCCTTTGCCGCCCCCTCGAGAGTGAGAGGAAAGCATTGAGCCATAACTTTTGGGGAGACCTTCTTCGGAACCATAGCCCAAATGTAAGTCTCGATGTGAGACATCGGGCATGAGTTTCCCTTAAACTTGCTAATGTCGGGCATCTTGAATTTGTCGGGGAGAGCGGCCATCGTGCTCATGAGGATGGATGACTGATAAAGGCTTGTGTTGGAGCCTTTTCCCATATTGTGGCCGTCGAATTTCTGATCAATGTAGGCCATGATGGAGTCGACCATTTTGGGGTCGTTGTTGTCGGTGCTTGGTTTCCCCACTTTTTTGGTGTGGGCACTGACATATGGGATTTCAAACAAACCCTCGGTCCATTCGGATTCCTCATTGTCATTAACCCCCTTGTTCTTGGAGAGCTTGAGGAGCTTGGCTTTCAGTTGGTCAACCTCGGCCTCGTGGGCCTCCCTTTGACTGTCGACATGAGCTTTCCACAAGGCTTCTTTGGTTTGATCCTCTTGGTTAAGGGTAGAGACTTGTTGTTGGAGTGCTTGAACCATAGCAGAGAGCTGTTCGAGAGTCATGGCGTTGTTGGTGCTGGAGTCGCCGACCATTGTTGATGTAGAAGCTGTTGGAGTGATCGGTTCACGGACAAGCCTGTTGGATGAATCTCTGTAGATGCGGAGAGTACCAATCGAACCTATAATTGGAGAAGTAGCCCTTGTCAGTCTCGGTTCACACTTTCGGTCCATGAAGAGGTTGAGAACACACAGTTGGGCACACGACTCGAACCACATAAGAAAAAAGACTCTTTTTTTTATAAGTCGGAGGGAATGGGTCCCTTTTTGGGTTTCTAAGAAGATAATGGAATCATCACACTAGTATATAGACCATCTCGCGGTCCCATATACTCATCGGATTCCATCGCGTTTGTGAATCCTACATGTGTCGGGATTAGACTAAATTAATGTAGTAAAGCATACATGCGGGGACGGATTTTTTATTTGCGTCCATTATGACCACTTGGGGACGGAGTTTTATTTCGTCCATAACAACGAGTGCCATGTATGATTTTAAGACATTAGTTTAGGGAAATCTCGGTGCATGGAAACCGACTTGAGTCACGGAGTGTTAGACCCTAACTAGAATTGTGTGGTTTGTGCTCGGCTAAAGCGAGGCTTAAAATTCACCCCCGGCATGTAGTCATGAACTACGTCACGGGCTGAGGTTTACCGTTTCAAAAGAGCCAAGGTCGAGTGGAGCTTGAAACTTTCTAGGACGGGCCTCGACGGGTTTGGGGTTGTACTTGTGCGACTCGATAGTGATCAATTTATAGGAGTATTGTGCATGTAGTGTGAGGTCTATCACGTGACAAATTTTTTTTTAATTTTTTTTTTGAAAGAAAAGATAAAAACACATAAGCACGTAAATTACAACTCCCGAATCACCTGTGTGACCGGTAAATAAAACACAAAATTAAACAGTCCAATGGTTTAATTCTGTCCTGATGCAGGCAACTGTGCCCACACCCCACTGTTCTGTTCAGTCACTGAAACCTGTTCTTGCCCTGGAAATTGGCCCAGAAGCGCGCGCCTCGGGCTAGTGTTGTGGGAAGCGCGCGCCTGGCGCATTGTATCTGGGAGGCGCCCGCTTCTGGGCTCACCTGTCAGATTATCAGAAACTTATGGACTCAGGGGATTGCCCTGGTCCTGATTGTGTGATGGAACCCCTGCAATGTTTGTTAGCACGAAATAATAGGAAGAATAGGAAGAACACATGGAAGGCGGGCGATTCTGGAATTTGACGCGGGACGCGCGCGCTTTGGACCATGAAGGTCCGAGGCGCGCGCTTCCCATGTCAATTTCCAGAATGCCCAGAAAAGTGAATTATGAACAGAAACACAAGTTTAACCCTCAAGCAGTCCCCAGAAGAGTCGCCACTGTAGATACCCCGGGGCAGGGACAACGGCTTGGCTAGAGCGCCTGAATTACCCTAGGATGTCTAATTGTGTTTTAGAGTCGCCACCCACGTTTTTGAGGAACGTAAGAAAACCTAATGTTTATGAGCCTAAGTTTGATTTACGAAAACAGAGATTGTTTGGGATGAGGGGTTCGGGGGTTAGGTTACGAAATGGGAAGTACTTAAACACCCATTTCGCCCGAGCAAAGTCAGTCTTGTTTGTTCATAATTCACTTTTAAAGATAAATGTGTTCTTCCTATTAAAATGATGATAAAAAGGGGTTTTAAAGTTTGAAATGTAGGGAGATGACTCCTAGGCCAATTCAATGTAATGAAATGACCGTGGGTGTCATGTCCCAAATGGTTTTGGGTGATTGCACATTTGATTGAAGGAGAAGAAGAAGAAGAAGAAGAGAGAAATGCTTAAGACATTTACCTATAGTATTCTTCAAAGAAAACCTCTTGTAAAGCCTTGAAGAAGAGGTTGAACACTTAGTTGAAGAAATCCCAAGAAAAAGTCTAAGAAAGAAGTGAGTAGAAAGTCTAAAAGTAATGATGTCCAAGGTCCTCCTCCAATAATGGATTGGAGGGGTTTTTATAGTTGAAAAAAGGACTGTTTTTGGAGCCAAACGGAGTCTCCAAGAAATATTTCCCGGCAAATCATGTATAATGAGCAAGGGAGAGATTCTTGGGTAGAATCTGTAACTGACACACCCCAGAAGCGCGCGCATCCCACCTAGGCGGCCGCGCGTGTCTGGCCTCAAGGGGCGGAGGCACGCGACTCTGAGAAGCAATTTTTGACAGAATGGACTAGAAAGTTAGAACTGTTATTCAGTTTAGTCCCGGGACTTAACGGAGTCCGTCGGAACTTAACCAAACTAACAGAAACTAACAGAAAACACTTAAAAGAGGGAGAAACACAAAATCAAGTGTGCAATAGGGGCGAGCGGTCCAAGGCGGGGTGTTTACAACTTGACAATCATCCATGATGGCAAATTCTTCGAACATGGAGGCTAGATCAGATAGTTCTTCCCCCACGGTAATCTCTACCTCGGACTCTATAGTCACTTTCTTGCCCCACCACTCTCGGGGTGACATTGGAGTAGGCTCCCTTTCTTGTGTCGGAATTTCGCAATCAGTGAAGATCTCGAGACCGGGCTTTCTGACTCCCTTGTTGTTAACCCATGGTTCGGGAAAGATCATGTACGGAACATCTTCCCCTTGGCGAACAAAATAACCGTTGAGTGTGTTGCGGTAAGGCCTCAAGTTGGGGATTTCATATTGTCGACCTTCTTTGCGAGCTCGGGTCTTTTGATTCTTGACTGCTTGCTCGTATTTCAAGTCATCTTCGGTAGGCTCGTATCCCAAACCAAACTTGTTCTTGACAAAAGGAACTTCTACGGGGTGCAATATCCCTTGTTGATGTTTCCTTAGGCCTAGACCGGGAAAGTGATTCATGTTCCTCATCATGCGGAGGATTTTAGGATTGCCGAGGGTCCATTGTCTGTTTCCCCCTTCTTTGTCGATGGTGTTGACGCCGGAGAGAGTGGCATCTTCTATCCCGTGTTGAACTTGGTGAACGGGTTGTCCCCCATTTCTGTGGATGGTGACATTCTCGGTCATGACGGTGACTATCTCGTCCCTATTTCTGATCTTGACACATTGATGGAGAGTGGAAGGGACTGCATTAGAACTGTGGATCCATGGTCGGCCTAAAAGCAAGTTGAATGAAGCAGGGACATCAAGTACTTAGAATGTGACGGACATGATCATGCTTCCAAATTCGATATTGACTTCTAGCATTCCCATGACTGTACGGGCAGTGCTATCGTACCCTCTAATGACTTGGGCGGAGGGTTGTAAATCGGAGCTTTTGAGCCCCAGTATGCCCATGACTCGGCTAGGCATTATGTTGAGTGCAGAACCACCGTCTACTAGAACTCTTGAGATAGGTCTCCCCCTTGCCTTTACTTTGAGGTAGATGGCTTCATTGTATTCGGACCCAAATGGCGGGAGGTCCATGTCGGCAAAAGTGATGACATTGCTGAAGTGAATGTGACCTATCATTGCTGTGAGCTGCTCGGGAGTCGTGTCGGGAGAGACTGATGTGTCATCCAAGTTCTTGATGATGAGGTCTCGGTGTTTCTTTGATGATGCAATAAGGTCCCAGATGGATATGTTGGCTTGCGTGTTCTTGAGTTGTGTTAACAAATGATCTTCGGGTATGTCGCGTGCTTGCGATCTTTGAGAAGAGGTGTTGGTTGCTGCGGTATTGGGAGGGATTGTGCTCGTTGTTACTCGGCCACTGCGAGTGAGCACGTTCACGGTCCCGTGTAGCTTCTTCTTCCTATTCTCTAAGACTTCCCTCATAATCTCATCATAAGTCACAACATAACAAGAATTATCAAGTTTATTCATATCATCGGAGCCGTCATTCACAATTGGGATCGAATGAGTGGTTCCTTCAAACTCTCCTACCTCTATTACATTGACACCACCCTTATTAGGGATTATGAATTCCTTCTTATGTATGAGGTCTTGGATGGTGTTGCGGATGGAGAAGCAATCCTCGGTGAGGTGGCCGGTGCATTGATGGTAGTCACACCATTTGTGGTGGGCATGATTGGGATGGAGCGGTTGTGGTTGCTTGTACCCTTGAAGAGGGGTGATTTGTCCCTAGGCCTTTAAAGCTTCATAGGCCTCAGTGATGGTCATGCCATTGAGAGGAGTGTAGAAGCGGTCGTTTTGGAACCGCTTGCCTTGTGGTGGAGGGACCTTCTTGTAATTCCGCTTGTCGGTAGTAACGGCATTGACAGAAGCCTCTTTGTTTGAATTAGAGGCGGCCTTGTAACGATAGGTAGGAGTGGCCTTCTTAATCTCCTTGAGCAAGTCATCTATGCGTACCCCCGCCTCATACATTTGGGAGAAGTCAGAGTAGCAAGCCCCACTTAGGTGGGTGAGGAGATCAATCTTGAGTCACTTGAGAAAGATGTCCATTTCCTCTTTTGTGTTTGGCCTCTCAACAATTTCAGAGAGCTTGTCATTCCATCTCCTTGTGATGTCAATGAACGACTCGTTGTCTCTTTGGGTGGTGTTCTCGAGCTCTTTCCTTGTGGGCCGGTGAGTGGTGTTGCCTTGATATTGATTTTTTAAGGCAAGCATAGCGGCATCCCAATCAAGACGGACAGTGAGCGGGAGAGTTGCATACCAATCCTTTGCCGCCCCCTCGAGGGTGAGAGGAAAGCATTGAGCCATAACTTTTGGGGAGACCTTCTACGGAACCATAGCCCAAATGTAAGTCTCGATGTCAGCCATTGGGCATGAGTTGCCCTTAAACTTGGTAATGTCGGGCATCTTGAATTTATCGGGGAGAGCGGCCATCGTGCTCATGAGGATGGATGACTGATAAAGGCTTGTGTTGGATCCTTTTCCCATGTTGAGGCCGTCAAATTTCTGATTAATGTAGGCCATGATGGAATCGACCATTTTGGGGTCATTGTTGTCGGTGCTTGGTTCCCCCACTTTTTTGGTACGGGCACTGACATATGGGCTTTCAAACAAACCCTCGGTCCACTCGGATTCCTCATTGTCATTAACCCCCTTGTTCTTGGAGAGCTTGAGGAGCTTGGCTTTCAATTGGTCAACCTCGGCCTCGTGGGCCTCCCTTTGACTGTCGACATGAGCTTTCCATAAGGCTTCTTTGGTTTGAGCCTCGTTGTGGAGAGTGGTGACTTGTTGTTGAAGAGTTTGGACCATGGCAGAAAGTTTCTCGAGAGTCATGGCGTTGTTGGTGCTGGAGTCGCCGGCCATTGATGATGCGAAAGCTGTTGGAGTGATCGGTTCACGAACAAGCCGGTTGGATGAATTCCTGTAGATGCGGAGAATACCAATCGGACCTATAATTGGAGAAGTAGCCCTTGTCAGTCTCGGTTCACACTTTCGGTCCATGAAGAGGTTGAGAACACACAGTTGGGCACACGACTCGAACCACATAAGAAAAAGACTTTTTTTTATAAGTCGGAGAGAATGGGTCCCTTTTGGGGTTTCTAAGAAGATAATGGAATCGTCACACTAGTATATAGACCATCTCGCGGTCCCATATACTCATCGGATTCCATCACATTTGTGAATCCTACATGTGTCGAGATTAAACTAAATTAATGTAGTAAAGCATACATGCGGGGATGGATTTTTATTTTCGTCCAAAATAACCACTTTTGGGGACGGATTTTTATTGCGTCCGTTTCAACAAGTTGGCATGTATGATTTGAAAACATTAGTTTAGGGAAATCTCGGTACATGGAAACCGACTTGGTCACGCAGTGTTAGACCCTAACTAGAATTGTGTGGTTTGTGCTCGGCTAAAGAGAGGCTTAAAGGTCACCCCCGGCATGTAGTCATGAACTACGCCACGGGCTGAGGTCTACCGCTTCGAAAGAGCCAAGGTCGAGTGGAGCTTGAAACTTTCTAGGACGGGCCTCGACGGGTTTGGGGTTGGACTTGTGCGACTCGATAGTGAGCAATTTATAGGAGTAATGTGCATGTAGTGTGAGGTCTATCACGTGACAAATTTTATTTTATTTTTTTGAAAAGAAAAGATAAAAAACACATAAGCACGTAAATTACAACTCCCGAATCACCCGTGTGACCGGTAAAATAAAACACAAAATTAAACTGTCCAAGGGTTCAATTCTGTTCTGATGCAAGCAACTATGCCCACACCCCACTGCTCTGTTCAGTCACCGAAACATGTTCTTGGCCTGGAAATGGGCCCAGAAGCGCGCGCCTCGGGCTGGTGTTGTGGGAAGCGCGCACCTGGCGCATTGTATCTGGGAGGCGCCCGCTTCTGGGCTAACCTGTCAGATTATCAGAAACTTATGGACTCAGGGGATTGCCCTGGTCCTATTGTGTGATGAAACCCCTGTAATGTTTGTTAGCATGAAATAATAGGAAGAATAGGAAGAACACATGGATGGCGGGCGATTCTGGAATTTGACGTGGGACGCGCGCGCTTTGGACCATGAAGGTCCGAGGCGCGCGCTTCCCATGTCAATTTCCAGAATGCCCAGAAAAGTGAATTATGAACAGAAACACAAGTTTAACCCTCAAGCAGTCCCCAACAGAGTCGCCACTGTAGATACCCCGGGGAACCACGGCTTGGCTAGAGCGCGTGAATTACCTAGGATGTCTAATTGATTTTAGAGTCGCCACCCACGTTTTTGAGGAACGTAAGAAAACCTAATGTTTATGAGCCTAAGTTTGATTTACGAAAACAGAGATTCTTTGGGATGAGGGGTTCGGGGGTTAGGTTCCGAAATGGGAAGTACTTAAACACCCATTTCGCCCGGGCAAAGTCGGTCTTGTTTGTTCATAATTCACTTTAAAGATAAATGTGTTCTTCCTATTTGAATGATGATAAAAAGGGGTTTTAAAGTTTAAAATGTAGGGAGATGACTCCTAGGCCAATTCAATGTAATGAAAGGACCATTGGTGTCATGTCCCAAGTGGTTTTGGGGTGATTGCACATTTGATTGAAGACGAAGAAGATGAAGAAGAAGAAGAAGAAGAAGAAGAAGAAGAAGAATATTTAAGACATTTACCTATAGTATCCTTCGAAGAGAACCTCTTGAAAAGCCTTGAAGAAGAGGTTGAATGTTTTGTTGACAAAAGGTCTAAAAGAAGTCCCAAGGAAAAGTCTAGAAAAGAAGTGAGAAAAAGGTCAAGAAAAAGGTCCCCTCCAATGATGGATTGGAGGGGTTTTTATAGTTGAAAAAGGTGAGTTTTTGGAGCCAAACGGAGTCTCCAAGAAATCTTTCCAGGGCAAAATCATGTATAATGAGCAAGGGAGAGATTCTTGGGCAGAATCTGTAACTGACACACCCCAGAAGCGCGCGCAACCCACCTAGGCGGCGGAAGGCGCGCGCAACCCACCTAGGCGGCGGAAGGCGCGCGCAACCCACCTAGGCGGCGGAAGGCGCGCGCGTCCGGCCTCAAGAGGCGGAGGCACGCGACTCTGAAAAGCAATTTTTGACAGAATGGACTAGAAAGTTAGAACTATTATTCAGGTTAGTCCCGGAGCTTAACGTAGTCCGTCTGGAACTTAACCAAAGTAACAGAAACTAACAGAATACATTAAAAGAGGGAGAAACACAAAATCAAGTGTGCAATCGGGGTGAGCGGTCCAAGGCGGGGTGTCTATAAAAAGCTTGATGAAGAATTCTGGGTTTGCTAAGGAGATGAATGAAGGTTTGAATTTCTGGGTTTAAATCTTCAAAGCAAACTTGAACAATTGGTAATAAATCTCTTGAAGCTCATCAGCCTTCATTGTTGAGAAATGAGGGCTATTTATAGGCAGTGCACCCTTGTGACCGTTGGAGAAAGATTTGAATTAAATATGAGGGTACAACTGCTGTCGAAATCCCATTGGTTGAGCTGTCATTTTCGTCCTTGGTTTTGTCTTGTAGTCCTAGGTAGTTGTAGCACCACTACCTGACAACTGTCCTTTGTTGCAGAAAAGGACTAACGGTAAACATTTCAAATTGATGGACAAAACCGACTTTGCTTGCAGAGAATCCAAGTTAACTTGAAGTTATTTTGACAAGACATAAAACATTCCTTTGTGGCCATAATGGGAATGTTTGTCTCAAGAATAAATGACATCTCTAGAATTCTTCAATAACTGCTCTGCGGTTCCACCAGGCATAGGAGTGGTTCCAAGGATGAACTTGATATGCGGTTTCACTTTGAAACTGAAGTATGCGGTTTCATGATCTGCGGTTCCATCAAGTTTGCATCTGAGGTTCCATATAAGACTTGAGAAACGGTTTCATCAAAACTGTAGCATGCGGTTTTGATGAAAACTATGCGGCTCCATTCTGGCGGTTCAAAGATGGCATGAGTGCGGCTTTAATGACTAAACCGCAAGGGTTAAACCGAACTATACTCATCCTAGACAAACAAAAATCTAGAAATGGACTTGTCAAAAATTGAAGTATAACTTCATTACATGCGGTCCTAAAGTCCATAAAAAGACACGTGACATGGATCAATCAAATCAAAAGGGTGTACTAACAATGAATCCTAACATCGTCAGTTGGAAATTCAAAATGGGACAAAATTAATCCTCGCGTCTCCAGTTCTCTCGTCTCCTTCACCCACGACTGCATCCCTCCGACTGACCCCATCCCTCCGCCCAACATCGTTCCTGGCTTCCTCCATCTCACTCCCACTCAGACTCAGGCCTCCAAATTTATCCCACTTCTCACAGATTATGTCTCACTGTAGACACCCCGCCTTGGACCGCTCACCCCGATTGCACGGTTGATCTTGTGTCTCTCCCTATTTTAAGTGTTTCTCGTTAGTTTTTGTTACCTTCGTTAAGTTCCTGACTGATTTCGTTAATATTGGTCCCAAAGGGGCAACAAGGGTATGAAAAATGCTAGAGGGAGGGGGGGTGAATAGCGTTTTAAAATTCTTTTCAAACATTTTTGCAAATCAATGGCAAATGCGCACAGCTCTAATTTTGGCTAAGTATAGCGCGCAATGAGAGTGTGAAATGCACAGCGGAAACTTAAAGCAATCACTGATGCGCAGGTATATGCGCAGGAGTGTAAAATGCACGCACTAAGTTTGGCTTAAAGAGAGGTGCAAAAATGTTCTAAGGAAGAAAGCAAACAAACACAATTCAAACAGTACAAGACAATCTACAAAGATCAAACAAAGAAATATATCAGAAAAACTTAAATGTAGAATGAAAAGCAGAGTAACGAGACAAGCTATTTGGAAAGGTTTGATCGATGAAAGATCTACGTCCTCTACCAAGATGGTTAGTCTTGGATTTTCTAACTATGAGATTTATATTGATATGTGGGGCTTTTACAAGATTACAAGGAATCAAAACTCAAATCAAAATCTATTCTATGAAGAGCAAATCCTATACTAAACCGGTGTATCTCAAGAAGTTAGATCTAAATGATCAAAGCTTCAAGAGGTGTGTGTGTGTGTCAGAAATTCTGGGCTCTAAGAATCTATGAGATGAAGAGAACAAAGAATTCTGGGTGATACAAGGCTTTAGGATCTGGGCTTGGTTGAGTATGAAGGTATGAAGGCTGTTCTTGAGAATTCTGGAAATGAAGAAGCAATCTTCAAAGTTTCTCTTTGGAAGCAAAAAACTAAAGCAGCTTGGAAATGAGGATGAGCAAGGCTATTTATAGTGGAGCTTCAAAAACTAGCCGTTGGAGCTCTGAGCAAGGACAATGTGCTGGCACAATGTGATTGGTGCGCAGGTGTCCTTTATAGCCGTTGGAGACAGAGCAAGTGGATAAGATTCAAACTTCTTCTAGAAGGATGACAGCTGTCTTCATATTTGAAATTCAAACAAGAGGCGCGTCTCCATCTACGTGTATGCTGAGTGTGCTGATTTTGTCGTATGTACACATCAGCACTTTGGCTCAATCCAAAAAGCGTAGTTTGACTTGACGCTTTCCAAGCTTCTAGAATGAGGTCAGGAAATGAAAGAATTGACTAAGGCAAATCTGCGCGCGCATGGAAGCCATGTGCATTGAGTGCGCAGAGGGGTGCTACGCATAGAAGTCATGCGCATCACATTTAGACATTTGCACATGAGACCTCAAAATCAAAGTGAAGTGTTAAGGATCAGGTCTGAAAGACCTGCGCATGGGAGTCATTCGCAAGTGATGGATGCGCAGATGATGATCTGCACATGGTCTTGATTCTTGCTCTTTGGTCTTCATCAAATCTTGAAATTAAGTATAAGCGCTTTCCAAGCTTCAAGAATATGAGGTTGTTGAAAGAGAAGCATAATGACCAAGTTAATCTGCTCTTCTCATAGAAGTCATGCGTATAGAGAATGTGCAGACGTTCTGCTCATGAAAACCAAGCAAGTATTGTTCTCCACATGAAAGGGAGCAGATAATGTTCTGCGCATGGAAATGAGCAGGTAATGCTATGCGCGTGGAGAAGGAGCAGGTGTTGCTCTACGCATGGAAAATAAGCAGGTGATGCTCTGCGCATGGATAATGAGCAAGTGTTTACTGCGCTTGAAAATGAGCAGATGATTCTCTGCGCATGAAATGTCTTGTGCATTATACTTGGTCTTCAGTAATTGAAACCTAAATTCTAAGCATAAGCCCTAACCACTAAGCCTATTCTAAAAAGTGGACTTAACTAAAAATTGAAGTTATAAAACTTCTTACATAGGATCCTAAAGTCCATAAAATATACTTAGGTGATGGTATCAATCAATTCTAACATAAATTGGAAGGGTTAAGAAATAAGCATACCCAACAATCTCCCCCTAAATGATTGATGCCATTACTTACTATAACAAAGGCAATTCATTGTACTTGATAATAACATGTCCATAGAAATGAAAATGGTAAATCATGCCTCAAGTCAATGCACACACTAGCCAATGTTATAGATTTCTAGTCTATCCAAAAGATAAAACTTACAATATGGGAAAGAAAGAAATATCATTCAGCGCATACAAATAATATGAGTTTAAGTTTAAGTATACGTTTAAACTGAATGTTCAAGCATCATGCGTTGAAATATGAGCAGTCAAGTATATGCGCATGAAGTTTGAAATAATGTATTCATTGTTCCACAAATGAAAAGTTTGAATTGAACAAGGTTTTGGGAAAAGCAATGATGCATTATAAGATTAGTGTTCACCTTTGAGAGAGCTCTGCATACTTCATCTTGTAGCTTCCCAAATTGCTTTGGGCAAAGCTTCAATATCAGAAGCGGGAGCATCAAATCGGAACGTTTTGCCTTTGTTAGACTACTCTCCTCCTTAATGGCACAATCAATGGCCTGTAGTATACTAGCCTGCGCATCGAGCCTAGCAGCCTGCGCATCCAGTTGCTTTTGAATCTTTGCCTGCGCAGTGACCACCTAAGAGTGTTGAGTTTGCGCAGCAAATTGATTGCCTTGGATAGTTTGGAGCGTGGCCATGATCTAGCGCATATCAGTCAATGCTGAGGTCTACGTGGCATGCGCATGAGACTCATGCGCAGTAATAGAATGCGCAGAGTTTCTTTGAAAACTCAGAAATATTTTGCCTTCTGCGCAACATCTTGTGCGCTTCATATGCGCAGGCACATGAGGCATTTCCTAACTTAGAATATTATCAAGTAAACACAAGATCATTAGTATTGACAAATCATATGGACAAGATTTAGCTAAGTTCAAGCATACCTATTTCTCCTTTCAAGAAAGAAAATCTCTTTGCGTCAAGAGCCTTTGTGAGGATATCAGCAATTTGCTTGTCTGTGCCCACGTGCTCTAAATGAATATTTCCTTTTTCCACGTGGTCCTTGAGAAAGTGATATTTGATGTCTATGTGCTTTGTCTTTGAGTGCATGACAGGATTGTTTGAGACTGCGATGGTGGACATGTTATCGCAAAAGATTGGGCAGTTTTCTTCATGAATCCCATAATCCACCAATTGTTGCTTCATCCAAAGGATTTGGCAGCAGCACCTCCCAGCAGCAATATATTCAGCTTCAGTTGTGGAGATAGACACAGCAGCTTGCTTCTTGCTTGCCCACGCAACAAGTCGATTTCCAAGGAAATGACAAGTTCCACTTGTGCTCTTCCTGTCGATTGTGCATGCTGCATAATCTGCATCTGAATAACCTAGCAAATCGAAATTCGAATCTTTGGTGTACCAAAGTCCAAGGCTAATAGTTCCAGAAAGATAACGAATAATGCGTTTAACAGCAGTTAAGTGCGCTTCTCTAGGAACAGCTTGATAGCGCGCACAGACACAAACACTAAACATAATATCTGGCCTACTTGCAGTAAGATAAAGGAGAGAGCCAATCATACCTCGATATAAAGTTTGATCAACTTTCTTACCTTTCGAGTCTTTGTCAAGCTTGTTGCCGGTCGACATTGGAGTGTCGTATGCTTTAGCATTTTCAAGTCCAAATTTCTTGATTAGGTATCTTGTGTACTTGGCTTGATTTATGAAGATGCCATCATTCAATTGCTTGATTTGAAGTCCAAGGAAGAATGTGAGTTCTCCCATCATACTCATCTCAAACTTGCTTTTCATGAGCTTCTCAAAGCGCTTACAAAGTAACTCATTAGTAGAACCAAATATAATATTATCAACATAAATTTGAACAAGTAAAGAATGATCATTATACTTAGCAATAAAAAGAGTTGTATCGATTTTACCGCGCTTGAAGCCTTTCTTAAGCAGGAATTTTGATAGAGTATCGTACCATGCTCTTGGAGCTTGCTTAAGTCCATACAAAGCTTTCTGAAGTTTGAAGACGTGATTTGAAAATCTGCTATCTTCAAATCCAGGAGGTTGAGCTACGTAGACCGTCTCTTGGAGTTCACCATTGAGAAATGCGCTCTTCACATCCATTTGATAAAGCTTGAATTTCTTGTAAGAGGCATAAGCTAAGAAAATTCTTATAGCTTCAAGTCTTGCTACAGGCGCAAACGTTTCATCGTAGTCGATTCCTTCCTCTTGCCTATAGCCTTGCGCAACTAACCTTGCTTTGTTTCTGGTGATGCTTCCATTCTCATCCATCTTATTTCTGAATACCCATCTTGTACCAATAACTCCTTGGTCATAAGGTCTGGGTACTAAAGTCCAAACTTTGCAACGCTCAAATTGGTTAAGCTCTTCTTGCATAGCAATTACCCAGCTTGAATCTTGGAGCGCTTCATCAATCTTCTTTGGTTCGATTTGAGAAATAAAAGAATTATATGCATCAAAGTTGGATGCTCTCCTTGTACGAACCCCTACATTGAGATCACCAATGATGTTTGTTGTTGGATGATCTCTTACTTCACGAACCTCGGGAGGTAAGTTTGGTTGAGTAGTAGGAATACAAAGATCTTCAATAGGAACTTCATTTGCTTCAGTATCAAGATCATCAAAAGTGATTTGCTGAAGCGGAGAAACATCATGCGCATGAGGGGGTGTGTGGCATCAGGAGTTATCACTTCTGGCGCAGCATCTAAAGTTGGCGCATGAGATAGACTTGCTTGATTCTGATTGTGATCAGATTGATTATCATTCTATGCAGGTGCAGTTTGTGGCTGCGTACCTGTCTCAACATTCTCAGCAGAATCATCAGAATCATTTGGAGCCAAATATGGCTCAAGGAGAGAATGCTCATCAAAAGTAACATGTACAGATTCTACAATTACTAGAGTAGTTCTATTAAAAACACGAAAAGCTTTAGAATGTTTGGCATACCCAATAAAAATACCTTCATCTGGTTTGGCGTCGAATTTACCTCTATGGTCTTTTCCGTTGTAGAGGATATAGCATTTGCAGCCAAAAATCTTGAAGAAAGCAATGTTGGGCGCTCTTCCTCTCCATAGTTCATATGGAGTTTTGTTGTAGGCTTTGATGATGAGGGATCTGTTCTGAGTAAAGCAAGCAGTGTTGACAGCTTCTCCCCAGAAATACTTTGGAAGATTTGCTTCTGCTATCATTGTTTTTCCAGCCTCTATCAACGTGCGATTCTTCCTCTCCACAACACCATTTTGTTGAGGAACTCCAGCAGCAGAGAAATTGTTATCAATTCCATGGTCATCGCAATATTGAGCAACACTGTTATTCTTGAATTCAGTACCATTGTCTGATCTAACGCTTACGATGTCGTCTTCTTTTTGAGTTTGGACCCTTCGAAAGAGAGCAGTCAAGATATTATAGCAGTCATCTTTGGATATCATCATTTCAACCCATGTATATCTTGAGTAGTCATCCACCACAACTAAAGTATACTTGTTTCCTCCAATACTCGCGGTGGTGACCGGTCCAAACAAATCCATGTGAAGCAGTTGTAAACATTTGGAAGTTGAGGAAGCAATCTTGCTGGAGAAAGATTGTTTAGGTTGCTTACCGAGCTGGCATGCTGCACATTTTCTGTCATGATGGTCAGCTACTTTGGGAAGTCCTTTGACAAGATTTTCCCTTCCTAGCTTAGCCAAATACTTGAAGTTCAAATGACTTAAGCGCTTATGCCATAGCTAGCTTCTTTCACTTACATTCTTTGCTACAAAACAGAGATTAGTGATTGAATTTATAGCAGTAAGATCAATGATATAAACATTTGCCTTACGAGTCCCTGTGAGCAAAGTGAGTCCGGACTTGCCATCTTTGATATAGCAGTGCGTTGCAGTGAAGTGACATTCCAAACCTTTATCGCAGAATTGTGATATGGAGAGCAGGTTATGCTTGAGTCCTTCTACGAGCGCAACTTTCTCAATGCACACTTTATCTTTTCTGATTCTTCCATATCCAACTATGTGCCCTTTGTTGTTATCTCCAAAAGTTACTGAGGGACCTCTTCCTTCATGCACATCTTCAAGAGCGGTGACATCTCCAGTCATGTGTCTAGAACATCCACTGTCGAGATACCATATATGCGCTTTAGCTTGGGAAGAGTGCGCAGTGAAGCAGGAGACCTGAAAAATAGACATTAAAAACGCAGGTCCCCTTTATTCTTGGGTCCTAGAGTTAGCAACTTTTGACAACCTACTCCTGTCTGACCTTAGGATTTTTACGTCCCTTGGCATTAGGAGTAAATCACAAAAGGCATTCTGCAGCCTTGTGACCTAAACCATCACACACAACACAATGATGAAAGCCACTTATAGATTGGGTTTTCACAAACTCTTTACTTTTCTTTGGCTTAGCATTCTGAACTGGAGCAGTTGAACTAGCTTTGACAAATATCATTTTTGAGGTTTGGGTGCGCTTTTCATAAGAATGCGCATCTGGTGTTGGGGCGCATGGCTTTCATGCGCATGACCCTTTTGCGCAGATTTGACATTCGAAGTTGAAGCGCAGCCATAGTCAGAATATGAGTTGTCATGTGCAGATTCAACTTTAGCCTTACCCTTGGATTTCCCAGTTTGCTTCTTTGGGTAGACATAATGGAAATTTTGTCTCTGGACTTTCTCCTATCCTTTACCCATTGAAGCAGAGTGCTTTGCTTTAGGAATTTCAACAGTTTGTTGGGGTGTAAAATATTTTTCTCTTTCAGAGCAAACGTCGCATTTAAAGTTGTCACTAGTTGAGAACCCCAAGCCTTCCTTATCTCCACTGGCTTTTTGGGATTCTAGAATTTGATACATAGTGACACGAGATTTGGTCCACTCATCAGTGATCTTTGTGAGATCAGCTACTTCAGCAGCCAACTCTTCGTTTCTTACTTTAAATAACGCATTTTGATCTGTCAAGAAACGGTTCTTTTCAGTAAGAGGAGTCATGCTCTTAATCTGCTCCTTAAGGAGGGTGTTTTCAGATTTTAAAAGAGTTTTCTCCGTCTTAAGCTGTGAAATTTCTCCAATTGATAAGTCCACTGCTTCTTTCATAGAATTAAATATTTTGATTACCTTTTCATCTTGTTGAAATACAGACTCGCGTTCAGCAGCAGAGTCATTCTCTTTTACAATTTCAGCAGGAATTTCAAGAGATTCTTTACGTGGAGTCGCTGCTACAAATTTCTTTGATAGGCCTGCTCTGGCAAATAAGTACTTGCCATTCTGTCTGCTTGGAGTTAGATGTCCCATTTCTACCAGTTCAGTGATAGTGGGACCTTTCTTCTTTGCAATTTTCCTTGGCTCATTTGGTGCGTTCATATCAGGAACATCGTTTTCTGAGTCGCTATCATCATCAGAATTTGCCATCAATGTAACGACCCGAAAACCCGTATCTATTTTATTACAAATAAATATTTATTTATTTATTTATGGGTGCATTTCGTGTTTCTTAATATTTTATGTCTAGCATTTTAAATTAATCAATTGTGCTAAGTGTGAAGATAGGAGATTTAGTTGAAAAGGATTTATGTGTTCAATGTTGTTGTGGAGGGGTTAATTGTGAAACTTTCTTTAATATTTCAACTTCTTTCCCCTCCCTCCCTCACTCTCCTGCATACTCCCTCTTCCCTCACACACACACTAGTTTCTCTCTCTCTCTTTCCATGGGAAAAGGTAAGAAATTTCTCTCTCCCTTCTCTCTTCATTCTAGCTATCTTCCCCTCATTATTTCTCATTTCTCATAACATGAAACATGTTTAGATCGTCGATAGGATCGTAGAAAGCTAAGAAATTTCGAGTTCCGTCACCTTTGATAAAATCCGGGTAAGTTACTTTTCCCCTATTTTTATGCTAAAATGTTCATCTTTAGTTTATGTAATGCTTTAGTTCATATATATGCCATCTTGGTTGAGTTTGGAATTTATTTGTATTTTTGTTCATCTTTTGTGATTTTGAAATGTTGGGATGAAATCTTGATTTAGGATTGCTAGATGGTGTTATTTAGGTTCCTTATAGGCTTATATGTTGTTTTGGGTACTTGGGTATGCTAATAGAAGTGTTGGGAATGTTGTGTTTGATTTGGGTAAGGTTTATGTTTGATTTTGGTAAGAACTTGAAGAACCCGGCTGATTTTCCTCCCAGTCCGTCGACCGGGCGCCCGCCCAAGTTTGGCTAGGCGCCCGCCGGCCTGTCCTTTTTCCTTCGGCCAGCCTACTGCCTAAATGAGCGCCCGCCCGCCCCCTTTTTCTGGAAATCATATTTGTGTTTGTTTAAGACTAGGTTGTATTTTTAGTTTGGGTTTTAGAGGCACATGAATTGAGTTTTCTTGTCTTTAAATGTTAGGATAGAAGTATATATAGGTACTCCTAAGATTTAGAATGAAAGGAGTGAAATTCAGAGCTAAAACAGGGATTTTTCATAATGTCCAGCCGAACACTTTATAAAAATTGTCCGTTTTACGTTCAATCTTCCGGAGACCATAACTTCTTCGTCCGGACTCCGTTTTGGACGTGTAAACTATCGTTGGAAATCTATTTTCGAGTACTACGTAATGGTTCTATTGGACGTATGGTTCTAGATCAGAATGGTTGTCTTATTGTTGAGTTTTAAGATCAAGGTGTAGTCTCGGTCTAGGTTCCGTAGTACTATTCTAGTTGACTTAGTTGGGGACCGTGGAAAACTTTAGTAATTAAAATTGGTTCCTTTGTGAACAATGGTGTTATGTAATTTGATCAAGTATTGTTTGGGAATGTTTGGGCATCTTATGATGTGTTCGTGATTGTTCCAATCGAATTGATTTTCGAGTAAGACTTGGTCTAGGTTTTAGGCGATGTCCTATAGTACCTAGATGGTTGTTATTGAACACCAAAGTATAGGGTTTAGTCCGGTCGTGATCATATTCTAATAAGTGTAACCTTTTGGATTCGTTTGGGGTGTTTAGAATTGGTTCGTTATGAACGGAGGTAAAGCGTGAATTGGCAATTGGGTGCTTACGGTTTGATTAACCTTAAGGTGTATTCATTCTAATTTCCTACTTTGGAAGTCCAGGTAGGATGAGATGGTTGAATTTATAGTCCTAGTATATCTTTATGAGTAAATGTTTAGGGTCATTTTGGTAATAGTCATTGTGCCATTTGTGAGCGACCGTTTGGGTTGTGCTCCTTATGTGTAACTTGTGGGTATCATCTTTGGAATGTATCTGGTATGGTTCCTTATCATGGAATCATCGTGTTTTAATAATCATTGTTGTTGGGCTCCTTATGAGCAATTCCGTTTATCGTTGTGGTGCTCTTCATGAGAAATTCTTGTTATCGTTGTTGTTAAACTCTTCATGAGTAACCGTTGCATCTTTATGGTGATTATTTGGTATGGTTCCCTACTTTGGAATCACTAGTTGTTTATCTAAGCTAGTATTTATTACTTGGCATTTATTTGAAAGCCCAGCTGGCATTTGTGTTTGTTTCGGGCGATGCGAAAGATTATAATGGCAATGAGCTGAGTCCATCATAATTCTTGACCATTGTTTTGCCCCATTATTACCCTCCTCCAGATTGGCCTTGGATGTGAGATGAGCTAGCCCCTTTGTGAGCATTATAGCTATTGGTTTGGGCTTTGACTGTGTGTCATCGTCCTCTTGTTGTTATTGGTTCCGGTTGTCGCGACCCCGGACCCCGCGGGCCCGAGACCGCGATCTGGACTTCGACTCGAAAACCAAAACTGTGAAATACCGAAGTTAAAAATTCCATTTGATACCAAAAGGTGATGATCAAAAGTTTTACAAAACCAAGTTTGATAAAAACCAATTACAACTATCATAAACTTCCACAAGTTTATGTCCAACAAAATACAAATGTACAATTCTTAATGACGTCATTGTTTGGTACAACTATCCCCAAAAGGTTACACATTGATATAATGTAAACCAACCTATAACAACCTTCCCCAAAAGAATGGATCCACACTCGACGTCCTCTTTCTCGTGATCAGCGAGACTAATCCTTAGCACCTGGGGGGGGGGGGTTAAGGAAAAACAAAGATAAAAGAAAAGGGGGTGAGATAAATCTCAATAAGTTACTAATGCAACTACATGACATGCTATGATGCACGAAGCGATAAGCAATAATAAATATCACATAGCACATAGAATTTATCACATAACAGATAGCAGCGGAAATAAACACATAACAAAGGATATAAGCCAAGGTTTCCAAACCGGTACATCCAAATAAAGGATCGCTGCGCAGCTTCAATAATCAACAAATCATCATCTTCATAATAGCATGAAAGCCGAAGAGAAAACCCCGGTACCGGAACAAGAACCATAAGAGTGTCACAAAGGACAAGAGCCATGACACAAAGTCATGCCCGGTAGCTAGATACATTCACAAAGGAAGCTAACTTATCCCTTCCAAGGCCAATCTGGAAAAGGGGGGTATAGAAGGGGGCAAAACAATGGTCAACATTATAATGGACTTGGCTTTGCCATTATAATCTTTCCCATCGCCCGATGCAACAAATATGCCAGCTGGGCTTCCAAATAAATGCTAAGTAATAATAATTTAGCATGAATAAACAACTTAAGGTTCCAAAGTAGGGAACCAATCCAATTAAATCACCACAAAGGTAAACCAATACAAACCGCACATCAAAGATGAACCACATTCCCAAAATGATACTAAATCAAATTCCATATCATATTTATTCACAAAAGAATCAAATCCAATCAATAAAGTGTTCCACGGTGTTATCTTAAGTTAATTAGAAGAAATAAACCTAAACTAGATAAGCCTTAAGTCTTAAACCAAGCAAAAGGGCAAAATCCTGGAACAGGGGGAGGGCGGGCGCCT
Organism: Campanula takesimana; assembly: GCA_026119855.1. Lineage (NCBI taxonomy): Eukaryota > Viridiplantae > Streptophyta > Magnoliopsida > Asterales > Campanulaceae > Campanula > Campanula takesimana. The sequence continues at coordinate 627,385 of JAOWBW010000256.1, forward strand.
GGCATGGGGCAGGCGGGCGCCTGAATGACCAGAAGGTCTGGCCATTAGAAAAGGACATGTAGGCGGGCGCCTGGAGGGGGTCGGGCGCGCGCTTGGTCTACGGGCTGGGAGGAATTCCTAGCTGGGTTTAAGGCCAAATCCACCATTTTCAACCAAATTTCTTACCCAAATCGAAATGTCCCAAATTCTACTCTTGGCACAAGTTCAAAACTGAACCCAAACAACAACTAAGCTTAAGGGAAAACACAAACAACATCCTTTATCAACCTCAAACCAAGGTTTACCCAATTTTCATAAAAATCACCATTTTTTACCAAAAACTCAAATAAATTCCAAATCAATTCCAAACTCAACCAAACTTCAAATATAACAAATAAAGCATTGTAGAAACATGTTATGAGCATTTTAGCATAAAAATGGGGGAAAAGTAACTTACTTGAAAATTCTCAAAGATGACGGAATTCAATTCTTTTTGGTTCTACGCGATCCTATCGACGATCTAAACAAGGTTCACGTTTTAAGAAATGAGAGATTATGAGAGGAAGATGAAGAAAATGAAGAGAGAAGGAAAGAAAGAAAACTTACCACAAAATGGAGGAGAGAGGAAGATGTGTGCTGGGAGAGAGAGATGGAGGTGGAGTGTATGAGGGAGAAGGGAAGGAGTAGGGAATTGATATAAAAGATTTACACTTAGGCCCCCTCCACTACACTACACTCAATTACTACACTCTCTACTAACAATTAAGACCCAACAATACTACACTAACCCAAACGACTCAATTAAAATGCTAGGCATAATTATTAAGAAATATAAAGTGCACACATAAATATTTAAATAAATAATAATTTAAATAAATAAATAAGCAAACAATTAATTAATAATCCTTTATTACTAATAAAATAGAGCCTAGTTTTCGGGTCGTGACACCGGTACCGGGGGTTTTCTCTTCAGCTTTTATGCTACTGTGAAGATGGGTTGATTGGTTTCCATCAGCTCTGATGCTGCTACGTTGATTGGATGTCTTCAGCTGTTAATGCTAACACGAAGATTGGTTGATTGGAATTGGTTCAAGCTGCGCAGCAATTGTTATATCCTTTGGTTTAAACCTTGGCTCAGTATCCTTTGTAACGTGTTTATTTCAGTCTTATGTGCTGCATGATGAGTTAGTCGTTATTTCAAACTGGTATGGGACGGTTGGCGATAGGGAACTTTCTCATTTGTTGTTATATGATTTACTTGCTCAGTTATATAATTGATTTGTATGATATTATGCCATGTAGATGCATTTAGTAACTTACTGAGATTTTATCTCACCCCGTTTCTTGTTTCAAATTGTTTTTCCTTAACCCCCCCCCAGGAAAGCAAGTGGTATCGTTTGAGGTCCGTTGTATCGGGAGTCTTCTGAGCAGGTTGATCGCCTTTGGGGTAGTTACTCTTCAGAGTCGCTTTGTATATGGTTGAAAGGTCGCGGTCGTCCAGGGTTATGTATTTACTGTTGTCCTTTGGGAATTTATATTATTAACAGTTGTTCTTGCTTCCGCATTTGTTTCTAGCCTCCGAGTCATAGTCTCGTTGAGGTATTGTTTGTTAGTATTGGTTTATAGTAGAATTCACGCGCCCGGTTTGGTATTTAGCATTTTAGAGATTGTATATTTTGTAAATTTTATGTTTATGGATTTTTAGAATTTCTGGGGCGTGACAGTTGGTATCAGAGCAATGGTTTTAGATCTTGAAGGAGAATAAGAACTCTGATATTGAATAGGTTTCAATACTTGGGTGTTATGATTTTGAGTGGTTTAGAAAACTAAGTTTTCTTGAAGATGAGGTTAAGGTAGAAGTGGTTGAGTTATGAGTCATGATATTGACGTCGAGTGTTTCTTCTCTTGTGGTATATCAAGTATAGGATTGGTGTCAATAGTGTTGGTTCCATTGGGGTTAGTTGGTTTGGGAATCGAGAGTGCGAGTTTTGAAGGCTTGGACGTACCTATTTCGTAAAGTGGAAATGTCTTGTGCTATATTCGTATGTTTGTTCTCATTAAGTGATTTATGTTGAGGTGTATTCTCGAGTACGAAATTTGGTGATTGCTACTGATAGAGGTATGGTTATTTGGTTATGTCACCTATACAGGATATTGACGAGTTAAGTAGTATGGCCTAGCTTTCAATGTGTCTCGAATTTCTTGTGTGCCATCGATAGGTGGTGAATATTTCTATATTAGTATTTTTGACTTTGTTTAGGAGCATACTAAGTATATATAATGTTCAAGTTCTATATTGAAAATCAGAAAATCTTTATTATAAGGTTGTGCTGGGAATTTAGCTTATTCTGTTGGCAATATTAACTTTGAAATCTTGGGTATAATTTATACTGGGTGCGATATGTCGTTCGATCGATAGGGAACTTGGGTTATATGATGAGTTGATATAAGCTACGATACTGATAGGTGAACCAGTGAACATATAGTATCGGTTGGGTTAAAAGAGTTAAAGATTCAATTTGAGAATTTCTTGATAGGAGATTTTTCTTACTTTTAGTACATCTACGTGGGTGCATCGGAATTGTTTAGTATGAGGAAGTACTTAATTTATTATGGGTCATATTAAGAAGTTAGTTATGATACTTTTGGGATCATTTTAATACATGACTGGGGTTGAGTTAAAGCAATACAAGTTAGGAGTATATTGTGGGAGTTATAATCATTAATGATGGTGAGCGCGTTAAGTTTAAAGGACTAGACATATTTAGAGAAGGTGAGAATTCCTCGAACAATATTAAAGGCATTTTTGGGTTTTAGTGAACAGTTGTCATATGGTTCTGAATCTTTTCTTGGTGGCGTCCTCGTTTGGATTAAGAATTTGTAAAGGAAGTTGAGTATAGATACTTGGGCATATTAAAGGGTGCTATGATTTTGTATTGGGACGGAGCAGTTTATTGAAAATTTCGGATTATTAGTGATCCTTTGTAATATCTTTTAGAGTTGTAAGTTGTAATATATTACTATTTATGGAAAAAAAGATTGTGAAAATTTCGGATCGTTACAGTTGCTACTTTAATGGTAATCCTTAGAGATATAGTCACGCGGTGAACATTTGGAGGATGAGAAATTTCTTTAGCTTTTCATAGTTTAAGAAGTTGAGTAAGCTCGAGATGGTTTAATGTTTTGAATTTCTGGATATTTCCTTAGAAAACTAAGTATGAGGTAATGCAAGTAGTTTGAGAAATTCAAAGATTTTGACTGTATTATGTTTTATCTCATGAGGAAGTGAGTGTGGTAGTGGAATCTCATTTGATCCGATAGTTGGTGACGGTAAATTTTTGAGTATATCATTGAGTCATCGGGTGACAATAATCGTTAGCCCTATTCCTTCTCTTATTTGTTCGGGTAGTAGTATGATTACTTGGGATGATGTCTAGATCGTCAATGCGTACGGGTGAACCGGAAAAGTAAAACTTATGGATGTTGATGATTTAAGGGTTGATGGTGAGAGTAATGCTAATTAGGATCAAATCAGCCATGTCTCAGAATTGGTGATCAAGTGATAGTCGTGGGAATTTGAAATCCCGGATGAAAGAAAAAGTTGACTTTAGAATGTTTAATACGAGTATGCTGGAGATATGTATGTGTTCATTATGTGTGAGTTTATTTGAGTCATGAAATCGATGTCTGAAATCTTTAATAGGTACTTGATTTGGGGTTATGAGTGCTATATGAGAATCGATATTTTGTGGCCTCGTTGTATTGCGTGTGATGATTTTTGATAAGTGAATTCGCGGGCGAATTCTTTTTAAGGAGGGTAGATTGTAACGACCCGAAAACCCGTATCTATTTTATTACTAATAAATATTTATTTATTTATTTATGGGTGCATTTCGTGTTTCTTAATATTTTATGTCTAGCATTTTAAATTAATCAATTGTGCTAAGTGTGAAGATAGGAGATTTAGTTGAAAAAGATTTATGTGTTCAATGTTGTTGTGGAGGGGTTAATTGTGAAACTTTCTTTAATATTTCAACTTCTTTCCCCTCCCTCCCTCACTCTCCTGCATACTCCCTCTTCCCTCACACACACACTAGTTTCTCTCTCTCTCTTTCCATGGGAAAAGGTAAGAAATTTCTCTCTCCCTTCTCTCTTCATTCTAGCTATCTTCCCCTCATTATTTCTCATTTCTCATAACATGAAACATGTTTAGATCGTCGATAGGATCATAGGAAGCTAAGAAATTTTGAGTTCCGTCACCTTTGATAAAATCCGGGTAAGTTACTTTTCCCCCATTTTTATGCTAAAATGTTCATCTTTAGTTTATGTAATGCTTTAGTTCATATATATGCCATCTTGGTTGAGTTTGGAATTTATTTGTATTTTTGTTCATCTTTTGTGATTTTGAAATGTTGGGATCAAATCTTGATTTAGGATTGCTAGATGGTGTTATTTAGATTCCTTATAGGCTTATATGTTGTTTTGGGTACTTGGGTATGCTAATAGAAGTGTTGGGAATGTTGGGTTTGATTTGGGTAAGGTTTATGTTTGATTTTGGTAAGAACTTGAAGAACCCGGCTGATTTTCCTCCCAGTCCGTCGACCGGGAGCCCGCCCATGTTTGGCTAGGCGCCCGCCCGCCTGTCCTTTTTCCTTCGGCCAGCCTACTGCCTAAATGAGCGCCCGCCCGCCCCTTAGCGAGCGCCCGCCCGCCCCCTTTTTCTGGAAATCATATTGTGTTTGTTTAAGACTAGGTTGTATTTTTAGTTTGGGTTTTAGAGGCACATGAATTGAGTTTTCTTGTGTTTAAATGTTAGGATAGAAGTATATATAGGTACTCCTAAGATTTAGAACGAAAGGAGTGAAATTCGGAGCTAAAACAGGGATTTTTCATAATGTCCGGCCGAACACTTTATAAAAATTGTCCGTTTTACGTTCAATCTTCCGGAGACCATAACTTCTTCGTCCGGACTCCGTTTTGGACGTGTAAACTATCGTTGGAAAGATCTTTTCGAGTAATACGCAATGGTTCTATTGTACGCATGGTTCTAGATCATAATGGTTGTCTTATTGTTGAGGTTTAAAATCAAGGTGTAGTCTCGGTCTAGGTTCCGTAGTACTATTCTAGTTGACTTAGTTGGGCACCGTGGAACACTTTAGTAATTAAAATTTGTTCCTTTATGAACAATGGTGTTATGTAATTTGATCAAGTATTGTTTGGGAATGTTTGGGTATCTTATGATGTGTTCGTGATTGTTCGAATCGAATTGATTTTCGAGTAAGACTTGGTCTAGGTTTTAGGCGATGTCCTATAGTACCTAGAGGGTTGTTATTGAACACCAAAGTATAGGGTTTAGTCCGGTCGTGATCATGTTCTAATAAGTGTAACCTTTTGGATTCGTTTGGGGTGTTTAGAATTGGTTCGTTATGAACGGAGGTAAAGCGTGAATTGGCAATTGGGTACTTACGGTTTGATTAACCTTAAGGTGTATTCATTCTAATTTCCTACTTTTGAAGTCCAGGTTTGATGAGATGGTTGAGTTTATAGTCCTAGTGTATCTTTATGAGTAAATGTTTAGGGTCATTTTGGTAATAGTCATTGTGCCATTTGTGAGCGACCGTTTGGGTTGTGCTCCTTATGTGTAACTTGTGGATATCATCTTTGGAATGTATCTGGTATGGTTCCTTATCATGGAATCATTGTGTTTTAATAATCATTGTTGTTGGGCTCCTTATGAGAAATTTCGTTTATCGTTGTGGTGCTCTTCATGAGAAATTCTTGTTATCGTTGTTGTTAAACTCTTCATGAGTAACCGTTGCATCTTTATGGTGATTATTTGGTATGGTTCCCTACTTTGGAATCACTAGTTAATTATCTAAGCTAGTATTTATTACTTGGCATTTATTTGAAAGCCCAGCTGGCATTTGTGTTTGTTTCGGGCGATGCGAAAGATTATAATGGCAATGAGCTGAGTCCATCATAATTCTTGACCATTGTTTTGCCCCATTATTACCCTCCTCCAGATTGGCCTTGGATGTGAGATGAGCTAGCCCATTTGTGAGCATTATAGCTATTGGTTTTGGGCTTTGACTGTGTGTCATCGTCCCCTTGTTGTTATTGGTTCCAGTACCGGGGGTTTTCTCTTCAGCTTTTATGCTACTGTGAATATGGGTTGATTGGTTTCCTTCAGCTCTTATGCTGCTACGTTGATTGGATGTCTTCAGCTGTTAATGCTAACACGAAGATTGGTTGATTGGAATTGGTTCAAGCTGCGCAGCAATTGTTATATCCTTTGGTTTAAACCTTGGCTCAGTATCCTTTGTAACGTGTATATTTCAGTCTTATGTGCTGCATGATGAGTTAGTCGTTATTTCCAACTGGTATGGGACGGTTGGCGATAGGGAACTTTCTCATTTGTTGTTATATGATTTACTTGCTCAGTTATATAATTGATTTGCATGATATTATGCCATGTAGATGCATTTAGTAACTTACTGAGATTTTATCTCACCCTGTTTCTTGTTTCAAATTGTTTTTCCTTAACCACCCCCAGGAAAGCAAGTGGTGTCGTTTGAGGTCCGTTGTATCGGGAGTCTTCTGAGCAGGTTGATCGCCTTTGGGGTAGTTACTCTTCAGAGCCGCTTTGTATATGGTTGAAAGGTCGCGGTCGTCCAGGGTTATGTATTTACTGTTGTCCTTTGGGAATTTATATTATTAACAGTTGTTCTTGCTTCCGCATTTGTTTCTAGCCTCCGAGTCATAATCTCGTTGAGGTATTGTTTGTTAGTATTGGTTTATAGTAGAATTCACGCGCCCGGTTTGGTATTTAGCATTTTAGAGATTGTATATTTTGTAAATTTTATGTTTATGGATTTTTAGAATTTCCGGGGCGTGACAATCAAGCAGAGCAGTCCATCCTCAGAGTCATCATCATCACTGTCTTCAGTGTCTGTCTCTATCCAGGTCTTGAGCTCCTTGTCTGCGCAGTCTTCTTCAGCAACCATTCCTCGCTGCTTAGAGGATCTCTGCGCACCGTTCCTCTTCATGTACTCAAATTTTGGAGTAGGGCATTTTGATGCAAAATGACCAGGATTTCTACAGTTGTAGCAAACCAAGTCATCATCTTTATTTGAGTCTCTTCCACGAGAGAACTTTGCTGGAGCTTTACTTGAGGATCCAGGTTTTGAGAATTTCCTGAATTTTTGAAATCGCTTTACAAACATAGCGAAGTCATCGTAATCCATTTCAAGTAAGGATGGAGTAGAGACTTTGTCTGAGGTTTGAGCATGCGCAGGTTCTTTTTGAGCAATCATTGAGATTGGTTTTCCTTTTCCTTCTGTTTCATCAATTCGATCAAGTTTTAACACGAACACTTTCAAATTAGCATATAAACTGCGCAGAGGCCAAGTATCCAGAAATCCATAATCTTCCAGATGACTTGCCTTGTGCACATATCTAGAACTAAGCGCATCTAAGAATTGAGCATTAATTTCTTTATTGCTGAAAGTCTTTCCCAGAGATATACAAGAGTTTATAATGGCACAATAGCGATCATAAGTTTGTCTAAGGGTTTCACCATCTATCTTCATGAAGCAGTTGAATTTTCTTTGCACAACAAATCTTTTATTTTCCTTGCTAACTTTGTCACCATTCACATAGCCTTCAATAGCATCCCATAGCTCTTTTACAGTTGCGCAGCTCACAATCTGATTGTGCGTAGAGAGGTTCATGGTGCTTAGGATGATGTTCCTTTCTCTTCCATCATAACCAACCCATTTCTTTTCTTCATCAGTCCTTTCCTCCTTGGGCGTCTTGATGGTAGGATTGTCCTTGTTGGTAGCAGCATCAGGATTAGCCTTCATTGGGATGTAGGGTCCTTCAAGAACGATGTCGTGGAAGATCTCGTCAATGGAAGAAAAATGAGTGAGCATGCAGTGCTTCCAGATGTCGAAGTGATCTTCGTTGAGCACAGGAACATGTGAATAGTTAGCCATTGCCAAAGATTTTGAAGCCATCTTGAATCGGCACCCAAGCTGTTAAGCTTGAAAAACAAAACAATTTTTATGAAGGTGTTTGCTCTGATACCACTTGTTGGTCCCAAAGGGGGAAAAAGGGTATGAAAAATGCTAGAGGGGGAGGGGTGAATAGCGTTTTAAAATTCTTTTCAAACCCTTTTGCAAATCAATGGCAAATGCGCACAGCTCTAATTTTGGCTAAGTATAGCGCGCAATGAGAGTGTGAAATGCACAGCGGAAACTTAAAGCAATCAATGATGCGCAGGTATATGCGCAGGAGTGTAAAACGCACGCACTAAGTTTGGCTTAAAGAGAGGTGCAAAAATGTTCTAAGGCAGAAAACAAACAAACACAATACAAACAGTGCAAGACAATCTACAAGATCAAACAAAGCAATATAACAGAAAAGCTTAAATGTAGAATGAAAAGCAGAGTAACGAGACAAGCTATTTGGAGAGGTTCGATCGCTGAAAGATCTACGTCCTCTACCAAGATGGTTAGTCTTGGATTTTCTAACTATGAGATTTATATTGATATGAGGAGCTTTTACAAGATTACAAGGAATCAAAACTCAAATCAAAATCTATTCTATGAAGAGCAAATCCTAGACTAAACCGGTGTATCTCAAGAAGTTAGATCTAAATGATCAAAGCTTCAAGAGGTGTGTGTGTGTGTGTCAGAAATTCTGGGCTCTAAGAATCTATGAGATGAAGAGCACAAAGAATTCTGGGTGATACAAGGCTTTAGGATCTGGGCTTGGTTGAGTATGAAGGTATGAAGGTTGTTCTTGAGAATTCTGGAAATGAGCAAGCAATCTTCAAATCTTCAAAGTTTCTCTTTGGAAGCAAAAAACTCAAGCAGCTTTGAAATGAGGGTGAGCAAGGCTATTTATAGTGGAGCTTCAAAAACTAGCCGTTGGAGCTCTGAGCAAGGACAATGTGCTGGCACAATGTGATTGGTGCGCAGGTGTCCTTTATAGCCGTTGGAGACAGAGCAAGTGGATAAGCTTCAAACTTCTTCTAGAAGGATGACAGCTGTCTTCATATTTGAAATTCAAACAAGAGGCGCGTCTCCATCTACGTGTATGCTGAGTGTGCTGATTTTGTCGTATGTACACATCAGCACTTTGGCTCAATCCAAAAACCGTAGTTTGACTTGATGCTTTCCAAGCTTCTAGAATGAAGTCAGGAAATGAAAGAATTGACTAAGGAAAATCTACGCGCTTATGGAAGCCATGTGCATTGAGTGCACAGAGGGGTGATGTGCATAGAAGTCATGCGCATCACACTTAGACATTTGCACATGAGACCTCAAAATCATAGTGAAGTGTTAAGGATCAGGTCTGAAGGACCTGCGCATGGGAGTCATTCGCAAGTGATGGATGCGCAGATGATGATCTACACATGGTCTTCATTCTTGCTCCTTGGTCTTCATCAAATCTTAAAATTAAGTATAAGCGCTTTCCAAGCTTCAAGAATATGAGGCTGTTGAAAAATAAGCATAATGACCAAGTTAATCTGCTCTGCTCATAGAAGTCATGCGTATAGAGAATGTGCAGACGTTCTGCTCATGAAAACCAAGCAAGTGTTGTTCTCCACATGAAAGGGAGCAGATAATGTTCTGCGCATGGAAATGAGCAGGTAATGCTATGCGCGTGGAGAAGGAGCAGGTGTTACTCTGCGCATGGAAAATAAGCAGGTGATGCTCTGCGCATGGAGAATGAGCAAGTGTTTACTGCGCTTGAAAATGAGCAGATGATGCCCTGCGCATGAAATGTCCTGCAGTAGATACCCCGGGGGAACCACGGCTTTAGGCTCGAGCGCGTGAGTTACCCTAGGATGTCTAACTTGTTTTAGAGTCGCTACCTATGTTTTGAGGAACATAAGAAAAACCTATTGATTATAGCCTAAGTTTGATTACGAAAACAGAGATTCTTTGTTTTGAGGTTCGGGGGTTAGATTACGAGATGGGAAGTACCGAAACACCCATCTCGCCCAACTTAAGTTGGTCTTGCTTGATCAAAATCTACATGAATGAAAATGTTCTTCTTCTTCTTCTTTAAGTCATAAAAAGGGGGTTTAAAATATGATTTGGAATGTAGGAGATAACCCCTTAACCAACCTCAATGAGATGAGGTGATCATTAGAGTCATGTCCCAAAATGATTTGGGTGATTGCACATTTGATTAAAGTAAAAGAGAGAGAGGAGATGAAGTAGAAAAGAAAGGAAAAGATGGACTTTTACCTACAATTTGAAGAACTTCAAATGTTGCTTGATGAGATCCTTGGAGAACCTTTAGAAAGTGATTTTTGTATAGTTTTTGTAAGTTCAATCTTCGGTCTAAGTTTTCGATCCTTGAAAAATGGAGGTAAAGAGAGGTTTTTATAGGTGAAAGAGGGGTGTTTTTAGTGCCAAAACTCAGTCACCAAGAAATCCTTCCCGGGCAAAATCCTGTAAATTGAGCAAGGGAGAGAATCCTGGCAAAAAATCTGTAACTGACGCCCAGAGGCGCGCGCTTCCTGCTTTGGGGGCGGGAGGCGCGAGCGCCTGGCTCCTTCTGTCGGAGGCGCGCGACTCAGAGAAGGCAATTTTGACAGAATGGACTAGAAAGTCAGCCCTGTCATTCAGTTTAGTCCCTAGACTTAACGAAGTCAGTCAGGAACTTAACGGAAGTGACAGAAACTAACGAGAAACACTTAAAATAGGGAGAAACACAAGATCAAATGTGCAATCGGGGTGAGCGGTCCAAGGCGGGGTGTCTACACCTGCGCATTATACTTGGTCTTCAGTAATTGAAACCTCAATTCTAAGCATAAGCCCTAACCACTAAGCCTATTCTAAAAAGTGGACTTAACTAAAAATTGAAGTTATAAAACTTCTTACATAGGATCCTAAAGTCCATAAAATATACTTAGGTGATGGTATCAATCAATTTTAACATAAATTGGAAGGGTTAAGAAATAAGCATACCCAACAGTTAAGTTCAGGGACTAAACTGAATAACAGGGCTGACTTTCCAGTCCATTCTATCAAAAAATCCATCTTGAAGTCGTGCGCCTCCGCCCGTAGGGGTCAGAAGCGCTCGCCCCTCCACTAAGGCAGGGGGCACGCGCCTCTGGTCTTCAGTTACAAATTTCTGTCCAAGAATCCCTTCCTTGCTCATTTTACATGATTTTGCCCGGGAAGGATTTCTTTGTGACCTCATTTTGGCACCAAAAACATGTCTTTCTCAACTATATAAACTCCTCTTCACCTCCATTTCAAAGGACTTCTTTTTTAGCACTCTTGGAGGACTTTTCTAGATAACAAAACTATACTAAAACTTTAAGGCATTTTTGAGTACTCTCTCCAAAGAAGCACTTAAAGACTTTTGAAGTTTAGGTAAAGCTACTCTTTTCTCTCTTCTCTCTACTTCATCTCTTCTCTTCTTCGTTTATTTTGATCAAACGTGCAATCACCCCAAAAACCATTTTTGGGACATGACACCAAAGGCCGCTTCATTCCATTGAAGTTGGCCAAGGAGTTATCTCCCTATATTTCAAAAACCCCATATAAACCCCCCCCCCCTTTATTATAGTCAAGAATAGGAAGAACATTTTATTATTTATGTAGACTTTGATCAGGCAAGACCAACATTAGTTGGGCGAGATGGGTGTTTAAGTACTTCCCATCTTGTAACCTAACCCCCGAACCTCATAACAAGAATCTCTGTTTTTTTGTAATCAAACTTAGGCTACACATTAGGTTTTTCTTATGTTCCTGTTGGGTATGCCCACACATATCTTAGTTTTAATGTAATAGGATTTATTAGATTTGATTGATCCATCACCTAAGTTTTATTTCATGGACTTTAGACCCACATGTAAAAAGTATTTATACTTCATTTTTTAAGTTGTCCATTGTTATAGAATAGGCTTAGAAATAGGGCAAGAAGATCAAGTTTCAAAAAATTCACTCAGTGAGTTTGAGCCGCGCATATGCGCCTCCTGCGCCACGCGCCACGCGCCTTCTACATTCGCGCCATGCGCCTCTCAGAAACGCGCACAAGGATTTCTTCATAAGCTATGTTACGCGCCTCTGCGCCCCTTGATTTAGGCGCACGCTTCTGTGCGCCTCTTGGCTCAATGCGCCTCTTGGCTCAAACGCGCCTCAAAGTGTTTATTCAACACTCAGTGATTTATTGAAGACTCGAAGACTTGAAGAGAATTCAAATTACGCCAATGATCCAACGGTGGTTAAAAGATGCATATGCGCCTAATCTGTTGACACGTGTCCATAACGGTCACTTTTATGTTGAGTGTCAAAATGGCCATAATATATGCATGCTCCAATCAACGAGCGACAGCTCATCTTATCCAAAAGGATTTCCAACGGCTAGTTTTTTGAAGTTCACTATAAATACCCCATAACTTCAACATTTTGAAGTTGCTGAGTTTTGCTAAGAATTTCAAGAATTTCTCTCTCTAAGCATTTGTTGAAGATTTGAAGATTGCCTTCGTTTTTCCAGATTTCTCAAGAACATCTTCATAACTTCATCCTTAGCCCAGATCTTCAAGCTATAACACTTTAGTTTCTTGTGCTCTCCATCTCAAAGATCTAAAGAGCCTTGATACTAAGAACACACACGCACCTCTTTAAGATTAATCATTTAGATTCTTCTTTAAGAGATACACCGGTTATTGTTTTGGATTTGTTCTTTCATAGTTATAGATCTTGAGTTAGTGTATTAGCTCAAACATTGTAATTTGTAACACTCACTCATTATATAAGATCTCCATTAGAAATCCAAGACTAACCATCTTGGTAGAGGACGTAGATCTTTCATTGATCGAACCTCTCCAAATAGCTTGTGTTATTATCTTGTTATTTCTTTCAAGTTATTATTTTCACTCACTACTTGCTTGTTTACTCATTGTAGATTGATTGAACTGAATTGTGTAGTGTTGTTATATCATTTGCCTTAGTTCCTTATTTCAACCACTTTGAGCCAAAATACTTAGAGTGTGTGTGTGCGCCCCTTTATCACTTTGCGCCTATTTTCATTACTAAATTCCGCTGTGCATTTCACTCACTCACTTAGGCGCATCTCATAACGCTTACTTGATAAAGTGCGCATTTGCAATTGAGTTTTTCAAGGGTACGAAAAGAATATTAAAACAGCTATTCACCCCCCCTCTAGCTATTTTTCATACCCTTGTTGCCCTTTGGGACCAACAAGTGGTATCAGAGCAAACACCTTTATAAAACATTTTTCGTTTTTCAAGCTTAACAGCTTGGGTGCCGATTCTAAAATGGCAAACTCAAAACCTATGGCAACTGCAAACTACACTCACGTTCCGGTCTTTGATGAAGATCATTTTGACGTGTGGAAATTCAGCATATTGACTCATCTCAACTCAATCGATGAAAGGCTCCATGACACCGTCGTTTATGGACCTTATATTCCGATGAAGGCGAATCCAAATCCACGCACCAACGCTGCCCAACCTATAGTTCTCAAACCAAGGGAAGAATGGACCGAGGAAGAAATTAGAAGAGTTGCAAATGATGGAAAAGCAAGAAACATTCTTCTAAGCACTCTAAGCACGGCTATGAAACAACAAGTCATGCATTGTGCTACTGCAAATGAGCTATGGGATGCTATTGAAGAGCATATTGAAAGAGACACCGTGTGCAAGGAGAACAAGAAATACGAAGTTCAAAAGAGGTTCAACAATTTCTCTCAACTCCCCGGTGAAAACTTAAGGCAAACTTATGAACGCTACTGTGAAATTATCAATCTATGTATTTCACTTGGCATGAAGTTTACCAACAAAGATTTGAATGTAAATTTTCTACAAGCTTTTGGATCAAGATACCTACATAAATCTAGCGCTCTTGAAGACGCTGGAACCTTAGATGTTTGGACTTTAAGGAATCTATATGCAAATCTCAAAGTTTACGAACTCAAACTCCAACGAATCAGCGAAACTGAAGGAAAGTCAAAATCTATGGCTATGATGGCGCACAGAGAAGCTGCACCTACACCTGCGCCTACTCCTGCGCCTGTACAAGATGAGAAAAGCTCCGATCCCAAAATTTCTACTTCTGAGCTATTAGACTTGGATGATGAAGACTTCGCTTTATTTGTGAAGAAATTTCAAAAATTCAGAAAATTCTCAAGACCCGGCTCAACCAACAAATTTCAAGGATCTACCAGCAAAGCTCCTCAAAAGTTTTCAAGGAGCAGTGATTCAAAAAGGAAAGAAGATCTTGTTTGTTTTAATTGCAGGAAACCTGGATATTTTGCATCAAGCTGCCCGATTCCCAAATTTGAATATATGCAGAAGAAGAGCAGCCACACTCCCAAGTTCACTCGTCACAAGGGAATGGTTGCTGAAGAAGAAGCACAAGCAAATGAGCACAATACTTGGATTGAAACAGACTCCGATGAGAGCGATGAAGATTCCGATGATGGACTCGTTTGTTTGATGGCAAATGATGATGAAGTTGATGCTTATGATTCTGATGATGACTTCTCCAAGGATGTTCCCGATATGAATGCCTTGAATAAACCTATCAAGAAATCTGCAGGTTTTCAAGAAGTGAAAAAGAAGAAAGGACCAACCATCAGCGAGCTCGTTGAACAAGGATTTCTCACTCCGGCTCAAAACGATGGTGGATTGTTATTCTCACGGTGTGATCTTGGAGCAAGGAACAAATTGAGAAAAGGAGCATACATTAGACCACAGGTTGAACCAACTGCTCCAATCTCCAAAATCAATGATGATGAAGTGATTGCTGAACAAGAAAAATTGTTCAAAAAGGCTGAAAAGGTAATCACTAGATTTGATAGTATGAAGGAAGCTTTAGCACTATCATGTGATGAAATTTCCCAGCTTAAGACCGAGAAATCTCTACTTAAATCTGAACTCACCCTCCTTAAGGAGCAGATAAAGAGCATGACTCCTCTTACTGTTAAAAACACATTTCTAACAGAACAGAACTCACTTCTTAAAGTTCAAAACGATGAATTGGTTGCTCAAATTACTGATCTTAAAAAGATTACAAATGAGTGGTCCAATTCTCGTGTCACTATGGAGAATATATTTGAGTCCCAAAAAGTCAGTGGTGATAAAAGTGGTTTGGGATTCTTATCAACTAGTGACAACTTTAATTGTGATGTCTGTGCTGAAAGAGATAGTGAATTTACCAACCAACAAACTTTTGAAATTCCCAAGGAAAAACATTCTAATTCAATGGGTAAAGGACAGGAAAAAGTCAAGAGACAAACATTCCATTATGTCTACCCAACGAAGCAATTTGGGAAAGCTAATGGGAAAGATATAGCTACAGATGAACCATCTCCTAGCAAAATCATTCTTGAAAATAGGCGCGCTCCTTCTCCGAGTGCTCATTATGCGCCTAAGAGCCACGCGCCTCATCGCCGTGCGCCTCCTAGCCCTATGCGCCCTCCGAGAAAAAGCGCTCCAAAATTTCAAAAGAAAGATTTTGTTAAGGCTAATTCATTTGACCCAAAGAAGAATGCCATCCCCAAGAAAAGTAATGAATTTGTGAAAACTCATGTGATTGGTGGCTTTCATCATTGTTCCATTTGTGATTGTTCAGGACACAAGGCCGTGGAATGCCTTTTGAGATTCACTCCCAATGCCAAAGGACGTAAAAATCCTAAGGTCAAGCAAGAGTGGGTTGTCAAAAGTTGCTAACCCTAGGACCCAAAAGGAATAAAGGGGACCTGCTTAAATGTCTATATTTCAGGTTCTTTGTTTCATGGCTGGATCTTCAAAAGCTAGAAATTACGAATGGATTCTCGATAGTGGGTGTTCAAGACACATGACTGGAGATGAATCATTATTAGAAGATGTCCATAAAGAAAGAGGTCCCTCCGTAACATTTGGCGATAATAACAAAGGTCAAGTTGTAGCATATGGAAAGCTCAAGAAAGACAAAGTGTGCATTGAAAGAGTCTCACTCGTGGAAGGGCTCAAGCACAACTTATTATCCATATCTCAATTCTGCGACAAAGGATTAGAATGCCATTTCACTTCAGCGCAATGTCTTATCAAGAATGGCAAAAATGGAGCTATCTTACTCACGGGATATCGTAAGACAAATATTTATATTATTGATTTCCATAGTATGAACTCTAGTACTAATCTTTGTTTTGTAGCAAAAAGTGTGAACGAAAATAGTTGGCTGTGGCACAAGCGCTTAAGTCATTTGAACTTCAAGTATCTATCTAAACTCAGCAGGAATAATCTTGTCAAAGGACTTCCCAAGGTTGCTGATCATCATGACAAAAAGTGCGCCGCATGTCAACTTGGCAAACAACCGAAGCAGTCATTTTCAAGCAAGTCAAATCCTTCAAGTACAAGATGTTTGCAACTGCTTCACATTGATCTATTTGGACCAGTTTCCACCGCAAGTATTAGAAGAAACAAGTATACTCTAGTTGTGGTGGATGATTATTCAAGATATACATGGGTGGAGATGATGATTACAAAAGATGATTGTTATGATATTCTCACTACCTTATTTCGACTACTCCAAACCCAAAAAGAAGATGACATCGTTAGTGTTCGATCCGACAATGGAACAGAATTCAAGAACAACGGTGTTGCTCGATATTGTGAAGATCATGGGATAGATCACAACTTTTCAACCGCCGGAGTCCCTCAACAAAATGGCGTTGTTGAACGAAAGAATAGAACGTTGATTGAAGAGGGAAAGACGATGATAGCTGAAGCTAAATTGCCTAAGTACTTTTGGGAAGAAGCTATCAACACTGCATGTTTTACTCAAAATCGTTCCCTCATCAACAAACTTCACAACAAGACTCCGTATGAACTTTGGCGTGGTAGAACTCCCAACATTGCATTCTTCAAGATCTTTGGCTGCAAATGTTATATCCTCTACAACGGAAACGAACATAGAGGTAAATTCGATGCCAAAGCCGACGAAGGTATTTTTGTTGGGTATGCCAAACACTCTAAAGCTTTTCGTGTTTTTAATAGAACTACATTAGTGATAGTTGAATCTGTACATGTTACATTTGATGAACATTCTCTCCTTGAGCCACATTTGGCTCCAAATGTTGCTGATGATTCTATTGAGCTAAATGATACAGGTGCTCCTATTTATGTTGCGCCCACTCAAGATCAGAATCTATCAACACAAGGAAATCCATCTACATCAAATGCGCCTAATTCAATGTATAATGCGCCTGGTGAATCATCTATTGCGCCTCACTCAAATGATGCACCTCATGATTCCTCTCACGCGCCTATTTCTACTGTTGCATCTGGTGTAAACCCAAATTTCAATTCTGAGCCAGTTCAACCCCCAAATTTCAATGACTTTGAATCTGGTGAAGATGTACCAATTGAAGACCTTCAAGTTTCTACGACTCAACCTAACTTACCCCCTGAAATTCGTGAAGTTAGAGGTCACCCAATTGCTAATATCATCGGTGATCTACAAGTTGGTGTTCGTACAAGGAGAGCTACAAACTTTGATGCTTACACTGCTTTTATCTCTCAAATTGAACCAAAGAAGGCTGATGAAGCGCTCCAAGATCCTAATTGGGTTGTTGCTATGCAAGAAGAACTCAATCAATTTGAACGATGTAAGGTTTGGACTCTAGTTCCAAGACCAAATGATCATGGAGTGATTGGTACAAAATGGGTGTTCAGGAACAAGATGGATGAGAATGGAACCATCACGAGAAACAAAGCAAGATTGGTTGCACAAGGCTATAGGCAAGAAGAAGGAATTGATTACGATAAAACTTTTGCACCCGTAGCAAGACTTGAAGCTATCAGATTATTTCTAGCTTACGCCGCTCACAAGAACTTCAAGTTATATCAAATGGATGTGAAGAGCGCGTTTCTAAATGGTGAACTCCAAGAACAAGTCTATGTTGCTCACCCACCTGGGTTTGAAGATTCACAATTTCCAAATCATGTGTACAAACTCCAGAAAGCTTTGTATGGACTCAAACAAGCACCAAGAGCATGGTATGATACACTATCAAAGTTTCTCATCGAAAAAGGCTTCACTCGCGGTAAAATCGATACAACTCTTTTCATTGCCAAACATAATGGTCATAAATTACTTGTTCAAATTTATGTTGATGATATTATATTTGGTTCTACTACTGAATTGTTGTGCAAGCGTTTTGAGAAACTAATGAAGAGCAAGTTTGAAATGAGCATGATGGGAGAACTCACATTCTTCCTCGGGCTTCAAATCAAGCAAATGAGTGAAGGCATCTTTATCAATCAAGCCAAGTACACAAAGGACTTAATCAAGAAGTTTGGACTTGAGAACGCTAAAGCATACGATACTCCAATGGCCACCGGCAACAAACTCGACAAAGATCTAAAAGGTAAACGTGTTGATCAAACGCTCTATCGAGGTATGATTGGCTCACTCCTTTACCTTACTGCTAGTAGGCCTGATATTATGTTTAGTGTTTGTGTTTGTGCTCGTTATCAATCCGACCCTAGAGAAGCACACTTAATTGCTGTGAAACGTATTATAAGATATCTCTCAGGCACTGTTAACCTTGGACTTTGGTACACCAAAGATTCGAACTTTAAACTTGTAGGTTATTCAGATGCGGATTATGCAGCGTGCACGATTGACAGGAAAAGCACTAGTGGCACCTGTCATTTCCTCGGATATCGACTTGTGTCATGGGCAAGTAAGAAACAAGCTTCTGTATCTGTTTCAACAACCGAAGCCGAATATATCGCTGCGGGAAGTTGTTGTTGTCAAATACTCTGGATGAAGCAGCAATTGGTGGACTATGATATCATCGAATAAAATTGTCCCATCTACTGCGACAACACATCAACAATTGCAGTTTCTGAAAATCCTGTCATGCACTCAAAGACCAAGCACATCGACATCAAATATCACTTCCTCAAAGACCACGTGGAGAAAGGAAATATACATTTGGAACACGTGGGAACCGACTATCAAATCGCCGACATTCTAACGAAAGCACTTGACGCGAAGCGGTTCATGTTTTTGAGAGGCGAAATGGGTATGCTTGAACTCAACTAAATTCAATATAGTTTTGTCAATACTAATAATCTTATGTTTTGTTGAGTTATGAGTTTACTAGGTACAAACTCTAAATCATTTCAAAGTTTCAAGGAAACTTCCTGCGCGCCTAAAACATCCCTTGCGCTTAAGCAATTTCTGCGCGCACAGCAACTAATGCGCGCCTAGCATCAATTGCGCTTCAAAAATTTTATGCGCCCTCAACCATCCTTGCGCGCCTTGATGTGTAATGCGCCTTGTTAAAGTAATGCGCTCCTTCATGCGCGCATTAACTATTGCGGCTCAATCATTTCTCAAAATTCAATTTCAATGATTGAATGTATTAAATACACAAGTACCATGTATGTTAATTCTGTTCATTTATTATAGGAATCTATGTCATTTGACATTCCTTTAATTGTTCAAGGGTACTTGTGCAATTAAATTTTTCCCTCGTTTTACGCTTTTCGAAAAATTTTATTTTCTGGGATATATTTCTTGCACCCCAAACTTACACCAAAATAGATGTTTTTGGTGTTTGTACAAAAATTAGTCAAAATTGCTCATACACTTAAAGGAAAAGTGGAGCAGTTTTTCTAAAACCTAAATGTCACATCATGACACTTTAGGTCATTCAGCCATTAATGCCCTTCAAATCCCAAAAATCCCTCATTAATGAATGTCCTTTTTGTCATGATGAGCCGCCATTTTCAAAATCCCTCATAAATGCCATCCTTTCAACTTCCCATCTTTTTAAATTTTTGACTGTATTTTTTTTCCATATCAGTGCAAATTTTTAAAAACCTAACCTATATATTCATCATCACCTCACCTCCCTACCAACTCTCTATCTCTCTTCTCTCTTGTCTCTCCCCGATTTCCTCTCTCTCTCTACCTTCATCTTCTCTAT
This sequence comes from Campanula takesimana, assembly GCA_026119855.1. Classification (NCBI taxonomy): domain Eukaryota; kingdom Viridiplantae; phylum Streptophyta; class Magnoliopsida; order Asterales; family Campanulaceae; genus Campanula; species Campanula takesimana. The sequence continues at coordinate 647,338 of JAOWBW010000256.1, forward strand.
TTTTCTTCTTCATTTTCTATATATATACATAATTTTATGGGTCCTAAGAAAGCATCAACATCTACACAAGACGAAATGGTATGAATTCTCAACCTTTAATCTCCTTACATTTCTGAATTTTTTTCGTCATGTTCAGTGCTTTTTCGTTTTTTTTTTCAAAACCCGGATTCATTTTCCTTTGATTTCTCTTGTTTCGATGATCCGTTTTCTATATCGTTTGTTGGGCTATGTTCTATTCTTGATTTCGAATCTTTTAAAACCAACATTTCAACGATCAATGCTTTGTTTGTTACAAATCTGAATTTTTGTTTTCAAAATTTTTCAAAATTTTCGGTCATTCTTTTGATCATTGTGCTTTCATTATTGATTTGTTCATATTTTTGTTTACATATTTAGATTCCTTGTTGTCATGCGGTCATTTTGATATATTATTTGTCTAGTTTGGTGAAGTTTCATGATTTTCGTGTTCTTGGTGTTCTTCGAGCATTCAAGGGTCGTTCTTCGTGTTCTTCGTCATTATTGCATGTTTTGGTCTCTAAAAATTTTCTACCTTGTTTTCGAAAATTTGAAATTTTTGATTTTTATTTCTTTCATTTGAATGCTTGTTGTTTGTTTTTCTTACTAAGTTAAAATTCTCACGATATGCGCCTATATACTTCTTTATGCGCCTATTCTTTTATGCGCCTGAATGCTTTCTACGCCTCTACTTGTATATGCGTTTAAATCATTCTGCGCCTAAATCCTTATGCGCCTAACTTCGTACTTAGTCAAATTTCGTTGTTTTATTTTTCCTTAGTATTCACATAGAACCATATTATGCGCCTTGTAACTCTATGCGCCTTTAATATTTTATGCGCCTAATTCAATCATGCGCCTTGATTTTCTATAATTTTGTGCGCCTGATTCAATTATGCGCCTATCTATTCTTTGCGCCTATGTTACTTTGATCATTTTATGTTTCTATGCGCCTATGTCACTTCTAACATCAATCATTTTTTCAGGACCTTGCAAATTTCAAATTAGAAGAAACTCTTGATCTATTAGAGTTGTCTGGTGAAGTAATTGGGCGAGAAATCATTGAAACCCTGCGCGTAGCTGGTCTGCTCCCTCTATTCACCATGGACCAAGATTTCTATTCTGCGCTCCTCGTGGATGAGTTCTTTTCCACTGCTGTTCTAGTGGAAATTGATGTAAATGGGCGCACTCACTACCGGATTGAGGCGCGCGTTCAAAATGTTGACGTCCATATTTCATCATCTGTGATTCGACACTTGCTCGGTTTTCCATCTACCGGTGAAGATCACATTATTGGGCGTCCGATGACTTTCTCTATTGATGATCAGAACAGGATGGCTGCCTCACTTCTAAATATTCCCACGCTTCAAAACAATATCAAAAACACCGAAATTCGAGATGGTGGAGAACTCTTGACTCACATCGCGCACTTGGTGGGAACTTCAATTGTGTTGAAAACTGGAAACGTGAACCGATTCACGGTGGAACAATGGGAATACACAGCTGCCATCATGGCCAAGGAGAATGTCGCGACCCCGGACCCCGCGGGCCCCGGGACCGCGATCTGGACGTCGACTCTAACAATAAACTCCAAAATACCGAAGTTAAAAATTCCATTTGATACAAAAAGGGGTGATCCAAAGTTTTACAAAATCGAGTTTGATAAAAACCAAATACAACTTATCATAAACTTCCACAAGTTTATGCTAACAAGAATACAAATATACAAAATCCTAATGACGTCAATGTTTGGTACAATTATCCCCAAAAGGTTACACATTGATATAATGTAAACCAACCTATACAACTTTCCCCAAAAGAACGGATCCACACTCGACGTCCTCTTTCTCGTGATCAGCGAGACTAATCCTTAGCACCTGGGGGGGGGGGGGTTAAGGAAAAACAAAGATAAAAGGAAAGGGGGTGAGATAAATCTCAATAAGTTACTAATGCAACTACATGACATGCTATGATGCAATAAGCAATAAACAATAATTATTATCACATAGCACATAGCAATTATCATATAACAAATAGCAGCGGAAATAAACACATAACAAAGGATATAGCCAAGGTTTTCCAAACCGGAACATCCAAATAAAGGATCGCTGCGCAGCTTCAATCATCAACAAAACATCATCTTCATAATGGCATGAAAGCGAAGAGAAAACCCCGGTACCGGAACCAATAACCATAAAAGAAGTGTCACAAGGGACGGGAGACATGCCACAAAGTCATGCTCCAAGAAATAGCTAAAATGCACACAAGGGAGCTAGCTCTTCTCACATCCAAGGCCAATCTGGAGGAGGGTAATAAGGGGGCAAAACAATGGTCAACATCACAATGGACTTGGCCGTGCCATCATAATGTTTCGCATCGCCCAAACACACACAAAATACCAGCTGGACTTTCACGTAAAGGCTAAGTAATAAAATACTAGCACGATAAACAACAAAGGATTCCAAAGTAGGGAATCAAGCCAAATAATCACCAAGAAGATGACATGAACCAACAATACACAATAAGGTGCTTCGAAGTCCAAAATAACAATTAATGAATTTCAAACACAAACTTGATCACAAAGGACTCAATTCTATCACTAGAATGCACTACCATGTTCACTAAAGTCAACTAGGAGGACACCCAAGAATTGGATCACAACGCATTCTTTAGTCACACAATTTAACAAAATGTGCATTTTTCAGAGATCTGTGCGGCCGCCCACGATGGGTTGTGCGGTCGCCCAAAGTGCCTCAAAACAAGAACAAAAACTCTCAGAAAGATGCGCGGCCGCCCAGGAGGTTTTGTACGGTCGCCCAACATGCCGGAATCGCCAGAAATCGGGAAGAACAACATGGGTTCTTCCATTTTTCAAACCCAAACACATTTCAACCAAAAATCAAACATTCTAACTGGTATACAATGCACCAAAACAACTTATAAGTCTAAAAAGACTCCTTTAACAACATTTAATCAACCAATAACAAGAATCAAACCCAACATTCATAAATCACCATTTTTTATCAAAAACCCAAATAAATTCCAAACAAATTCAAAACTCATCCAAACTTCACATACAACACATCAAACATTATCTAGGCATGATATGAACATTTTAGCATTAAAATGGGGGAAAAGTAACTTACTTGAATTTTCTCAAAGTTGATGGATTTCAAATCTTTTTGAGTCTACGCGATCCTAGCGACGATCTAAACACGTTTCATGTTTTAAGAAATGAGAGAAGATGAGAGGAAGGAGGAGAAAATGAAGAGAGAAGAAGAGAAGAGAAAATGTTTACCTTTTGAGAGAGAGAGAGAAGAGTGCTGAGAGATGGGAGGGAGGAGTGTGAGGGAGATGGAGGTGAGGGAAGGTGTAGGGAGGGAGTAGGGGGTTTATTTTAAAAACTTACACTTAGGCCCCCTCTCTCACACTACACACACAAACACTACACTCCCTACTAACAATTAAGACTCAACACTTCCACACTAGCCCAAATAACTCGAATAAAATGCTAGGCACAAATATTATAACACATAAAATGCACACAAAATATTTAAATAAATAGTAATTTAAATAAATAAATAAGTAAATAATTAAATAAAAATCATTTAATTACTAATAAAATAGAGCCTATATTTCGGGTCGTGACATTCACTCCCCCTTAAAGAAAATTCGACCCGAATTTTAACGAGACTCACCTCAAACAAAAAGCCACGGAAATTTCCTCTCGATCTCATCTCGGAGCTCCCACGTCGACTCCTCGATATTATGATTCCTCCAAAGAACTCGAACCAACGCAATGCTTTTGCTCCTCAACTCTTTGACTTTGGAATCTAAGATCCGAACCGGTCGTTCCTCATAAGACATATCTGGCTCAATATCCGCCGGTACTCTCGGTAACACGTGCGACGGATCATGAACATACTTCCGAAGCATAGAAACGTGGAAAACGTTGTGCAACCGGTCCAAAGATGACGGCAACGCAAGACGATACGCAAGAAGTCCAACCTTTCCCAAGATCTCAAACGGACCAATAAACCTCGGAGCCAACTTGCCTTTCTTCCCAAAACGACGAATACCCACCTTCGGAGATACCTTCAAGAATACCAAATCACCAACCTGAAAACTAAGATCTCGCCTTCGGTTGTCTGCGTAGCTCTTATGTCGACTCTGGGCTGTCTTCAATCTATCCCGGATAACTTTAACTTTCTCAACCGAATCCCGAAGCAAATCAATACCCAAAACTTTCGCTTCACCAACCTCATCCCAACAAATAGGCGATCTACACTTTCTTCCATACAAGGCCTCAAACGGAGCCATCTCGATACTAGCCTGATAACTGTTGTTGTAAGAGAATTCCACTAACGGTAGGTGCGAATCCCAAGAATCAGAAAAGTCTATCGAACACGCTCGCAACATATCCTCAAGAATCTGAATAGTCCTCTCGGATTGACCATCGGTTTGAGGATGAAAAGCCGTACTGAATCGCAAATCTGTACCCAAAGCTTCCTGAAACGCCTTCCAGAATCTAGAAGTAAACCTCGGGTCTCGATCTGACACAATGCTAACCGGAACCCCATGGAATCTAACAATCTCATCAATATAAAGGGTCGCAAGCTTCTCCATCGAATATCTGATATCAATAGGCAAGAAATGGGCACTCTTGGTCAATCTATCCACTATTACCCAAACACTGTCATACTTCCTACGGGTACGAGGCAGTCCCGTAACGAAATCCATAGTCACATGCTCCCATTTCCACTCGGGAATCTCTAACGGCTGAAGCAATCCCGCGGGTCTCTGATGCTCGGCTTTGACCTGCTGACACGTTAAACACCTCGATACATACTCGGCTATTTCCCTTTTCATATTAATCCACCAAAATTGTTGCTTCAAATCCTGATACATCTTCGTACTACCCGGATGAATAGTATATCTCGATTTATGGCCCTCATCAAGAACTCTCTGTTTAATTCCATCAACATCCGGAACACACAAACGACCACGGAAAGTCAAAACTCCACTCGAACTCAATGAAAAATCCTCGAAATTCTTTTCCTTCAATTTACCCATTATTTTTACCAACTCGGGATCCTCTTTCTGAGCTTCCTTTATCCTCTGAACTAGGGTCGGAGACACCCTAATATTCGCAAAAATAGCCCCATGTCTCGATTCACGAGGAGACCAATCTCGAACATCCTCAAGCATTTTCCACTCTCGAACCATCATCGAAGCCACATAAGACTTTCTACTAATCGCATCGGCTACCACATTCGCCTTTCCCGGGTGATACGAAATCGTACAATCATAATCCTTCAACAATTCCATCCATCGGCGCTGTCGGTTGTTCAACTCTTTCTGGGAGAAAAGGTACTTCAAACTCTTGTGATCCGAAAAAATCTCAAACTTCGCTCCATAAAGATAGTGCTTCCACTTGTGCAACGCAAATACAATAGCCGCTAACTCCATATCATGAGTCGGGTAATTCTGTTCACTTGGGGTCAACTTCCTCGAAGCATACGCAATTACTTTCCCATTCTGCATCAACACACAACCCAAACCCTCTTTCGAAGCATCACTGTAAATCACTAGGCCATCGCTCCCATTAGGCAAAGTCAAAATCGGTGCTGTAGTCAACCTCTTCTTCAATTCCTCGAAACTCGTGTCACATCTCTCGGTCCACACAAACGGAACGTTCTTTCGGGTCAACTGCGTCATCAGAGTAGCGATCCTCGAAAACCCTTCAATAAACCTTCGGTAATAACCGGCTAAACCCAGAAAACTACGAATCTCGGTCACTGACTCGGGTCTCCTCCAATCCACTATAGCTTCAATCTTTGAAGGATCCACCGAAATCCCATCTTTAGAAATCACATGACCCAGAAATGACACCTTCTCGAGCCAAAATTCGCATTTACTAAACTTCGCAAATAATTTCTCCCTCGCAAGAACGGATAAAACTGTCCTCAAATGCTGCTCGTGCTCCTCTCGAGATTTCGAATAAACAAGAATGTCGTCGATGAAAACCACCACGAACGAATCAAGATAAGGATGGAAAACTCGGTTCATCAAATCCATAAACATGGCCGGCGCGTTAGTCAACCCAAACGGCATAACCAAGAACTCATAATGACCATAACGAGTGCGAAAGGCAGTCTTCGGAATATCCTCCGATCGAACCTTCAACTGATGGTACCCACTCCTCAAGTCGAGTTTAGAGAAAACCACGGACCCTTGAAGCTGATCAAACAAATCATCAATATGCTGCAGAGGATAACTGTTCTTCACCGTAACCTGATTCAACTTCCGGTAATCGATGCACAACCTCAACGAACCATCTTTCTTCCGCACAAATAAAACCGGTGCTCCCCACGGGGAAACACTAGGGCGGATAAACCCTCGATCAAGCAACTCTTGCAACTGAACCTTTAATTCCTTCAACTCTGCGGGAGCTAACCTATAAGGTGCTTTCGAAATCGGAGCAGTACCCGGCAAAAGATATATACAAAACTCAATCTCACGATCGGGAGGCATCTCATACTCGGTAGAGAAAACATCGGGAAATTCCCGAACTACCCGAACACTATCAAAACTAGGGGATTCTTTCCTAGTATCAAGAACACTAGCCAAATACCCCTCGCAACCACTATGCAATAATTTCCTCGCTTTCATAAAAGAAATTAAGCGAACCTTCCTACTCAGAGGACTAGCCTCAAAAACAAACTTAGGCACATCGGGAATAGAAAAAGTAACAGTTTTCTTACGGCAATCAACGGACGCATGAAACTTGCTCAACCAATCCATACCCAAAATGACATCAAAGTCTTGGATAGGAAGAACCACCAAATCCGCACAAAGGACTCGACCACAAATAACCACATCACAAGCACGAAAGACTCGATCAGAAATCAAGCATTCTCCTATAGGGGTCGACACCTCTAGCACGTACGGTAAAGACTCAAATGCAGCATTTAACATGGAAGCAAATTTCACAGAAATGTATGAATGAGATGATCCTGGATCTACTAACGCTCGTGCGCTCACATTAGACACAGAAACAATACCTCCAATAACGGATGGATCATCAGTAGCTTGTTGTTGATTCCTCTTCTTCCAGACATTGCGAGTAATTACCTGCACAAGACATCAACCATTAATCACTCCGCACACCACTACCCACCTAGGTCATACTAATCCACCTAGACTTATACATAGAGCTAATGCCATAGCTCTGATACCAACTGTCGCGACCCCGGACCCCGCGGGCCCCGGGACCGCGATCTGGACGTCGACTCTAACAATAAACTCCAAAATACCGAAGTTAAAAATTCCATTTGATACAAAAAGGGGTGATCCAAAGTTTTACAAAATCGAGTTTGATAAAAACCAAATACAACTTATCATAAACTTCCACAAGTTTATGCTAACAAGAATACAAATATACAAAATCCTAATGACGTCAATGTTTGGTACAATTATCCCCAAAAGGTTACACATTGATATAATGTAAACCAACCTATACAAATTTCCCCAAAAGAACGGATCCACACTCGACGTCCTCTTTCTCGTGATCAGCGAGACTAATCCTTAGCACCTGGGGGGGGGTTAAGGAAAAACAAAGATAAAAGGAAAGGGGGTGAGATAAATCTCAATAAGTTACTAATGCAACTACATGACATGCTATAATGCAATAAGCAATAAACAATAATTATTATCACATAGCACATAGCAATTATCATATAACAGATAGCAGCGGAAATAAACACATAACAAAGGATATAGCCAAGGTTTTCCAAACCGGAACATCCAAATAAAGGATCGCTGCGCAGCTTCAATCATCAACAAAACATCATCTTCATAATGGCATGAAAGCCGAAGAGAAAACCCCGGTACCGGAACCAATAACCATAAAAGAAGTGTCACAAGGGACGGGAGACATGCCACAAAGTCATGCTCCAAGAAATAGCTAAAATGCACACAAGGGAGCTAGCTCTTCTCACATCCAAGGCCAATCTGGAGGAGGGTAATAAGGGGGCAAAACAATGGTCAACATCACAATGGACTTGGCCGTGCCATCATAATGTTTCGCATCGCCCAAACACACACAAAATACCAGCTGGACTTTCACGTAAAGGCTAAGTAATAAAATACTAGCACGATAAACAACAAAGGATTCCAAAGTAGGGAATCAAACCAAATAATCACCAAGAAGATGACATGAACCAACAATACACAATAAGGTGCTTCGAAGTCCAAAATAACAATTAATGAATTTCAAACACAAACTTGATCACAAAGGACTCAATTCTATCACTAGAATGCACTACCATGTTCACTAAAGTCAACTAGGAGGACACCCAAGAATTGGATCACAACGCATTCTTTAGTCACACAATTTAACAAAATGTGCATTTTTCAGAGATCTGTGCGGCCGCCCACGATGGGTTGTGCGGTCGCCCAAAGTGCCTCAAAACAAGAACAAAAACTCTCAGAAAGATGCGCGGCCGCCCAGGAGGTTTTGTGCGGTCGCCCAACATGCCGGAATCGCCAGAAATCGGGAAGAACAACATGGGTTCTTCCATTTTTCAAACCCAAACACATTTCAACCAAAAATCAAACATTCTAACTGGTATACAATGCACCAAAACAACTTATAAGTCTAAAAAGACTCCTTTAACAACATTTAATCAACCAATAACAAGAATCAAACCCAACATTCATAAATCACCATTTTTTATCAAAAACCCAAATAAATTCCAAACAAATTCAAAACTCATCCAAACTTCACATACAACACATCAAACATTATCTAGGCATGATATGAACATTTTAGCATTAAAATGGGGGAAAAGTAACTTACTTGAATTTTCTCAAAGTTGATGGATTTCAAATCTTTTTGAGTCTACGCGATCCTAGCGACGATCTAAACACGTTTCATGTTTTAAGAAATGAGAGAAGATGAGAGGAAGGAGGAGAAAATGAAGAGAGAAGAAGAGAAGAGAAAATGTTTACCTTTTGAGAGAGAGAGAGAAGAGTGCTGAGAGATGGGAGGGAGGAGTGTGAGGGAGATGGAGGTGAGGGAAGGTGTAGGGAGGGAGTAGGGGGTTTATTTTAAAAACTTACACTTAGGCCCCCTCTCTCACACTACACACACAAACACTACACTCCCTACTAACAATTAAGACTCAACACTTCCACACTAGCCCAAATAACTCGAATAAAATGCTAGGCACAAATATTATAACACATAAAATGCACACAAAATATTTAAATAAATAGTAATTTAAATAAATAAATAAGCAAATAATTAAATAAAAATCATTTAATTACTAATAAAATAGAGCCTATATTTCGGGTCGTGACAGAGAAGCTTCACTGGCCTCACATTTTATTTAAGACACTGCGTGAGCAAATTGATAAATTTGTGAAGAACAAAAGTGATGGAAAGACCCGATTCCGCTCACACTGCCTTCTTCTCACAAAACTTTTTCTAACTTACCCTGAGTTAGTTAAGTTTTTGAATGAGAATCCTGAGTACAAGATCAATGATGTTCCAATGTTTGGTAAAGCAAACTTGGACCTCAAGAAGCGCAGAAAGAAGCCTACGAAGCGCGCCAAGGGAATTCAAATCAAGACTGTTGAAGGCTTAGTTGATGAAGACACAGAGTCAGATGATGCGCCTGTCCTTAAAAGTGCACCATTAATAAAAAGTGCAGTGAAGGCAAGTGCTAGACAAAGCGCTGATCCCGTGCCAGGCGCAGATAAAAGCAAAGGAAAAAGAGTGGTTGATGACCCTCCTCGAGCGCCTATCAAACGTACTAGATTTGAAACTGATGAATAACGAGATCTAAGGCTAGCGCAGGAAGCCAGCAGGCTTGAGGCTCAAAGAAAAAGAGATGAAGATTTTCAAGCCAAACAAGCTGCTGAGTCAGAAAAGTTAGAGCGCATGAAAGGCGCTGGATCAAGCGCTGATATTGAGAAAGGACCTTCTGTTCCCGCGCCTACTCAACGCGCCCCCACTCCCCGTGCGCCCTCATTCAAATTTCAACCGACCAATGTGTCAAGGGTACAACTCCTCTCTGATTTCTTCGGCGATGACATTTCAGACATAGAGGAACCAGTTCAGGGGGAGCAAGAGACCTTCCCTCAGCGTACTCCTTCTCCAGTTGCGCCTCCACCTGGACCAGATCAGATCACAACAGAAACTGTTGATGTTGAAACAGTTATTGTTGAAACTGTTGATGTTGAAACTGAAAATGAATCTGAGTCTCCTACTCATTCACCTCCTCTTGCGCCTCCTTCACCTATTGCTCCCCTTCAAGATGATGCGCCACTCTCTACCCCTGCGCCTCCTCCTTCTGCTCCTGATTTGAGCGAGGTACTTTCCATTCTTCATTCTTTACAGCAGGGGCAAGCAAACTTAGAGCAAGGACAGACTCATATAAAGTCTCAATTTGAGCTTCTTACTTCCTTACTCACTGATCAATCTGAAGAGATCGCTGCCATTAAGGGGGAGATGAACTCTCTCAAGGACAAACTTTCTGCTCCTTCTCCTCCTCCGGCGCAGACTCAGGTTCAAGCTCATACTGATCAGGCGCAAACCACCGCTTCTGCGCCTACTTTCATACCTCAGTCTGCTGCGTCTCAATCCAACATGAACGTGCTAGTATCTAAGTTGGATGTCTTGAAAGAATTGGTCGTCACTCATTTCACTGCTGCTCACTCAAGCTCTGACAGACGCGCCGAACATATTTCTTCCGATATTATCACGGCTCAAAATGCCATTGAAGCTCACATTCAAATCTTAGAAGAAAATATTTCACAGCAGCAGCAAATCACTCAGCGTTCCATTGATGAATACCAAAACATCAATGTGAATCACTTGAGTTACATTAGAGACGGTATCACTGCCACTCACTCCAGTGTCACTGACACTCAAGGGTTAGCGAACCGTAGTCATCAGCTCGCAAAACAAATTCAGCGTTCTGTTTCAGAGATCGTTGAAGGATTGAAAGAAGATGATGCGCCTCCCAACCCTTAAGTTTTTTTTTATTGCAAGTCATTAGAACCTTTTTGTAATAGAATCAATCTTTTGTGATAGTGATTTTGTGCTTACTTGTTTTAGCACCTTTTGTTTTTGTTCTATTCAAAACTTGTAATTTGTAACTCTTACACCCCAAGTTTTAATGAGAACAATGCATCACTTATTATCAAACCTTGTTCACTCAAACTCCTTGTTTGTAGAACAATGAATATTGTTTAAATTCATAATGCATCATATTGAATTGTTTCATACTTTCATGCATTAAGTTTAAACTTGGTTTAAACACATTTCAAAACTAAAAATCATATATCATTTTGAATGTGTTAAACTGTTGTTTCTATCTTTCAATATGTAACTCTTTATTCTTATTGGAATAGATTAGAAATCTATATTTTGGACTAGTGTGTGCATTAACTTGAGACATGAATTACCAATTTCATTCATTTGGACATGTCTTTATCAAGTATAATGTTTGTCCTTGATATAGTAGGTAATGGCATCAATCAAATAGGGGGAGATTGTTGGGTATGCCCACACATATCTTAGTTTTAATGTAATAGGATTTATTAGATTCGATTGATCCATCACCTAAGTTTTATTTCATAGACTTTAGACCCACATGTAAAAAGTATTTATACTTCATTTTTTAAGTTGTCCATTGTTATAGAATAGGCTTAGAAATAGGGCAAGAAGATCAAGTTTCAAAAAATTCACTCAGTGAGTTTGAGCCGCGCATATGCGCCTCCTGCGCCACGCGCCACGCGCCTTCTACATTCGCGCCATGCGCCTCTCAGAAACGCGCACAAGGATTTCTTCATAAGCTATGTTACGCGCCTCTGCGCCCCTTGATTTAGGCGCACGCTTCTGTGCGCCTCTTGGCTCAATACGCCTCTTGGCTCAAACGCGCCTCAAAGTGTTTATTCAACACTCAGTGATTTATTGAAGACTCGAAGACTTGAAGAGAATTCAAATTACGCCAATGATCCAACGGTGGTTAAAAGATGCATATGCGCCTAATCTGTTGACACGTGTCCATAACGGTCCACTTTTATGTTGAGTGTCAAAATGGCCATAATATATGCATGCTCCAATCAACGAGCGACAGCTCATCTTATCCACAAGGATTTCCAACGGCTAGTTTTTTGAAGTTCACTATAAATACCCCATAACTTCAACATTTTGAAGTTGCTGAGTTTTGCTAAGAATTTCAAGAATTTCTCTCTCTAAGCATTTGTTGAAGATTTGAAGATTGCCTTCGTTTTTCCAGATTTCTCAAGAACATCTTCATAACTTCATCCTTAGCCCAAATCTTCAAGCTATAACACTTTAGTTTCTTGTGCTCTCCATCTCAAAGATCTAAAGAGCCTTGATACTAAGAACACACACGCACCTCTTTAAGATTAATCATTTAGATTCTTCTTTAAGAGATACACCGGTTATTGTTTTGGATTTGTTCTTTCATAGTTATAGATCTTGAGTTAGTGTATTAGCTCAAACATTGTAATTTGTAACACTCACTCATTATATAAGATTTCCATTAGAAATCCAAGACTAACCATCTTGGTAGAGGACGTAGATCTTTCATTGATCGAACCTCTCCAAATAGCTTGTGTTATTATCTTGTTATTTCTTTCAAGTTATTATTTTCACTCACTACTTGCTTGTTTACTCATTGTAGATTGATTGAACTGAATTGTGTAGTGTTGTTATATCATTTGCCTTAGTTCCTTATTTCAACCACTTTGAGCCAAAATACTTAGAGTGTGTGTGTGCGCCCCTTTATCACTTTGCGCCTATTTTCATTACTAAATTCCGCTGTGCATTTCACTCACTCACTTAGGCGCATCTCATAACGCTTACTTGATAAAGTGCGCATTTGCAATTGAGTTTTTCAAGGGTACGAAAAGAATATTAAAACAGCTATTCACCCCCCCCTCTAGCTATTTTTCATACCCTTGTTGCCCTTTGGGACCAACAGTTCCTCTAAAACATAAGTGGCGACTCTACATGCAAAACACAAATAGACATCCTAGGATAACTCACCGCTCTAGCCAAGTCGTGGTTTTCTCGGGGTATCTATACTGGCGAGCTGGGGATGTTTGAGGGTTAAACTTGCATTTCTGTTCAAAGTCTACATTTTTTTGGGCATTCTGGTCTCTGATGGGGGAAGCGTGCGCCTTTGGCCTTCTTGGCCTAAGGCGTGCGCGGCCCACATCAAGGACCAGAGTCGCCCGCTTCTTAATGTTCTTCCTATTTTTCTTCTTTCTTCTACACTAATCATTTCTGCAGGGGTCACAATGTATATTCAGGAACAGGGCAATCCCCTGAGTCCAAAGTCTGACAATCTGACAGGTTTACCCAGAAGCGGGCGACTCCCATAGACTCTGCGCCATGCGCGCGCATCCCACAACACAGGCCAGAGGCGCGCGCTTCTGGGTTCTTTTCTAGAACAGGGACAGTTTCAGAACAGAGCAGAATATTGGGGTGTGGGCACAGTTTCCTGCATCAGACTTGATTTGGACCTTTGGATTGTTTTACTTTTGTGTTTTGTTTTATCAGTCACACGGGTGATTCGAGAGTTGTAAATTATATACTTATTTGCTTTTCTTTCATAAAAAAAAAAAAAAGTAAAAAAAATGTTTTGTCACATGTTGGACCTCACACTACGTGCACAAATTCTTATAAATTGCTCACTATCGAGTCGCACAAGTTCATAACATCAAACCCGTCGAGCCCCATCCTAGAGAGTTTCAAGCTCCACCCGACCTTGACTCTCTCGAAGCGGTAAACCTCAGCCTGTGGCGTACTTCATGACTACATGCCGGGGGTGACCTTAAGCCTCTCATTAGCCGAGTACAAGCCAACACAATTCTAGTTAGGGTCTAACACTCCGTGACTAAGTCGGTTTTCATGTTTCGATATTTCCCTAAACTAATGTCTTTAAATCATACATGCCAAGTGGTTATCATGGACGAAATAAAACTCCGTCCCCAAGTGGTTATAATGGACGAAAATAAAAATCCGTCCCCACATGTATGCTTTACTACATTAATTTAGTTTAATCCCGACATATGTAGGAATCACAAGCGTGGTGGAATCCGATGAGTATATGGGACCGCGGGAAGGTCTATATACTAGTGTGACGATTCCACTATTTTCTTAGAAACCCCAAAAGGGACTCCGTTCCTCCGACTTATAAAAAAAGAGTCTTTTCTTTATGTGGTTTGACTCGTGTGCCCACTGTGTGTTTTAAACCTCTTCATGGATCGAAAGTGTTACTCAAGACTGACAAGGGCCTCTTCTGCAATTTAGGTCCAATTGGTACTTACCGAGTCTACCGTGATTTAGCAAACCGGTAAGTTCATGAATTGATCACTCCAACAGCTCCGACAACATCAATGGCCAGTGGCTCCAACACCGATAACACCATGTCTCTTGAACAACTCTCACCTATGGTCCAACTTCTCCGAGAGCAAGTCTTCACTCTCAATAAGGAGGCCCAAAACAAAGACGACATTTGGCAATCCCATCTTGACAATCAAAGGGAAGCCCACGAGGCTGAGATGGACCAAATGAAAGCTAAACTCTCCAAGCTTTCAAGTGGTAAGGGTAAGGAAGACAATGAAGAGTCCGAGTGGACCAAGGGTTTGTTTGAAATCCCTTATGTTAGTGACCGTACCAAGAAAATGGGGGAACCAAGCACCGAAAACAAACACCACAAGACGGTTGACTCAATCATGGCCTACATAGACCAACGCTTCAACGGTCTCAACATGGGGAAAGGCTCCGACACAATCCTTTATCAGTCATCCATTCTCATGAGCACCATGGCCGCTCTCCCCGACAAGTTCAAAATGCCCGACATTAGCAAGTTTAAGGGCAAATCTTGTCCCATGGCTCATATTGAAACCTACATATGGGCTATGGTTCCAAAGAATGTCTCTCCTAAAGTGATGGCACAATGCTTCCCTCTTACTCTCGAGGCGGCGGCAAAGGATTAGTATGCTACTCTCCCGCTCACAATCCGTCTTGATTGGGACGCCGCCATGCTTGCCTTCAAGAGTCAATACCAAGGCAACACCACTCATCGCCCTACCAAGAAAGAGCTCGAGAACACCACCCAAAGGGACAATGAGTCCTTTATTGATTTTACAAGGAGGTGGAATGACAAGCTTGCCGAAATTGTCGAGAGGCCCAACACCAAAGAGAAAATGGACATCTTTCTCAAGTGTCTAAAGATTGATCCCCGCACCCACCTAAGTGGGGCTTGCTATTCAGATTTCTCTCAAATGTATGAGGCGGGGGTCCGAATGGATGATTTGCTCAAGGAGATTAAGAAAAGTGCTCCTAGCTTCCGTTACAAGGCCGCCTCTAACTCAACAAAAGAGGCTTCAGTCAATGCCGTCACTACTGACAAGGGGAATTACAAAAGGGTTCCTCCACCACAAGGCAAGAAGTTTCAAAATGATCATGTCTACACTCCTCTTCACGGCATGACCATCACCGAAGCCTTCGAAGCACACAAGGTAAAGGGGCAAGTCACTCCTCTCCAAGGGTTTAAGCCCAACCAAATCCGTGCCAACCATGCTCATCACATGTATTGTGACTACCACGAACATAGTGGCCATCTCACCGAGGAATGCTTTGTTCTCCGAAACGTCATCCAAGACCTCATCGACAAGAAGGAATTCATAGTTCCCAATGAGGGTGATGTCAATGTAATAGAGATAGGGGAGTTTGAGGAGACCACTCATTCAATTCCAATTGTGAATGAGGGCTCTAATGTTATAAATAAGATTGATAATTCTTGTTATTATGTGACTTGTGACTTATGACGAGGTAATGAGGGAAGTACTAGAGAATAGGAAAAAGAGGCAAGATGGGAACGTCAACATGCTAACTCGATCCGGACGAGTCATAGCAAGCAACCCCACTACTTCTGCGCCAAGATCGCAAACTCGTGAAACTCCCGAAGATCCTTTACTAGTTCAACTCAAGAAGACTCAAGCCAATATATCCATTTGGGACCTCATTGCATCTCTTGTCATCAGCAATCTCGACGACACATCAGTCTCTCCCGATACAACTCCCGAGTACCTTACTGCTATGATAGGCCACATTCATTTTGGAAATGTCATCACTTTTGCCGATATGGACCTTCCACCATTTGGGTCCGATCATAATGAGGCCATCTATCTCAAAGTGAGAGCAAGGGGGAGACCTATTTCAAGAGTCTTGGTTGACGGTGGTTCCGCACTCAACTTAATGCTCGGCAGAATAATGGGCATACTGGGGCTTAAGAGTTCAGATTTAAAGCCTTCTACTCAAGTGATCCGAGGTTACGACAGCACTGCCCGCACAGTCATGGGTATAGTAGAAATAGACATTGAATTTGGGAGCGTGGTTATGTCCGTCCTGTTTCAAGTACTCGATGTCCCCTCTTCATTCAACTTGCTCTTGGGCCGACCGTGGATACACAGTTCTAATGCTGTCCCTTCAACTCTCCATCAGTGTGTCAAGTTCAGAAATGGGGATGAAATAGTCACCGTCATGGCAGAAAACGTCACTATTCACAAAAATGGGGAACCTGTACATCAAGTTCAGCATGGGTTAGAAGACTCCACTCTCTCCGGCGTCTCAATCAACGCCATCGAAAAACAAGGGGGAAACGGATCATGGACCCTCGGTAGTCACAAAGTCCTCCGCATGATGAGGAATATAAACTACTTCCCCGGATTAGGCCTAGGGAAATAATAAACAAGGGAGAATGCAACCCGTGGAGGTCCCATTTGTCAAGAACAAGTTCAGTTTGGGATATGAGCCTTCCAAAGCTCACCACCTCCTACGTTTTCCTTTGATTCAGTTCTCCCCTTGTTGCTAGTACCCGACTTTCCCTTGCTGGTTGTAGCTAAAGCCGATCCCGAAGTAGATGGTGTCCCCAAATTCTTTATACGATTTTCTTCGCCTAAAAGAAAGTCCTTAACATCATCATACTTCAATTTATTCTTACCCGCTGAAGCATTTAACGCCGTCACCGTTCCGCTCCAACTTCCTGGTAAGGATGCTAGCAATTGACAAGCATGAACCTTATCCCCAAACGTAATATCCAACGCCGCCAATGAGTCTATAACATCTATAAACTCATCGATGTGTTTGGCTATGGATCTTCCCTCTTGCATATTGAGATTACCCATCTTGCGTATCAAATCAACCTTATTTGTAGCAGATGGAGTTTCAAATCTCTCAGTAAGATAATCCAATAGCTCCTTGGTGGTTTTCGCCTTCTTGGTAGTCTTTGCGATCCACTTTGACAAAGTAGATCAAACCACCCATAGGGCCTTCCGATCCATAAGATCCCAATCTTCCTGTTTTTCGCTTTCCGGCTTGACTCATATTAAGGGCTTATAGAGATCTTTGTTGTACAAGAGATCCTCTATTTGCATCTTCCAAAACCCATAGTTAGACCCATCAAATTTCTCCACCGCTTGTTTATCCTTGCCCATTCTTGATTGCTTGATAAACCCGAATCGCCCGATAAACCCTGATCGTTCAACCGGAGCTCTTGATACCGGTTGTTGTGGAATAAGCCCTCCAACACCCAAGCAAATCGCAAGAAATCACCGCACCACAAACATGCACAAATAAATAATAAAGCAAAGCAAAAGACAAAAGAACACAAAAAATTATTTACCCAGTTCGTCAATATATTTGACTACGTCTGGGGGCACTACCAAGCCAGGATCTTGCACTATAATATGTTAAATATGAGTTACAATGAGTTATGGGGTGGAACCCTGCTTATATAGCAAACTTAGAATAATGACCAAATCCTAGTCAAAGAAGGAAACCTAAAATCAAACAGTTTTGGCCAACCCAGTTTACCCGACACTTTGTGCGGCCGCTCACTATGGCATGTGCGGTCGCCCACCTTTGTCACTGGTGACCCTATTCCGGCCAGATTACTTGGGCAGTCGCTCGCCCCTATTTTGGGCGGCCGCCCACACTGCCAGTGCTGTTTCTTGATTTTCTTCCATCGTCTTTGATTGCTAGTCCAGTTGGTCCTCTATTCCAACAGTGTGCAGCAATCTGAGCTTTGTTAATGCTGTAAGCAATTGTTTCCTTTTTATTCTGCGTTTATTTTTAATTCTGGTTGAACTGCTATATGAAAAGGCCCATCATTTATTCTTCATTTCTTTTTATTCTGCAATGACCATTTCTTTTTATTCAGCTATATCAGCTCTTTTGACATGTAGTAGGGAGTCTTTCACTGAAAGAAAGAGTCACGTGGCTCTTTTAATGCTTATAATTCTAATTGAAGCTAAAAGTTGAACCACAATGCCAAGTCTGTTGGGGAATTGGGGGGATCTCCACATCCACTAGCCCATACTAGCAGTCATCAACATGGAGAAAATATTCAACACATGAAATAATAATATGAAAGAACAAGAACACCATGATTTGTTAACCCGGTTCACCACCCCCACGTGGCTATATCCGGAGGCCCCAAGCTAGGATATCACTATAATAATATGTTGATTGTTACAGTTTACACATACACTTACACAGATCTAGTATGTATACTCTCCCATGAACAACCATCTCCTACATATTTTTATCTCTCCCCATGAACACACAAACATGATCATGGCCGGGTTGTAGGATCGCCCCACATGGCTCTCCTAGGCACCCGACCCCCTCCTAGACACTATTTTGTGCTCTCTCTTGATATCCTATTTCTCTTTTCTTGGGTACAAATATTATGGTGGTAGTCACAATATATATATAGGGATACAAAACCTATTCCTGACTAAAACCTAATTTACCCGGAGTCCTTGAGACGGAAGGAGTATAATACTTCTTCTCCAAGTATTATGGCTTTAGGAAACTGGATGAGAAAAGGAAACCAATTCCTTTACTCCCACTCCATGCCAAATTTCCTGCAGTCCGCCACGCCAGGCGCCCGCCTGTATTGATTTTCTACCGGCCAAACTTTCTGCCTTCATCAGGCGTCCGCCTGGTCCTTACCAGGCACCCGCTCGGTCCCGGTTTCGACTTCTCTCCTCCGCGGTTTTGACCTTCACCTTGGTTTTGACTTCAATCCCAACAATCTCCCACCTGGAGACATAAACCACCATTGTGACATACTCCATCAAACTCCCACCAGAGAATGAACCACCAAATATTTTTCACAACCATTGTAACACCAAGCTCCTCCTTGATGATGATAAGCCTCCACGCACATCCACCATGAGCCTCCACGCCCAAGTAATAAGGCGAGTTGAAACAAGCGATGCTTCAACCTCTCCGTGTTAGATCTTTCTTGCCTCCCCAAATCAACTTCTACCTTGATTTCTTTGCAAGACTAACTTTGCCTTCTCCCTCCTAGATCCACTCCCCTTGCAATGCTCCCCATGAAACTCGGACACACCTTGCTTCTTGCATTGTCTTCTTGTGGTCTTTTCTCGCTTTCTGTTAGGTACTTGTGACTGTCTCCTTGCTGATCAGCTACACATTGTCACCTCTCCACCCTAACACACCGTTTATTGATGTCTCTCCCTTTTTATACACCAATAGGCCCGTCTTTACGCCTCTTGCTCCCACCAGGAATGAAATTGATGTTGTCGGTAGAGTACAACATCCTCCTAACCCCCATCCGTCGTTTGTGAGAAGTCCTCCTCTTCTCACGGGGTCAAACTGGCTTATACCACTCACCTTTGCATCGTTGGTTGCTTACGCAAGTGCCTGATGCAATCCTCCTTTCTTTCATATTTTTCTCCAACTACCTTGACTGCCCCAAGATCCCTTGAACACCTCCAGATCCATCTTGATCTCTGCATCTCCAAATTCCACATCGAATTTCTGCAGATCTCAAAAGAAACAAACAAATTTTTCGGAATTTCTGATCTTCCGCACTATTGTTGACCTATTTGACACGTGTCTTGCTTCAACCATAAACCCTAGAAGCTCTCAGATCCCTGCACGTCTTCCACATGAAGAATCTGCATAGCACAAAATCTGCACGTGCGCTCCACCAAGCCTGCACGTGCATTGCACAAATTCTGCACGTGCGTTTCACGAAAATATGTTGTCGCTTTTCTTCACCCTAGATCTCCCCTAGATCTCGAATCAAAGCTCTGATACCAGTTATTGGGGAATTGGGGGGATCTCCACATCCACTAGCCCATACTAGCAGTCATCAACATGGAGAAAATATTCAACACATGAAATAATAATATGAAAGAACAAGAACACCATGATTTGTTAACCCGGTTCACCACCCCCACGTGGCTATATCCGGAGGCCCCAAGCCAGGATATTACTATAATAATATATTGATTGTTACAGTTTACACATACACTTACACAGATCTAGTATGTATACTCTCCCATGAACAACCATCTCCTACATATTATTATCTCTCCCCATGAACAAACAAACATGATCATGTCCGGGTTGTAGGATCGCCCCACATGGCTCTCCTAGGCACCCGGCCACCTCCTAGACACTATTTTGTGCTCTCTCTTGATATCCTATTTCTCTTCTCTTGGGTACAAATATTATGGTGGTAGTCACAATATATATATAGGGATACAAAACATATTCCTGATCAAAACCTAATTTACCCGGAGTCCTTGAGACGGAAGGAGTATAATACTTCCTCTCCAAGTATTATGGCTTTAGGAAACTGGTTGAGAAAAGGAAACCAATTCCTTTACTCCCACTCCACGCCAAATTTCCTGCAGTCCGCCACGCCATGCGCCCGCCTGCCCCTGACCAGGCGCCCGCCTGTATTGATTTTCTGCCGGCCAAACTTTCTGCCTTCATCAGGGGTTCGCCTGGTCCTTACCAGGCGTCCGCTCGGTCCCGGTTTCAGCTCCTCTCCTCCGCGGTTTTGACCTTCACCTTGGTATTGACTCCAATCCCAACAAAGTCATCCGATTCGCTGATGAGAACTAAAAGATTATAGCTGTATTGTGTGACCAAAATAAGGACTAGGTGATAACCATGTTAAAGACAAGCTGGATGATAGAATGTGAAAACGGCTTTAGCATGTCCTAGGTAGCATCATTAATTGTTAATTTCATTAACATCTTGAAAACTTGACCAAATATCAAGGTTCATGGAGCAGCTTAAAAACACAAAAGCAAAATTTGATTTTGTTCGGAAAAACTTTTTAGTATTCCTGGCTGTTGGAGGGTATGATAAAAATAATACCCCAATAGATTCATATAAAGGCACTGATTGTTGATGTACTGTTACTGGATTCCCTTAAACTATACTCCCTCCGTCTCAAAATGATCAGTTTGAGATGGAGGGAATAAATGTCTCATTTGGCTTGTCTTCTTTTTACGGTTCAATTACTCCCTCCGTCCCAAAACAATAACTCACTCCGTCTCGGAGTAAGAGTCCTACCCCTCATTTGCATGCTTATTAATAAATATTGGAAGTGATGTAAATGTTGTGAGTGTAAAAGTAAAGTAGGAGAGAGAATGAGTGGAAGAGAATAGTGAATTGATTGGTGTTGTGAGTATAAAAGTAAAATAGGAGAGAGAATGATTGGGGTGAATAGTAAAGATTCTTTGTCATTTTAGGAATATGACTCTTACTCTGGGACGTACCAAAATGGAAAGTAGGACTCTTACTCTGGGACGGAGGGAGTAATTATTTTTCTTGCAGTTGTGGTAGCATTTGATTCTCTTTCGAAAGTTGTAAGCATGAAAGTCACGTCTTTATTGATGCTTTTATTTTGTATTCTTGCAGCCTTACAAGAATTTTGAAGAATGGAACTTGATGGAAGTATTGAACTGGACTATGATTTTGGACAGTGGATAATGGATGATAGTACTATATGTAACTTTTTTTTCAAAAGCAAACTACCATTACCATTAGATTAAGGGTAAAAGCACAAAAATATGAGTAGGCTCTCTACAAATATCAGAGGCTCAACCCAAGTATTATCATCCATTACAATGGCAGTTATAAATACATAAAAAATGTAAGAAAAAGATGACAAAAGTGGATGTTCATGCATAAAGTTGTACTAGCATTCTTGATCTTCCACCTTGTATCTCTAGTAACATTACCCTGAAATGCACAGATGCCTCTCCAAGCGTAACTTGGATACTGCCATATATCGGCATTCACAAAATCCCCCATCGGTAAATATTTAGCGTTGAAAACTCTATCATTTAAGGCTTCTGGGTTAGCAATAAATTGC
Organism: Campanula takesimana; assembly: GCA_026119855.1. Taxonomy (NCBI): domain Eukaryota; kingdom Viridiplantae; phylum Streptophyta; class Magnoliopsida; order Asterales; family Campanulaceae; genus Campanula; species Campanula takesimana. The sequence goes on from JAOWBW010000256.1 coordinate 669,615, forward strand.
CAACCGAACTTTCCAAGCAATGCTATTATCCTCCACTTACGATTCAACAATGATGATCGGAAAACAAAACAAAAGAACAAGGCTCCCACAATGGAGAGAATGCAAAGGCTCCCACAACGGAGAGAATACAATAAATCAAACATCATTTCAACAATCTTCCTCTTCACTTATTCAAAAACTAAAACGAAAAATCTAAAAAAAACAAAAAATAGAAAACAACCAGATCTGGAAGTAGATTTAGAAAGAGAACTCTGTCTAAATCTAAATCCAAATCTGGATTAAAGAGAGAAATTAATCTGTAACTTAAGATTACAGACCGTGGTATATGTAATTTACAGTTCTTGCTAGTGCTTAGTGCCAAATGGTATAGTATGGTTCAAACCGCGGGTAAAATCAGACCGTGGTTCAAACCGAGCCGAGCCGAACCGTGATGGTTTAACTCAGCTCGGCTTGGATTATTTTGTGGTTCAGCTCGGTTTGGGATTTCTCCAAACCGATGTATAGCGGTTTGGCTTCTAAATTACCCCAAACCGAGCTAAACCGAACCATTTCCACCCCTAATATTTATAATCATATACTCCCTCTGTCCCGCTCGACTTAGGACGATTTTCCATTTTGGGCGTCCCACTCGACTTAGGACGGCCCAAAATGGAAAGGTTATACTACTTTTTAATTTAATAGGACCCACTTGTCATACTCACAACAACAATCTTTTTATTATTCCTCCCATTCATTCTCGCTCATACTTTACTTTTTATACTCATAACACTTCCTCCACTCATTATCTTTCCTCTTAAAATAATAGTTTTCCTTAATCTCCGTGTCGGAACCAAAAATCCTAAGTCGGGCGGGACGGAGGGAGTATGAATTACATAATTTTTTAAATTTTATGTGGCTAACTAAATTAATTTGAAATTATTTTAAAAAACTTTTTTAATAACAGGAAAAAAATAGAAAAAATATATAGAAATATTATGTATCTGGGGACTGAAAGAGTAGATCAATTAGACATTCAGACATCATTTGCACAAAAAGGGTCTGTGTAGCCCACCGTCCACAAAAGTAGGAGGCCAATGTGTTGGCAGTGAAAAGCTTTGACTGGAAAAAAGTTTGACTTTATCAAAATTGTAAACGCATTATTTTTCCTCTTGTTTACCATTACTCTTTTACACCCGACATTTCTTTTGACCAATCGCCACCTCTCATACAACTTTTTTTTTTTACAAAGGTTTTATGAATAGAGATCCAACTTTTCTCCTTCTATAACACCTTATTTTGTCTCCTGTCTTTAATCCCAAATCACCATTCTGCCTTCTTTCTTCTTTCTTCTCTCAATCTATCGGTTTCTTCCACCTTTCTCTCCTTCATTTTGTACTTGTATGAGCTTTGCCTTTCTTGGCTTTGTATTTTAGCCTTGTTATTGACATATAACCACCTTTTCATCGGTATGCTCTCCCCTCCCTTGGTTGATTTAACATTTACATCTTAAACATTTTCATTCGGGGTTATAAATTTTTTGACGCGTTCATAGAAAAAGTTTCTTGGGGGTTCAATCAAGTTTATATTTTGTTTTTTGTTTTGTATTAGCAAATGAATCCCTATTGGGTTTTTGTTTAATTTGTGCTGAAAAAACTTCGTAGAAATATTTTATTAGCGCGTGAGGGGGGGGGGGGTGGTTTACAATTTGATTATACATTTTGTATAGGCAAATGAATCCCTTTTATGTTTTTGTTTAATTCCGCAGACCAGATATAGATAATCTTTAGCTTTATGTTTCAGTTATCATATTTTTGAAATTTAGAGTTGGAAAGAGGAATTCATTTGTAGGCTATAATGAACTTGTGATTATTTTTTTTTTACTTTTTTTTTTGCAATTAAAATTATAAAAATTCACTTTAAGTTTAGTTTTCAAACAATGTGTTATCAATTCTTGCATAGTTGCATGGTATTTTCCTTGTATTTGTGAAGTTCTAATCCTTGTGTATGCCATAATTTCCTTTTGCAGTTTGAAGAATGAAGAATAAAGTTTATTCCCCGTACTTTGATCCCGAGTTCGACACTCTTGCAGAAAGGGTAAACGGTCCATCGTAAGTAGTTATTTCTCAAACTTTATGATGTTTCATTCTTCAAGAGAGTGTTTTTTTTTTTTTTTTTTTTTTTTTTTTTAATGAACTTCATTATTCAAAATGGTTCCTCTGCCTGCAGATGCAGCGTTACCATTGACAATGAAAGCTTGGATGATTATACTGTGGTAAAGGTGAGAGGAATTTAAATTTCTAGCTGTCATGAGTGCACAAGATATAGATTTACAGATTACAAAATTAAAAAAATGTGATTTTTTTAAAAATTAATATATGTAGATAGACAGTGTGAACAAGCAAGGTCTGCTCCTAGAAGTGGTGCAGATATTGACTGATATGAACCTCACAATCTTGAAAGGCTACATATCGTGTGACGTTGGATCATGGTTCATGGATGGTACATTTCCTTACCGATTTCTATGAACATTTGCTCTCTGCTTGACCTCATCTTGAGTGCAAACAAATCAAATCACCTTATTGCCTACATTTATAGACAAAAGAAGTCAAAATGATTGCTTATTATGGATCTCTTTATGTTCAATTGCAGTTTTTCATGTTAAAGATGAGCATGGTAAAAAGATTACTGACCAGACAGTTATCAACTACATCCAGAAGGTATAAAATCTTAATAAAACAATACATATTGTGTTTTTTGAAAACTCCAATTTCATGTATTAGATTTGGAAGAACAAAATGACTTCTTTTTTGAAAACTCCAATTTCATGTATTAGATTTGGAAGAACAAAATGACTTCCGCAGACTTTAATTTGTGTAGGGACCGTGACCACCACCACCACTCTCCACATTAGTATGATATTTTCCGCTTTGGGCCTAGCCCGCACGGATTTGTTTTTGAGCATTCCCCAAAAGGCCTCATAATAATGAAGTGGGTGGGTGCTCTTATATACCTTGCAATTGTTTGCTCAATTGCCGATGTGGGACTTTGGGTTGCACCCCAACAATTTGCTCTTCCAAATCCAGTTACAAAGCTTGGAATTGAGTTTTCAAAAGCACTCGTGACAAAATCATGAAAATTTAATGGAATATAAACACATAATGACATCTCACACGATTTCCCTCTTATTTAGAGCATAATTGTATATAATATTCGTTTTTCTAACGTATCATAGAATGCAGTCAATAGGTACACAAAGATTGCCTCCCCGAAAAATGAAGGCTGAAAGTGGCAAGTTATTTGAACCCACAGCCATTGAGATGACGGCCACGGACAGACCGGGCCTATTTTCAGAGATATCAGCAGCCTTAGCTGACCTCCAATGTAACATAGTGGAAGCCCATGCGTGGAGCCACAACGATCGTTTGGCTTGTGTTGCCTACTTATCCGACCAATCTCCTGACATGCCTATCAATGACCTCCGCCTGGCCTCCATCGAGCAGCACCTCAGCCGTGTTTTGCGGGCCAGCAATGAACGGAACCCGAGTCATAATTACACCAACCCACAAGAAGTGAAGACTTCTGGCTTATGTGGAGGGGACGGAAATATTACTATGGTGGAAAGTGTTGGAATCAGAATACTGGATTTATGAGGAGGATGAAACTAGGCAAGGTCTGAAGCACATGTATCAGACAAGAAAAAGAAAGGAGTATGAGCAGAATATATCTTGAAGGCTCTTTATTTTACTCCACACACATCAAACTTGAGATTACATGGTTATTTATAATGCTTGATAATACATCAGTTCAGTCCCCTAAACTCCTTAATTAATTGCTGATGCATGAACTACTATATTAACTGAACAGAAGATAAATATGAACTACTATCTGATACATGAACTAGGACTTGTACTTAGTACTAAATTCATGTTTACCTTCAACACCCTCCTTTAAACATGACATTTACCAACACCCAGCAAGCTTCTTAACTCCATGAAAACACTGTACTTGAGAGCTTTCGTGAATATATCAGCAACTTGGTCTTGAGACTTCACATAATTTAGCTTCACCACCTTCTTCGCAACACATTCTCGAACAAAATGAAATCTGGTATCTATGTGCTTGCTACGTTCATGGAACAGCGGGTTCTTGGCTAAAGCAATGGCAGATTTGTTATCCACATTAACTTCAGTCGGCTCCATCTGTTCAAAAAAAGCTCTCCCAACAGCCACCTCAACCATATAGCTTGAGTTACACATGAACTGAGAGCCACATATTCTGCTTCGCACGTTGACAAAGTAACAATTGGTTGCTTCTTTGAGCTCCAAGTAAAAGCAGTATCACCCATGTAGAACACAAACCCTGTAGTACTCACACGGTCGTCTACGTCTCCGGCCCAATCGCTATCACTAAAACCTCTAAGCCTGAAATCATCAGAGGCTGAATAAAACAACCCAAAATTGAGAGTACCTTTGATGTAGCGCAAAATTCTCTTTGCAGCCTTTAGATGCGTCACCGTTGGAGCCTCCATATAACGACTAACAAGTCCAACTCCAAATAGAATATCAGGCCTTGTGGATGTTAAGTATCTCAGGCTTCCAATCAAACTCCGAAACAAAGTAGAATCCACCTTGCCACTATCATCATACTTGGACAATTTTATACCACTTTCAACTGGAGTATTGACTGGATTGCAATTTCTCATGCTGAACTTTTTCAAGACTTCTTTTGCGTAATTCTCTTGTGAAACAAAAATTCCTTCCTCTGTTTGCTTCACTTCTATCCCAAGATAATAGGACATAAGTCCTAAATCTGTCATCTCAAACTCATGATTCATTGCTCTCTTGAACTCTTCAAACATCTCTGAGTTATTACCTGTGAAGATTAAGTCATCTACGTACAAGCAAACAATCAAAATGTTGCTTCCATTTACCTTTACATAGAGAGCATGTTCATATGGGCACTTCATAAATCCATTGTCTTGGAAATATTTGTCAATTCTGCAATTCCAAGATCTTGGAGCTTGTTTCAACCCGTAAAGAGCCTTCTTCAATTTAAGAACCTTGCCTTCACTTCCTTTCAAAACATAGCCTTGAGGTTGCTCTACGTACACCTCTTCTTCAAGATTGCCATTGAGGAATGCTGATTTTACGTCCATTTGGAAAATCTTCCACTTATTTTGCGCTGCCAAAGAAATGAGCAGCCTTACAGTCTCCAAACGAGCTACCGGGGCAAAGACTTCTTCGTAATCAATCCCTTGACGTTGCTTGTAGCCTTTCACCACGAGCCTCGCCTTGTATCTTTCTACTTCTCCTCTTGCATTTTTCTTTGTTTTATACACCCACTTAACTCCAATCGCAGCATGTCCTTTTGGAAGTGTTGACAACTCCCATGTGTTATTTTTCTCAATGGCTCTTATTTCTTCATTCATTGCCTCTCTCCACCTTTCATCTCCAATAGCTTCATCAAAACTAATTGGTTCTGCATCTGCAAACAAACAGAGAAAATTATTATTATTTATCATTTCAGTTTCTCCATATATATCTGAAAGTCTTCTTGTTCGCAAAGGCCTTTCATCACTTGAGCTTCCTTCAGGCGAAATTGCTTCGTTGCGAACAGAATTTGTTGAAGGGATGTTACTATCTCCACCACGATGTGGTGATGGTGGGGGAGTATTAACATCTTGGTTGTCTTCATTATCTTCCTCATCATTAAAAAATGGAAGAAAATCATATCTTTCTTCATTAATTTGCCAATCCCAGGTCGCTTCCTCATCGAATTCAACATCTCTACTAATAAGTACCTTCCGTTCAATTGGGTCATAGAGTTTGTACCCTTTTGTTCTTGAATCATACCCAATGAACACACATTTCTTGCTCTTGTCATCAAGCTTGGTCCGCTTCTCATCCGAAACATGGACATATGCTACGCATCCAAATACCTTTAAATGAGAGACAGACGGTTTTCTCCCGCCCCACACTTCAAGTGGAGTATTGTCTTCAAGAGCTCTTGTTGTACACCTGTTTAACAAATAAACAGCACTTTCAACAGCTTGTGCCCAAAATTCCTTCGGCATCTTTTTTGTCTTCAACATGCTTCTGGTCATGTTCAGCACGGTCCGGTTTTTTCTTTCAACTACTCCGTTCTGCTGCGGTGACCTCGGAGCTGTTAAGAACCGGCGAAGCCCGTTGACATCACAAAAATCTTGAAAGTCTCTTGAAGTGAACTCGCCTCCTCTATCAGATCTTAGGGCCTGAATTTTAAGACCACTCTCATTTTCTACAAGTGCTTTAAAATTCTGAAAACATTTGAACGCCTCGGATTTTTCTTTTAGAAAGTATACCCATGCTTTTCTACTAAAATCATCAATAAACAACTGAAAATACCTGTTTTTACCAAAAGAAATTGGAGTGATTGGTCCGCACAAATCAGTATGAACCAGTTGGAGAGGCCTTGAAGCTCTTGAGAACGACTCTTTCGGAAAGCTTTTTCTTGATTGCTTACCGAAAAGACAACCTTCACAAAGATGATTAGAGTGATCAATAGGAGGCAGCCCTTTTACCATTCCTTTTCTCGCCATCATTTTGAGTCCACCAAAATTCATGTGCCCAAATCTTAAGTGCCACAACCACGAAGGGTCTTTGTAACAAGATGCTAAACATTTAGCCATGCCGATTTGAATGGGCAACAAAAACAGACGATTCTGTGCCATGGGTACCTTCGCAATTAAATTCCCTGCACCATCCTTCAAGTACAAGCTGCAACCTTTTGTGAAAAAAGAATAACCCTTTTCCAGAAATTGACCCATGCTCAAAATATTACATTTCATGTCTGGAGCATAGTAAACATTTGAAATAAACTGATGACTCCCATCCTTTAAACGAATTAAAATTTTACCTTTTCCCCTGACAACAATTTTGGAGGAATCTCCAAAAGAAATGCTTCCATGAATTTTCTCATCAAGCTCCACGAACATGTCTTTGCTGCCACACATGTGATTGCTTGCTCCGGTATCAAGGTACCAAGAGTGCTTCTCACTTTGTTTCACATCTTTATAGGCTATCAACAGAGTGGACTCCTCTTCACCATTACTCTCATGAGAAAAATTAGCCTTTAAATCTTCTTTACTGTCACTTTTGCACTCCCATGCATAATGTCCAAAATCATGACAATTGTAGCATTTTACTTGTGACTTATCATACTTTCTTTGTGTCGATCTTCCTCCTCCTCTACCACGTCCTCTTGTTGGAGTAAATTGAGAGCCTCCATCTCTATTTTGGAATGAATAGTGAGCACCTCTTCCTCCTCTACCAAAACCTCGACCACGACCTTGTCCTCTTCCGCGGCCTCGACCTCGTCCTCGACCTCTATAGCTTGTATCTCTGCTCTCCTCCTTATCTTTCAAACTGAGTTTCGACTGCAACACTTGCTCCGTAGATGGTTCTTTCTTTCTTCTATTAATCTTGTCTTCATAAGCCTCCAACGAGCCACACAATTCTTCGACCGTCAAATCATCCAAGTCCTTCGACTCTTCTATGGCTGTTACAACATGATCAAACTTTTCATCAACGGATCTAAGAATTTTCTCAATCACCCTTAGATCAGGAACATCATCACCAAATCTCTTCATTTGGTTCGCAATCGCTGCGACCCTTGAGATATAATCCGACACCTTCTCGGATTCTTTCATCTGCAATGCTTCAAATTCACCCCGTAAATTTTGGAGGCGAACTTTCTTTGCCTTATCTTTTCCTTTGAACACCAGCTGTAGCATCTCCCATAATTGCTTTGCTGTGGTCGCATTGGAGATCTTCTCAAAAGTGCCTTCATCCAATGCTTGGTGAATCAGAGAAACAGCCCTCTGATCTTTCTTCTTGGTACTCTGAAGAAGATTCTTCTGTGCTTGACTTAAAGCAGCGGGATCCTCCGGAGCCTCATAACCCGTCTCAACAAGGTCCCAAACATCATGTGCGCCAAGGAGTGCCTTCATACGGATGCACCAATTATCAAACTTCTCTTTTGTAAGTGCTGGAACTTGGATAGAGAACGTGTCGTTATTAGCCATGCTCTTGATACCAATTTGTTGGAATCAGAATACTGGATTTATGAGGAGGATGAAACTAGGCAAGGTCTGAAGCACATGTATCAGACAAGAAAAAGAAAGGAGTATGAGCAGAATATATCTTGAAGGCTCTTTATTTTACTCCACACACATCAAACTTGAGATTACATGGTTATTTATAATGCTTGATAATACATCAGTTCAGTCCCCTAAACTCCTTAATTAATTGCTGATGCATGAACTACTATATTAATTGAACAGAAGATAAATATGAACTACTATCTGATACATGAACTAGGACTTGTACTTAGTACTAAATTCATGTTTACCTTCAACAGAAAGACGGTTGCATAAGCTATTATTTTCGTCTCGTGACTTTGACGTGCCCGACAATTGTTCTCATATGATGCCTTTAGAATTGGATAGTAATGACGGAGAGGAGGAAAAGGCGTGTGTGTTGATAGAGAGTTGTGAACAGAAGAAATACTCTATTGTTACTATAAAGTGTAAGGATCGACCAAGACTGATGTTTGATACTGTGTGCACGCTCACGGACATGCAGTTTGTGATTTTCCATGCGTCTATTGATTCCCATGAAGGTTACGCTTTTCTGGTAAATTACCAGTAAAAATTCAGTTTTTTCACTATGTTCATTCTTCATTTCTTCTTTCATATCATTGACCTCATTGTAACGTTATAAATATGGATTCTGATATTCATGGAGCTTAACTAATGTTTTTGTAGGAGTATTTTATAAGAAATGTTGATGGTGGTGCCCTAAAAACAGATTGTGAGAAGCAAAGAGTCATAAAATGCTTAGAGGCTGCAATGAAGCGCCGTGTTTGTGAGGTATAGACCACTCCCTAACTAAACACCAGTTTCAATCTTAGTTTTGGGACAGAGAAAACTTTTTTCTAATAATACAAACTATACTTATCAAAATTCTAATAATTTTTAATTCATTTATTCTTAATTTCAGGGAATTCGTTTAGAATTATGTGCACATGATAGAGTAGGATTGCTATCTGATATAACTAGAGTTCTGCGAGAACATGGCCTAGCTGTTATGCGAGCAGATGTCACAACACAAGGAAATAAGGCGGTGAATGCATTCTTTGTGAGAGACATATCAGGAAGCAGTATTGTAGACATGAAATTTGTTAAGTCAATAGAAAGAGAAATGGGTAGTCCGATAGATCTTGAAGTCACGAATGAGACAATCAGGATAAAGCCGAGCTCGACGGAGAAGTTGTCTCATTTTTCTATTGGAAACATGTTGAGGTCGCAGATTCAACGCTTTTCACATGGTTTTGTTCTTATAAAATCATTGATGTGAATAGGTATCCCATAATAGTTTTTTTTCTTTTTCTCAGGGGATTAATATCTATGTACATAAATAACCATACTTTAGCAAAATTGTGGATGAATAATAATACCATTGATAACTAACAGATTCATAACTATTCCAAAAACGCCCTATCCTATGTGCTTTGGGGAACTCATGTAGAAAAAGAAACAAAACTTCTCCGTATTAATACTCCATTCGTCCCAAAATGATGTTTTCCCTTTTTTTTATTTACTACCAATGAACTTTGAACAATAACTTTTTTATTTACTACCAATGAACTTTGAACAATAACTTTTGGGTAAACGAAAAATGGAGGTGTACTATTGAGTTCATTGCAATTAATGGAACGTACTAAGACTTGACATCTTAACACGTACTTTACCATCTAATTTCACAAGACTAAAATAAATAGGAATTCAAACCACAAGGTCCGGCCGGGTCAGTACCTAGGTCCGGTCGGACCTCTGAGTAAAATTCAAAAATTTTTAAATTCACAATTTGTCTCAAAATTGTTTTCCCCCGATTCAATTAGGGTTTGGTGTTCTTGGTGATCCAATCACCATGATCATCAAAACCTTGAATAAACCATTTATTCATGAATCTCTAGATTATCAAAACTTTAATCCAATCAAATTGATAACCCAAACAATTTTAAATCCACCATAATTTTTATTGCGATTGAATAGTGCGATTAAAGTTATAAAAACAAACCACATAAAACGCATAAAGCACATAAAAATCATAATCCCAATATTCAAATCATGCTAGGCACATAAACAATTTATATACACACAACATGATTATGTATTGAAATAATCAACATGAACGGGCCTCTGATACCACTATTGGATTTCCTCATAACATGCGCAGCGGAATAAATCATTTAAATTTTCATGAAACCCAAAGCTCATAGATCCATTCATATGATTAAGTCAAATAAATGCATAATGAATACTAGAATACTAATCCTTGATGCATTTGATAAACAACCTTGTTTCTTGGTGGAGACTTGAAAACTTGATCACGAACAATAGCAGGAACACGAACTTTGAAGATAATAAGTTTCACCCGCTATTGGTATCCACACCACGAACGAATATCAAGTAGCTTTTTGATATTGGTTGCTATACCAAAATTGTGAAACACGCTTTCACAATTGTATTTTGACTATATGGAATTTATGTGTTATGTTCTTGTTCTTCACTCACGAGATCTTAGAACAAGAAAAAAATCCTTCAAACTCTTTGGACGCTCTCACAAAGTTATGGACTGATTAGGGCAACTAAAGGGAGTTTTTATACTTGTTTCACCTATTCCAAATAGGTAACAAGTGACCAAACCCGCAAGAAAACGGAACAGGAAAGTCCCAGGCCGAAACCGACTAGGTCCGTTCGGGTACACAAAGGGGTCCGGCCGGATCCAAACATGGTCCGACCGGGTCCTTTAGGTGGTCCGCCCGGACCCTCCCCTTTTCCACTTTTCTCCTCTAAATTTCTAATATTCCTCAAAGGCCTTTCGACCCAAATTCCAATTAAGTCCTTTAGGATTCGTTTTATTATGTGTGACCCTATAGGATTACACTGAGTTGGCAATGGTTTCAAACAAAAACCCATAAAATATGATTAGGTTCTAGCAAACCGTCATACCTATCCAAATAGTGTAACTATATACAAGTTCGTATTCCTCATAGAACATGTCACAATCCCTTTGTCCACGATATCATTGAACACAAGTCATGGTCAACAAGTCAACTTGTATTTGTTCAATACTTTCTCGATCCCGAATATGTTGATAATCCAAATGACATTGATCCAATCAATTCACTTTAGTTTGGCCAAATATTTCATCAACATCATTCTACGAGGGGCCCAAGCTTGACATATCTCCGAAGAGGGACAAATCCATTTAGCTTATTATTCTTCCCTACGTGAATCCGATTATGCCAATCATACCCTTTATAACTTCCTGGTTAAAGGCAGCATTTGAATATGTCAAACATAATGTTCATCAAGTGGAAGACTATAATAACTTCATGTCTAAGGATTCAAATGACATAACTAATATGAGATCTATATATGACATTGAACATGACATAAATCTCATACAGCGGGTCATGTCCAGTACCTTGTTCCCAACAAGTACCCATAAGTTCAACATGATCATCCCATGATCATTTGGGCTTATACTACTACTTAACAAGTACTAGGGACAGAGATTATTATAAGTAAACATGAACAACAATAATAATCAAACATATCTTTATTAATATGAATAAAATGATAACATACACAACGTTAAACAAACGTGCCTAGGGCACCAACACTAACAATTTTTAGGTTTTCCAAAACATGTCCAATTGCCCACTAGGTTGGATGGTTAGCTCAATAGATCACTAGGTTGAATGGTAGGAGGATAACACTTGATTGTTATCCCATTCAACTGGATGAGTTTAAATACTCTCCAAGTTTGTGCTTTCTAGGCAATGTGTGATATGGTTTCCATATTCATAAAAACTCTTCATAAACCCATTTCAAGTTGCATACTTCGAGCATTAATTCTCATTCACCATAGTTTGATTTTGAGGAAATAAATATATCACATTAATCTACTCGGAAAATAGATTACTATTATGAAAATTAAATTCATTTACACAAAATGAACTCACATAGAATTTCCGATCAAAAATTGGTCAAACACCATTTTTTCCAAAACTAAAGTTCCAACAATACCCCACATGAATAAAAATTAATGCGTGCATGAATGTAGACTCTTATGAAAGTTACGTAGCTTATGGCCTTGAACATTCCCTAGTGAAATACTATCGGATATACTATCCTGCTAGTAACGCGATGCATAGAACTAGAGGTTGTACAATGTATAACAAGACAATTGTACTTACACAATAATAATTCTAACACTTTTTGTTCTCAAAATTTGTCCAATTTGGTCCTGAACCTTATGTGTTCTTAAGTGTTTATTTAGAAGAGGCCTTATTACTTCTCACTCAGATAGCTTATCTCCTATAAAGAGTATCCTTCTATACTCTACCACGTAAGCATATGAATCATTTAAAGTTTCCTCAACTTAACCTTACCACAAGTACATACACTTGGATATTCTAAGAATGGGTGTCAAACAGGTTCCAAAAGTTTCAACCAAACCTCATAACTTAGTTGTCTCATTGAACTAGGTTTTGGGATCTCCAATCCTCAAGGTTGAATGTCCAGTACAAGTTCTTTTGTTGGTAATTTTAAACTCATTCCCCTTAACAAACAATTGATATCGTGTTTATACCCTTTGATAAACGGTTCCTTTACATTATCCATCGACTTTACATAGTCAATTATGTTAACTCTATTTAAGATAAATTGTCTTATGAAATTATGTCTATTACCCGGTTAAGAATATTGTTGATTATGTTAAACATAATATTGATCTAAGGATTTAAAGATATAAGTATTCTGAGATTTATTTATGACATTTAACCATGCAATAATTTTATAACATTTATATACAATCCCTTATTTTCCAACAAGTACCCACAACTTGAATTTAAATATCCGTACACATAATCATCTCATGATTATCCATTAAACTCATGCTAGTCCTTCATAAATGACCAGGGATAGTAAGTACTATAATAAACATGTAAAAGATATAATAATTATAAACTTGTAAAATCTCTTTAATAAATGAAACCATGACATAACATAAAGGTTCTTCAAAAGAGCCCATTGCAAAACTGTTGGATATTATTCTATAGGCCCTTGAGAAAGGCCTATGCGTTATATCATAGCTTCATTGTTAAAGAGATAACAAACCCGATTATTATATCTTTTGCATGTTTATTATAATAATCATTATCCCTAGTACTTAAGAAGAACTGACATGAGTTTAATGGATAATCATATGATGATTATGGTGCATAGGACGCGGATTAAACTTGTGAGTAATTATTGGAGAACAAGGTACTAGATAGACCCGTTATGAAATTTTTGTCATGGTTAAATGTCATAATTAGATCTCATGATAGTCATACCATTTGAATCCTTAGACCTGAGATTATCATGGTCTTACACATGATGAACATTATGTTTGACATAGTCAAACGCTACCTTTAACCGGGTAGTTATAAAGGCTATGATTGGCATGATTGGATTTTTGTAGGGAAGAACAAGGTACTAGATAGACCCGTTATGAGATTTATGTCATGGTCAAATGTCATAATTAAATCTCATGATAGTCATACCATTTGAATCCTTAGACCTGAGATTATCATGGTCTTCCACATGATGAACATTATGTTTGACATAGTCAAACGCTACCTTTAACCGAGTAGTTATAAAGGCTATGATTGGCATGATCGGATTCTTTTAGGGAGGAATGATAAGTCAAGATGGGATTTGTCCCTCTCTTAAGAGAGATATCTGCTTGGTCACTCGATGAGTGAGATTGATGATAGTGTATGGCCATGCCCAAATGAATTGATGTGTTCAATGTCATTTGCTTATATCAATCTACTCGAGTCCAGTTGCATTGGAAAATATAAGTTGACGTGGAACATAACTTATGTCCAATATGATATCGTGTGACAAAAGGATTGTGATATGTTATATAAGGTAACTTTGGACTTTCAAAGTTATACTAATTGGGTAGTCATAATGGCTTGCTAGAGTCCGTTTTTGACTTACGGGTTCTGAATGGTTCGGACTCGTTGCCAACTTAGTATAATCCTATTGGGTCACACACAATAGAACGGATTGCAAAAGGTTGAAAAACAGGGATTTTCTGGACAGAAACCGTACGGCTCAAATGGTGGAGTACGGCTCCATAGGAGCCGTACAGCTACTATGCTCAATTCTGGTCAGACTGTTTTATTTTCTTGTTGTACAAGGAATCTCGATCCCAAACGAAATTAGGTCAAACCCTCATGTTTAAATTATTTATGAGATATAAAGATGTATGTGTGACTTGAGTTTTATATATGAGATATAAAATTTATGAGCATGATAGTATGAGGATTATGTAATTATTATATTGATGTGATCTATATGAATAATTGCATGTTTGGATTATCAATAAATAATTGGATTATGTGTATTGATAATTTAGATCTAATTTATGTATGTAATAAATTGTTTATTCGTGATATTGGTTAGATCTAATTAAATTCCTAATCTGTAAATTCGTGTTGGTTTAATCTGATTAATGCATGAACACGATATTTGGATTGATCGAATTTCTGAAATTCTAAAAATCTGGGATTCACCCCCGTACGGCGGGTTTGGAGGCGCACGCCTTCCATAGAGCCGTACGGCTGGTCTTGGTTTTCTGGGCAGTTTTGTTTTGTTTTCTGGTTTTCTGATTGTTTTGTAAATCGTTTACATAATTCGAATTAGAAATCGAATCTGGTTTCAGATGGCTGGTTTTCGAAACCGTGTTTCCTGAAATATGATTCAATCCAGAAAATTGCAGAAATCAGAATTCTGAAGAGTTTAGAATTGCTGTAATTTATGAAATTGATGAGACAATGAATGATCTTGAAACAAGTGACCAATCTATACAGGAATGTGGATGCCTTTTGGCTTAGTTTCGACCGTATAGATAAGTTAATTGGTCTCTTGATCTTAGTACGGGATTGTGGATAGTGTTTTATGCTCTCAATTTATAGATGTTCTGCGAAAACAAAAGTTTCAGAATTTATCCATATGAACAAAGTGCAAATTGTTTGCAAGAGAAGGAAACTAAATTTGGATTAATTCATTGCATGGACCAATGGCAGGCTTGCGCCTTGTTTCTGGGAATATGGATGAAATATCCAATCTGTAAATTGTTTACAGATAATTTAGATTCTGTCCCCATTAAGTTGTTTCATAATTAAATCACAAGATTTTGATTCTGTTAATTAATTTGATTAGTTAACATACTTCATGCAAAGACTATATTATATTATGTTTGACATAATTAAATATATGATGCATGTTTCTATGTAAATGAACCTTCATTAAAATTTTAAGTTTTATGCCACCCACTATATAAACACTTGTGAAGTACCATGATCGTTTCGATGTGGTTTATTTGCCAAAGCATGGCACATCATTCTATCATTGAGAAGCAAGATGAGGCAAAGGTTGTCTATACGTTTAAAGGGGTCAAACTTAATTAGGCTATCATAACGGTTATGGGCCTAAGACATAAGATGAGATTAAAACATGTAAGACAAAAGATGTCACAAATCCCATAAAGGATCTAAGAGTCACATGTGATGTGATTGATAAGGAGTTATCTACCTAAATAGCTTGGTTTTGAGGTTCATGCCAAAGCAGACTCACAAGTCAAGTGAAATATGGATCTTAGCCCATTTAAATTATATTATACAAGAGTTGTATTTGAAGGTGTATAATTTAATGGGAGTATTTATGAAATACATTAAATATCTCTAAATGATAATGGTATGAAATATATGTGTATATTTATTTGCATATTTATGTAGAATGTTTTAAACTTTAATCATGTATAATTACTGCAATTGACCCCACTTCTAGAGAATAAGATTAACTTCCTTGACCTAGTAATGAGCTTAAGAATTGTTATAAAGTAAGAACGGAAGTTATGAATTCTTAATGAATCCCATTCCTAAGAAACCTAATGCCTTAAGGTCGGACATTGACATAAATTAGAATCATGTGGATGAATCTATGGATGTCAATTGTCCTACGACTTGCTGCCAAATGTTTGGAACTTTAGAAGTATCTAAAACATATGGATGCTTATGTGATTAGGAATTATATAAGAAGTTTTCCTACAAGCAAGAAAGGCAAGAAAAGTTTGATATTGATTAGAGCCTAACATTCATCTGATGAATGAAAGGTATGTTAATAAGTTCTCATGTTTTGAACATGGAGATACATATTAATTACCTTAGTTGGCTTGGTTATCAAGTTAGTTTGGAACAAACAAACGGATATGATATTAATTCATAAGCGACATTTGATGTTTAAAATGCTAAGTCTTAATATCAAATAGAAACCTTCTCAAGCTATAAAGGTTAATAAGGACAAGGATATAAGATAAAGGAAAGACAAGAGTTGTCAAGCCTAAAAGTAATATTTGTGGCTAAACCTAAAATCCTGAGGATGTAATTGCTACTATGGCAATGTGATTGACCATTGGAGAATTACAGTTTGAATTAAAAGATCAAAAGGAAGGGTAGTTAGACTACCACGTCAAGTATTTATGTTAAAATTCTGCTTCTAAGTTCTTGGGTATTGGATACCGGATATGGATCCCACATTTGTATGAATGTGTAAGACTTGAGAAATAGAAAGACTACTTAAAAGGGTAAAGATTAATCTATGTGGTAATAATAATCCAAAGGTTGCAACATTAATTATAGGAACTTGCGAAGTATCTTTATCTAGTGAGTTCATATTTGTTTTGAACAAATGTTATGATGTTCCTACTTTAAGTAGAAATATTATTTTGGTTTCTTCATTGAAAAATTACGAATATTTCTTATTTTAAATAAGAAGGTGCTCTATTAAATATGATTCACTTTATTGTATTGTTAATCATATAATAGGACTTTATATCCTTATCTTGGAAGAACAAAATAATGAGTATAACATAAATAATAGAAATCTGAATCTAAGGATGTAAGCGTTACATTCTTAAAGCATTGATGTCTATATCAAATGATAAGAAACACATATCTAAAATTTCATGGGACGGAGTTTAAAATTCGCATGATTTCAAATCATGTGATATATGTGAATCTTATAAATTGATAAAGGCACCTCTTACTAATAGTAGTAAAAGGAAGTACTCTTTTGGATTAATACATATTGATGTATGTTGTTCACTAAAGTAACAATGCTTGGAAAAGGATTTCAATATCTCATGGCAAAAATATTAGTGTACTCTGATCTGATAAAAGTAATGAATATTTGAGCCCTGGACTTTACTAGAATTCCGCAGAAAGTCTGCAGAATAAGAAAAACAGAATTTTGAAACAACAACCATACGCCTGCATTTTAGGCGTACACCTAAGGATGAGCCGCACGGATCTTGTTAACAGAAGTTTACAGATTGTCTGTAAAATACAGTTTTTTGCCTCATGATAAGTCAAACTGATCTTTAATTATCCTTCTGGATTATGTGCTGGAAACAGCTGCGCTTACACTAAATTGAGATTCGTCTAAGGAGGTTCATTGTACCATATTTGATATGGAATGAAAGAAAACTTGGTTTGTCTTTCATAAAGATTTGTGATGTGATGCTTTTGAGAAAAGTGCTGTCTTGGACAAAATCACACATAAATCTAATAAATATATTTTCATGAGATATCTTAATGATATTGATTTTACACCCTTAAAGAGTACAAACCGTTTGTTATTCTAAATATCACTTTCTAGAGAAATCGTTTATATCTAGAGAACTAGTGGGAGTAAAATGTATCTCGAAGAGTTCGAGACCCAGAAAATGACATAGAACCTAAGATGGAAGTTGAACAAAGTTTCACAAGGAGTTGTGGAAATTTATTCAAGTATAAAAAGATTATTTGCATATATGATAGGATACTATCTATAACAAGAAATATTTATTTCTCGTAATAGAAAGTAATTAGGAAGATATCATTGCGAATGATTGACATATTACCTATCAAGATGCAAAGTCCGGTCCGAATTTTAGAGCAATGACTTGGAGTCATGAAATCTAAGATGCAATTCATGTATGATAATCAAGTTTGGAACTTGATTGTTTTTCCCGAAGGTTTAAAAACCATAAGGCAGTAAATCAGTTTTCTTGGAGAAAACGGACATGGATCGCAAGGTGCATATTATTGAAGCACGACTAATTGAGTAAAGTTAATTCATAATATCGATTATGATGAAACTTTGTCGCTATTGTCATGCTTAAGGATATTAGAATTCTAATTGTCATGACCTCATATTTTGAATATGAAACATGACAAATGGATGTCAAAACAGCATTCCATATCAGGAACATACTTTAAGATGTGTTTGATAGAACTGAAAAGTTTTGATCCATAAAATTATAATAAAATATGCAAGTTGTAGAAATCCATGAGATGGATTGAAGTAAACTACTTGGAGTGAAATTTCGTTTTGATGTAGTATTTAAAGAGTTTTAATTCATCAAAGATGAGACTTGTGATTACAATAAATTTAGTGGGAGCATAACATTATTCCTAGTCAAATATATATGGATGACATATAATTCATTTTGAAAGAGTTTCATAATGAAAGACTTGGTTAAAGCCGCTTATATCCTTGGAATTTAGACTTATGGTGATAAACCTAAAAGGTTTATTGGTGAAAGTCAAAGTACTAATATAGACAAGATAGTGAAAAGTTCACTATGCAAGACTCTTGGAGAGGTAACTTGCAAAAGTCTAATGGCATTAATCTTTGCAAGATTAATGCCTTACTGGAAGACTAATGAGCAAGAGTACATAATTAGGATTCCATATGCTTCGGTAATTGGATCTATCATGTAAGCCATGTGAATGTACTAAGACCAGATATCTCATATACTTGGAGTATAATGAGATAATAACAATCGGATCCTAGTGAAAGTCACTAGTTAAGAAATATCCTTATGTTCTTGAGAAGAACCAAATGATGCATTCTTGATCTATGATAGAGTGAAAGATGATCTTGTAATAGTTACATAGATGCATTCTTACAAACCAACAAAGATAAATATTGCAGTATAAATACATGTTTATGTTTAATAATGGTGTTAGAAGAGTTCTAAATGTACCATTACTATTCTACAAAAAGGTTGAGTATCTAGTGGCATGGGATGCAACTAGAAAATTGTTTGGATTAAGATAATAATTAGTAAACTAGAAAACGTTTCTAGTGTCAGTAATTTAATGGACCTTCATTGTGTCAATAATTGTTATTACACAATACAAAGGGCTAATGTCTTATCTAAACATATGCTCAGACGTTTCTATCTTATTCGAGAAATCGTCAAATATGGTAGATGTCAAAATATGCAAAATACCATATGATGATAACAAGGATAATAATCCTACATAAGTTCTCTTGCAATTATGATAGAGATCATAACTAGCTCAATGGGTATTGGATACGCGTTTATTGGGCCTAGTGCAAGTGGGCGATTGTTGGATATTATGCCCTCGGCCCTTAAGAAAGGCCTATGCGTTATATCATAGCTTCATTGTTATAGAGATAACAAACCCGATTATTATATCTTTTGCATGTTTATTATAATAATCACTATCCCTAGTACTTATGAAGAACTAGCATAAGTTTAATGGATAATCATATGATGATTATGGTGCATAGGATGCGGATTAAACTTGTGGGTACTTGTTGGAGAACAAGGTACTGGATAGACCCGTTATGAGATTTATGTCATGGTCAAATGTCATAATTAAATCTCATGATAGTCATATCCTTTGAATCCTTAGACCTGAGATTATCATGGTCTTCCACATGATGAACATTATGTTTGACATAGTCAAATACTACCTTTAACCGGGTAGTTATAAAGGCTATGATTAGCATGATCGGATTCTTGTAGGGAAGAACAAGGTACTGGATAGACCCATTATGAGATTTATGTCATGGTCAAATATCATAATTAAATCTCATGATAGTCATACCATTTGAATCCTTAGACCTGAGATTATCATGGTCTTCCACATGATAAACATTATGTTTGACATAGTCAAACACTACCTTTGACTGGGTAGTTATAAAGGCTATGATTGGCATGATCGGATTCTTGTAGGGAAGAATGATAAGTCAAGATGGGTTTGACCCTCTCTCAAGAGAGATATCTTCTTGGCCACTCGATGAGTGAGATTGATGATAGTGCATGGCCATGCCCAAATGAATTGATGTGTTCAATGTCATTTACTTATATGAATCAACTCAGGATCGAGAAAGCATTGGACAACATAAGTTGATGTGGACCATGACTTATGTCCAATATGATATCACGTGACAAAGGGATTGTGATATGTTCTATAAGGTAACTTTAGACTTTCAAAGTTATACTAATTGGGTAGTCATAATGGCTTGCTAGAGTCCGCTTATGACTTACGGGTTCTGAATGGTTCGGACTCGTTGCCAACTTAGTATAATCCTATTGGGTCACACACAATAGAATGGATTGCAAAAGGCTGAAAAACTGGGATTTTCTGGACAGAAGCCGTACGGCTCAAATGGTGGAGTACGGCTCCATAGGAGCCGTGCGGCTACTTTTCCCAATTCTGGTCAGACTGTTTTGATTTCTTGTTGGACAAGGAATCCTGATCCCAAACAGAATTAGGTCAAACCCTCATATAAGATATGAAGCCGGTTTTGACAGCCCCTAATGTTGATTTTGGAAATCAATAACAATTGTTTTAGAAACAATAAATTATAGAGAGGTAGGATTATTTATTTTGTGATCCATGATCATCAAAATACAATAATCAATGAAGCAAATAATTCCTATGAAGAAATCGTTTCTTCATCAAGCCTTGGGTCTACCAATCCAGATCAAGAATGTGTTCTTGATATCCGTTCGACGTGTGGATACCGATAGAGGGTGTTTGCGTTAGCACCTTAAAGTCCATGTTCATGGATTCTATTTTCAAGGGTATGTTTCTTTCATCTTGTATTTAATTTAATCAACATGCACGGATCCAGGCTCATGGGTGTTTGATCTTATGTATAATTCCGCTGCACATGATGCATCAAAACCCAACAAAAATCACTAAGAAAAACTTTCTACCCAAAATAGATTTTCTGAATGTACTAGTAGGATCACATACTCTTTTCACCTCTACTGAATTTTGTCATACTACAAAACAAACCAATGTGATTTCGCAAACACTCTTAAGCCTTGCTGTTGACACACTAAACCTTCATGGACCATTCTTGATGTATCCCTTCTGTGACACAAATAACCTATTGTATTGGCCTCTATCCCCATGACTCTTCCTTCTCAAAATTTCCCGAAGTCTATCCAAACTCGTTAGAAATCTAGATTGTGAATGTGAATGTGAATGTTCATCTTCTTGATATCATTTAATCATCTTTAAAGTTACTTGTACCACATGTTTTTTAACCCTTCTACTTCCTTATTCATGCTTAGAACAAACACCGTATCCTCTCCATGTAACTCTGACTAATACTTCTCGCTACACTGCACTATTTTGATGTACCCTTGACAGTATGATCTCATGATAAAAAACAGTAAAAAATAATGTAGAACCTTGAAGGATAAACAAGGAACGTGTGTAGATACCCCGGAAAAACCACAACTTGGCTAGAGCGGTGAATTGATCCTAGGATGTCTAACTTGTTTTAATTTGTAGAGTCGCCACCTATGTTATTAAGGGAACATAAGAAAAACATAAAGAAATAGCCTAAATTATATTACGAAACCAAAGATTCGGGAAGAGAAGGGTTCGGGAGTTAGGTGACAGAGTGGGAAGTACTTAAACACCTACCCCGCCCCGCTTACGCGGGTCTTGCTACTAAATGTGTTCTATTGCTAAAAAGTCCTTCAAATAATATTAATATAAAAGTGCTAACAATTACAATGAAAAGAAAGGGGAAATAAAAGGGAATTTTTTTATTGATTAATTGCTAAAGATTACATTAAGAGAAGAATAGTAAATTAAACTAGAGTTTAGAATGTTGAAATGTAACCTTGACCAAACTTCAATAGTGAAGTGGCCTTTTGGTTGTATTCCTTTTTATGGAGATTGCATACACATTAGAAGAGATGAAAGATGAAGAAGGCAAATAATATTAAGAGTTTAGAAGAAAAGAATAAACATTGTACCTTGTGCTTGAATGGGGAGGAACCAATTTGTCTATAGTAACCACTCTTGAAAATGAACTTTTAGTTTGAAGAGAGTTTTTGAGTCAAGAATCCTTCCTATCTTTCCATGGTGGAATGAAGAGGTATTTATAGGTGTTAGGGAAGTGTTTTTGGTCATAAAGATGGCCCCTCCCCGGATCAAGCCAAGGCATAATGGCCTTGGGGGTTACAAATCAGAAAAGGAGGGAAATTTGGCAAAATCTGGGATTCTGGAGGTGGGAAGCGCGCACATCCCACCCCCTATGGGAAGCGCACGCCTCCCACAAAGGAGGGCGGAGGCGCGTACGTCCCACCTTCAGAAAATCCATATTTTAGCCCAAAAGTTAACCCCGTTATGCAGTTAAGCCTCAAAACTAACGAAATCAGTCAGAAACTTAACAAACACCACGAAAGTCAACAAAAATAAAGTAAACAAAGACTAAAGGTTGACCTTGTCACTTAGTCAATATCGAGACTAACGGAGTAAGTCAATTACTTAACGGAAAGTAACGAAAGTTAACGAAAAGTAACAAAACTAAACAGAAAAGAGGAAGATGGAGAATGTCTATGCAATCGGGACATGAGAGGTCCAAGGCGGGGTGTCTACAGAGCTCCTCGGCGACATAGATTGCAAAGTAAAATGCGTTGATGAAAAAAAGACAACCGCCAAGGACATCGACAAAGAAAAAGAAGGAAGAGAAAGCAAAGACTTCAAGCAGGAATTTGAAATTGTGAGAGATAGAGGCGCGCTCCCTGTATAAGCGACTTTTGTTGATAGACGATATGTGGTGGCATGAATACGTTGGTGAATCCATTGAATGAGTCCGTTTGTGAACTTTGTTGACGAATCCGTTAGTGAATCCGTTTGAAGAACCCGTTGGTGAATCCATTAAATGAGTCCGTTGGTGAACCCTGTTGACGAATCCGTTTGTGAATCCGCTTGATGAATCTGTTGGTGAATCCATTGTATGAGTCAGTTTGTGAACCCTTGTTGACGAATCTGTTAGTAAATCCGCTTGATGAATCCATTAGTGAATCCATTGGATGAGTTCGTTAGTGAACCCTGTTGACGAATCCGTTAGTGAATTCGCTTGATGAATCCGTTTGTGAATCCATTGGTCGAATCCGTTGGTGAATCCGATGGTTGAGTCCGTTTGTGAACCCGTTGCTGAATCCACTTGTGAATCCATTGGTCGAATCCGTTGGTGAATCCGATGGCTGAGTTCGTTTGTGAACCCTTTGCTGAATCCGTTTGTGAATCTATTGGTCGAATCCGTTTGTGAATCCGATGGTTGAGTCCGTTTGTGAACCCTTTGCAGCGACATCATGGAAACGATGTCGGCCTTATGGAAACGAGGCCAGGTTTTTAAAATGCTGCTTTACAGCGACATCAAGGAAACGATTTCGGCCTCATGGAAACGAGGTCAGGTTTTTCAAAAAAATAAATAAAAATGATGCTTTGCAGCGACATCATGGAAACGATATCGGCCTCATGGAAACGAGGCCAGGTTTTTAAAATGCTGCTTTGCAGCGACATCATGGAAACGATGTCGGCCTCATGGAAACGAGGCCAGGTTTTTAAAATGCTGCTTTGCAGCGACATCATGGAAACGATGTCGGCCTCATGGAAACGAGGTCAGGTTTTTAAAATGGCTGCTTGCAGCGATATCATGAAAACGATGTTGGCATCATGGAAACGATGCCATGTTTTTAAAATGCTGCTCTGCAGCGACATCATGGAAACTATGTCGGCCTTATGGAAATGAGGATAGGTTTTTACTATGCTGCTTTACAGCGACATCAAGGAAACAATTTCGGCCTCATGGAAATGAGGTCAGGTTTTTCAAAAAAAATAAAAAATGATGCTTTGCAGCGACATCATGGAAACGATGTCTGCCTCATGGAAACGAGGCCAGGTTTTTAAAATGCTGCTTTGCAGCGACATCATGGAAACGATGTCGGCCTCATGGAAATGAGGTCAGGTTTTTAAAATGGCTGCTCTGCAGTGACATCATGCAAACGATGTCGGCATCATGGAAACGATGCCATGTTTTTAAAATGCTGCTCTGCAACGATATCATGGAAACGATGTCGGCCTTATGGAAACGAGGCCAGGTTTTTGAAATGCTGCTTTGCAGCGACATCATGGAAACGATGTCGGCCTCATGGAAACGAGGTCAGGTTTTTTTTTTTAAAAAATGCTGCTTTGCAGGGACATCATGGAAACGATGTCGGCCTCATGAAAATGAGGCCAGGTTTTGAAAATGCTGCTTTGCAGCGACATCATGGAAACGATGTCGGCCTCATAGAAATGAGGCCAGGTTTTTATAATGCTGCTTTGCAGCGACATCATGGAAACGATGTCGACCTCATGGTAACGAGGCCAGGTTTTTAAAATACTGCTTTGCAGTGACATCATGGAAACGATGTCGGCCTCATGGAAACGAGGTCAGGTTTTTAAAATGGCTACTTGTAGCGACATCATGGAAACGATGTTGGCATCATGGAAACGATGCCATGTTTTGAAAATGCTGCTCTGCAGCGACATCATGGAAACGATGTCGGCCTTATGGAAACGAAGCCAGGTTTTTAAAATGCTGCTTTGCAGCGACATCATGGAAACGATGTCGGCCTCATGGAAACGAGGTCAGGTTTTTAAAATGGCTGCTTGTAGCGACATCATGGAAATGATGTTGGCATCATGGAAACGATGCCATATTTTTAAAATGCTTCTCTGCAGCGACATCATGGAAACGATGTCGGCCTTATAGAAACGAAGCCAGGTTTTTAAAATGCTACTTTACAGCGACATCATGGAAACGATGTCGGCCTCATGGAAACGAGGCCAGGTTTTTATAATGCTGCTTTGCAGCAACATCATGGAAACGATATCGGCCTCATGGAAACGAGGCCAGGTTTTTAAAATGCTGCTTTGCAGCGACATCATGGAAACGATGTCGGCCATATGGAAACGAGGTCAGGTTTTTAAAATGCTGCTTTGCAGCGACATCATGGAAACGATAGCGGCCTCATGGAAACGGGGCCAGGTTTTTAAAATGCTGCTTTGCAGCGACATCATGGAAACGATGTCGGCATCATGGAAACGATGCCAATTTTTTAAAATGCTGCTTTACAGCGACATCATGGAAACGATGTCGGCCTCATAGAAACGAGGTCAGGTTTTTAAAATGGCTTCTCTGCAGCGACATCATGGAAACCATGTCGGCATCATGAAAACGATGCCAAGTTTTTAAAATGCTGCTCTGTAGCGATATCATGGAAACGATGTCGGCATCATGGAAACAATGCCAAGTTTTTATAATACAGCTTTGCAGCGACATCATGGAAACGATGCTAGGTTTTTTTAAAAATAAAATAAAAAAAAAAAATGCTGCTTCGCAACGACATCATGGAAACGATGTCAACCTCATGTCAACGAGGTCAAGTTTTTTAAAATGGCTGTTTTGCAGCGACATCATGGCAACGATGTCGGCATCATGGAAACAATGCCGGGTTTTAAAAAAAACGTCTGCTTTGCAGCGACATCGTGAAAACGACGTCAGAAATCAAGCTATTTGGCAGCAAATATCGTAATACCGCTAACATGGCTTGAATCATAGCGGTGTTGCTAATGCGGCTGGAACCATGGTGATAACATGATAATGGGCCTGTGATAAATAATGGGAATATATAAAGGGAATATATAATTATGGGCCTAGAAAGGCTTAAAATATCTTGCGGAAATATCAAAAAGGCGACATAAATGAAATGGGTAATGGTGTGAGCGACATGATAGAATAATGAGGTAATTGGATTTCATAAGGACTTAGACAGTTAGAAGGGCGACATGAAGCGGGGGCACATGTCGGGATGAATGGATAAAACCCCCGTGTCGGGATGGATAAAAGAATTTTCACAATAAAATAAAACCTTTTGACTTGAAGTTATGTTTATGCGTGCGGGAAAAATACCTTGGAGTAAGGTTGCCTAAAGACAACCTCACTTTTTCAAAGGGAGTCGGGGGCTACATGGAAATAAGGGTTCATCCCGCCAGAAACAAGGTTTTTGACAGAATTATCAAAACAAATAATAAGCTTGGGGGCTTCATAGGTATAAAGGGATATAA
Source organism: Campanula takesimana (assembly GCA_026119855.1). Lineage (NCBI taxonomy): Eukaryota > Viridiplantae > Streptophyta > Magnoliopsida > Asterales > Campanulaceae > Campanula > Campanula takesimana. The sequence continues at coordinate 695,982 of JAOWBW010000256.1, forward strand.
AGAGATTTGTGAAAACGATATTTCCCACAAACATCAATCTTGTGAAAAAATATGACGTCCTGGCGGCATGAAATTTTGTGTGGTATTCTTGGACAAGGGGGAGTCTAAACTTGACTCGATATTATGCATATGCTTGTTTGTTACACCCATGAGATATGTGTTTGCATGATTATCTACATGATTGCTTAGTGTTTGCCAAAGGTCATTGTGGTCCACAATTCCCATGATACCTAATATTGATTAGGGGATAAAATATGTATCCTCGCCATAGCATGTACGGCAAGAAAATGGCGGGAAACATGTCACAAACGTTTTCCGGATAATGTTTTGATAATATGATAACTAGTGAAAATATGAGGCATGAGGGCGCGACATGGTGGATCCTAGAGTGTGTCGTCAAAATTTATATATAGTGAATTTTGACTTGTTTGGTCAGGATAATGATAAATCTATAACATAAATTATGGATGATAAAATCAGGTCTCTAGTTAATATGAATGGCAATAGATTTTAAATCTCGTAAAGAGATAAGGGCTTATGAGAAAAAGTGACTAATGACAATTGTGGAAAAGTAAAATGGTGGTTTTGATATTATATCCCCATAAATGAATGCCGGCTTGGGTATGGTTCATGCGTGAGAAATGAAAAAAGACGGTTGTGCTTATTTGTTACAGAACATACACATACAAATATGTAATTATTTGTTTGGTTACCCGTAAACGGTTAAATGATTAAATGGATAAATGGTGGATGAATGCGTGAGTAAACAGAAATAACGGAAAGGATGAATGTGTTTATTTTGAACCGAAATGTGAGAATTGGCCTTATTTGTTATGGAAATTGAGTTATATGAAGCCTGTCTTGAGAAAAAAAAAAAAAGACTTGGTCGGAAATTTTTTGCTTTTGTGGTCTGTCGTTATGTGACTGTTTTATAGTATAAATATAATCTTTTATATTTGAAAATAATATTTTCATCATTGAATGAATCTAGCATCTTGTTTATTGGGATGCTTTCCCAATTATTACATCGTGATTTGTGGACCTTCATATATATTTATCGAAGTTATATTATGATCGAAGAAATAATCTAGTGTCGCGACCCCGGACCCCGCGGGCCCCGGGACCGCGAGCTGGACATCGACTCTAATACCAAAACTCAGAAATACTGAAGTTAAAAATTCCATTTAATACCAAAAGGTGATAATCCAAAGTTTTACAAAACCAAGTTTGATAAAGACTAAATACAACTATCATAAACTTCCACAAGTTTATGCCCAACAAAATAAAAATATACAATTCTTAGTGACGTCATTGTTTGGTACAAATACCCCAAAAGGTTACACATTTATATAATGTAAACCAACCTATACAACTTTCCCCAAAAGAATGTTTCCACACTCGACGTCCTCTATCTCGTGATCAGCGAGACTATTCCTTAGCACCTGGGGGGGGGGGTTAAGGAAAAACAAAGATAAAAGAAAAGGGGGTGAGATAAATCTAAATAAGTTACTAATGCAACTACATGACATGCTATGATGCAAGAAGCAATAAGCAATGGTAAATATCACATAGCACATAGCAATTATCACATAACAGATAGCAGCGGAAATAAACACATAACAAAGGATATAGCCAAGGTTTTCCAAACCGGAACATCCAAATAAAGGATCGCTGCGCAGCTTCAATAATCAACAAATCATCATCTTCATAATAGCATGAAAGCCGAAGAGAAAACCCCGGTACCGGAACCAATAACCATAACAGTGTCACAAAGGACAAGGACCATGACACAAAGTCATGCCCGTTAGCCAGATACATTCACAAAGGAACGCTGACTTATCCTTTCCAAGGCCAATCTGGAGAAGGGGTAAAGAAGGGGGCAAAACAATGGTCAACATTATAATGGACTTGGCTTTGCCATTATAATCTTTCCCATCGCCCAATGCAACAAATATGCCAGCTGGGCTTCCAAATAAATGCTAAGTAATAATAATTTAGCATGAATAAACAACTTAAGGTTCCAAAGTAGGGAACCATTCCAATTAAATTACCACAAAGGTAAACAATTATAAACCGCGCATCAAAGATGTCCGACATGACCAAAACGGTACTTAAATAAATTTCACATCATATTTATTCACAAAAGAATCAAATCCAATCAAATAAGTGTTCCACGGTGTTATCTTAAGTTAATTAGAAGCAATAAACCTAAACTAGTTAAGCCTTAAGTCTTAAACCAAGCAAAAAGTCAAATTCCTGGAACAGGGGGCGAGCGGGCGCCTGAATGACCAGAAGGTCTGGTCATCAGAAAATGGCATGTAGGCGGGCGCCTGGAGGGGGGTCGGGCGGGCGCCTGGTCTACGGACTGGGAAGATTTCCCAGCTGGGTTCATCAAAATGCCATACCAATTCATACCAAATCCATAAACACTCAAAATCAACATTTCCCACTAGATTTCCAAGGTACCCAAACATCATTTATAACTAAAATGGGAATCCAAATACACCATTTACAAACCAAAACCAAGAATCAAAACCAACATTTAAGTTTCACCATTTTTACCCAAAACTCAAATAAAATTTCAAATAAATTCAAAACCCAACCAAACTTCAATCATAACACATAAAGCATCATCTAAACATGATACGAACATTTTAGCATCAAAATGGGGGAAAAGTAACTTACTTGATCTTTCTCAAAGTTGACGGAATTTGAATATTTTTGATTCTACGCGATCCTATCGACGATCTAAACAATGTTCAAGTTTTAAGAAATGAGAGAAGATGGGAGGAAGAAGGAGTAAATGAAGAGAGAAGGAAGAGGAAGAAACTTACCCTTTTCTACTTTGAAGAGAGAGAGAAATGCTGGGAGAGGAATGGAGAGAGTGAGGGAGAAGGTGAGGGGAATAGGGAGGGAGTAGGGAAATTATTTTAAAAACTTACACCTAGGCCCCCTCTCTCACACTACCCACACACACTACTCCATACTAACAATTAAGACCCAACACTTCTACACAAGCCCCAAATAACTCGAGTAAAATGCTAAGCATAATATTAGGACACATAAAATGCACACATAATTATTTAAATAAATAATAATTTAAATAAATAAATAAGCAAATAATTAAATAAAAATCATTTAATTACTAATAAAATAGAGCCTAGATTTCGGGTCGTGACATCTAGGCAGGATCAAGAATTTCTATTATGTGTACTGTTTACTCTTTAACTCGATCATGAATAATCAAGCTAAAGAGTAGGGGGCTTCTGATGCTACAATAATAAAATCATTTTGACCAAGTCTATGGTAAATGGCTCTTGACTGTGTAATTGACCCAAAAAGAAGTGTAATTGGACAAAAATGGCTTATGAGCCTTTATTTATGAAAGGAGTTTATCCAAATGGGATGGGCCTAGAATAAATCTTGGCTTAGGGCTCAAGATATGGGGGGTCACATGCTTGGCACATGGGGAGGAAACTATATAAGCAACATCCCTAATCCAAAAAAGTAAGTTCACATGCACACTGATAACCACCATTTCCATACTTGTTGATTATACAAAGATATGGTACTGATTCTCACGCCAGAGGGGTTTCCACCGGAGTCGCCCCCGGCCTAGTTTACGTGTGCTCGTGTGTGTAGACCGAGACGGAGAAGAAGGCCGACGTCCACTGTAGACTACAAGCTTGGAACCAATTGCAGCCCAGAAAATTGAGGTCGCATCAGTGTTGATAGAGAGTTGTGAACAGAAGAAATACTCTATTGTTACTATAAAGTGTAAGGATCAACCAAGACTGATGTTTGATACTGTGTGCACGCTCACGGACATGCAGTTTGTGATTTTCCATGCGTCTATTGATTCCCATGAAGGTTACGCTTTTCTGGTAAATTACCAGTAAAAATTCAGTTTTTTCACTATGTTCATTCTTCATTTCTTCTGTCATATCATTGACCTCATCGTAACGTTATAAATATGGATTCTGATATTCATGGAGCTTAACTAATGTTTTTGCAGGAGGATTTTATAAGAAATGTTGATGGTGGTGCCCTGAAAACAGATTGTGAGAAGCAAAGAGTCATAAAATGCTTAGAGGCTGCAATGAAGCGCCGTGTTTGAAACGTATAGACCACTCCCTAACTAAACACCAGTTTCAATCTTAGTTTTGGAACAGAGAAAACTTTTTTCTAATAATACAAACTATACTTATCAAAATTCTAATAATTTTTAATCCATTTATTCTTAATTTCAGGGAATTCGTTTAGAATTATGTGCACATGATAGAGTAGGATTGCTATCTGATATAACTAGAGTTCTGCGAGAACATGGCCTAGCTGTTATGCGAGCAGATGTCACAACACAAGGAAATAAGGCGGTGAATGCATTCTATGTGAGAGACATATCAGGAAGCAGTATTGTAGACATGAAATTTTTTAAGTCAATAGAAAGAGAGATGGGTAGTCCGATAGATCTTGAAGTCAAGAATGAGACAATCAGGATAAAACCGAGCTCGACGGAGAAGTTGTATCATTTTTCTATTGGAAACATGTTGAGGTCGCAGATTCAACGCTTTTCACATGGTTTTGTTCTTATAAAATCATTGATGTGAATAGGTATCCCATAATATTTTTTTTTCTTTTTCTCAGGGGATTAATATCTATGTACATAAATAACCATACTTTAGCAAAATTGTTGATGAATAATAATACCATTGATAACTAACAGATTCATAACTATTCCAAATACGCCCTATCCAATGTGCTTTGGGGAACTCATGTAGAAAAAGAAATAAAACTTCTCCGTATTAATACTCCATTCGTCCTAAAAATGATGTTCTCACTTTTTTTTATTTACTACCAATGAACTTTGAACAATAACTTTTTTATTTACTACCAATGAACTTTGAACAATAACTTTTGGGTAAACGAAAAATGGAGGTGTACTATTGAGTTCATTGCAATTAATGGAACGTACTAAGACTTGACATCTTAAGGTAACGTACTTTACCATCTAATTTCACAAGACTAAAATAAATAGGAATTCAAACCAGAAGGTCCGTCCGGGTCAGTACCTAGGTCCAGTCGGACCTCTGAGTAAAATTCAAAAAATTTTAAATTCACAATTTGTCTCAAAATTGTTTTCCCCCGATTCAATTAGGGTTTGGTGTTTTTGGTGATCCAATCACCATGATCATCAAAACCATGAATAAACCATTTATTCATGAATCTCTAGATTATCAAAACTTTAATCCAATAAAAAATTGATAACCCAAACAATTTTAAATCCACCATAATTTTTATTGCGATTGAATAGTGCGATTAAAGTTATAAAAACAAACCACATAAAACGCATAGAGCACATAAAAATCATAATCCCAATATTCAAATCATGCTAGGCACATAAACAATTTATATACACACAACATGATTATGTATTGAAATAATCAACATGAACGGGCCTCTGATACCACTGTTGGGTTTCCTCATAACATAACACGCGCAGCGGAATAAAGCATTTAAATTTTCACGAAACCCAAAGCTCATAGATCCATTCATATGATTAAGTCAAATAAATGTATAATGAATACTAGAATACTAACCCTTGATGCCTTTGATAAACAACCTTGTTTCTTGGTTGACACTTGAATACTTGATCACGAAAAATAGCAGGAACACGAACTTTGAAGATAATAAGTTTCACCCGCTATTGGTATCCACACCACGAACGAATATCAAGTAGCTTTTTGATATTGGTTGCTAGACCAAAATTGTGAAACACACTTTCACAATTGTATTTTGACTATATGGAATTTATGTGTTATGTTCTTGTTCTTCACTCACGAGATCTTAGAACAAGAAAAAAATCCTTCAAACTCTTTGGAGGCTTTCACAAAGTTATGGACTGATTAGGGCAACTAAAGCGAGTTTTTATACTTGTTTCACCTATTCCAAATAGGTAACAAGTGACCAAACCCGCAAAAAAACGGAACAGAAAAGTCCCAGGCCGAAACCGACTAGGTCCGCTCGGGTACTCAAAGGGGTCCGGCCGGATCCAAACATGGTTCGACCGGGTCCTTTAGGTGGTCCGCCCGGACACCCTCCCCTTTTCCACTTTTCTTCTCTAAATTCCTAATATTCCTCAAAGGCCATTCGACCCAAATTCCAATTAAGTCCTTTAGGATTCGTTTTATTATGTGTGACCCTATAGGATTACACTGAGTTGGCATTGGTTTCAAACAGAAACCCATAAGATATGATTAGGTTCTAGAAAACCGTCATACCTATCCAAATAGTGTAACTATATACAAGTTCGTATTCCTCATAGAACATGTCACAATCCCTTTGTCCACGATGTCATTGAACACAAGTCATGGTCAACAAGTCAACTTGTATTTGTTCAATACTTTCTCAATCCTGAATATGTTGATAATCCAAATGACATTGTGTCACGACCCGAAATCTAGGCTCTATTTTATTAGTAAATAAATAATTATTATTTAATTACTTATTTATTTATTTATTTAAATTGTTGTTTATTTAAATAATTATGTGTGCATTTTATGTATCCTAATCTTATGCTTAGCATTTTATTTGAATCATTTGGGTTAGTGTGGTATTGTTGGGTCTTAATTGTTAGTAGAGAGTGTGGCATTTGTGTTAGTAGAAGGGAGGGGCCTAGATGTAAATTTTTAAAATAATTCCCCTACTCCCTCCCTATTCCCCTCACCTCCGTCACCTTCTCCCTCACTCTCTCCATCCCTCTCTCCAGCAAACTCTCTCTCTCTCTCATGGTGTGGTAAGTTTTTCTTTCTCTCTTCTCTCTTCATTTTCTCCATCTTCCTCTCATAATCTCTCATTTCTTAAAACGTGAACCTTGTTTAGATCGTCGATAGGATCGCGTAGAATAAAAAAGAATCGAATTCCGTCAACTTTCATTATTTTCAAGTAAGTTACTTTTCCCCCATTTTGATGCTAAAATGTTCATATCATGTTTATATGATGTTTGATGTGTTATATTTGAAGTTTGATTGAGTTTGGAATTTATTGGGAATTTATTTTAGTTTTGATCAAAAATGGTGAAATCTAGAATGTGAGGATTTGATTCTTGATTTTGGTTGTTAAATGTTGTTGTATGAGTCTTTTTAGACTTATAAGTTGTTTTGGTAGATTAGTAAGCTAGTTAGAAGGTTAGATTTTGGTTGAAATGTGTTTTGGTATGAAAATGGAAGAACCCATGTTGTTCTTCCCGATTTCTGGCAATTCAGAAGATTGTGCGACCGCACAAAAGAGTCTGGGCGACCGCACATCTATCTGAAAGCTTTTGTTCTTGTTTTGAACGATTTTGGGCGACCGCACAGTCCATTTTGGGCGGCCGCACAGAACCTCTGAAAGTTTACATTTGGTAAATTTGTGTGAATGAAGGATGCGTTTTGGTCTAAGTCTTAGGTGTCCTTCTAGTTGACCTTAGTGAACATTGTAGTACACTTTAGTGTTAGAATTGGGTCCTTTGTGATCAAGTTTGTGTTTGAAATTCATTAATTGTTAATTTGGATTTTGGAGCACCCTTATTGTGTATTGTTGGTTCATTTCATCTTCTTGGTGATTATTTGGCATGATTCCCTACTTTGGAATCCTTTGTTGTTTATCGTGCTAGTATTTTATTACTTAGCCTTTACGTGAAAGTCCAGCTGGTATTTTGTGTGTGTTTGGGCGATGCGAAACATTATGATGGCACGGCCAAGTCCATTGTGATGTTGACCATTGTTTTGCCCCATTATTACCCTCCTCCAGATTGGCCTTGGATGTGAGAAGAGCTAGCTCCATTGTGTGCATTTTAGCTTTACTTGGAGCATGACTTTGTGGCATGTCTCCCGTCCCTTGTGACACTTCGTTGGTTATTGGTTCCGGTACCGGGGTTTTCTCTTCGGCTTTCATGCTATTATGAAGATGATGATTTGTTGATTATTGAAGCTGCGCAGCGATCCTTTATTTGGATGTACCAGTTTGGAAAACCTTGGCTATATCCTTTGTTATGTATTTATTTCCGCTGCTATCTGATATATGATAATTTCTATGTTCTATGTGATGATTATTATTGTTTATTGCTTAGTGCATCATAGCATGTCATGTAGTTGCATTAGTAACTTATTGAGATTTATCTCACCCCCTTTTCTTTTATCTTTGTTTTTCCTTAACCCCCCCCCCAGGTGCTAAGGATTAGTCTCGCTGATCACGAGAAAGAGGACGTCGAGTGTGGATACATTCTTTTGGGGAAGGTTATTATAGGTTGGTTTACATTATGTAAATGTGTAACCATTTTGGGATAGTTGTACCAAACAATGACGTCACTAAGAATTGTATATTTTTATTTTGTTGGGCATAAACTTGTGGAAGTTTATGATAGTTGTAATTGGTTTTTATCAAACTTGGTTTTGTAAAACTTTGGATTATCACCCTTTTGGTATCAAATGGAAATTTTTAACTTCGGTATTTCACAGTTTTGGTTTTAGAGTCGACGTCCAGCTCGCGGTCTCGGGCCCGCGGGGTCCGGGGTCGCGACAGTTGGTATCAGAGCTATGGCATTAGCTCTATGTATAAGTCTAGGTGGATTAGTATGACCTAGGTGGGTAGTAGTGTGCGGAGTGATTAACGGTTGATGTTTTATGCAGGTACTTGTTTACAATGGTTCGTAGAAGGAGTGGTGAAGGTAGTACCGGTAATGCGAATCAGAATGATACAAGGGAAGAAGCACGGGCCATGTTTCAAGGCATGTTCGAGGCGGCCATGAAGGCCATACATGATCAAGGTCCGAGGGTAGAACAAGCACCACCCCGCTATGGTTTGGAGCAATTCTTGAAGCTGAAGCCGGTTGAATTCAATGGGGAACCCGATGTGAGGAAAGCTGAGTTGTGGATTGAGTCGATGGAGAAGATTTATGATGTATTTGGGTGTTCGGATGAGGACAAGGTCCGGTTCGCGGCTTATAAGCTTGTGGGAGCCGCCGAGCATTGGTGGAAGGGTGTTAAAGCTACTTGGGACGATACTCACACGGTGTATGCGTGGGAGTTGTTTGTGCGCAAATTCAAGGATCATTTCATTCCGGTTGTTGATCAAAACCGAAAGGAGATCGAGCTACTCAACCTGGAGCAGGGTGTGTTGTCTATAGCACAATACTTGGCTAAGTTCATAGAATTAGCCCGGTATTGCGACTATTTGGTGAGGACCGAGGAACAAAAGGCTATGAGATTCATTCGGGGATTGAAGACCTCCACCCGCACTCAACTTATTGCGCAACGGATTGTGACATTTCAGGATGCGGTAGACCGTGCCTATCTTATAGAGCAAGATATTGGGGAACATAAGAGGAAGACCGAGGTGGCCAACCCGAGTAAGCAAGGAGCGCAGAGCAAGTCACAACCAAGGATTGATAGTCGAGGTAACTTTGGGGGAAAATCTCAGTTCCGAGGGCAACCGATCCCAAGGAACCCGGGTACCACTTCCGGGAACCAAGGGAGCCAAATTAGGAGACATTGTTCGTATTGTCAAAAGGAAGGTCATTCTGAAGACCGTTGTTGGAAGAAGCAAGGAAGGTGCACCAATTGTGGTCAAATGGGTCACTTTGTAAAAGATTGCCCGAGAGGTAGAGGTCACGGATCCGGGTCAGGAGTTGGTATTAATCAGGGTCAGAAAAGGGATGCCGCTGGGAAGCCCAAAGTTCAAGGGAAGGTTTATGCCATGAATCAACAACAAGCTACCGATGATCCATCCGTTATTGGAGGTATTGTTTCTGTGTCTAATGTGAGCGCACGAGCGTTAGTAGATCCAGGATCATCTCATTCATACATTTCTGTGCAATTTGCTTCCATGTTAAATGCTGCATTCGAGTCTTTACCGTACGTGCTAGAGGTGTCGACCCCTATAGGAGAATGCTTGATTTCTGATCGAGTCTTTCGTGCTTGTGATGTGGTTATTTGTGGTCGAGTCCTTTGTGCGGATTTGGTAGTTCTTCCTATCTAAGATTTTGATGTCATTTTGGGTATGGATTGGTTGAGCAAGTTTCATGCTTCCGTTGATTGCCGTAAGAAAACTGTTACTTTTTCTATTCCCGATGTGCCTAAATTTGTGTTTGAGGCTAGTCCTCTGAGTAGAAGGGTTCGATTAATTTCTTTTATGAAAGCGAGAAAATTATTGCATAGTGGCTGTGAGGGGTATTTGGCTAGTGTTCTTGATACTAGGAAGGAATCCCCTAGTTTGGATAGTGTTCGGGTAGTTCGGGAATTTCCCGATGTTTTCTCTACCGAGTATGATATGCCTCCCGATCGTGAGATTGAGTTTTGTATAGACCTTTTGCCGGGTACGGCTCCAATTTCGAAAGCACCTTATAGGTTAGCTCCCGCAGAGTTGAAGGAATTAAAGGTTCAGTTGCAAGAGTTGCTTGATCGAGGGTTTATCCGCCCTAGTGTTTCCCCGTGGGGAGCACCGGTTTTATTTGTGCGGAAGAAAGACGGTTCCTTGAGATTGTGCATCGATTACCGGAAGTTGAATCAGGTTACGGTGAAGAATAAGTATCCTCTACCGCACATCGATGATTTATTTGATCAGCTTCAAGGGTCCGTGGTTTTCTCTAAACTTGATTTGAGGAGTGGGTACCATCAGTTGAAGGTTCGATCGGAGGATATTCCGAAGACTGCTTTTCGCACTCGTTATGGTCATTATGATTTCTTGGTTATGCCATTTGGGTTGACTAACGCGCCGGCCGTGTTTATGGATTTGATGAACCGAGTTTTCCATCCGTATCTTGACTCGTTCGTGGTGGTTTTCATCGACGACATTCTTGTTTATTCAAAATCTCGAGAGGAGCATGAACAACATTTGAGGACAGTTTTATCCGTTCTTGCGAGGGAGAAATTATTTGCGAAGTTCAGCAAATGCAAATTTTGGCTCGAGAAGGTGTCATTTCTGGGTCATGTGATTTCTAAAGACGGGATTTCTGTGGATCCTTCAAAGATAGAGGCTATAGTGGATTGGAAGAGACCCGAATCAGTGACAGAGGTTAGAAGCTTTCTTGGTTTAGCCGGGTATTACAGAAGGTTTATTGAAGGGTTTTCGAGGATTGCTACTCCGATGACTCAGTTGACCCGGAAGAATGTTCCGTTTGTTTGGACCGAGAAATGTGACAAGAGTTTCGAGGAATTGAAGAAGAGGTTGACTACCGCACCGATCTTGACTTTGCCTAATGGGAGCGATGGCCTAGTGATCTACAGTGATGCTTCGAAAGAGGGTTTGGGTTGTGTGTTGATGCAGAATGGGAAAGTAATTGCGTATGCTTCAAGGAAGTTGACCCCTAGTGAGCAGAATTACCCGACTCATGATATGGAGTTGGCAGCGATAGTCTTTGCGTTGCACAAATGGAAGCATTACCTTTATGGGGCGAAGTTTGAGATTTTTACCGATCACAAGAGTCTGAAGTACCTATTCTCTCAGAAGGAATTGAACAACCGATAGCGCCGATGGATGGAATTGTTGAAGGATTATGATTGTACGATTTCTTATCACCTGGGAAAGGCGAATGGGGTAGCCGATGCGATTAGTAGAAAGTCTTATGTGGCTTCGATGATGGTTCGTGAATGGAAAATGCTTGAGGATGTTCGAGATTGGTCTCCTCGTGAATCGAGACATGGGGCTATTTTTGCGAATATTAGGGTGTCTCCGACCCTAGTTCAGAGGATAAAGGAAGCACAGAAAGAAGATCCCGAGTTGGTGAAAATAATGGGTAAATTGAAGGAAAAGAATTTCGAGGATTTTTCTGTTAGCTCGAGTGGAGTTTTGACTTTCCGTGGTCGTTTGTGCGTACCCGATATTGGTGGATTAAAGAGGCAAGTTTTAGATGAGGGTCACTAATCGAGGTATACTATTCATCCGGGTAGTACGAAGATGTATCAGGATTTGAAGCAACAATTTTGGTGGATTAATATGAAAAGGGAAATAGCGGAGTATGTTTCGAAGTGTCTAACTTGTCAGCAGGTCAAAGCCGAGCATCAGAGACCCGCGGGACTACTTCAGCCGTTAGAGATTCCCGAGTGGAAATGGGAGCATGTGACTATGGATTTCGTTACGGGACTGCCTCGTACCCGTAGGAAGTATGACAGTGTTTGGGTAATAGTGGATAGATTGACCAAGAGTGCCCATTTCTTGCCTATTGACATCAGATATTCGATGGAGAAGCTTGCGACCCTTTATATTGATGAGATTGTTAGATTGCATGGGGTTCCGGTTAGCATTGTGTCAGATCGAGACCCGAGGTTTACTTCTAGATTCTGGAAGGCGTTTCAAGAAGCTTTGGGTACAGATTTGCGGTTCGGTACAGCTTTTCATCCCCAGACCGACGGTCAATCCGAGAGGACTATTCAGATTCTTGAGGATATGTTGCGAGCTTGTGCGATAGACTTCTCTGATTCTTGGGATTCGCACCTACCGTTAGTGGAGTTCTCTTACAACAACAGTTATCAGGCTAGTATCGAGATGGCACCGTTTGAGGCCTTGTATGGAAGAAAATGTAGATCGCCTATTTGTTGGGATGAGGTTGGTGAAGCGAAGATCGTGGGTATTGATTTGCTTCAGCATTCAGTCGAAAAGGTTAGAGTTATCCGGGATAGATTGAAGACAGCCCAGAGTCGACATAAGAGCTATGCAGATAACCGAAGGCGAGATCTTAGTTTTCAGACCGGTGATTTGGTGTTCTTGAAAGTATCTCCGAAGGTCGGTATTCGTAGGTTTGGGAAGAAGGGTAAATTAGCTCCGAGGTTTATTGGCCCGTTCGAGATTTCGGGAAAGGTTGGACTTCTAGCGTATCATCTTGCATTACCGTCATCTTTAGACCGGTTGCACAACGTTTTTCACGTTTCTATGCTTCGAAAGTATGTTCATGATCCGTCTCACGTGTTACCGAGGATACCGGAGGATATTGAGCCCGATATGACTTATGAGGAACGACCGGTTCGGATCCTAGATTCTAAAGTCCAAGAGTTGAGGAGCAAAAGCATTGCGTTGGTTAGAGTCCTTTGGAGGAATCATAATGTCGAGGAGTCGACGTGGGAGCTCCGAGATGAGATCGAGAGGAAATTTCCGTGGCTTTTTGTTTAAGGTTAGTCTCGTTAAAATTCGGGTCGAATTTTCTTTAAGGGGGAGTGAATGTCACGACCCGAAATCTAGGCTCTATTTTATTAGTAAATAAATAATTATTATTTAATTACTTATTTATTTATTTATTTAAATTGTTGTTTATTTAAATAATTATGTGTGCATTTTATGTATCCTAATCTTATGCTTAGCATTTTATTTGAATCATTTGGGTTAGTGTGGTATTGTTGGGTCTTAATTGTTAGTAGGGAGTGTGGCATTTGTGTTAGTAGAAGGGAGGGGCCTAGATGTAACTTTTTAAAATAATTCCCCTACTCCCTCCCTATTCCCCTCACCTCCCTCACCTTCTCCCTCACTCTCTCCATCCCTCTCTCCAGCAAACTCTCTCTCTCTCTCTCATGGTGTGGTAAGTTTTTCTTTCTCTCTTCTCGCTTCATTTTTTCCATCTTCCTCTCATAATCTCTCATTTCTTAAAACGTGAACCTTGTTTAGATCGTCGATAGGATCGCGTAGAATAAAAAAGAATCGAATTCCGCCAACTTTCATTATTTTCAAGTAAGTTACTTTTCCCCCATTTTGATGCTAAAATGTTTATATGATGTTTGATGTGTTATATTTGAAGTTTGATTGAGTTTGGAATTTATTGGGAATTTATTTTAGTTTTGATCAAAAATGGTGAAATCTAGAATGTGAGGATTTGATTCTTGATTTTGGTTGTTAAATGTTGTTGTATGAGTCTTTTTAGACTTATAAGTTGTTTTGGTACATTAGTAAGCTAGTTAGAAGGTTAGATTTTGGTTGAAATGTATTTTGGTATGAAAATGGAAGAACTCATGTTGTTCTTCCCAATTTTTGGCAATTCAGAAGATTGTGCGACCGCACAAAAGAGTCTAGGCGACCGCACATCTATCTGAAAGCTTTTGTTCTTGTTTTGAGGGATTTTGGGCGACCGCACAGTCCATTTTGGGCGGCCGCACAGAACCTCTGAAAGTTTACATTTGTTAAATTTGTGTGAATGAAGGATGCGTTTTGGTCTAAGTCTTAGGTGTCCTTCTAGTTGACCTTAGTGAACATTGTAGTACACTTTAGTGTTAGAATTGGGTCCTTTGTGATCAAGTTTGTGTTTGAAATTCATTAATTGTTAATTTGGATTTTGGAGCACCCTTATTGTGTATTGTTGGTTCATTTCATCTTCTTGGTGATTATTTGGCATGATTCCCTACTTTGGAATCCTTTGTTGTTTATCGTGCTAGTATTTTATTACTTAGCCTTTACGTGAAAGTCCAGCTGGTATTTTGTGTGTGTTTGGGCGATGCGAAACATTATGATGGCACGGCCAAGTCCATTGTGATGTTGACCATTGTTTTGCCCCATTATTACCCTCCTCCAGATTGGCCTTGGATGTGAGAAGAGCTAGCTCCTTTGTGTGCATTTTAGCTTTACTTGGAGCATGACTTTGTGGCATGTCTCCCGTCCCTTGTGACACTTCGTTGGTTATTGGTTCCAGTACCGGGGTTTTCTCTTCGGCTTTCATGCTATTATGAAGATGATGATTTGTTGATTATTGAAGCTGCGCAGCGATCCTTTATTTGGATGTACCAGTTTGGAAAACCTTGGCTATATCCTTTGTTATGTGTTTATTTCCGCTGCTATCTGATATATGATAATTGCTATGTGCTATGTGATGATTATTATTGTTTATTGCTTAGTGCATCATAGCATGTCATGTAGTTGCATTAGTAACTTATTGAGATTTATCTCACCCCCTTTTCTTTTATCTTTGTTTTTCCTTAACCCCCCCCCCAGGTGCTAAGGATTAGTCTCGCTGATCACGAGAAAGAGGACGTCGAGTGTGGATACATTCTTTTGGGGAAGGTTATTATAGGTTGGTTTACATTATGTAAATGTGTAACCATTTTGGGATAGTTGTACCAAACAATGACGTCACTAAGAATTGTATATTTTTATTTTGTTGGGCATAAACTTGTGGAAGTTTATGATAGTTGTAATTGGTTTTTATCAAACTTGGTTTTGTAAAACTTTGGATTATCACCCTTTTAGTATCAAATGGAAATTTTTAACTTCGGTATTTCACAGTTTTGGTTTTAGAGTCGACGTCCAGCTCGTGGTCTCGGGCCCGCGGGGTCCGGGGTCGCGACAGATTGATCCAATCAATTCACTTTAGTTTGGCCAAACATTTCATCAACATCATTCTACGAGGGGCCTAAGCTTGACATCTCTCCGAAGAGGGACAAATCCGTTTAGCTTATTATTCTTCCCTACGTGAATCCGATTATGCCAATCATACCCTTTATAACTTCCTGGTTAAAGGCAACGTTTGATATGTCAAACATAATGTTCATCAAGTGGAAGACTATAATAACTTCATGTCTAAGGATTCAAATGACATAACTAATATGAGATCTATATATGACATTGAACATGACATAAATCTCATACAGCAGGTCATATCCAGTACCTTGTTCCCAACAAATACCCATAAGTTCAACATGATCATCCCATGATCATTTGGGCTTATACTAGTGCTTAACAAGTACTAGGGACAGATATTATTATAATTAAACATGAACAACAATAATAATCAAACATCTCTTTATTAATATGAATAAAATGATAACATACACAACATTTAACAAACGTGCCTAGGGCACCAACACTAACAATTTTTAGGTTTTCCAAAACATGTCCAATTGGCCACTAGGTTGGATGGTTAGCTCAATAGATCACTAGGTTGCATGGTAGGAGGATAAAACTTGATTGTTATCCCATTCAACTGGATGAGTTTAAATACTCTCCAAGTTTGTGCTTTCTAGGCAATGTGTGATATGGTTTCCATATTCATAAAAACTCTTCATAAACCCATTTCAAGTTGCATACTTAGAGCATTAATTCTCATTCACCACAGTTTGATTTTGAGGAAATAAATATATCACATTAATCTACTCGGAAAATAGATTACTATTATGAAAAATTAAATTCATTTACACAAAATGAACTCACATGGAATTTCCGAACAAAAATTGGTCAAACACCATTTTTTCCAAAACTAAAGTTCCAAAAATACCCCACATGAATAACAATTAATGCGTGCATGAATGTAGACTCTTATGAAAGTTACGTAGCTTATGGCCTTGAACATTCCCTAGTGAAGTACTATCGGATATACTATCTTGCTAGTAACGGGATGCATAGAACTAGAGGTTGTACAATGTATAACAAGACAATTGTACTTACACAATAATAATTCTAACACTTTTTGTTCTCAAAATTTGTCCAATTTGGTCCTGAACCTTATGTGTTCTTAAGTGTTTATTTAGAAGAGGCCTTATTACTTCTCACTCAGATAGCTTATCTCCTATAAAGAGTATCCTTCTATACTCTACCACGTAAGCATAGGAATCATTTAAAGTTTCCTCAACTTAACCTTACCACAAGTACATACACTTGGATGTTCTAAGAATGGGTGTCAAACAGGTTCCAAAAGTTTCAACCAAACCTCATAACTTAGTTGTCTCATTGAACTTGGTTTTGGGATCTCCAAACCTCAAGGTTGAATGTTCAGTACAAGTTCTTTTGTTGGTAATTTTAAACTCATTCCCCTTAACAAACAATTGATCTCGTGTTTATACCCTTTGATAAACGGTTCCTTTACATTATCCATCGACTTTACATAGTCAATTATATTAACTCTATTTAAGATAAATTGTCTTATGAAATTATGTCTATTACCCGGTTAAGAATATTGTTGATTATGTTACACATAATATTGATCTAAGGATTTAAAGATATAAATATTCTGAGATTTATTTATGACATTTAACCATGCAATAATTTTATAACATTTGTATACAATGCCTTATTTTCCAACAAGTACCCACAACTTGAATTCAAATCTCCGTACACATAATCATCTCATGATTATCCATTAAACTAATGCTAGTCCTTCATAAATGACCAGGGATAGTAAGTACTATAATATTCATGTAAAAGATATAATAATTATAAACTTGTAAAATCTCTTTAATAAATGAAACCATGACATAACATAAAGGTTCTTCTAAAGAGCCCATTGCAAAACTATTGGATATTATTCCCTAGGCCCTTGAGAAAGAACTATGCGTTATATCATAGCTTCATTGTTAAAGAGATAACAAACCCGATTATTATATCTTTTACATGTTTATTATAATAATCATTGTCCCTAGTACTTAAGAAGAACTAACATGAGTTTAATGGATAATCATATGATGATTATGGTGCATAGGATGCGGATTAAACTTGTGAGTAATTGTTGGAGAACAAGGTACTAGATAGACCCGTTATGAGATTTATGCCATGGTTAAATGCCATAATTAGATCCCATGATAGTCATACCATTTGAATCCTTAGACCTGAGATTATCATGGTCTTACACATGATGAACATTATGTTTGATATAGTCAAACGCTACCTTTAACCGGGTAGTTATAAAGGTTATGATTGGCATGATCGGATTTTTGTAGGGAAGAACAAGGCACAAGATAGACCCGTTATGAGATTTATGTCATGGTTAAATGTCATAATTAAATCTCATGATAGTCATACCATTTGAATCCTTAGACCTGAGATTATCATGGTCTTACACATGATGAACATTATGTTTGACATAGTCAAACGCTACCTTTAACCGGGTAGTTATAAAGGCTATGATTGGCATGATCGGATTTTTGTAGGGAAGAACAAGGTACTAGATAGACCCGTTATGAGATTTATGTCATGGTCAAATGTCATAATTAAATCTCATGATAGTCATACCATTTGAATCCTTAGACCTGAGATTATCATGGTCTTCCACATGATGAACATTATGTTTGACATAGTCTAACGCTACCTTTAACCGAGTAGTTATAAAGGCTATGATTGGCATGATCAGATTCTTGTAGGGAAGAATGATAAGTCAAGATGAGATTTGTCCCTCTCTCAAAAGAGATATCTGGTTGGCCACTCGATGAGTGAGATTGATGATAGTGAATGGCCATGCCCAAATGGATTGATGTGTTCAATGTCATTTGCTTATATCAATCTACTCGAGATCGAGAAAGCATTGGACAATATAAGTTGACGTGGATCATAACTTATTTCTAATATGATATCGTGTGACAAAAGGATTGTGATATGTTATATATGGTAACTTTAGACTTTCAAAGTTATACTAATTGGGTAGTCATAATGGCTTGCTAGAGTCCGTTTATGACTTACGGGTTCCGAATGGTTCGGACTCATTGCCAACTTAGTATAATCCTATTGGGTCACATACAATAGAACGGATTGCAAAAGGTTGAAAAACAGGGATTTTCTGGAAAGAAACCGTACGGCTCAAATGGTGGAGTACGGCTCCATAGGAGCCGTACGGCTACTATGCCCGATTCTGGTCAGACTGTTTTGATTTCTTGTTGTACAAGGAAGCAAAATAATTCTTATGAAGAAATCATTTATGATCATCAAAATAAAATAATCAATGAAGCAAAATAATTCTTATGAAGAAATCATTTATTCATCAAGCCTTGGGTCTAGCAATCTAGATCAAGAAGGTGTTCTTGATATCCGTTCGACGTGTGGATACCGATAAAGGGTGTTTGCGTTAGTACCTTAAATTCTGTGTTCATGGATTCGATTTTCAAGGGTATGTTTCTTTCATCTGGTATTTAATTTAATCAACATGCACGGATCCAGGTTCATGGGTGTTTGATCTTATGTATAATTCCGCTGCGCATGATGCATCAAAACCCAACAGTGGTATCAGTGCCGCGTTCATCGTTGATTATTTTAATACATCATGTTTAAATTATTTAATTTGATTATATGATTTTTCATGATGATAAAGATGTATGTGTGACTTGAGTTTTATATATGAGATATAAAATTTATGAGCATGATAGTATGGGGATTATGTAATTATTATATTGATGTGATCTATATGAATAATTGCATGTTTGGATTATCAATAAATAATTGGATTATGTGTATTGATAATTTGGATCTAATTTATGTATGTAATAACTTGTTTATTCATGATATTGGTTAGATCTAATTAAATTCCTAATCTGTAAATTCGTGTTGGTTTAATCTGATTAATGCATGAACACGATATTGAGATTGATCGAATTTCTGAAATTCTGAAAATCTGGGATTCACCACCGTACGGCGGGTTTGGAGGCGCACGCCTTCCATAGAGCCGTACGGCTGGTCTTGGTTTTCTGGGCAGTTTTGTTTTGTTTTCTGGTTTTCTGATTGTTCTGTAAATCGTTTACATAATTTGAATTAGAAATCGAATCTGGTTTCAGATGGCTGGTTTTCGAAACCGTGTTTCCTGAAATATGATTCAATCCAGAAAATTGCAGAAATCAGAATTCTGAAGAGTTTAGAATTGCTGTAATTTATGAAATTGATGAGACAATGAATGATCTTGAAACAAGTGACCAATCTATACAGGAATGTGGATGCCTTTTGGCTTAGTTTCGACCGTATTGAGAAGTTAATTGGTCTCTTGATCTTAGTACGGGATTGTGGATGCCTTTTGGCTTAGTTTCGACTGTGTGTTTTATGCTATCAATTTATAGATGTTCTGCGGAAACAAAAGTTTCAGAATTTATCCATATGAACAAAGTGCAAATTGTTTGCAAGAGAACGAAACTAAATTTGGATAATTCATTGCATGGACCAATGGCAGGCTTACGCATTGTTTGTGGGAATGTGGATGAAATATCCAATCTGTAAATTGTTTACAGATAATTTAGATTCTGTCCCCATTAAGTTGCTTCATAATTAAATCACAAGATTTTACTTCTGTTAATTAATTTGATTAGTTAACATACTTCATGCAAAGACTGTATTATATTATGTTTGACATAATTAAATATATGATGCATGTCTCTATGTAAATGAACCTTCATTAAAATTTTAAGTTTTATGCTACCCACTATATAAACACTTGTGAAGTACCTTGATCGTTTCGGTGTGGTTTATTTGCCAAAGCATGGCACATCATTCTATCATTGAGAAGCAAGATGAGGCAAAGGTTGTCTATACGTTTAAAGGGGTCAAACTTAATTAGGCTATCATAACGGTTATGGGCCTAAGGCATAAGATGAGATTAAAACATGTAAGATAAAAGATGTCACAAATCCCATAAAGGATCTAAGAGTCACATGTGATGTGATTGATAAGGAGTTATCTACCTAAATAGCTTGATTTTGAAGTTCATGCCAAAGGAGACTCACAAGTCAAGTGAAATATGGATCTTAGCCCATTTAAATTATATTATACAAGAGTTGTATTTGAAGGTGTATAATTTAGTGGGAGTATTTATGAAATACATTAAATATCTCTAAATGATAATGGTATGAAATATATGTGTATATTTATTTGCATATTTATGTAGAATGTTTTAAAATTTAATCATGTATAATTACTGCAATTGACCCTACTTTTAGAGAATAAAATTAACTTCCTTGACCTAGTCATGAGCTTAAGAATTGTTATAAAGCATGAACGGAAGTTATGAATTCTTAATGAATCCCATTCCTAAGATACCTAATGCCTTAAGGTCGGACATTGACATAAATTAGAATCATGTGGATGAATCTATGGATGTCAATTGTTCTACGACTTGCTGCCAAATGTTTGGAACTTTAGAAGTATCTAAAACATATGGATGCTTATGTGATTAGGTATTACGTAAGAAGCGTTCCTACAAGCAAGAAAGGCAAGAAAAGTTTGATATTGATTAGAGCCTAACATTCATCTGATGAATGAAAGGTATGTTAATAAGTTCTCATGTTTTGAACATGGAGATACATATTAATTACCTTAGTTGGCTTGGTTATCAAGTTAGTTTGGAACTAACAAACGGATTTGATATTAATTCATAAGCGACATTTGATGTTTAAAATGCTAAGTCTTAATATCAAATGGAAACCTTCTCAAACTATAAAGGTTAATAAGGACAAGGATTTAAGATAAAGGAAATACAAGAGTTGTCAAGCCTAAAAGTAATATTTGTGACTAAACCTAAAATCCTGAGGATGTAATTGCTACTATGCAATGTGATTGACCATTGGAGAATTACAGTTTGAATTAAAAGATCAAAAGGAAGGGTAGTTAGACTACCACTTCAAGTATTTATGTTAAAATTCTGCTTCTAAGTTCTTGGGTATTGGATACCGGATATGGATCCCACATTTGTATGAATGTGTAAGACTTGAGAAATAGAAAGACTACTTAAAAGGGTAAAGATTAACCTATGTGGTAATAATAATGCAAAGGTTGCAACATTAATTATAGGAACTTGCGAAGTATCTTTATCTAGTGAGTTCATATTTGTTTTGAACAAATGTTATGATGTTCCTACTTTAAGTAGAAATATTATTTTGGTTTCTTCATTGAAAAATTACGAATATTTCTTATTTTGAATAAGAAGGTGCTCTATTAAATATGATTCACTTTATTGTATTGTTAATCATATAATAGGACTTTATATCCTTATCTTGGAAGAACAAAATAATGAGTATAACATAAATAATAGAAATGTGAATCTAAGGATGTAAGCGTTACATTCTTAAAGCATTGATGTCTATATCAAATGATAAGAAACACATAACTAAAATTTCATGGGACGGAGTTTAAAATTCGCATGATTTCAAATCATGTGATATATGTGAATCTTGTAAATTGATAAAGACACCTCTTACTAATAGTAGTAAAAGGAAGTACTCTTTTGGATTAATACATATTGATGTATGTTGTTCACTAAAGTAACAATGCTTGGAAAAGGATTTCAATATCTCATGGAAAAAATATTAGTGTACTCTGATCTGATCAAAGTAATGAATATTTGAGCCCTGGACTTTACGAGAATTCCGCAGAAAGTCTGCAGAATAAGAAAAACAGAATTTGGAAACAACAACCATACGCCTGCATTTTAGGCGTACGCCTAAGGATGAGCCGCACGGCTCTTGTTAACAGAAGTTTACAGATTGTCTGTAAAATACAGTTTTTCGCCTCATGAGAAGTCAAACTGATCTTTAATTATCCTTCTGGATTATGTGCTGGAAACAGCTGCGATTACACTAAATTGAGATTCGTCTAAGGAGGTTCGTTGTACCATATTTGATATGGAATGAAAGAAAACTTGGTTTGTCTTTCATAAAGATTTGTGATGTGATGCTTTTGAGAAAAGTGATGTCTTGGACAAAATCACACATAAATTTAATAAATGTATTTTCATGAGATATCTTAATGATATTGATTTTACACCCTTAAAGAGAACAAACCGTTTGTTATTCTAAATAGCACTTTCTAGAGAAATCGTTTATATCTAGAGAACTAGTGGGAGTAAAATGTATCTCGAAGAGTTCGAGACCCAGAAAATGACGTAGAACCTAAGATGGAAGTTGAACAAAGTTTCACAAGGAGTTGTGGAAATTCATTCAAGTATCAAAAGATTATTTACATATATGATAGGATACTATCTATAACAAGAAATATTTATTTCTCGTAATAGAAAGTAATTAGGAAGATATCATTGCGAATGATTGACCTATTACCTTTCAAGATGCAAAGTCCGCTCCAAATTTTAGAGCAATGACTTGGAGTCATGAAATCTAAGATGCAATTCATGTATGATAATCAAGTTTGGAACTTGATTGTTCTTCCCGCAGTCTTAAAAACCATAAGGCAGAAAATCAGTTTTCTTGGAGAAAACGGACATCGATCGCAAGGTGCATATTATTGAAGCACGACTAATTGAGTAAAGTTAATTCATAATATCGATTATGATGAAACTTTGTCGCTATTCTCATGCTTAAGGATATTAGAATTCTAATTGTCATGACCTCATATTTTGAATATGAAACATGACAAATGGATGTCAAAACAACATTCCATATCAGGAACATACTTTAGGATGTGTTTGATACAACCGAAAAGTTTTGATCCATAAAATTATAATAAAATATGCAAGTTGTAGAAATCCATGAGATGGATTGAAGCAAACTACTTGGAGTGAAATTTCGTTTTGATGTAGTATTCAAAGAGTTTGAATTCATCAAAGATGAGACTTGTGATTACAATAAATTTAGTGGGAGCATAACATTATTCCTAGTCAAAAATATATATGGATGACATATAATTCATTTTGAAAGAGTTTCATAATGAAAGACTTGGTTAAAGCCGCTTATATCCTTGGAATTTAGACTTATGGTGATAAACCTAAAAGGTTGATTGGTGAAAGTCAAAGTACTAATATAGACAAGATAGTGAAAAGTTCACTATGCAAGACTTTTGGAGAGGTAACTTGCAAAAGTCTAATGGCATTAATCTTTGCAAGATTAATGCCTTACTGGAAGACTAATGAGCAAGAGTACATAATTAGGATTCCATATGGTTCGGTAATTGGATCTATCATGTAAGCCATGTGAATGTACTAAGACTGGATGTCTCATATACTTGGAGTATAATGAGATAATAACAATCGGATCCTAGTGAAAGTCACTAGTTAAGAAACATCCTTATGTTCTTGAGAAGAACCAAATGATGCATTCTTGATCTTTGATGGAGTGAAATATAATCTTGTAATAGTTACATAGATGCATTCTTACAAACCAACAAAGATAAATATTGCAGTATAAATACATGTTTATGTTTAATAATGGTGTTAGAAGAGTTCTAAATGTACCATTACTATTCTACAAAAAGGTTGAGTATCTAGTGGCATGGGATGCAACTAGAAAATTGTTTTGATTAAGATAATAATTAGTAAACTAGAAATCGTTTCTAGTGTCAGTAATTTAATGGACCTTCATTGTGTCAATAATTGTTATTACACAATACAAAGGGATAATGTCTTATCTAAACATATGCTCAGACATTTCTATCTTATTCGAGAAATCGTCAAAGATGGGAGATGTCAAAATATGCAAAATACCATATGATGATAACAAGGATAATAATCCTACATAAGTTCGCTTGCAATTATGATGGAGATCATAACTAGCTCAATGGGTATTGGATACACGTTGATTGGGCCTAGTGCAAGTGGGAAATTGTTGGATATTATGCCCTCGGCCCTTAAGAAAGGCCTATGCATTATATCATAGCTTCATTGTTATAGAGATAACAAACCCGATTATTATATCTTTTGCATATTTATTATAATAATCACTGTCCCTAGTACTTATGAAGAACTAGCATGAGTTTAATGGATAATCATATGATGATTATGGAAGACGTTATAAAACACTTTTAGAAAAAATTTCGAAATATACTTTCATAAAGTTTAACAAAATCCACACTCGAAGTTCAAAGACTTCATTTAACTTTCAAACAAACTCTTTCACAAACGAAAGTACTTAGCCCGAAGGCTTACAAACTTTTATACAAATGTACATACACCAACATTATCCAAAATAATGGCGTTAGAAAATGATGAAGTCACGGAACTCTACCCAAAAGGTTTTACATTTATATAATGTAACCTTAACAAAACAAGTCCCAACTCTAACCACTTTAACGTCCTCCCGTGCCAAAGTGTCCTATCCCCTGGACTCGCCTTTATCTAAACAGTAAACAAATAAGGGGTGAGAATGAATCTCAGTAAGCTACTAAAATGCAACTACATTACATGCTGATATGATAATCATAAAGATCAATACCAATAAACAATCATGTAGCAAGTAAGCACATAACATGAGAGGCTCCCTATCGCCAACCGTCCCATTCCGGTTGGAAATAACGACCAACTCATCATACCACACATAAAGCGGAAATAAACATTCATAAGTGGATACTTAGTCAAGGTTTACCGAAAGAACATTAGCCAAGGTTCTCGAATCAAACATATAACCATCTGAGAGGTATCAACTGAGCAGCATAAAAGAGCTGAAGCCGAAATCTCAAAAACCAAACCATAACCATAAGAACCAAAGTAACAACAGGGGAAATATGACACAAAGTCATAACCCAAATGCTCACTCGAGGGAGCTAACTCATCCCATCCAAGGCCAATCTGGACTAGGGAAAATAGGCCCAGTGGAAAAGCCTTACAGTGAACTTGGCTGTGTACCACAATAATCCTTCCACCTCCACTCGATTACACAAAAGGTCCAGTGGAAAAGCCTTATAGTGAACTTGACTGTGTGCCACTATAATCCTTTCCACCTCCACTCGATAACACAAAACCAGCTGGACTTTCAAACAAAGCACTGTAATAAATACTTGCTTAAACAACAACCGAGGGTAATGATTCCAAAGTAGGGAACCAAGCCAAACACATCATAAAGATGAACCAATCCAAACCACATCAAAGGATGTTCAACTATATCCAATTACCATTTAGTCAAATTCCACAACACATATGTTCACAAAGGAACCAATTTCAAACACTAGGGTGTTCCACAACAACCCTCTAGGTACTCTAGGATATCACCTAAGACCTAGACCATGACTGAACTCTAAATCACTTGAATTGGAACAACTCACTTTTTCAGCAATTACGGGCGGTCGCCCAAACCAGACTCAGAATTCTCAAATTTCTCCTGCAAGCCAAATTCATCCGTCCCAAGCGTAGGAGTATAACTTACTAACACTTATACTATTACCAGGAGTGCAACAACCATCCCAAAACATTACTTTCAATTTCATTTCATTCTTTTTACCGTCCCACAAATAATAGAATAATTTTCTTTTATTCCATTTAAATATTTTACCGTCCCAAAAGTATAAGTATAATTTTTTCTAATATACTAGTATACTCATTTAGGGATACTTTCATTCATTTCCCCGTCCCATGAATAATAGTATAAATTTTATAATATACTTATTTAACATTTAACTCAAGTTAATATTTTACCGTCCCACGAGTAGGAGTATACTTTCAAACACTTATACTAACATTCTCAGGTATATAAACATACTCCATATACATCCTTGCATACAAACCAAGTCACTTACCCAGTATAATTATACTCCCTTTGTCCCAAATAAACAAGTATCACAAATAAATTCTTTTCACAATAATTTCACCACATATCACACATATAGCAAATATATGACCATTTTACTATTGAAGGGGAATTAGTAACTTACCTATTTCCGGAAAAAGTATCGCAGAAATATGTTTTGTTCGGGTAGAAATGACCTATTCAACGCCCTGATCATTTTTATATAATTAGATTTTAAACGGATAAGTACTTAAAAAGATATAAATCGAAATAGGTTGAACTTACCTTTTTCTCCTACCCTAGGAAAGTACGAGAGAAATGTTTGCAGAATGTTGACACAGAGGAAAAGGGAGAAGAAGCAATGTTATAAAGATCTTTTGCCTCATTTTTATACTTTAGTCACCGGACTTTCATTTTCAACACTTAAGCCCCTGTAGTTATATTTTCACAAAGGACCCTAAAGTTTCAACTTAATCATTTAACTCCTTTAACCATTATTACTACTAACTAAGTAAATAGCACATTTAACTAAGTAAGATGTGCAAGTCATAAAATATGATGCAACACATAAAATGCACACATACTGTCAAATTAAAATCCCCAAAAATATAAAATAAATAGGGACGGTTTTTTGGGGTCGTTACAATCACTCCCCCTTAAAGAAAATTCGTCCCAAATTTTAGGGTTTACTTACCTCGACCCTCAAATAACTAAGGATATTTCCTTTCCATTCCTATTTTAAAACTTCTAAGTAGATTCTTTCACATTATGATTTCTCTATACAACTCAAGCAAAATGAATACTCTCATTTCTCAATTCTTGAACCTTCGAATCAATGACTTGGACTGGATGCTCCTCGTAAGACATACTCGACTCAATATCCTCGGGAATCTCAGATAAGACATGAGAAGGATCATACACATACTTCCGAAGCATAGAGATATAAAACACATTATGGATCTTATCAAGAGAAGGAAGTAACACAAGATGATAAGCCCAATCTCTAACTCTTCCCAAAATCTCGAAAGAACTGATATATTAAGCAAACTCCACGAGAAGTAAAGGTATATCCCACGAATTCTAAGAATCAACTGAACAAGTTCTCAACATATCCTCAAGAATCTGAATGGTTCTTTCTGACTGACCATCTGTCTGAGGATGAAAACCCGTACTAAATCCCAAAGGCTTGTCATAAATCAACTGATCACTGACACTTTACTTGTAAATATTCGCAGCTCAAGGACTTAGTTGAATGCTTAGAATTTCTCGTGTCAAACAAATCAAATATAACTCTTCAAATTTATCTCAATACTCTACATTTACTCGGATTCATAATTAAATTGGTCTTGTGTATCTCTTCAAGTACCTGTAGTTGAATTCCGTTATGCATGTTGGTTCCACTAAGTGTCGACTACATACTCTGCTACAAAAGTTAAAGTTCCATCACTAGCAACGAACAAAATCGTGTTGTCTATCATCGTTCATTCCACTAGAAATTTTCTATAGTTGAAATCATTCAATAGAGTAGAAACTTAAAGCTTTCACAATCGCAAAATCATCACATGTCTCGACTCATAAGGACTCCAAGATGTCAATTCCTCTAACCTTCCCCCCATTTAGTGTTATCAAACATGAACTATAAGTCAAGGAATCCTCTAATATATTTGTCTTTCCTGAATGATATAACATAATACTCTACTTGCATTGTCTCAAGTGTAGCTCTCCTGAAGAAAACGATTACTTCAACTCTCATGGTCGGTAGACACTTCAAATATGGCTCTACAAAAATCATTTACTAATGCAATGAATGTACAATCAAAATCAACCTCAAGTTATGGTGAGGATAACTTTGTTCATAAGGAATCAACCTTCTCAAAGTATACATAACTGCCATACAATTCTGAATGGATAAACATCTCAATCACTCTTCGAGGCATCACCATGAACAATGAGTTGATTAGATCCACTATAATGGTAAAACTCGACATATCCATTAGAAAATAGTAACACTGATCATATCCTCTAGATAATTGTAATACTAGTCAAATCCATTGAGCAATATCAATACTGAAGTTGTCATCAACTCTCGTTTCCACAACTAAAAACTCGTTTCACTCTTACCAATCCATCGAGGAAGTATATCTTTCTGTGTCATATAGTTAACGGTGTAGCTACCTTAGAAATCCATCAATAAATCTCTAACAGTATCATGCCAATCCCAACAAGCCACGTACATACTGTTGCTTTCGTAATTAAACGACCAATATCTATGAATGTATTGAAACTTCCTCAAGATAATATATCCGCTAATAAGAAGACATAATACCTTGATTTCACAACGCGTTGCTTCTCTCAAGCAATCCAATTATGATTACAGATATAATTCAGAATATCCAACAATACCACTGAAGTAGTTGTTAATTCAAACGCTATGACCACAATTTTATGATGCCCATACCTGGTATGAAAAGCCGTCTTTGAAATATACCCATCTCAAATTTTCAACTGATAATAATCACTTCAAGTCAAACACTGAATAAACCACTGATCTCTGAAGTTGATAAAATATATCACCCATATAAGATAACAAGTGATGATTCATTATAGTCATCTGGTTGAGCTCTTAGTATTCAATATACAATCGCAAAGTACCATACCTTTTCATAATAAACAATACTGATGCATCCCACGTAGATATACTAAACGTAATGAATCCCTTGTCAAAAAATATCTCAAGCTGAATCTTCTACTCCTTTAACTCAACCGATGTTATAGGTATATTAAACTAGATATTAGCACTGTAGCATTGTACTGTAATAACTCAATATAACCCAATTTTCTCCTCAAGTAACATGTACTACTCAATAAAGAATATATCTGAGATCTCACAAAGAAATGATCAATCATCCAATTTAGATGTATATGTTCTACTACCAACCACGTAAACTAAATACCCGGCACAACCTTTGATAATAATTTTTAGACTTTAATGTATAAATAACATGAATGCCCAACACATATATCTACCATGCTTAATTAAAGCACACTAACATATAAAACTCCATCACAATAATATTAAAATCTTGCTATGGCAAAATAACTAAACCAGCAAGTAAAACATGCTCATAAATTTGCACATCACAATTGCGCAACACTCTATCAATCACCAAACACTCCCCCTTAAGATAGACACCTCTAACATATAAGGTAGAGACTCAGAAGACAAATGCAACCGAGAAGAAAAATGCACAGACACATAAGAATGCGAAGAACCAGGGTCTATAAGCGCTCGTGCTCTCAAACTAGACACAGAAATCATACCTCCAATCACATTAGCAGAATCTGAGATATGTTTTTGATGGCAATATCACGATCCTGCACCTTAAGCTTCCCTGAAGAATCCCTCTTCTGGCCCTGAGAAGACCTGACAACACTTCCCACTGCCTTATTCTTCATTCTTGGACAATCCTTCTAAAAATGACCCAACTGACCACATCTCATACATTTACCTTGCTTCTTCCAACATTTCTCCTCTAAGTGTCCTTCCCTCCAACAATAACTACATACTCGTTTAACTTGACTTCTGATTTTCTGTAGTCCTTGAGAAGATCCTCTAACTTGCGAAGAAGTACCTTGAGATCCTCTATTATCGCCATACTGATGTTGTGGTTGTGGCTGTCCTCCTTGTCTTGTCACATCTGAAGCTTCAACCATGCTTTTACGCTCAATTATGTCGTTAATTTCTTTCATTGAAGTTTCAAACATACCTTGGAACATCATTCGAACCTCTTCTCTAACACTACCCTGCCCTGAAGGCCCAGACTGATCTCCTTCTGTCCCAACCATTTCAATAAGTACTTGCATAAAACCCTCAACGTTACCCATTCTCTACACAACTACCCTTCTAGGTCACATAGTCAATCTAGACCATCTACAACCTAGCTCTGATACCAACTGTCGCGCCCCAGACCGTGGTCCTACTTGGCCCCACGCTCGGGACACGAGTGGTAGACGTTATAAAACACTTTTAGAAAATTTTTCAAAATATACTTTCATAAAGTTTAACAAAATCCACACTCGAAGTTCAAAGACTTCATTTAACTTTCAAACAAACTCTTTTACAAACGAAAGTACTTAGCCCGAAGGCTTACAAACTTTTATACAAATGTACATACACCAACATTATCCAAAATAATGGTGTTAGAAAATGATGAAGTCACAGAACTCTACCCAAAAGGTTTTACATTTATATAATGTAACCTTAACAAAACAAGTCCCAACTCTTACCACTTTAACGTCCCATACCGGTTGGAAATAACGACCAACTCATCATACCACACATAAAGCGGAAATAAACATTCATAAGTGGATACTTAGTCAAGGTTTACCGAAAAAACATTAGCCAAGGTTCTTGAATCAAACATATAACCATCTGAGAGGTATCAACTGAGAAGCATCAAAGAGCTGAAGCCGGGATCTCGAAAACCAAACCATAACCATAAGAACCAAAGTAACAACAGGGGAAATATGACACAAAGTCATAACCCAAATGCTCACTCGAGGGAGCTAACTCATCCCATCCAAGACCAATCTGGACTAGGGAAAATAGGCCCAGTGGAAAAGCCTTATAGTGAACTTGGCTGTGTGCCACTATAATCCTTTCACCTCCACTCGATTACACAAAAGGTCCAGTGGAAAAGCCTTATAGTGAACTTGACTGTGTGCCACTATAATCATTTCCACCTCCACTCGATAACACAAAACCAGCTGGACTTTCAAACAAAGCACTGTAATAAATACTTGCTTAAACAACAACCGAGGGTAATGATTCCAAAGTAGGGAACCAAGCCAAACACATCACAAAGATGAACCAATCCAAACCACATCAAAGGATGTTCAACTATATCCAATTACCATTTAGTCAAATTCCACAACACATATGTTCACAAAGGAACCAATTTCAAGCACTAGGGTGTTCCACAACAACCCTCTAGATACTCTAGGATATCACCTAAGACCTAGACCATGACTGAACTCTAAATCACTTGAATTGGAACAACTCACTTTTTCAGCAATTACGGGCGGTCGCCCAAACCAGACTCAGAATTCTCAAATTTCTCCTGCAAGCCAAATTCATCCGTCCCAAGCGTAGGAGTATAACTTACTAACACTTATACTATTACGAAGAGTGCAACAACCATTCCAAAACATTAATTGCAATTTTATTTCATTCTTTTTACCGTCCCACAAATAATAGAATAATTTTCTTTTATTCCATTTAAATATTTTACCGTACCAAAAGTATAAGTATAATTTTTTCTAATATACTAGTATACTCATTTAGGGATACTTTCATTCATTTCCCCATCGCATGAATAATAGTATAAATTTTATAATATACTTATTTAACATTTAACTCAAGTTAATATTTTACCGTCCCACGAGTAGGAGTATACTTTCAAACACTTATACTAACATTCTCAGGTATATAAACATACTCCATATACATCCTTGCATACAAACCAAGTCACTTACCCAGTATAATTATACTCCCTTTGTCCCAAATAAACAAGTATCACAAATAAATTCTTTTCACAATAATTTCACCACATATCACACATATAGCAAATATATGACCATTTTACTATTTAAGGGGAATTAGTAACTTACCTATTTCCCGAAAAAGTATCGCAGAAATATGTTTTGTTCGGGTAAAAATGACCTATTCAACGCCCTGATCATTTTTATATAATTAGATTTTAAAACGGATAAGTACTTAAAAAGATATAAATCGAAATAGGTTGAACTTACCTTTTTCTCCTACCCTAGGAAAGTACGAGAGAAATGTTTGCAGAATATTGACACAGAGGAAAAGGGAGAAGAAGCAATGTTATAAAGATCTTTTGCCTCATTTTTATACTTTAGTCACCGGACTTTCATTTTCAACACTTAAGCCCCTGTAGTTATATTTTCACAAAGGACCCTAAAGTTTCAACTAAATCATTTAACTCCTTTAACCATTATTACTACTAACTAAGTAAATAGCACATTTAATCAAGTAAGATGTAGAAGTCATAAAATATGATGCAACACATAAAATGCACACATACTGTCAAATTAAAATCCCCAAAAATATAAAATAAATAGGGACGGGTTTTTGGGGTCGTTACAGGATAGACCCATTATGAGATTTATATCATGGTCAAATGTCATAATTAAATCTCATGATAGTCATATCATTTGAATCCTTAGACCTGAGATTATCATGGTCTTCCACATGATAAACATTATGTTTGACATAGTCAAACACTACCTTTAACTGGGTAGTTATAAAGGATATGATTGGCATGATCGTATTCTTGTAGGGAAGAATGATAAGTCAAGATGGGTTTGACCCTCTCTCAAGAGAGATATCTTTTTGGCCACTCGATGAGTGAGATTGATGATAGTGCATGGCCATGCCGAAATGAATTGATGTGTTCAATGTCATTTGCTTATATGAATCAACTCGGGATCGAGAAAGCATTGGACAACATAAGTTGACGTGGACCATGACTTATGTCCAATATGATATCACGTGACAAAAGGATTGTGATATGTTCTATAAAGTAACTTTAGACTTTCAAAGTTATACTAATTGGGTAGTCATAATGGCTTGCTAGAGTCCGCTTATGACTTACGGGTTCTGAATGGTTCGGACTCGTTGCCAACTTAGTATAATCCTATTGGGTCACACACAATAGAATGGATTGCAAAAGGCTGAAAAACTGGGATTTTTTTGGACAGAAACCTTACGGCTCAAATGGTGGAGTACGGCTCCATAGGAGCCGTACGGCTACTATTCCCAATTCTGGTCAGACTGTTTTGATTTTTTGTTGGACAAGGAATCCTGATCCCAAACAGAATTAGGTCAAACCCTCATATAAGGTATGCAACCGGGTTTGACAGCCCCTAATGTTGATTTTGGAAATCAACAACAATTGTTTTAGAAAATATAAATTATAGAGAGGTAGGATTATTTATTTTGTGATCCATGATCATCAAACTACAATAATCAATGAAGCAAAATAATTCCTATGAAGAAATCGTTTCTTCATCAAGCCTTGGGTCTACCAATCCAGATCAAGAATGTGTTCTTGATATCCGTTCGACGTGTGGATACCGATAGAGGGTGTTTGCGTTAGCACCTTAAAGTCCATGTTCATGGATTCTATTTTCAAGGGTTTGTTTCTTTCATCTTGTATTTAATTTAATCAACATGTACGGATCCAGGCTCATGGGTGTTTGATCTTATGTATAATTCCGCTGCGCATGATGCATCAAAACCCAACAAAAAACCACTAAGAAAAACTTTATACCCAAAATAGATTTTCTGAACGTACTAGTAGGATCACATACTCTTTTCACCTCAACCGAATTTTGTCATAGCTACAAAACAAACCAATGTGATTTCACAACACTCTAAACACTCTTAAGCCTTGCTGTTGACACACTAAACCTTCATGGACCATTCTTGATGTATCCATTATGTGACACAAATAACCTATTGTATTGGCCTCTATCCCCATGACTCTTCCTTCTCAAAATTTCCCGAAGTCTATCCAAACTCGTTAGAAATCTAGACTGTGAATGTGAATGTGAATGTTCATCTTCTTGATGTCATTTAATCATCTTTAAAATTACTTGCGCCACATGTTTTTTTAACCTTTCTACTTCCTTATTCATACTTAGAACAAACACTGTATCCTCTCCATGTAACTCTGACTAATACTTCTCGCTACACTGCACTATTTTGATGTACCCTTGACAGTATGATCTCATGATAAAAAACAGCAAAAAATAATGTAGAACCTTGAAGGATAAACAAGGAACGTGTGTAGATATCCCGGAAAAACCACAACTTGGCTAGAGCGGTGAATTGATCCTAGGATGTCTAACTTGTTTTAATTTGTAGAGTCGCCACCTATGTTATTAAGGGAACATAAGAAAAACATAAAGAAATAGCCTAAATTATATTACGAAACCAAAGATTCGGGAAGAGAAGGGTTCGGGAGTTAGGTGACGGAGTGGGAAATACTTAAACACCCACTCCGCCCCGCTTACGCGGGTCTTGCTACTAAAGGTGTTCTATTGCTAAAAAGTCCTTCAAATAATATTAATATAAAAGAACTAACAATTAAAATGAAAAGAAAAGGAAAATAAAAGGGAATTTTTTTATTGATTAATTGCTAAAGATTACATTAAGAGAAGAATAGTAAATTAAACTAGAGTTTAGAATGTTGAAATGTAACCTTGACCAAACATCAATAGTGAAGTGGCCTTTTGGTTGTATTCCTTTTTATGGAGATTGCATACACATTAGAAGAGATGAAAGATGAAGAAGGCAAATAAGATTAAGAGTTTAGAAGAAAAGAATAAACATTGTACCTTGTGCTTGAATGGGGAAGAACCAATTTGTCTATAGTAACCACTCTTGAAAATGAACTTTTAGTTTGAAGAGAGTTTTTGAGTCAAGAATCCTTCATATCTTTCCATGGTGGAATGAAGAGGTATTTATAGGTGTTAGGGAAGTGTTTTTGGTCATAAAGATGGCCCCTCCCTGGATCAAGCCAAGGCATAATGGTCTTGGGGGTTACAAATCAGAAAAGGAGGGAAATTTGGAAAAATCTGGGATTCTGGAGTTGGGAAGCGCGCACATCCCACCCCCTATAGGAAGCGCACGCCTCCCACAAAGGAGGGTGGAGGCGCGCACGTCCCACCTTCAGAAAATCCATATTTTAGCCCAAAAGTTAACCCCGTTATGCAGTTAAGCCTCAAAACTAACGAAATCAGTCAGAAACTTAACAAACACCATGAAAGTCAACAAAAACAAAGTAAACAAAGAATAAAAGTTGACCTTGTCACTTAGTCAATCTCGAGACTAACGGACTAAGTCAAGAACTTAATGGAAAGTAACGAAAGTTAACAAAAAGTAACAAAACTTAACAGAAAATAGGAAGATGGAGAATGTGTATGCAATCGGGACATGAGAGGTCCAAGGTGGGGTATCTACAGAGCTCCTCAGCGATGTGTATTGCAAAGTAAAATGCGTTGATGAAAGAAAGACAACCGCCAAGGATATCGACAAAGAAAAAGAAAGAAGAGAAAGCAAAGACTTAATGAAAGCAGGGATTTGAAATTGTGAGAGATAGAGGCGCGCTTCCTGTATAAGCGACTTTTGTTGATAGAAGAGATGTGGTGGCATGAATACGTTAGTGAATCCATTGAATGAGTCCGTTTGTGAACTTTGTTGATGAATCCGTTAGTGAATCCGTTTGATGAACCCGTTGGTGAATCCATTAAATGAGTCCTTTGGTGAACCCTATTGACGTATCCGTTAGTGAATCCACTTGATGAATCCGTTGGTGAATCCATTGTATGAGTCAGTTTGTGAACCCTTGTTGATGAATCTGTTAGTGAATCCGCTTGATGAATCCGTTAGTGAATCCATTGGATGAGTTCGTTAGTGAACCCTGTTGACGAATCCGTTAGTGAATTCACTTGATGAATCCATTTGTGAATCCATAGGTCGAATCTATTGGTGAATCTGATGGTTGAGTTCATTTGTGAACCCGTTGCTGAATCCATTTGTGAATCCATTGGTCGAATCCGTTGGTGAATCTGATGGCTGAGTCCGTTTATGAACCCTTTGCTGAATCTGTTTGTGAATCTATTGGTCGAATCCGTTTGTGAATCCGATGGTTGAGTCCGTTTGTGAACCCTTTGCTGAATCCGTTTGTGAATCCATTGGTCAAATTCGTTTGTGAATCTGATGGTTGAGTCCGTTTGTGAACCCGGTGGCTGAATCCGTTTGTGAATCCATTGGCTGAACCTGCTTGTGAGTCCAAATGCTTGTACCTGTTATGTGTTTTCTTTGCAGATATATGTGCTTGTGTGAGATGTGAAATAGAAATTGTGATTGAAATTTGTTAGTGTGGTGTGATGTGATTTGGAAAGCGGAGATTGCTTGAGAGAGAGATTTTTGAAGAATGGAGAAATTTCTTTTGTGTGTGATGTGATTTGCAGAAAGCTTGAATGATGTTCATACCTTCACTTACCATGCCTGCTTGATTCGGGATTTATTTCTGATGCCGTGGCTTTGATGAAGGATGTCGACACTTTTGATGAAGATGAGTCGCTTGTACTTTGATGGTGTGTCGGTGAGATGACATTCTGGATGATGGGTTGGTCGTGCCAAAAGGCTGCCTATATATCTCTTAAAGAGAATCAGACCAGCGTAGTTCAAGGATGGTGGAGAATGCTGGGGAAGAAGCTAGGAGCAGCGCAAAATAAAGCACATACTTTTCGCATGTAAGGAGACAAAGAAAGTTTATTTGCAAGAAAAAGAAAAATAAAAATCTTTTTGTCCTTTTTTTTTTTTTTTTTTTTAGTTCGTGGGTGAACCATTTTAAGCATTGTGTGTTTGTAAAGCCAACCCAAGATCAAGTCATGTTCGGTCGAAGTCTGGATCGCCTCGCTTGAATTCTGTTGTCGCTGTTATGCCCAACGAAGATGGATGTCTAGCCCCGAGAGATTTTTTGATTATGGGGCTTCAAAGACTTTCGATGCCGAGATAAGGGGTTGTTGATTGTGAAGCCCCTAGAATGCCCTTGATGCCAAACTTTGAGTGACTCGTGAAGCCCTAAGATAAATCAGCTCTTGACCCATTCAAATGACTCGTCTTTTGTTGTTGATGTAGACACCCCGCCTTGGACCTCTCACCCCGATTGCATACATAGTATTTTTATTTAACTTATTTTTGTTAATTTCTGTTACTTCGGTTAAGTTCCTAACTGATTCCGTTAGTTTTGGACTAAACTGAATAACAGAGTTAACTTTTAGAGTAATTTCTGTCATCCTACCTTTCTCACCCGCGGGCGCCTCCCGTAATGGCCATGGGGCGCGCGCGCGTTT
Source organism: Campanula takesimana (assembly GCA_026119855.1). Taxonomy (NCBI): domain Eukaryota; kingdom Viridiplantae; phylum Streptophyta; class Magnoliopsida; order Asterales; family Campanulaceae; genus Campanula; species Campanula takesimana. The sequence continues at coordinate 733,070 of JAOWBW010000256.1, forward strand.
GGTCCAATAGGCCGGACTCGCGCGCTTCCCACTTTGACTGTTACGGATTGCAGTCTTTTCCCTCCATTTTTAAAGTCAAAAAACATTTTTTTATCACATGTCTTAATCTAGCATTAACCCCTTTTTATTTTGTAACCTCCTAATCCCATATTTCTATCCCTTTTCATAAAAACAAAATATTTCCGTTTTATTTTATTTGATTTGATTTTATTTATTACTATTTATCTTATTTTTTGATTGGTCAATTCTATTTCACATGGATTGATCATCTTTTCCCTCCAACCTTTTACCTATAAAAAGGACCTCCTAGGTTCATTTCATAGGACTCTCCCTCTTAACACAAAAGGACCTCAAATTCTCTCTACACTTTTACTATACACACAATTCTCCCAACAAGAATTTTAAGCAACAAAACTCTCAACAAATTTCTACACAACAATTTCTCTACAAACAACTCCATCTCCAAGTCAAGATTTGAAGTTCTTATTTTCTAAAAGGTACTTTATCCTTTCTTCTTCTATTTTACATGTCTTCTTAATGTATGCAATCCCCATCAAATGGGACATGACCAAATAATCACTTTATTACATTAAAATTGGTTAAGGTTATCTCCCTATATTCTAAACTCTAGTTTAATTTACTCTTCTTCTCTACATAAAATCTTTAGCAATTAATTAATTAAATAATTCTCTTTTATTTCCCCTTTCTTTTCATTGTAATTGTTAGCACTTTTATATTAATAAATTGAAGGACTTTTTTACATTAGAACACCTTTAGTAGCAAGACCCGCGTAAGCGGGGCGGAGTGGGTGTTTAAGTACTTCCCACTCCGTCACCTAACCCCCGAACCCTTCTCTTCCCAAATCTCTGGTTTTGTACATAAATTAGGCTATTTCTAGGTTTTTCTTATGTTCCTCTAAAAACATAGGTGGCGACTCTACAAATTAAAACAAGTTAGACATCCTAGGATCCTTCCACCGCTCTAGCCAAGTTGTGGTTTCTCCAGGGGTATCTACAGTATCGACTCCGCTGGGGACGATTTAGAGGGTTAAACTTGCATTTCTTACTTTTGGTGTTCTTTTTACTGTTTTCTAGGCATTCTGGTAAAAAGGGTGGGAAGCGCGCGCCTCTGGCCTTCTTGGCCTAAAGCGCGCGCGTCCGACCCCAATTACCAGAATCGCCCGCCTCCCTTATTGTCCTTCCATTTTATGTTTTTGTGCTAACAATGTCTGCAGGGGAAAAGTTCTAAAATTTGGGGCCAGGGCAATCCCCTGAGTCCACTGTTTTGCAGGTAATGCCCAGAATCGGGCGCATCTGCCTCTCTCTGTCTGGGGCACACGCCTCTCATCCTTACAGCCTAAGGCATGCGCTTCTGGGCCATTTTCCAGAAACAAAAACAGAACAGTGAACAGATTGGACAGTTTTGACAGTGTGTGGGCATCGGGCCTACACATAACTTCTTTTATTGTCTGTTTGTTTTATCGGTCACACGGGTGATTCGAAAGTTGTAAATATGTGCTTATTTGTGTTTTCTTTTCTTTTGAAAAAAAAAATGTCTTGTCACATGCTGGACCTCACACTACGTGCACAAACTCCTATGAATTGCTCACTATCGAGTCGCACAAGTCCATAACCCCAAACCCGTCGAGGCCCGTCCTAGAGAGTTTCAAGCTCCACCCGACCTTGACTCTCTCGAAGCGGTAAACCTCAACCCGTGGCGTAGTTCATGACTACATGCCGGGGGTGACCTTAAGCCTCTCTTTATCCAAGCACAAGCCAACACAATTCTAGTGAGGGTCTAACACTCCGTGACCAAGTCGGTTTTCATGTGTCGAGATTTCCCTAAACTAATGTCATCAAATCATACATTCCGTTTCCAAAAGAACAAGTGGTTATTATGGAAAAAATAAAACTCCGTCCCCAAGTGGTTATTATGGACGAAAATAAAAAATCCATCCCCGCATGTATGCTTTATGACATTAAGTTAGTTTAATCCCATCACATGTAGGTATCACAAGCGTGGTGGAATCCGATGAGTATATGGGACCGCGAAAAGGTCTATATACTAGTTTGATGATTCCACTATTTTTCTAGAAACTCTAAAAAGGACTCCGTCCTTCCGACTTTTGTAATCAAATAATTTTTTTTTTCTTATGTTGTTGAGTCTTTTCTTTTGTTTATGGGTGAAATTACTTTACTCAAAAGGTATTTGTGGACCAACCTAAGATCAACCGTGTTCTTCAATAGGTCCAATGGCTTCAAACGGCACAACATCAAGGGTGAGAACATTTTTGTGTCCAACGAAAGGCTTTTCAACATAATAAGAGCCATGGGGGAACAAATGGATAGACTTGTCGAGGATGCCCAACGCAAAGACGATTTGTGGCAAGCCCGTCTTGATCTGGAGAGGAGTATTCACAAAGAAGAGGTTTCCGAACTTAAGGCCCGTCTGCAAGAGCTCACCGACAACAAAGCAAAGGCCAACGGTAAAGCATGCTCAAGTGGCCCTCCCCACAAAAGCCACAAAGGTGCCGCCAACAACCGAGTTTTCACTCCTCTCCTATGAGTAACCCAAACCAAAGCATTTGAAACTTTGGTGGCAAGTGGAAAGATCAAGCCTCTACAAAGGTACCAACCCAAGACGACCAATGCCAACCATGCCCATCATGAATATTGTGGCTATCATCAGCATAGCGGCCACACTACCGAGGGATGCTTCCTTCTCTGAAACACCATCCAAGATTTGATTGACAATGGGGAATTTACCGTGGGTGAAGAGCAACCATGAAGCAAGGAATGACTTGGGTTTGAAACGAGAAGGACTACAACGGCAAAGACGACAACAACAATTTCCGTTTCTCTTTCTCTACATAGTAATAGGATTAAAAAAAAGTCAAAGTCCTCTTAAGTGTGCATTAAAGTTTTCTCTCGTCCCATGTTATATTTTGAGTCGATCTTATCAAATAAAAGTCGTTCTTGTCCTCATACACTATTCCAAGTTGTTCAATTTAATTCTTGGCAAAATGATGAAAAGATGTCTAAACAAGTTTTGGAATGAAGGCCATCACTTGAACGCCTAGGGACTAAACATCGTGACGAAGGCGACAACATCGATGACAAATCCAAGATATCAAGCGCCAAAGAAAGGTGGAGCAACAACCATGGAGAAATCAAGCAAAGTTTTTAAAGGGGGATTAAAAAAAAATGCTCGCTAGGTTGAAATCCTCAAATCAACCTAGGCAAAAGTAGAGCACAAAAAAAAAAAAAAAAAAAACTCCCTTAATCAAAGAAGTGCACAAGATCAACATCATTCCATCCACCAACGAAGGACGAAGCAAAATCAACCATCACGAAGAATGGAGTATCCACAAGAACTACGGTGACCTGAGCCTCTACACTGGAGGAACGTAGGCGACCTTCGGGTCCGGTCTCATACAAGAAAGAAGATATGTTTAGACCTAGCGCGTTATGGTGATTGGCCTTCATCTAGAACTTGTCAAGACATCTTTGTACGAGTCATTTTCCAATGAATTAATCAACTCAAGATTGAACAACTTTCCTAGATTTGAAATCATTTCACGTTCCTTGTCGAGTCTATGGGATTCTTATCTTTCAGCGATACTCCCAGATTCTTTCAATTAAATTGGGGCTTTCCTTCTCTTCTCTGTTAATGACTTACTTGCCTTCATGAGTCATTCAAAAAAATGGTTAAATACATGAAGTCAATACTAGGGGCTACACCGCAAAATCAATGTCACTCATCATTAGTGACAAAGGGTCTCCACCGCAAAATCACATGTCTCTCATCCTCAGCTAGAGTCAATGCACACTTCCTCATCAATCAAGTAAAAAAAAAATGAAGACGCAAAAGAGATGCCTGATAGATTGAAAACCCCAAAGGGCGGTCTAGGGAAAAAACAGGGTGCGTCATAAAAAAAAAGAGAGAGTTGTAAGGATCCCGCCCCTTGACGAAGGAAACGAAGGGTTTTCATTTTGAAGGGCGAAAAAACCAAACACGGTTATCACGCAAAACATAACGGAGTCGCCACATTTGTTAATTATTTAACCCAACAAATGGAAAGGTTAGAGATTCTATTAGTTCGGAGGTCAGGTTACGCCTTGGGAAGAGTTTTACGTCACCCAAGTCACCTCGGATAGGACCGAGTCTCCCTAACGTTAGTTAACAAATGTGCATGTGTGTGTGTATTTCAAAAATGGGAGAAACTAACATTTTAACAAAACTGGTTAATTATTTAACAGAAAAGGGTTATTTTGCAAACATTTCAGTCAGAAAGGGAAGAAACTGGAAAATGCACTCCCTGGCCAAGGTAGCCGTATGGCTAGGGAGAGCATTCCAGGGGTTTTAACAGTTTATCAGAAAACTGTCCAGTTTCAGGCAAAACATAGTGTTCTTGCTGAAACTGGACTGAAATGATCATTTTAAATTATTTTCTTTAACAAAAACATGGATTTAATCATCCCTATGTCATTGATCACAAATTAGACACCAAAAACAAAGGTTTTGGGTGTGATCAAGACAATCATTGGGGAAATTTTGAGAAAGGTGATGAACATACCCTTTGGGCCAAAATAACCATTTGATGAGTAAAGATTGAAACTTTACCATCAAAATGGACTTATTATGCAAGATTAACCTTCAGGGACAACAAAAACAACATAAAGATCCAATCTTTATGACCCAATCTTAGGGATTTTTGGCTAGATCAAGGTTGGGATGATAAAGATTGAGCCTTTATCCCCCAACATGATCATTAAGGCCTAATTTGTGTAATACCAACATAAAGACATGAGATTTCACCTTGATAAATAAACCTTTAGGCTATTTAGAACAAGAAATCAAACCATGATCATCTTTAGGTTTGAACCTTTTTCACACAAAAGTATGAAGGGCACCTTGAATCAAGCTCATGGTTTAGTTCACATTATATGTATATATATAAGATATATATGCTTGAAATGGACAAGTCTTGTAGTAATATAATATATGTATGCTTGAAATGGACAAATCTTACAAGAATGTAAATTTGCTTAAGAGGATAAGTCTTACAAGAATGTAAACAAGAACAAGTAATGTGATTAACAAAGAAAAATAGAGTTGAGATGAAGAGAATATGGGGGAAGGGGACCTCACCTATGATGGTTCTAGTCTATCTTCCTTTCCTTCACTCAATTATAAGGGTGATTTCTCTCTTAGACATGATTTCTGCAGAGTTTCCCTTATCTAAACAATATTCTTCCCCCTGAAATGATCAGCATGGGGTTCAATTTATAGGGACTGAGGGTGCCCAACATAGCCGTACGGCTCAACCCCTCAAGTACCCAAACCATCCGTACGACTAGACTTGGCGAGCTTCTGGATTTTTCTAAGTTTAATTCGAGTTCAGACCTGGAATATTAGGTTTATCCTAGTGAGGTCCTGGCCCATTTATTTATCCCTAAATGGTACCAAGAATTCCTCTAAAGTAGGTCAAATTCAGATTGGGGTACTTACAGAGCCCCTCGGCAACGTCGCTTTTGAAGAAAGCGGGGTTGTCGACAAAATAAGCATCCCAATCTGATGGGAGGACCGCTTGGCCGATTTGTTCTATGGCTGGACCTATTGGTAGTGGTGCCCTAGGCACGTTTAGTAAACGTTGTAATTGTTATCATTTATTTCATATCAATAAAGAAGTATTTTGATTATTATTGTTGTTCATGTTTACTTATAATAATCTCCGTCCCTAGTACTTGTTAAGCACTAGTATAAAGGTGTTAGTACCTGACCTGAAAATGAGTTTATTAGGACTTTCCCAAAAGTACAAGGACTTTATAGGAATTAGAAACCTTGCAAAGACTTGTCCCGGATTCCCGAAATACCTCATTTATGACAAAATCTATCAAAATAGGTAATAAATGGTTTCCTTAAAACCATGCAGAAACCCTAGCTTGAAAATCACGTCAGCCTGCATCCTTGGCCACGCGGCTAACCTTGCTGCGCGTCGATCTTGGCCACGCGGTCACTCTTGTCACCGGCTTAAGTCATGGCCAGGCGCCCAACTTTGCTCTGGATGATCTCAGCCGTCAGATCTTCCCCTCAGTTTACTATATAAACCAATCCCATGCTATTGGTTTAGGGTCCGATTTTGAGAGCTCTAAGTCCGAATTTTGGAGTTCTTAAACACAATTTTCTCCCTAATTAAGAATTCAAACACTCAAGGAGATCAAGGTTTATTTCTTGCCAACATAGGTAAGTTTTCTAACTTTTTCTTCATGTTCTTGCATCATTTTTAATGTAGATCTTTTATATTCATGTTCTTACATGTTTATTCATAGTTTCTTCATGTGCTTTGCATGTTCATTCATATGTTCATAATATGTTCTTCGCATGTTCTTCGTGTTCATAGATTAAAACCTTATTTATGCTATATTTAGGGTTGTGATCTTCATAATTACATGTTATTTAATAGCCGATGATGATCTAGGGTTCATCAACCCAAGGATGATCTAGGAACTACTTCTAAACCTTAATCTTTAGGTAATTCCCCCTCATTATGCATGATCCCGATTCTTCTGCCTATTCTAATTCTCTACGAGCTACGCTGACCTGAGCTTCTCACATTGAGAGGAACGTAGGAAATCTTCGGATCCGGTCTAAATCACTAACACACTACTAACACATTCATCATGATAGAAATACCGATCAATTCGGGCAATAGGAGTGATAACGTTCAATATTCTTCTCTTGTTGTAATTTGACCCCCGAACCCACTAAAAATTCTTTTTTCAATGTTTTGGCTTTAATTAAAACGGCGTGGCGACTCTCATATTTTTAATGTCGTTAAGAATATTCCTTTTGTAAATAAAAATAATCACAAGATACTTCCCATGCGTCGCTTCATCGGAAAGGGGTATTCACAGTGGCGACTCTGCTGGGGACTGCTTTGAAACTTTTTCAAACTTAGTGGGTCTAACTTTCGTCACATCATGATGCTTGCCATGTTTACACATGCACACACTTGCCATGTTTACACATGCACACACCTGCCATGTTTACACATGCACACACCTGCCACGTTTACACATGCACACACCTGCCACGTTTACACATGCACACACCTGCCACGTTTACACATGCACACACCTGCCATGTTTACACATGCACACTTGCCATGTTTACACATGCACACACCTACGGTTAAGCCATGTTTACACATGCATCCGCGCACTCCGCCATGTTAATACTTGTACCTTATACCTTGTACCATGTAACCTTGTTATCTTCTCTTTAGTATTAGGGTCAAACAAAACTCTGCTATGCTCTCTTGTACATTATTCTCTCTCTCTCTCTCTCATGCATTGCATTTGCATCATCCTAACATTAAAAACTTCTCTCTTTTTTCCCTAAAAAGAATTAGTTTCTTACCTCACACTACCACTAGTCCGTGTCAGCACTGCACAGGTCCCCATTACCCGGAGTATTCGATGTGCAGGAATTTGTGCGCTACTGTCGCACTCTTTTCGAGTCACTCGTCTATTCCACTCACCGTATACGGTGGGAACCTTTTACCTAACCCGTGTCAACCCACACTAGTATAGGTAACACACCTAGGTTTTGACCGGTTGGTTTGGCTAGCTTTTTCTTAATAGTCAATTAACGTGTTGTCTATGTCGAGTCATCCCCAAGTCAATGGTGAATCGAGATCTTTGAGAGAAAGTGCACAAAAAAGTTATTTCCCTACAAGGGACGTGCCATGGTGAGATGAGTGTTTGTTGTCAAGATCTCCGCTCATCGTTAACTTGCGTAGGATGCAACATAGACATCACATTAAATGCCTTTAAGGAAGGGTTAGTCGTAGGATCCGATGGTTGGTGGGAGCCGCTTGCCCTATAGCACCCTCGCCCAAATTGTCCGTTTGGGGGTGTGCAATGCAGGTGAAAAACGAGGGTCTATAGACGTAGTGATGACCTCCACTGATCGTAGTCTTCTAACTAGTTGCGAAAAAGGGGTATCCCTTCCAACCATTTAGGATGTAAATAATGTATGTTTTTGTAAATTAAAATATACTTTGCATGAGCCTTCCCCCTCTCCTAAAAGCTTCATTGCCCTTCAACCTTTCAGCAAAGCAAGTTTGGATCCGTTCGGGTGGTCGACTACAACGTGAAGCTTCTACTCCGTCCACGTTCTCAGTCTCGCCATCATCAATGTCAACTCCCGCTTCAGCTTCAGCCTCTGCTCCTCCTACTAGTGCCGCCGAACTCAACACCGAGACCACTCTCAATGGTATTCCCCCAAGCCTCCAGAACTTCCTCGCCGGTCTCGAAGCCAAGATCAAGAATCTCGAGGAAAGCAACAAGATGTTGGAAGACCAGAACCAACAGTTGAAGGGTCACATTCAACAAAAGGGAACTAAACTGGTGCCCGATGGTGAGAATTTCATTTATGTCGAGGATGAAGAGGTCAATACCAACTGTCCCTCCAACACCAATGCCACTACCTTCTCATTTCCAAGCTACCGCAATGTTCCACCTCCTTCTCTCTACACCCAACAAGGTTTCACTACCATGAGCAAGAACAAGGCTGTCTATGAACCTTCCCCCGAACTGCTTGGTGGCTACCTCTCTGCTAGCAAACTACCCGCACCCTCGTTGCCTCTGAGTATTGGGATGGCCGCTGCTACTACTTCCACTACTCCTCCCGTCATTCTGTCAGAATCTATACCCGACATCTCCAATCACCCTGTGGTCATGGCCATGCAAGAGAAAATGCGCAAGTTGATCGAGACCGTGGATAAGCAAAGTGCACCGACTACCAAGACAATCAACCCTAGCTAAGTGGGGGCTCTCCCCAAGGATTTCAAGATGCCTAAAGTGGCAATGTTTCATGGTGACTCGTGTCCTAAGACTCATTTGGATAGTTATGTGTTGGCCATGAGGGCTCGTGACTGCACCAACGAACAAATGGCTCGCGTATTCCATAGCACTTTGGATGGTATAGCTCTGCGTTGGTTCTTGGGGCTAGAACCAAGCGAAAGGCAAACGTGGGATCAAATCAGTGCCATTTTCTGTGAGAAGTATCAAGCTAACTTGGATTGGCATGTGAATCGAACCGACCTTGAGAACACTATGCAAAAGCCCGGCGAGGCTATTTATGATTTTTACAAGAGGTGGAATCATCGGTTGTGCGAGGTCCAGTACCCACCAAAAGCAAAGGAACAGAAGCAGATTTTCTACAAATGCTTGCTACCGGAGATGAAAGCAGCTATAGGTAATGGTTACTTCCCTGACTTGCGGGAAATGGTTGACGCCGGAGTAAGGTACGAAGCAGGGTTCACTGGGATTGTGCCGCCAAAGGAAAGTCCAAAGACCAACAACAACAACTCCTTCCGCTACAAGGCTCCTACTGCGCCTGCGCCTCCTAGGGGTGGAAAGGAGGCCGTTGGCCAAGTGAATATGGTCCAAAATGAGGTCCCGCTAGATGTTCAAGCTGTCACAAGGAATGGGGCTCCGCCGCAAAGAGAGAGGGAGCACTTTGACGATTTTGGAATGCCTATGGGGAAGGTCTTTGACGTGTTAGTCAAGAGAGCTCTTATCAAGCCTTTAGAGAATTACCAACCCGCCTACCCAAGAACCGATTTGGACGCCTCCAAGTTCTGCAAGTATCACAAGCACATCGGGCACACAACGGATAGTTGTATCCAACTGAAACGCGTAGTTCAAGGGTTGATCAATGACAAGAAGATTGAGAAGCCGAAGGGTCCTAATGTGGTGAATAACCCTCTTCCTAACAATGGGGGTGGGGTGAATATGGTACAAACATGTGAGATCAGTATCCTAGAGCTCATGGATGCCTTTGATAAGATAGGGCTCACTATGGTGGATATCTTCATGGCATTAGTGACGTTAGAAATCCTCGAACCATTAGAAGGATACCACCCCCGCCTTGGTTGCGATTTGTCAAAGTTTTGCCACTACCACAAGTGCACCGGTCACACTACCGAAGAATGCTTTGAACTCAAGAAAGCCGTGCAAGAGCTCATCCACAAGGGAGTTGTCGAAGACCCTAGAGATTATGTAGCTAGCAATGTACTCATGGTAGAACTTAGTGAGATCACTGATCCGGCCGAGCCTGTTATGGCGGACTGTGATGAGATGGGTTGTATTTCAATGACTAATAATAAAGAACCTTCTTGCTACTTGTTGTCTTTAGAAGAACTAGTGAGTGAAGTCGAATCTCTAGAGGAAGAGAGTCCCAAACCCTCTCAACCTCTTTCTTGGGCCGAAATCTTCGAGGAGGCCGAAAAGACCGAAGTTTCGCCCCCTTGTCCTGACACGCCATTGTCTTTGGAGGAGCTACGTGCAGAAGTTTGTCTGCTTACGAGATCCAGTCAAGTGTACCAATCCGACCCAAAGGGTGCAAAGAAAGTCTTTGGGAAGGAACCCGAGCAAGCCGACCTAGACAAAGAAGACCCTATCCTCACTCAACTCAAGCAAACCCAAGCCCACATCTCGCTCTGGTCCCTACTCACCTCCTCCCTAGCCCATCGCCTCATGCTCGAGCAAAACCTCGCCGCCACCATGGTACCATCCACTATTACCCAGGAAGACGTCACCCACATGATTGGTAATATCCACTATGGAAACATCATCACTTTCTCGGAGCTAGACAAGCCAGTGTTCGGAGTTGATCATAATGAGCCTTTATACATCACTATCGAGGTAAATGGCAAGAAAATTCCCCGTGTATTCATTGATAATGGTTCTGCTATTAATATCCTGCCTTCAAGGATGATGGATGTGGTTGGCGTTCATGGTGTTGATTTACGCCCATCCAAGCAAACCATCAATCATACTCTTCAGGGATTGTGTCATGTCAATTTTCATCCGGGCAAGAGCCCACACGCGCGCGCGCGCATGCGATACTAAAGGCTTATCACATAGATTATTCCATGGAATTCTATTGAAGCTGATATTGAAGTTAAAGTTGATTAAGTTGATATTTAAATATCAACTTAACTTCCTGCCCTCGTACTTCAACGCGGGGCTAAGGAAGGGGGCTGACCGTGCGCGCGCGCGCGTAATTAAAGAACTCACAACTTTTTGTATTCAATATTCGTATTATTTCGAACTTCCAATTGTTGATTACAAAGTTTCAACAATTGAATGAATCGATGTCAACTTTACTTCCTAACATGAACTCAGACATCAAGTTGTGTGCATAAAAACTAAAGTTTTTATACTATCATTTATGTTTGCCTATTTTGCCATTTTCAAGTGGCAAAATATGCCCTATTTTCAATTAGTACTATTTAAATGTATCTTCTATTCGTTCATGAGCCCCTCCGGTTCTCACTCACTCACCGAGTCCATATACCATCTCCCTTCGGGAGCTTCCCCGTTCCTGATCCACTTCGTGGCTCACTCACTCCATATTTCCCATTCCTGATCTCCTTCGGAGCTCACTCACTCTTTTGATTTGGAATCCCCTTCGGGGCTCTTTCCTTTTTTATGACCCGCATCCCCTTCCTTCGTCGGGTCTGCTCAAGTTATTGATTTCATCAAGTTTCACACCTATTTCTCCCAGCAATTTGTGGGCAAGGATGATCCTCCTACATGCCGCATCGTGATAGGCGAAGCCACCTTGCCCATTACCATCGGAACAAAGATCCTACCAACCAACTTCCACGTCATAGACATCCCCGCAACCTTCTCACTCCTCCTTGGCCGGCCATGGTTACATCAGTCGGGCGCTGTCCCATCTTCCCTGCACCAATGTGTGAAGTTTCAATCTGGTAATGAAGTGACCATCATCTACAGAGATCTCGTAACTGCCCAAGGGACGGACACCAAGGAAGTTCCTGTCTTACAGATTCAGCATGGGGAAGAGAGCCGACTCTTCAATGGCTTCGAAATAGTCGCTCAAGCACAAATCTGCACCATCGACCTCACCAGAGCAACGGATAAAGTGGCACCTGTTGTCAAGATACTGCGTAATATGGGCTTCATACCGGGGCTGGGGCTAGGTAAGAACTTGCAAGGTCCCACAAGTCTGGTTAGAGAGATTGATCACTGAGGATTGTTCGGTCTTGGATATACCCTTACCCCTGAGGACAATATGGAGAAACAAAGGATGGATTTGCTTAAAAAGATGAAGCTTCCCTACATAAAGCCTGAAATGTGGCCATACCGCCTGTCCCTGAATAGCTACTTTGTCAAGGAAGGCGAGGAGTTTTCGTGTTTCGAGTTCGCCGAGCCATGGATTGACCACACCGGGAAGTTGCAGAAAGGGTTCGAGATTTTCAGAGATGTGGAATTCGATCGGTCCAACATGAAGCGGACTTACATGGAATATGACAAAGCCACGGGCAGAGTTAGAACCATCAGGCATGAGTACTCCACCAAGGTCGCAGATGACTTGGCAGATCAACTTGAAGCCGCAACCCTTGACAAGCCAGCAATAGAAGCCGCAGAAACTCCGAGTTTGACTAAGACGTGGGACGGCCAATATCTGCTTCAACATCTGGGTAATCTTGGGCTGCACGAAGACATGGTTGCCGTCATTGGAGACGATTCTGAAGGTGAGGTGGACCCAAGGACATTGGTGGTGCCCATGGGGGACAAGCTCAAGAATTGGTGCATCATTGGGGGACCTATAGCTACTCCGGAATTTATGGTGGGAACACTGGGGCTTACTCCTTCTCCTGTCACTACTCCTGCAGCATCTCCTGTCACTCACCCAAAATCCCCGTCCCCAGAGTCTAGTGTTTTACATTTTGAATTTGAGTCTTCCTCTAAGTCTGACGACCTTACGTCTGAAGACTATGATCTTGTTGCAAACGCTATATTTCCTTTTGCCATGAATGAAACCCTCGACCTTTCCGAGTATCCCTCCATAGTCACTCTTTTAACTGATAAATTGACTAATAATCAAACTAATGATATACACTTAGTTAATAATGATTCATTAGAAGAGGCGGACACAGACACATTAAATGATGAATACATTAAAGAAATTTCAGAACAGGTTATTAATCAAAAAGAATCTCGAGCCCAAGCTGCCGATGAGGTGTTAACGTGCGTGAATTTGGGAACCGAAGCCGAGCCTAAGGAAACGCAGATTGGGAGCTTCTTCAGCGGAGCCGAGAGGGAAGCACTGATTGAGCTACTCAAAGAATATGTGGATGTGTTCGCATGGTCTTATAAGGACATGCCGGGGCTCGACAACTCGATCGTAGAGCACAGAATCCCGACGGCACCAGACGCTAAGCCGGTCAAACAGAAGCTGCGCCGCATTAAGCCGGAATGGTCTTTACAAGTGAAGGAAGAGATTGAGAAGCTACTCCATGTGGGTTTCATCAGGGTGATCGAGTATCCAACTTGGTTATCAAATCTGGTGACTGTCAAGAAATCCAACGGCAAAGTCAGAGTATGTGTGGATTTTTGGGATCTCAACAAAGCTACGTCGAAGGATGACTTCCCCTTGCCAAATATCGAAATGTTGGTGGACGCGACCGCCTATTATGAGGTCAAGTCGTTTGTTGATGGGTTTGCCGGCTATAACCAGATCGAGACAACCGAGGAGGACCAAGAAGCGACCCCCTCCACAACTTCGTGGAGGACCATCAGTTGGCGAGTTCGAGCCGTGTTAAGAATGCAGTCTCCTCGGAACAAAGCCGAAAAGGAAGAACTCGTCAAGTTACTGCAACACCTCAACCATTTTACAACAGTGGGGGAACCGACACTCAGAGAAATAGAAAGGGCCCGCGACCAAGAATGGAGTTCGAGATGTGAGTTCGCATTATGCTGCCTCAAAAAGTACCTCGCGAATACCCCAATCCTGCACCCAGCACATGGGAATGAACTTCAGACCCCAACACCAACGACAGAATCGTGGCCCTCGCGCCAGGAAAAGGAAATCGGTGAAAAAATGCAAAGATTTTTGGAAAAATACCCCCTCTCAGTCCCCCGCTACACAAGAATAGGGACCCTTTTCGCAAAATTGTTCGACCAACTGAGACAAATGGGCAAGATGCAACCTCTAGGAGAACATTCGCTCCTCTCCGAATTACCACCCCTTCAACTATTTGAACCTACCAAAAGTTGCTCTTACCACCAAGACGAAGGCCATGACACCAACGACTGTGTCGCTCTACAAAGAAAAATCCAAGTCTTGATGGACGAGAACACGCTCACCGGCGTGAGAGGATTCTGGTTCTATAGAGAAAACGAAAACTTAGAACTCCTCGGTTGCTACGACATCGAGCCTTATGTGAGGAACGGCCCAGAGGTACTCTCGCACCTGACTGTAGAAACGATTCACGACATCTCAAGAGAAATAGGGGATTTAAAGCAACGCGTCGACGCAATGACTAAAGCTCGAGGCGCGCCACAAGACTAGACAGAATGGCAGATTTGGATGGCAGCCCGTTCAAGGAACCAGTCAACCTCAGCAAGCTCAGACGCTACTACGACTAGTACAACCCCCTTCTCAAAAAAAAAAAAAAATTTTACTACGCAAAAAGAAGCCTGATAGACTGAAAACCCGCAAAGGGCGGTCTATGCAAAATAAGGGTGCGTACAAAGCTCGCTAGACTGAAAACCCGCAAGGGCGGTCTAGGCAAAAGTTAGAGCATTCCCCCTTCTATCTTCCCTTTCTCTAAAATCATTCTAGTCCGACTGGAGTGAACTACGGTGACCTGAGCCCCTTAGTCCTATTTGTAAAAGGGGAACGTAGGCAGCCTTTCAAAAGGTGCGGTCTAAAAAAACAAATAAACATCCAAATCTTGTCAAGCAATAAAGATAGAAGTTGTATTTTCTGAAAGCAAAAACTTTTATTTTCATAGTCATTGCATGTTAACACTTATTTGATGAGTCTAAACTTGACATACTTTTTGAATAAATAACCTATTATGAAATTGAAACTAAAGCAAAAGTAAACTAAATTAAAACAATGTGTTTGCAATGACTATGGAAGGATCCTCGGAATTACTCTTTAGTGCCACTCGTGCCTTCGGTCTCTTTCTTCTTGCTTTGACCACGGCGAATCTTTTTCTTGTTAGGGTTCTCGCAAAACCTCCTCTCAAATTTACTAACCCCTTTAGCTTTGACACTAGGAGTCTCCCCATCCTTTCTCTTCCTTGAAGTCCCCGCTCCATCTCCATTAGCCATGCTCTTGCTCCTCTTCCTCTCATAGGCCATCGCCTCCTTCATCCTCAATGAACAATTAGGAGCACAGGATGCCAAAATAGTGCCCCTTAGGGTCTCTAAAGTCTGCTCCACTTGCCCAAGTCTCTCCATAAACCAATCCAAATACTCTCGTGATAGGTAGGTGTTGTTGGAGCGTGTGATGAGAGTCCTATGGCTAAAACCGGCCTCGCCCCACATTTGAGAAAGGAGAACCGAATCGCTATCATCCAAATGAAGTATGCCAAAAGGAGAACGGGTCCTCTCCTCATCCCAACCCTCGGGGATGGTTTGCACTAGAACATATTGACGGAGTACTCTAGCGGGGTAGTAAAAAGTGGTCCCAGAAAATGACAGAACTTTAATCATGTGCAGTCCTACTTGCTTCTCCCTCACGGAGTGAATGTGCCAATGGGGCACCACCCACTTGATGTCATCGGTCACCATCTCTGCCAAGTACCTTTCCCAACCCTTGAGAGTCATGCCCTCGAACCTCTCCTCCATACCTCTAATACGGTGCATCCATGGGGCCACCGCCGAAGAAACCGCTGGCTTGTTCACTCGGAGCCTTTCTTGCAACCACATAGTCAAAAGTCTATCACTGCCGCACGGCATCCCGCCATAAACCACAAGATGAGGAATCCCACAAATGATCTCCCCAAGGATGGCCGGTACAATGTCATGTCCCGAACAAGCCGCATTCACCATGGTCAAGCATCCCTTACTAGCACATCTGACTTCGGAAGGGAAAAGAATAGAAGCAAATAAACACAAGGCAAGATGGTCCAAAGAATGGTCCGAGGTCACATCCGTGTGCATGAAGTGCCTTGGCATCCAAGAAAGGTCGACGTAGCCACCTCTAGCATACTTACCAATGTCATCTGCGGGCACACCAAAGGTTATCAACTTGTCATGCAAAGAAATAAGATCAAAGGGCAATGCAAGTGTACCCTTCCCTTCACAACCGCAAAGCGCCTTGATGTCTTCATAAGTGGGTACCATCTCATTAAAAGAAAAGTTGAAAACATGAAGAGTGTTGTTCCAAAACTTCCCACAAGCTTGCAAGAGGTTAGTGTTGGAATTCATGTGCAAGAATGACCAAAGACACTTGATCCCATAGCGCTTCTCAAACTTCCTACGACAAGGACCGGATATCTTGGCAACCCACTTCTCCAAAGATGTTATGAAAGCTCCTTTTTCAAGTCTAGAAAGCCTTGCATTGTGATCCATGGCAAAAGAAGAGCAAGTTGATGATTGGAACTCAAAATTTACCAAAAGAGCTGCTGTTACGAAGTTGAATAGGACACAAACTCCCATTAAATACTACACAACCTCCGATTCTTGCCAGGAAAAGGAAAACCGGAGGCGGCACAGGACTAGGCCACGCGGCCACATATGCTCTTGGCCACACGGCCGATGTTGTCCTTGGCCAGGCGGCCAACTTCGTCCTAGGCCACGCGGCCACTATTGCCCCATGCAGAAAATTCGAAGATTGAAGCTCCCACTCCGCAATGGATCCATGCAAGCAACGTACCCTTCCCCATGGCTCATGCATTGTATAAAATTAGGCACATTGTAAAGTAATTAGTTTGTACAAATAGGTTATCACAAATCATTTTCATTTTAGTACATAAATACATTTGCATACATATTAAATATTTGTCCAGTACATATTTGCTTCTACTAACTAACAGTATAGGAAATAAAGATGGAAAGATGGGCCCCGCCTAATCAGAATCCTCCTCCGTGGTGTCTCCACGCCGCGCTAAAGCTCGAGAGCTACCGGCACCCGAACTCTGTCCCCGGACCGCTCGACCACCAGTGTGAGAAGAGCCCGCACCATTCGGAGACCATTCCCGACGCTGGGGTGACGCAACGTCGTCCCTCTGATAAGTACATGAATGGTACGCCTCCCTCAGTAAGCGCATCAACATGTTCTCCCGCCGGGCTGAACGGATATATGCCTCCCGAGTCACCTGAAAGGGAAACCAAGGCAATGATTATAATGCAAAAAGAAATAAGTGTGTGAAAACATGATTAATATAAAGCACAAAGCCGTACCCCAGTGTCGGGCGGAGGAATGAATGTCTCCTCAACAAGATCTGCATCAGTTGGCTCCAAGCTAAGCTCCACCTCCCGGCCACCCCTCATCACTCTCACGCTACTCGAGCGAAGGGGCATGTCAACCAAAGGCCTACTCCTACCTACATAACGGGCCGAGCTCGATCCCTCTCCCGATAACATCCTAGCCCGAACCTGAGGGCTGATCAACCGAGTCCACACATAGCCGGCGTAGTCGTCACTCCCTCTGTAATGCTCTGCCGGAGTAGGAGCCAAGAAAGTCGCCAACCTCGCGGGACGGATCATATCCCGAGGAGGGTCATAAGGAGCCCACGGTAACGCACCAGCCCTGTGCTGACGAACCACCCTCTCTCCGAGATACATGGCCTCCCCAGTGAGACCCACAAGCAGAACCCTAGAAGCGGTCAACTCCACTACATAGGGACCCACCGAATCCTCATTGGCCAGACTTCATGGGTAAAATCTAACCCCGACAGGCTCAGACATCGCGAACACCCTCCTCAGATCAGCAGCATCCACCGTCTTCCTATCCCGGTTTCTGCGGGGAGGAGCCCTGTTGCCCTTGCACCAGTACAACATGATGGGAACAACCTTGTTGGCACTCATCACCAACTGAAAAGGGGCGACGCCGAAGATCTCGTACACCCAAGCCTGTGCATACAATGAAAGAGACATTTCAGACCAAAAGATAGAGCAAAAATCTCAACAATATGAAAAAGAAGGGTAGTCAAGAGCATACCTCAAAGGCAAAATGAAACCCGTCAAAGGCCGACGAGCTAGCCCTCGAGCAATGGTCCAATGCCCGGTAAATCTCAGCCAAACCGGCTCCACCCCAAGAAATCTCACCGACTTGGTCCAAGTCCACCAAAGCCCCTAGCAGTGAGTACCGGCAGACAGTAGTCCCACTGGGAAACAAGATCTCTGAAAAGCTGTACCATAAGAACAGCCGGACCAAACAATCCAAATCATACTCCCCCTACCAAAGGCTTCAATAGCCACCTCCACCAAACGGTTCACCTTCCCGGCCTCCACTCCATAACCCTTGACACCTCCTCCCAGATCAGTGTCAACCCCCAACAGAGCTTGCCTATAGTCCCGCCGCTCTGCCAAGCTCTCATCAAAAGGAAAAGGGGTAGCAGTAAACCTCAACCCCGTGATAGCCGCGAAATCCGTCGGCGTGATGGTAATCTCTCCCCAACTAAAGTGGAAGGTATGGGTGGTGTCCCACCAGAACTCCCTGCACACCTCTATCACCGCCGCCACCTTCAAGGTGCCCCCAACCATGCGGACACTGTCAAAGAATGGGCCAAACCCCATAGCCTCGATCCGAGCACGCAAACCGCCCGGTCCCTCCGGCAGAGATGCCCACAGTTTGCCCACAGTCACTGTGGACCCACGAGCCTTGATCCTCTGCAGGTAAACACAGCACAGGTATGTTACACTCCTAGTAATTTACATTTCTAGCAATCTACATTTCTAGCAAATTATGATTCTAGCAATATATATTTTGTACAAAAGTGCGAAAAATGTGAAAATGAAAGGAGCGAAAATTTGAAATTTACCTCTCGTGTCTCCGGAAGGCCCATCGACCAGTGACGCTCCGAGTCGATGTAAAAATCGTAGTCTTGATCAAATGTTGACCGAAGAAGGCCGTCGCGGAAGTTCCGAGTCCCCGCTCGTGGTCTCAAACTGCCCCGTGGAATCAAGGGTGCCGCTTCAAAACCCGCTCCTGGGTCAGCCCCTACATTTCCCTCGCCCTGAGCATCACCGTGCCCCTCTCCTTGTTGCTCTTGTTGTGGAAGCATATACCCACCTTGGCTCGGAAAATCCCTGAATAACGCCTCATTGATCCAATCTGCCATAGCTTCAAGAAATATGTGAAATGAAGTCTTCAAAATTATCAAAATCCTGGCTTTTTCTCTTTAAAACTCAATTTTCTCTCTCTAACTCGTCAACAATGGAGGAAAGAAGAAGAAGAAAGAAGGAGAAGAGGGAGGGTTTCTGGTGATGTGACCAAGGAGTCAGCCCGACGGCGACCTTGGCCACGCGGCCACTTATGGCCTCGCTATCCCAGCCGTCGGATCAGCGATCCGCGTGAAAGAGATCTGACCACTCAGCATTCTTGGCCACGCGGCCACTATTGCCATTCAGTGACTTTGGCCACGCGGCCAACCTTGTCCCTTCAGATTAAATTCCATTTTTGCCCTTGATCTTTTCCCTTTAATTCATTTTAAGTGCCCTTAGCACTACTTTGACTGATATTCGTTACCTTTGGGTACGGAAAGCCCCTTAAAGTTTCCATTCTTCACCAAATATTTTCTTAGGATTCGTATGATTACAGAGACTTCGGCGCCTCTACGTCATATGCATCCTAGATCGATCGTGATTGACAGAAGCCTCGGCGTTTCTGTTTGCGAGAGATCCAGCATCTATTATTAAGATTCGTATGGTTGTAGAGACTTCGGCACCTCTATGACATACGTATCCTAGATCGATCGTGGTTGGCAGAAGCCTCGGCATTTCTGTTTGCGAGAGATCCAACATCTATTATTAGGATTCGTATGGTTGTAGAGACTTCGGCGCCTCTATGACATACGCATCCTAGATTGATCGCGATTGGCAGAAGCCCCGGCGTTTTTGTTCGCGAGAGATCCAGCATCTATTACTTTAGTGCAATCGGCAGGAACCCTGGCGATCCTGATTGCGTTTACCATTCCATCTTGGGATTAGTAAGACAACGTAGTCTTCATTTTTCCCAAAAAACTTCATTGCTTACGAATGTTCGTTCTTCATACAAGATAGTATCCGTAGGTTTATTATCCGCAGCAGAAGTTCGATGTCTCGTCTTTCCCCAATATCTCTGAACTACGACCGGCTTGATTCCTCGGAGGATACGTAGGAAACCTGAAAAAGTTCAGCCACCCGACTGACATGGTCATCTATCATCCCCAGCAGGTGCATTTTCCCCAGCAGAAGACGTTGCTCCCCATCAGAGGACAGTCATTCCCAATTTCCCATCAGATTTGAACTACGTTTGGCTTGATTCCCCCGCGGATACGTAGGTCGCCTGTCAAGGTTCAGCCGTTCCCTTACCTTTCATCTGTTTTGAAACCCATGTTTCAGACGGATCCTTCTTTTATCGTCGACCCCACATTGCCTTGCAAGAAGCGTCGCCGAGGGGCTACTGTTAGTACCCAACCTGAAAATGAGTTTACTAGGACTTTCCCAAAAGTACAAGGACTTTATAGGAATTAGAAACCTTGCAAAGACTTGTCCCGGATTCCCGAAATACCTCATTTATGACAAAATCTATCAAAATAGGTAATAAATGGTTTCCTTAAAACCATGCAGAAACCCTAGCTTGAAAATCACGTCAGCCTGCATCCTTGGCCATGCGGCCAACCTTGCTGCGCGTCGATCTTGGCCACGCGGCCACTCTTGTCACCGGCTTAAGTCATGGCCAGGCGGCCAACTTTGCTCTGGATGATCTCAGCCGTCAGATCTTCCCCTCAGTTTACTATATAAACCAATCCCATGCTATTGGTTTAGGGTCCGATTTTGAGAGCTCTAAGTCCGAATTTTGGAGTTCTTAAACACAATTTTCTCCCTAATTAAGCATTCAAACACTCAAGGAGATCAAGGTTTATTTCTTGCCAACATAGGTAAGTTTTCTAACTTTTTCTTCATGTTCTTGAATCATTTTTAATGTAGATCTTTTATATTCATGTTCTTATATGTTTATTCATAGTTTCTTCATATGCTTTGCATGTTCATTCATATGTTCTTAATATGTTCTTCGCATGTTCTTCGTGTTCATAGATTAAAACCTTATTTATGCTATATTTAGGGTTGTGATCTTCATAATTACATGTTATTTCATAGCCGATGATGATCTAGGGTTCATTAACCAAAGGATGATATAGGAACTACTTCTAAACCCTAATCTTTAGGTAATTCCCCCTCATTATGCATGATCCCGATTCTTCTGCCTATTCTAATTCTCTGCGAACTACGCTGACCTGAGCTTCTCACATTGAGAGGAACGTAGGCAATCTTCGGATCCGGTCTAAATCACTAACACACTACTAACACATTCATCATGATATAAAGACCGATCAATTCGGGCAACAGGAGTGATAACGTTCAATATTCTTCTCTTGTTGTAATTTGACCCCCGAACCCACTAAAAATGCTTTTTTCAATGTTTTGGCTTTAATTAAAACGGCGTGGCGACTCTCATATTTTTAATGTCGTTAAGAATATTCCTTTTGTAAATAAAAATAATCACAAGATACTTCCCATGCGTCGCTTCATCGGAAAGGGGTATTCACAAAAGGCTAAATGATCATGAGATGATCATGTTAGATTTATGGGTACTTGTTTGGAACAAGGTACTTGACATGACCCGCTGTATGAGATTTATGTCATGGTCTATGTCGTACATACATCTCATATTAGTTATGTCATTCGAATCCTTAGACATGAAGTTATTATAGTCTTCCACTTGATGAACATTATGTTTGACATATTCAAACGCTACCTTTAACCGGGTAGTTATAAAGGGTATGAATGGCATAATCAGATTCACGTAGGGAAGAATAATAACCTGAATGGATTTGTCCCTCTTCGGAGAGATCTCAAGCTTAGGCCTCTCGTAGGAATGATGTTGATGAAAATGTTCGGCCGGACTCAAATGAATTGATTAGATCAATGTCATTTGGATTATCAACATATTCGGAATCGAGGAAGTATTGAACAAAGACAAGTTGATCGTTTGACCATGACTTGTGTTTAATGATATCGTGGATAAAGGGATTATGACATGTTCTAAAGGAATGTGAACTTGTATCTAGTTATACTATTTAGGTAGGTATGACGGTTTGCTAGAACCTAATCGTATCTTATGGTTTTATGTTTGAACCCATTGCCAACTTAGTATAATCCTAGAGGGTCACACACAATAGAACGAATCTTAAATAAGGATTATATTGGAATTTTGGAAACTTTGGGAAATCTGGACAAGTGTGCGACCACACAAGATGGGTTGGGCGGCCGCACAGTTTGGGTTAGTTAGTACCAGAAACCTTCCAGATAGATATGCGGCCGCACAGCTGTTTTGGGTGGCAGCACACCATGTCGGGACAGGTTTCCTTATTTGATTTGGAAAAGAATTTTGGACGGGTTTAGACACAAGTTTCCTATTTGGAATAGGTCTAACTTGTATATAAACAGCCAAATTTGGCCAGAATCAAAGCCAATGCTTTTGTGCAAATCTCCAAAGAGTTTGAGAGAGTTTATTTTGTTTTAAGACATCTTTGATTGAAGAACAAAATAATACACAAACCAATATTCCATATAGTTCATATCTATTGTGAAAACGTGTTTCACAATTTTGGTCTAGCAACCAAGATCAAGTGCTCTTGATATTCGTTCGTGGTGTGGATACCGCTAGAGGGTGAAGCTTATCATCTTCAAGTTCGTGTTCTTACTTTTTGTGATCAAAGCTTCAAGTTCTCCACCAAGATCAAAAACCAAATTCAAAGTCATCAAGGGTTAGTCTTTTCTAGTATTCATATTGCAAGTATTTGATTCAATCATATGAACGGATCTATGGGCTTTGGGTTTCATAAAATTTTGAATGCTATTTTCCGCTGCGCATGTTACTACGAAACCCAACAGTGGTATCAGAGCCCCGTTCATGTTGATTATTTCAATACTTAGATCATGTAGTGTGTATATAAATTGTTTATGTGCCTAACATGATATGAATATTGGATATATGATGTTTATGTGTTATGTGATTTTATGTGGTTTATTGTTTTTTCAACTTTAATCGCACGATTCAATCGCAATAAATATTATGATGGATTCTGAATTGTTTGATTATTAATTCTGATTGGATCATGGTTTTAATAATCAGGGAAAAACAATTTTGAGACATATTTTCGAACTTTAAAATTGCCTTCTGATCATCCTATGCGACCGCACAGAATCACGTGGGCGGCCGCACATGTTTGGGCGACCGCACAGTGATTTCTGGGCGGCCGCACAAAGCAACCAGAATGCGGATGATTAAAACACTTGTTTATACATGGGTGATCTTGATGTGGGTTCGCTTCCGCGAGGTGCATTAATTTAGTGGCTAAACTTGATGCATAACATGTTTTTATTATGTGCTCATAAATGTGTTGTATGCTATATGTGATGAACCTTCAAAGAAAGTTTTAAGTCCTTTATTGCCATGTCATGATTAAAACACTTGTTTATACATGGGTGATCTTGATGTGGGTTCGCTTCCGCGAGGTGCATTAATTTTATTCATGTATGAGCAAGATGAGGTTCATTAATTTGATGTGGGCTTGCCTCCGCAAGGTGCATTAAATTGAATGGTTCCTATACGTTTAAAATGGTTGGACTTAATTAGGCGTCAAAACAGTTTTGGGCCTAGGCAAAATATGAGATTAAACATGCTTTTTGAAATTGTATTTCTCAAAGAATCTCATAAAAGAATCTAAGAATCATATGGGATATGATTGACATGATTGTCTACCTAATTAATTTAGTTTTGAGCGGTCCGCCTCCGTGGACTCAAAAGTTAAATTAAAGTTGGATCTTAGCCCAATTAAATTATATTATACATGGGATGTATATGAAGGCTATATACTTTAGTGGGAGTATTTTTTCCGAGAAATACATTATTTATTTCTTTAATGGAACTGGTACTTATTAAATTTTGGAAATTTTGCATATTTGTAGATAATGACTACTAACACTCAATCAATTTCGTTGCGATCGATCTTTGAGAAGGATAAGCTCCAAGAGAATGGTACTAACTTTATGGATTGGATCCGTAGCCTAAGAATTGTTCTAAGGCAAGAAGATAAGTTGTACATTCTCGATGGGCCACTTCCTGCTGAACCAGAACCTACTGCCCCTAGGGCAGAAAGAGACAATTACAAAAAACATCGTAATGATTCTAGAGATGTAAGTTGTCTCATGCTTGCTACTATGTGCTCAAAACTCCAACAAAGTTTGGAACATTTGGAAGCCTATGAGATAGGCGTGGAGTTAAGAGCCATGTTTCAAGAGCAAGCTAGGCAAGAGAGGTACAAGACCATTGTTGCATTCACTACTTGCAAAATGAATGAAGGGCAACAAGTGAGTCCTCATATGTTGAAAATGAAAGGTTATGTAGAGCACCTTGAGAAACTTGGCTATCCAATCCCATTGGAGCTAGCCACGGATCTCATTCTTAATTCATTGCCTAAGAGTTATAATCAGTTTGTGATGAATTATAACATGCATGGAATAGATAAGAATCTCTCCGAGTTGCATGGGATGCTTAAAACTGCGGAGATGAAGATTGCGGAGAAAGGTTCTCCCGTGCTCTTGGTTCATGATGGGAAGAAGGCTAGTGCCAAAGGAAACGGTAAGTGTTGGGTTTCCAAGTAACATGCGCAGCAGAATATAGCAATTAAAATTTTAAGAAAACCCAAAGCCATGAATCCGTTCATATGATTAAATCAAATACAACAAGATGAATAGAGGAATAACTAACCCTTGATGGCTATGAACTTTTCTTCGGTCTTGGTGGAGAAACTTAAAGACTTGATCACGATCACAAAGCTTGAACACGAACTTTGAAGATGATGATTTTCACCCTCTAGCGGTATCCACACTTCGAACGAATATCAAAGGAGCTTCTTTGATCTTGGTTGCTAGACCAATAATATGAAACACACTTTCACAATATATTAAAGAATTATATGGAATTTATTTGTGAATTATTTTGTTCCTCAATCAATGATATCTTAGAACAAAATAAAATCTCTCTCAAACTCTTTGAGACTCACAAAAGAACTAGTAAATATGGTCTGGCCGAATTGGTGTTTTTATACACAATTAAGACCTATTCCAAATAGGAATCTTGTGCCAAAAACCTTCCTAAATCAAATTAGGAATTGTTCTGCCACCAGACCGAGCGCCCGCCCGGTACCACCCGAGCGCCCGCTTATTTGGGCAGAAGGTCAAGGCCCTTTTCCGGCTTATTCAGGCGCCCGCCTGGTTCAACCCAAGCGCCCGCTTGGTTGACCAGGAGGCCCAGAATAATTCCAGAAATTCCCTTGAGGTCCTTCGACCCTAAATTCCAATATAGTCCTTTTATTTAAGATTCGTTCTATTGTGTGTGACCCTCTAGGATTATACTAAGTTGGCAATGGGCTCAAACATGATCCCATAAGATATGATTAGGTTCTAGCAAACCGTCATACCTACCCAAATAGTATAACTAGATACAAGTTCGCATTCCTTTAGAATATGTCACAATCCCTTTGTCCACGATGCCATTGAACAGAAGTCATGGTCAAACAGTCAACTTGTTTTTGTTCAATACTTTCTCGATTCCGAATATGTTGATAATTCAAATGCTATTGATCTAATCAATCCATTTGAGTCCGGCCGAACATTTCATCAACATCATTCCTTCGAGGGGCCTAAGCTTGACATCTCTCCGTGGAGGGACAAATCCATTTAGCTTATTATTCTTCCTAACGGGAATCCGATTATGCCAATCATACCCTTTATAACTACTCGGTTAAAAGTAGCGTTTGAATATGACAAACATAATGTTCATCAAGTGGAAGAATATAATAACTTCATGTCTAAGGATTCAAATGACATAACTAATATGAGATATATGTTCGACATAGACCATGACATAAATCTCATACAGCGGGTCATGTCCAGTACCTTGTTCCAAACAAGTACCCATAAATCTAACATGATCATCCCATGATCATTTTGCCTTTATACTAGTGCTTAACAAGTACTAAGGATGGAGATTATTATAAGTAAACATGAGCAATAATAATAATCAAAACATCTCTTTATTGATATGAAATAAATGATAACAATTACAACGTTTATTAAACGTGCCTAGGGCACCACTACCAACAGTAAGAAAGTTGTCAAACCCAAGATAAGCAAGGCAAAGGTTGCCAAGGCTTCTGAGGCAAAACCCGATTCACAAAAGGATGCAATCTCTTTCCATTGTCAAGAAATTGGTCATTGAAAAAGTAATTGCAAGGCTTTCTTGGAAGAGCAAAAGAAGAAGAAGAGCAGCAAGGCTGCGTCGACTTCAGGTATCTATATGATAGATATTCTCCTTTCTACCACTGATTCTTGGGTATTGGATACCGGATGTGGTTCTCACATTTGTTTAAATATGCAGGGTCTAAAGAATAGGAGACTACTTAAAGAGGGTGAAGTAGACCTACGCGTGGGGAATGGAGCAAGAGTTGCTGCATTAGCCGTAGGGACTTATGAAGTCACTTTACCTACCAGATTAATTCTTGTTTTGAACAATTGTTATTATGTTCCGGATTAAAGTAGAAATATTATTTCAATTTATTGTTTGGATAATGAAGGTTTTAAGTTTCTTATTGAGAATAAGAAATTTTCTATTTATTTAAATGATGTGCTTTATGGTATTGCTAATTCATTTAATGGCCTTTATGTCTTGAATGTCAAGAATGAAAATAATGACAATGTCTATCATATAAATAAGAAATATAAACCTAATGATGTAAATCATACTTATTTGTGGCATTACCGTCTTGGTCATATTAATGAGAAGCGTATCTCAAAACTCCATGGGGACGGTCTCTTGGGTTCATGTGATCTTGGGTCATATGATACTTGTGAGTCGTGTCTTCTTGGGAAAATGACTAAGACACCTTTTACCAAGCTAGGTGAGAGGGCAAGCGACTTATTGGGGTTGATACATTCCGATGTATGCGGACCATTAAGTAGCAATGCTAGAGGAGGATTTCAATACTTCATAACCTTCACTGATGATTATAGTAGATTTGGGTATGTTTACCTAATGAAACATAAAAGTGAAGCATTCGAGATATTTAGAATATTTCAAAATGAAGTAGAAAAACAACTTGGCAAATGTATCAAGGCACTTCGATCAGATCGAGGTGGAGAATACTTGAGTCATGAATTTGATGATCATCTACAAAATTGTGGAATAGTTTCACAATTAACTCCACCCGGAACACCACAATGGAATGGTGTGTCTGAGAGGAGAAATCGGACTTTGTTAGACATGGTTCGATAAATGATGAGTCAAGTTGATCTTGCAATATCCTTTTGGGGTTACGCTCTAGAAACCGCTGCATTCACACTAAATCGTGTTCCAACTAAATCAGTTCAAAAGGCTCCATATGAGATGTGGAGCGGAAACAAAACTTGTTTATCTTTCATGAAGATTTGGGGTTACTAAGCCTATGTCAAAACACTTGTCTCTGACAAACTTGCACACAAATCTGACAAATGTAATTCGTGGGATATCCAAAAGAAACTAGAGGATATTACTTTTACAACTGTGAGGACAACAAAGTTTTTGTTTCCCGAACTGGTGTCTTTCTAAAGAAAGAGTTTCTCTCTAAAGAAATCAGTGGGAGTAAAATAAATCTTGAAGAGATTCGAGACCCATAAAATGACATTGAACAAATAGTGGAACAAGAACAAGAACCACAAGGAGTTGTGGAACCTGTTCAAAATACACAAGCAACTCGCAGATCTAGTAGGTTACGATCCGATCCCGGGAGATATGGATTTCTCGTAACGGATAGTAATGAGGTGGAAATCATTGAGAATGATGAACCGACAACCTACCAAGAGGTGATGTCTTCTCCTGATTCGGATAAGTGGCTTGGAGCCATGGAATCTGAATTGCAATCCATGCAAGACAATCAAGTTTGGAACTTGATTGATGCACCCGAAGGTGTAAAAACCATAGGATGCAAATGGGTCTTCAAGAAGAAGACTGACATGGATGGGAAGGTGCATACTTACAAAGCTAGGCTTGTAGCGAAGGGTTATAGGCAAGTTCATGGTATTGACTATGATGAGACCTTTTTACCCGTAGCAATGATCAAGTCTATAAGAATTCTGCTTGCCATTGCCGCATATCATGACTATGAAATATGGCAAATGGATGTCAAAACCGCTTTCCTGAATGGAAAACTACAAGAGGATGTGTATATGATACAACCGGAAGGTTTTGAACAGAATTCTAAGGTATGCAAATTGCAGAGATCCATTTATGGATTGAAGCAAGCTTCTAGGAGTTAGAATCTTCGTTTTGATGAATCGGTCAAAGAGTTTGGTTTCATCAAGAACGAAGATGAGCCTTGTGTATACAAGAATATTAGTGGGAGCATAGTGTTGTTCCTTATTTTATATGTGGATGACATATTACTCATTGGAAACGACATTCCTACACTTCAGTCCGTAAAGACTTGGTTGGGAAAGTGTTTCGCAATGAAAGATATGGGTGAAGCCGCATATATACTTGGCATTAAGATCTATAGAGATAGATCAAGGAGGCTACTTGGTTTAAGCCAAAGTACATACATTGACAAGGTCATTAGAAGATTCTGTATGGAAAATTCTAAGAGAGGTACCTTGCCCGTGCTACATGGAGTTTCTCTAAGCAAGACTCAATGTCCTAAGACAAAAGATGAGCGTGAGAAAATGAATGATGTTCCATATGCTTCGGCAATTGGGTCCATCATGTATGCCATGATTTGTACTAGGCCAGATGTATCTTATGCTTTGAGCATGACAAGTAGATACCAATCCGACCCCGGTGAAAATCACTGGATGGCTGTAAAAGCGATTCTTAAGTACTTGAGAAGAACTAAAGATTCGTTTTTGGTCTATGGAGGAATGGAAGATGATCTCGTGATAAATGCTTACACGGATGCAAGCTTCCAAACCGACAAAGATGATAGTCGATCGCAATCGGGTTTTGTGTTTATGTTAAATGGTGGAGCTGTAAGCTGGAAGAGTTCCAAGCAAAGTACAACCGCTGATTCTACAACAGAAGCTGAGTATATTGCTGCATCGGATGCGGCAAAGGAAGCTGTTTAGATTAAGAAGTTTGTTACTGAACTTGAAGTGGTTCCTAGTATTGCTAATCTAATAGACCTTTATTGCGATAATAATGGTGCTATTGCTCAAGTAAAGGAACCGAGAGCATATCAGAAATCCAAACACATACCTAGGCGTTTTCATATCATTCGAGAAATCGTTGATAGGGGAGACGTAAATATATGCAGAGTACCTACTTATGACAATGTCGCGGACCCGCTAACAAAGGGACTTCCACAAGCTAAACATGAAGGTCATGTTAGGTCCATGGGTATTAGATACATGGGAAATTGGGCCTAGGACAAGTGGGAGATTGTTGGTAGTGGTGCCCTAGGCACGTTTAGTAAACGTTGTAATTGTTATCATTTATTTCATATCAATAAAGAAGTGTTTTGATTATTATTGTTGTTCATGTTTACTTATAATAATCTTTGTCCCTAGTACTTGTTAAGCACTAGTATAAAGGCTAAATGATCATGAGATGATCATGTTAGATTTATGGGTACTTGTTTGGAACAAGGTACTGGACATGACCCGCTGTATGAGATTTATGTCATGGTCTATGTCGTACATATATCTCATATTAGTTATGTCATTCGAATCCTTAGACATGAAGTTATTATAGTCTTCCACTTGATGAAAATTATGTTTGACATATTCAAGCGTTACCTTTAACCGGGTAGTTATAAAGGGTATGATAGGCATAATTGGATTCACGTAGGGAAGAATAATAAGCTGAATGGATTTGTCCCTCTTCAGAGAGATCTCAAGCTTAGGCCTCTCGTAGGAATGATGTTGATGAAAATGTTCGGCCGGACTCAAATGAATTGATTAGATCAATGTCATTTGGATTATCAATATATTCGGAATCGAGGAAGTATTGAACAAAGACAAGTTGACCGATTGACCATGACTTGTGTTCAATGAGATCGTGGATAAAGGGATTATGACATGTTCTAAAGGAATGCGAACTTGTATCTAGTTATACTATTTGGGTAGGTATGACGGTTTGCTAGAACCTAATCATATCTTATGGTTTCATGTTTGAACCCATTGCCAACTTAGTATAATCCTAGAGGGTCACAAACAATAGAACGAATCTTAAATAAGGATTATATTGGAATTTTGGAAACTTTGGGAAATCTGGACAAGTGTGCGACCGCACCAGATGGGTTGGGCGGCCACACAGTTTGGGTCAGTTAGTACCAGAATCCTTCCAGATAGATGTGCGGCCGCACAGCTGTTTTGGGCGGCCGCACACCATGTCGTGACAGGTTTCCTTATTTGATTTGGAAAAGAATTTTGGACGGGTTTAGACACAAGTTTCCTATTTGGAATAGGTCTAACTTGTATATAAACAGCCAAATTTGGCCAGAATCAAAGCCAATGCTTTTGTGCAAATCTCCAAAGAGTTTGAGAGAGTTTATTTTGTTCTAAGACATCTTTGATTGAAGAACAAAATAATAGACAAACCAATATTCCATATAGTTCATATCAATTATGAAAACGTGTTTCACAATTTTGGTCTAGCAACCAAGATCAAGTTCTCTTGATATTCGTTCGTGGTGTGGATACCGCTAGAGGGTGAAGCTTATCATCTTCAAGTTCGTGTTCTTACTTTTTGTGATCAAAGCTTCAAGTTCTCCACCAAGATCAAAGACCAAATTCAAAGTCATCAAGGGTTAGTCTTTTCTAGTATTCATATTGCAAGTATTTGATTCAATCATATGAACGGATCTATAGGATTTGGGTTTAATAAAATTTTGAATGCTATTTTCCGCTGCGCATGTTACTACGAAACCCAACAGGAACTAGAGGTATAGGATTCCTACGTATCCCTATTTGAGGGAATCAAGCCTAACGTAGTTCGGGTGAGAGATTTTAAGGCTACTCACACCTATGGGCCTTAGGTGGATATTCATTCATCCATTCCTAAACAGGCATGGCTCAAAGGCCGGATTTGGTCAACTTGGCTCTATTCGGAGAGGGTTGACTAAGGGGGCTGGCATGGCTCAGAGGCTCAAATAATGGGCATGGCTCAGAGGCTAGACTTGATCGACTTGGCTCTATCAGAGAGGGTCGACTCAAGGAATGGGCATGGCTCAGAGGATCAAATAATGGGCATGGCTCAGAGGCTGGGCTCGATCGACTAGGCTCTATTAGGAGAGGGTCGACTCAAGGGTAACTGGTCTTATGTCCGACTAAGGACTGCCGGGACACATTGGTCAATTTGGTCAACTTTTCTCATGGCAGAGGGTCGACTACACAAACTGGTCTTACGTCTCTCTAGACTGCCGTCACAATAATAGGTTTTCTCTAACCTGGCCACTCTCGGGGGACAAAGGTTTTCTTAGCCTAATCAGGACTATACTGGTATTACGCCCTACCAAGGGCTGCCGAGGCAATAACATCTTAACTTTCATCCTGGACTTACGAGGTACGGCCAGGACTTTCACGATTTCACTTTCTACCCTGTACTTACGAAGTACGGCCGAGTCAACAAAATCCAATGGTCTTACGTCACGCCGAACAGCCAAGGACGAATCTCATGAAACCTAATGGTCTTACGTCACGCCGGACGGCCAAAG
This sequence comes from Campanula takesimana, assembly GCA_026119855.1. NCBI lineage: Eukaryota > Viridiplantae > Streptophyta > Magnoliopsida > Asterales > Campanulaceae > Campanula > Campanula takesimana. The sequence continues at coordinate 764,862 of JAOWBW010000256.1, forward strand.
GACAAATCTCACAGAGCCTAATGGTCTTACGTCAAGCCGGACGGCTAAAGGACAGGTCTAACCTAATGGACTTATGTCATTCCGGACCGCCAAAGGACGAATCTCACAAAACCTAATGGTCTTACGTCACACCGGACGGCCAAAGGACGAGTCTAACCTAATGGACTTACGTCACGCCGGATGGCCAAAGGACAAGTCTAACCTAATGGACTTACGTCACGCCGGACGGCCAAAGGACAGGTTTAACCTAATGGACTTATGTCATTCCGGACCGCCAAAGGACGAATCTCACAAAACCTAATGGTCTTACGTCACGTCGGACGGCCAAAGGACAAGTATAACCTAATGGACTTATGTCACACCGGACAGCCAAATGACATAATCTCGCTAAACCTAATGGTCTTACGTCTCACCGGACGGCCAAAGGACGTAATCTCACTAAACCTAATGGTTTTACGTCACGCCGGACGGCCAAAGGACGAGTCTAACCTAATGGACTTATGTCATTCCGGACCGCCAAAGGATGAATCTCATAAAACCTAATGGTCTTACGTCACGCCGGACGGCTAAAGGATAAGTCTAACCTAATGGACGTACGTCACGCCGGACGGCCAAAGGACAAGTCTAACCTAATGGACTTACGTCACACCGGATGGCCAAAGGACAAGTCTAACCTAATGGACTTACGTCATGCCGTACGGCCAAATGACAGGTCTAACCTAAAGGACTTATGTCATTCCGGACCGCCAAAGGACTAATCTCAGAAAACCTAATGGTCGTACGTCACGCCGGACGGCGAAAGGACAAGTCTAACCTAATGGACTTATGTCACACCGGACGGCCAAAGGACATAATATCACTAAACCTAATGGTCTTACGTCACGCCGGACGGCCAAAGGACATAATCTCACTAAACCTAATGGTCTTACGTCACACCGGACGGCCAAAGGACATAATCTCACTAAATCTAATGGTCTTACGTCACACCGGACGGCCAAAGGACGTAATCTCACTAAACCTAATGGTCTTACGTCATACCGGACCGCCAAAGGACAAGTCTCAGAGAACCTAATGGTCTTACGTCACGCCGGACGACCAAAGGACATAATCTCGCTAAACCTAATGGTCTTACGTCACACCGGACGTCCAAAGGACATAATCTCACTAAACCTAATGGTCTTACGTCACACCGGACGGCCAAAGGACGAATCTCACCGAACCTAATGGTCTTATGTCACACCGGACTGCCAAAGGACAAGTCTCACAGAACCTAATAGTCTTACGTCACGCCGGACGGCCAAAGGACCAGTCTCACAAAACCTAATGGACTTACGTCATGCCGGACAGCCAAATGACAAGTCTCACAGAACCTAATGGTCTTACGTCACGCCGGACGGCCAAAGGACGAATCTCACCAAACCTAATGGTCTTACGTCATTCCTGACCGCCAGAGGACAATTTTTCATATTTTTAACTGGACTTACGAAGAACGGCCACGTTAACTTCACAAATTCAAACTATTAACCTGGACTAATGAGGTGCGACCGGGCTAATTTCACAAAGCTAAATTCTTAACCTGGACTTACGAAGCGCGGCCGGGCTAATTTCATACACTTAACCTGGACTTACAAAGCACGGCCGGGTTAACGCTAATTCTCACATTCTTAACTGGACATACGAAGTACGGCCATGTTAATTTCATAAAGCTGGTCTTACGTCCATCTAGGGACTGCCCGATTTTCATTTTCATTGGGAAGCTAATCTTTCTAGGTTCTATTCAAGTTGCATGAGCCAAAAGGGGCATTTTTGGGGGTATTTATGACATTGGTTGTGAAGGGGCTTTGAATGGGTAGGAACACAAAGCTAACTCTCAACAAGAAATCATTAATTCTGGCAGGGATAAAGTAGCCATACGGCTAGGGGAATAACAATCCTTTTCATTTAATTTTGTTCCAGGCCTGGTCATCTTTTTAAATGCCACAGTCTGAAGTTCACCAATCAGTTCATCATCTTCATTTCGAAAGCTTTCTCTTCCATAGAGCCTTTTCTCATGGAAAAACCACCAAAATTTTCTAAAATTCATCAAGAATGCTTTGAGGGCAACCTTAGGCTTTGGATACAGTACCATATGAGGAATCACAAGGGAGTTTTCCAATCCAAATTTGGTCTCCAATCCCTTTGGTCTCTCAAGGAGTTCATCCCGGATCTCGAGCTATTAAGAGCCGCTGCGTCCTTTTGAGATGTTAGGAGACATGTATATTGCTTATCCTACAACAAAATCACTCCAACCTATGAGGATTTCAAGGCTTTGGTGGGTGGCGTAGACACGGAGGTCATTGCTCTCCCCTCGGTTGATGACACCATGTGTGTTAAAAGGTTGGTCTCTCTTCTCGACATTCCTTTGGAAGAGGCCCAATGCATGGTCCTTAATCACACTTTCATTAACATTTCGGATCTCCCCGAGAAGTTCATGGATCGCACGGATGAGGCTTATTGGAATGCCTTTGGTTTGTGCATTCTTGCCTTTTTCTATATGGTTGGCTCCAAAGGTACCTGTCATAGGGTTTTACTGAGTGTCCTTGAGGAGTGCCGTGTGGGGAAGGATATTGTCCCCTTGATCTTGGGTGAAACCCTTCATGGCATGGACTGCTTGGCTTTGGGAGACGGCTTCATGTGTAGCAGTAGCCCCGCCTTACTCACATTGTGGTTGAGGGAGAGGTTGATGGCCATTCCCGAGGCTCCTATCTCTCACAGACCGTGGTCTTATTCCTTGAGAGGCATCCTCTTGGATTTTATTCAGAGTGACTGGGAGGCTTACATGGCTCACCTTACGACTGCCGAGATCCATTGGTCAGTCCCACATTGGCATATAAGCTCGGTGCGGGAGTATCAGGATAATTCCCCTTTCGTTCGGGTGCCGGGACTCTTGGGATCGTCTTACTACGTCCCTTCTTTGGTCCGTCGTCAGTTTGGATTACTGCAGACTCCGCTGTTGGAGTAGTCGGGTGTTAACCCGGAGCATTTGAGGCTTCCGCTCTTGTCTATGTGGGACTCCTCCACTATTTCAATTCTTTCCCGATTGTGGACTTGTTCCCTCTTTCCGGCTCAGGTACTTTTTGGGCGTGCAGCCAGCATGGTTCTAACCATAGTCTACTTGGACTGGTATGAACAGACTATAGGACAGACTCAGAGGCTCATTGAGGAGAGGCGTGAGGCTATTCTTGATGGGACTCATGACCCTATCAGGGATTTGAGAGAGACCGAGGCCATGGCGAGTGGCGATAACATTACTGGAGACATTGTCGAAGACTATCAAGCCTTGGCTGATAGGCTGTAAAAGCGATTCTTAAGTACATGGATTTTGTTCTCCAACAAAATTCTCAATGACGGTACCTCCAACTCAGCTGGGAGCATGGCCTCCATTCCATAAGTCAAAGCAAAAGGGGTTTCCCCAGTGGCAGTTCTAACCGAGGTCCGGTAGCCCCACAATGCTAGATGTAGCTTTTCGGGCCAATCTCTCCCCGGTGTTTCCATTTTCTTAATAATCCTTTTGAGCGTTTTGTTGGCGGCGTCCACGGCACCATTGGTCTGAGGCCTATATGGGGAGGATTTGTGGCGAGTGACTCAGAACTCTCCTTATAATTGATCACATTCACCTTCGAAGTGCGAGCCATTGTCGGTGATGACCTCGTTCGGGATCCCGTACCGGCATATGATGTTTTCCTTTATAAACCCCGCAACCTTCTTAGAAGTGAGGACCCTGTAGGATTTAGCCTCTACCCACTTTGTGAAGTAATCCACGGCTACCAAAACAAACTCGTGGCCATTGCTCCCGGGCAGGGAAATTTTCCCAATGATGTCAATGCCCCATGTTGAGAAGGGACATGGTGTGGTCATACAGTAAAGATGGTGAGGTGGTAGGTGCTTGAGGTTGGAGAACCGCTGACACTTATCATACCTCTTCATAAATTGTATGCAGTCGGTCTCCATTGAGATCCAAAAGTAGCTCATCCGTAGGATGACTTGCATCAATGCCCTTGCATTCATATGAGGGCCACACACTCCGCCATGAACCTCTTGTATGAGTTCTTTCGCCTTTTCCATGATTATACACCTAAGGAGAAGGCCCTGATGGCGCTTTTTGTACAAGATATCCCCCAAGATGACATAGTGGGATGCTAGCCGTTTGAGTGCCGCCATACTTTTAGCTTTTATCCCATCCACTTATTCTCCCTTTTCATTCATGAAGGGAGCTTCCCCTTCCTTGAGGAATCGGTAAATCTGGTTGTACCATGGCTCCTCCACCTTTTCTGGGGTTGCCTCAATCTCATAACAGTATGCCGGATTTTCTTTCCTCCCTACTCAAAAAGGTTTTATCGACTTTCCCTCAGGTATTTCTACCAATGAAGCCAAAGTAGCTAAGGCATCGGTAAAACGGTTTCGATCCCTCGGCAAGTTGTGGAAGCTGACTTTTTTGAATTGCGCCATGAGCTCTTCCATGTAGGCATGATATTTTTGAAATCCAGGGTCCAGTGTTTTCCACTTGTTAGAGACTTGGTTGATGATAAAAGACGAATCTCCATATACCTCCAATTCTTTCACATTCCTTTCCAGGGCCGCTTCCAAACCGGCCGTGCATGCCTCATATTCCGCGGCATTATTGGTCACATCAAAGTTCAACTTGATGGCGATGGGGGTGTGCTCATCTTTCGGGTCAACCAAGAGCAATCCAATGCCATTTCCTCTTTTATTGGCAGCACCGTCGAAGAACAATTGCAACCTATTTTCTCCTTAGAGGGCAAAAATCCCTTCATCAGGGAATTTCAGCTCGGGCGCTTTTTCCTCATTACTAGGGAAGTCCGCCAAATGTTTCGCTAAGACCCTTCCTTTGACCGCCTTCCTTAACACATAACTAATATCATACTCAACTAGGAAGAATGACCATTTAGCAAGTCTCATGGACAAAGATGGCTTTTCCAACAAGCACTTGATGGGGTCTATCTTGGAGATAAGCTGTATCGGGTGGGCATGCATGTAATGCTTCAGCTTTCTTACGACCCATACCAATCCGGTGCAAGTCTTATCAATTGGAGAGTAGTTGAGCTCACCCCCTTATAACTTACGGCTCACAAAGTAGATGGCATTCTCTACCTTTGAATCCTTCTTCTCTTGGGACAACATTGCTCCTATCGATGTATCAATCACTGTTAGGTAGAGCTAGAGTGGCTTGTCCTTGTGCGGGGGGCATAGGATTGGCGGGTGGATGAGATAGGCCTTAATCTTGTCAAAGGCTCTTTGGCATTCCTCATTCCATTCAACCTCGGCATTCTTCTTTAGCAATTTGAAGATGGGCTCACATGTGGGAGTAAGCTGGTTTATGAAGCGGCTAATGTATTGCAACCTTCCCATGAAGGCCTTTACCTCTGTTTGGGTGCGAGGTGGCTTCATTTCCACAATTGCTTTAACCTTTTGGGGATCAACTTCGATGCCTCGTTCAGTGACCATGTACCCCAAAACCTTGCCACGAGAAACCCCAAAAGTGCACTTGGCCGGATTGAGCTTCATGGAGTGCTTCCTAATCCTGTCAAAGAACTTTCTCAAGTCTATCAAATGTTGCCCATCGGTGCCCTTAGAATGCACAATCATGTCATCGACATACACCTCTATCTCCTTATGGATCATATCATGGAAGAGTGCGGTTGCGGCCCTTTGGTAGGTAGCCCCAGCATTTCGCAAACCAAAAGGCATCACGGTGTAGCAAAAGGTCCCCCATGGGGTGGTGAAGGCAATCTTTTCCTGGTCCTCCTCAGCCATCTTAATCTGGTTATACCCGGAAAAACCATCCATAAAAGATTTGACCTCAAAACTAGAGGTTTTATCTACAAGCATGTCGATGTTCGGGAGGGGGAAATCATCTTTGGGACTCGCCTTGTTGACATCCCTAAAGTCGACACAGCATCGGACCTTTTCGTTGGCCTTTGTGACTGTTACTATGTTGGAGAGCCACGACGGGTACTCTATCACCCTTATGAAGCCGACCCGGAGCAACTTCTCAATCTCTTCTTTGACTTGCAAAGACCATTCCGGTTCGATTCGCCGAAGATTTTGCTTGACAGGTTTCACCTCGGGATCCACGGGGATCTTGTGTTCAACGATCGAAGAATCCAACCCCGGTATATCCTTATAAGACCAAGCAAACACATCCACATACTCCTTAAGTAGCTCAACCAAAGCTTCTCTTTCGGCTCCTTTGAAGTAGCTACCAATCTGTGTCTCTTTTGGCTCATTTCCAGTCCCCAAATTCACCTTAGCTAAAACCCCTTCGGTAGCTTGGGCATGGTTTTCCTCTCGATCAACAACCTGCTTTGATGATTGTTTAATGTTTTGTTCGTTTAGTGTATCTACATTATTAGGTGATTCATCATTAACCGTTTTTATATTATTAGTTAATTTATGATCTAATAAGTTGGCAATGAGGGGATACTCGGAAAGGTCTATCATTTCATTCAATGCAAATAGGAATACAACGTTGGCTACAAGTTCATAATCCTTGGGCGTGAGGCCCTCGGAGGAGGAAGACTCAAATTCAAAGACAAGAGATTGAGGGGACTCAACTACATTGCACCCTATGACATTTGACTCTAAGGGGCGGGGAACCAGTCCAAGCTTCGTGGTCATTTCGTCCTTGCTCGCCACCGGTCCAGAGAAGGTTACCCAATTCTTCAGAGGCATGTCCATCGGGCTTACTAAGGTGCGAGGGTCAAAGGTCCCAGGAGATCCATCTCCTATCACAGCAATCATTTCCTTTTCAAGGCCAATCAGATCAGGCACGACCAACTCTTCCCCAAACATTTCTTGCATTACCACACATTCCATTCGTCGTTCATGACTTCTTTGGTGGCGTGCTCGAGAGTTACCTCCTCAAACTTGCATCTACCATTTTGACCCCAAACGGGTCCCTTTTCTTGGCTAGCCTCCACCATAGACAAGGTTTCAAATTCCCTTACCATCTCGGGCACTCCATTAAAGGTGCATTCGTGACTCATAGTGGTCTCAGTAGGACCGGTTGTAGACACCCCGCCTTGGACCGCTCACCCCGATTGCACATTTGATTTTGTGTTTCTCCCCATTTTAAGTGTTTCTCGTTAGTTTCTGTCACTTCCGTTAAGTTCCTGACTGACTTCGCTGAGTCCAGGGACTAAACTGAATGACAGGGCTAACTTTCTAGTCCATTCTGTCAAAATTGCCTTCTCTGAGTCGCGCGCCTCCGACAGGAGGAGCCAGGCATGCGCGCCTCCCGCCCCTAAAGTAGGAAGCGCGTGCCTCTGGGCGTCAGTTACAGATTTCTGGCCAGGATTCTCTCCCTTGCTCAATTTACAGGATTTTACCCGGGAAGGATTTCTTGGTGACTGAGTTTTGGCACCAAAAACACCTTTCTTTCACCTATAAAAACCTCCCTTTACCTCCATTTTCAAGGACCGAAAATTGAACTTACAAAAACTATACCGAAACCACTTTCTTAAGGTTCTCGAAGGGTCTCATCAAGCAATATTTGAAGGTCTTCAAATTGTAGGTAAAAGTCCATCTTTTCCTTTCTTTTCTACTTCATCTCCTCTCTTTCTTTTACTCTAATCAAATGTACAATCACCCAAATCATTTTGGGACATGACTCTAATGATCACCTCATCTCATTGAGGTTGGTTAAGGAGTTATCTCCTACATTCGAAATTCTATTTAAAAACCCCCTTTTATGACTTAAAGAAGAAGAAGAAGAAGAACGTTATCATTCATGTAGATTTTGATCAAGCAAGACCAACTTTAGTTGGGCGATATGGGTGTTTCGGTACTTCCCATCTCGTAATCTAGCCCCCGAACCTCAAAACAAAGAATCTCTGTTTTCATAATCAAACTTAGGCTATAATCAATAGGTTTTTCTTTTGTTCCTCAAAACATAGGTGGCGACTCTAAACAATCTAAAACAAGTTAGACATCCTAGGATAATTCACCGCTCTAGCCAAGTTGTGGTTTCCCGGGGTATCTACAGTGGCGACTCCGCTGGGGACGTTTGAGGGTTAAACTTGCATTCTGATCAAAATCTACATCTTTTCTGGGCATTCTGATTCCTGATGGGGGAGGCGCGTGCTTCTGGCCTCTTCAGCCTAACGCGCGCGCATCCTGCATCAAGGACCAGAATCGCCCACTTGTTCATGTTCTTCATCTTTTTCTTCTGCTATTCTGCACTAATCATTTCTGGGTTGGTTCCCAGAACAGAAACAGGTTTCAGTGACTGAGCAGAACAGTGGGGTGTGGGCACAGTTGCCTGCATCAGAACAGAATTGAACCCTCGGACTGTTTATTTTTATGTTTTTATTTACCGGTCACACGGGTGATTCGGGAGTTGTAATTTATGTGCTTATGTGTTTTTTATCTTTCTTTTCAAAAAAATAAAAATAAAAATAAAAATTTTTGTCACATGTTAGACCTCACACTACATGCACGTATTCCTATGAACTGCTCACTATCGAGTCGCACAAGTCCAACCCCACCCGTCGAGGCCCGTCCTAGAAAGTTTCAAGCTCCACTCGACCTTGGCTCTTTCGAAGCGGTAAACCTCAGCCCGTGGCGTAGTTCAAGACTACATGCCGGGGGTGACCTTTGAGCCTCATATTCAAGTCGAGCACAAGCCACACAATTCTAGTTAAGGTCTAACACTCCGTGACTCAAGTCGGTTTCCATGTACCGAGATTTCCCTAAATTAATGTCTTCAAATCATACATGCCAACTTGTTGAAACGGACGCAATAAAAATCCGTCCCCAAAAGTGGTTATTTTGGACGAAAATAAAAATCCGTCCCCGCATGTATGCTTTACTACATTAATTTAGTTTAATCCCGATACATGTAGGATTCGCAAGCGCGATGGAATCCGATGAGTATATGGGACCGCGAGATGGTCTATATACTAGTGTGACGATTCCATTATTTTCTTAGAAACCCCAAAAAGGGATCCATTCCCTCCGATTTAAAAAAAAAAAAAAAAAAAAAAAAAAAAAAAAGAGTCTTTTCTTATGTGGTTCGAGTCGTGTGCCCAACTGTGTGTTCTAAGCCTCTTCGAGGACCTCAAGTGTTACTCAAGACTGACAAGGGCCTCTTCTGCAATGTAGGTTCAATTGGTACTCACAGAGTCTACCGGGATTCGGCAAATCGGTTAGTTCGTGAAGAGATTACTCCAACAGCTCCAACAGCAACCATGACTGGCAGCACCAACACCATGTCTCTCGAACAAATTTCAACCATGGTCCAACTCCTCCAAGAGCAAGTCTCCACCCTTAATAAGGAAGCACAAAGCAAAGACGACATTTGGCAATCCCACCTTGACAGCCAAAGGGAGGCCCACGAGGCCGAGATGGAGCTAATGAAAGAAAAGCTCACTAACCTTGCCAAGGGGAAGAACAAGAATAATGATGACGAATCCGAATGGACCGAGGGTTTGTTCAAAAGTCCGTATGTCAACACCCGCACCAAGAAAATGGGGGAGCCGAGTTCCGAGAACAATGAGCCCAAAATGGTGGATTCTATCATGGCCTACATCGACAAAAAATTCAATGGGCTCAACATGGGGAAAGGCTCTGACACAAGCCTTTATCAATCATCCATCCTTATGAGTACTATGGCCGCTCTTCCTGATAAGTTCAAGATGGCTCACATTGAGACTTATATTTGGGCAATGGTTCCGAAGAAGGTCTCCCCCAAGGTGATGGCTCAATGCTTTCCTCTCACTCTCGAGGGGGCGGCAAAAGATTGGTATGCTACTCTCCCACTTACTGTCCGTCTTGATTGGGACTCCGCCATGCTTGCCTTCAAGAACCAATACCAAGGCAACACCACTCACCGGCCCACAAGGAAAGAGCTAGAGAACACTACTCAAAGAGACAACGAGTCCTTCATTGACTTCATAAGGAGATGGAATGATAAACTCTCCGAGATTGTGGAAAGGCCAAATACCAAGGAGCAAATGGACATCTTTCTCAAGTGTCTCAAGATTGATCTCCGCACCCACCTAAGTGGGGCTTGCTACTCCGACTTCTCCCAAATGTATGAGGCGGGGGTACGCATGGATGACTTGCTCAAGGAGATTAAGAAGACCACTCCTACTTACCGATACAAGGCCGCTTCCAACTCCACGAAAGAGGCCTCGGTCAACGCCGTCACTATCGATAAGGGGAATTACAAAAAGGTTCCTCCACCTCAAGGGAAGAAGTCCCGAAATGACCGTGTCTATACGCCTCTCCAAGGCATGACTCAAACCGAAGTGTTCGAAGTCCTCAAAGAAAAGGGTCAAGTCACTCCCGTACAAGGGTACCAACCCAAGACGGTCTACCCCAATCATGCTCACCACAAATATTGTGGCTACCACCAATATAGTGGCCACACCACCGAGGATTGCTTCGTTCTCCGCAATGTCATTCAAGATCTCATAGACAAGAAAGAATTTGTAGTGACTAATGGCGAACATGTCAATGTAATAGAGATAGGAGAACTCGAGGGGACCACCCATTCAATCCCAATTGTGAATGGGGGCCCCAATGTTATGATTAAACTTGACAATTCTTGCTATGTTGTAACTTACGATGAGGTAATGAGGGAAGTACTAGAGAATAGGAAAAAGAAGCAAGATGGGAATGTCAACATGCTAACTCGATCCGGTCGAGTCATAGGAAGCAACCCTTCCACTTCCGCACCAAGCTCCTCTTCTCAAAGGCCGCAAGCTCGCGACACTCCCGAAGATCCTCTACTTGTCCAACTCAAGAAAACTCAAGCCAACATCTCTATTTGGGACCTCATTGCATCCTCAAAGAAACACCGAGATCTTGTCATTCGCAATCTCGATGATACATCAGTTTCTCCCGATACTACTCCCGAGGACCTCACGGCAATGATCGGTCACATTCATTTTGGCAACGTCATTACCTTTGCCAATATGGACCTTCCACCATTTGGTACCGATCACAACGAGGCTATTTACCTCAAGGTACGAGCAAGGGGGAGGCCCATCTCAAGAGTCTTAGTGGACGGTGGTTCCGCACTCAACCTCATGCCTAGCAGAATCATGGGCATACTGGGGCTTAAGGATTCCGATTTGAAGCCTTCTACTCAAGTAATCCGAGGTTATGACAGCACCGCCCGTACAGTCATGGGCATGATCGAAATAGACATCGAGTTTGGGAGCATGGTCATGTCCGTTCCATTCCAAGTGCTTGATATCCCGGCCTCGTTCAACTTGCTTTTGGGCCGACCATGGATTAATAGTTCTAAGGCCGTCCCGTCAACTCTCCATCAATGTGTCAAGATCCGAAATGGTGATGAAATAGTGACCGTCATGGCCGAAAATGTCACTATCCACAGAAAAGGTGAGCCCGTCCACCAAGTTCAGCATGGTCTACCAGACTCCACTCTCTCTGGCGTCTCAATCAACGCCATTGACAAAGAAGGGGGAAACGGATCATGGACCCCCAGCAATCACAAAGTCCTCCGCATGATGAGGAATATGGACTACTTCCCTGGTTTAGGCCTAGGGAAATATCAACAAGGAATCCTACATCCTGTGCAAGTCCCATTTGTCAAGAACACATTTGGTTTGGGGTACGAGTGTCGCGACCCCGGACCCCGCGGGCCCCGTAACCGCGATCTGGACGTCGACTCTAACAATAAACTCCAAAATACCGAAGTTAAAAATTCCATTTGATACAAAAAAGGGTGATCCAAAGTTTTACAAAATCGAGTTTGATAAAAACCAAATACAACTTATCATAAACTTCCACAAGTTTATGCTAACAAGAATACAAATATACAAAATCCTAATGACGTCAATGTTTGGTACAATTATCCCCAAAAGGTTACACATTGATATAATGTAAACCAACCTATACAACTTTCCCCAAAAGAACGGATCCACGCTCGACGTCCTCTTTCTCGTGATCAGCGAGACTAATCCTTAGCACCTGGGGGGGGGTTAAGGAAAAACAAAGATAAAAGGAAAGGGGGTGAGATAAATCTCAATAAGTTACTAATGCAACTACATGACATGCTATGATGCAATAAGCAATAAACAATAATTATTATCACATAGCACATAGCAATTATCATATAACAGATAGCAGCGGAAATAAACACATAACAAAGGATATAGCCAAGGTTTTCCAAACCGGAACATCCAAATAAAGGATCGCTGCGCAGCTTCAATCATCAACAAAACATCATCTTCATAATGGCATGAAAGCCGAAGAGAAAACCCCGGTACCGGAACCAATAACCATAAAAGAAGTGTCACAAGGGACGGGAGACATGCCACAAAGTCATGCTCCAAGAAGATAAAATGCACACAAAGGAGCTAGCTCTTCTCACATCCAAGGCCAATCTGGAGGAGGGTAATAATGGGGCAAAACAATGGTCAACATCACAATGGACTTGGCCGTGCCATCATAATGTTTCGCATCGCCCAAACACACACAAAATACCAGCTGGACTTTCACGTAAAGGCTAAGTAATAAAATACTAGCACTATAAACAACAAAGGATTCCAAAGTAGGGAATCAAGCCAAATAATCACCAAGAAGATGACATGAACCAACAATACACAATAAAGGTGCTTCGAAGTCCAAAATAACAATCAATGAATTTCAAGCACAAACTTGATCACAAAGGACCCAATTCTATCACTAAAGTGTACTACAATGATCACTAGGGTCAACTAGGAGGACACCCAATAATTGGAGCACAACGCATTCTTTAGTCACACAATTTAACAAAATGTACATTTTTCAGAGATCTGTGCGGCCGCCCACGATGGGTTGTGCGATCGCCCAAAGTGCCTCAAAACAAGAACAAAAACTCTCAGAAAGATGCGCGGCCGCCCAGGAGGTTTTGTGCGGTCGCCCAACATGCCGGAATCGCCAGAAATCGGGAAGAACAACATGGGTTCTTCCATTTTTCAAACCCAAACACATTTCAACCAAAAATCAAACATTCTAACTGGTATACAAATGCACCAAAACAACTTATAAGTCTAAAAAGACTCCTTTAACAACATTTAATCAACCAATAACAAGAATCAAACCCAACATTCATAAATCACCATTTTTGATCAAAAACCCAAATAAATTCCAAACAAATTCAAAACTCATCCAAACTTCACATACAACACATCAAACATTATCTAGGCATGATATGAACATTTTAGCATTAAAATGGGGGAAAAGTAACTTACTTGAATTTTCTCAAAGTTGATGGATTTCAAATCTTTTTGAGTCTACGCGATCCTAGCGACGATCTAAACACGTTTCATGTTTTAAGAAATGAGAGAAGATGAGAGGAAGGAGGAGAAAATGAAGAGAGAAGAAGAGAAGAGAAAATGTTTACCTTTTGAGAGAGAGAGAGAAGAGTGCTGAGAGATGGGAGGGAGGAGTGTGAGGGAGATGGAGGTGAGGGAAGGTGTAGGGAGGGAGTAGGGGGTTTATTTTAAAAACTTACACTTAGGCCCCCTCTCTCACACTACACACACAAACACTACACTCCCTACTAACAATTAAGACTCAACACTTCCACACTAGCCCAAATAACTCGAATAAAATGCTAGGCACAAATATTATAACACATAAAATGCACACAAAATATTTAAATAAATAGTAATTTAAATAAATAAATAAGCAAATAATTAAATAAAAATCATTTAATTACTAATAAAATAGAGCCTATATTTCGGGTCGTGACAACGAGCCTTCCAGAGAGGAGTTGAAACAAGAGCAAGCGATCAAGAATGAAAAGGCCCGAGCTCGTAGAGAAGGCTTATGAGGTCCCTAATCAAAGGCCTTACCGCAAGACGTTGAATGGCTATTTTGTCCGCCAAGGGGAAGACGTTCCATACATGATCTTTCCCGAGCCGTGGGTTAACAATAAGGGTGTCAAAAAGCCCGGTCTCGAAATCTTCTCCGATTGTGAGATCCAGAAATCCGAAAGGGAACCAACTCCCATATCGCCCCGTGAATGGTGGGGAAGGAAGGTGACTATGGAGTCCGAGACAGAAATCATTGTGGGGGAAGAACTGACAGATTTAGCCTCCATGTTCGAAGAGCTTGCCATAATGAATAAATGCCAAGTCAACGCCATCCACGACACCGTCATCATGAATGAGACTATCAGTGAGGTCCAGCAAAGCTCCGAGCCGATCAACAATTGGTATTCAACGAAAGGGCCCGTGGTATCCGAAGAATTCTTAGTCCAGGAAATGGGTTGCATACCCCGCACAGAAACAAAGGAAGAGCGGCTCACACTTACTTTCAAGTCCGAGAGTGTCTCTAATACCCTCACCCAAGAGGATTTGGAGGCCATAGCCGAGCGTGTGTTTCCTTTCTTTGCTAATGAAAAATTTGATATTTCTGAGTACCCTGAGATTGCAAACATCATAAATGATGAATTAACTAATAATGAACTTAACGAACAAGTTAATAACGATTCAAATTATGATGAAATAGACCACGAAAACACAACATACTTAAATGAACTTTCTCAACAAGTCCGTAGTCGTGGTGAGAATGGTCCAGAGGCTGACGAAGAATTGCATGTTGTTAATCTGGGTGGGGGACGACAGAGACAGATTGACTGCACTACTACGGGAGTTCGTGGATGTGTTCGCATGGTCATACAAAGACATGCCGGGTTTGGACAGAAAGGTACCGGAGCACAGGATTCCGATCAGAGAAGATGCCAAGCCAGTAAAGCAGAAGCTCAGAAAGATCAAGCCAGAATGGTCTTTGTAAGTCAAGGAAGAGATTGAGAAGCTCCTCAGTGTGGGTTTCATCAAGGTTATCGAGTATCCGACATGGTTAGCCAACATCGTGACAGTCAGAAAAGCAAACGGCAAGGTTCGAGTTTGCGTGGACTTCCGGGATTTGAACAAAGCATCCCCAAAGGATGATTTTCCACTCCCTAACATCGACATGCTGGTCAACTCCACTGCTGCCTATGAGGTTTGCTCCTTCGTGGATGGGTTCGCCGGATACAATCAGATTCTCATGGCCGAAGAAGATCAACATAAGACAGCCTTCACAACACCGTGGGGTACCTTTTGCTATACAGTCATGCCATTTGGGTTAAGAAACGCTGGGGCTTCCTACCAAAGAGCCGTGACAGACTTGTTCCACGATATGATTCACAAAGAAATCGAGGTCTATGTGGACGACATGATCATTCACTCCAAAGGGACCGATGGTCAACATTTAATCGATCTCCGCAAGTTCTTCGAAAGGCTTCGTCAACACAAGATGAGGCTCAACCCTGCAAAGTGCGCGTTCGGGGTTATCCGAGGCAAAGTCCTTGGTTATATGGTCACTGAAAGGGGAATTGAAGTAGACCCCTCCAAAATCAAGGCAATCGTTGACATGCCTCCTCCAAAGACACAGAAAGAGATCAAAGGTTTCATGGGCAGACTGCAGTACATCAGTCGGTTTGTGCACCAACTCACTTCCATGTGCGAGCCAATCTTCAAGCTACTCAAGAAGAATGTGGCTCTAGAATGGACCGACGTGTGCCAAGAAGCCTTCAACCAAGTGAAGCATTACTTGACATGCCCTCCTGTCCTAGTTCCGCCGCACAAGGAAAAGCCTCTTTTGCTCTATCTCACTCTCAATGATGAAGCCCTAGGGGCTATGTTAGCATAAGAGCAATGAGAGTCCACAAAGGAGAACGCCATTTATTTTGTCAGTCGCCGATTCCAAGGGGGCGAAAAGAACTACTCTGTCTTAGAAAAGTCATGTGCAGCATTGGTTTGGGTCACTCAAAAGCTCAAGCACTACATGGAAAATTTTCCGATCAAGCTAGTAGCAAAGGTGGACCCGCTCCGCTACATCTTCGAGAAGCCTTTCATGTCAACAAGAATAGCCAAATGGTACTTCATGCTCGCCAGCTACGATATCACTTACGTCACACTAAAATCCGTCAGGGGGAAAGTGTTCAGTGACCAGCTTGCCGAATTCCCGTGTGACGAAGTGAAGGGGGAAGACGTACAGTTCCCCGACGAGCATTTAATTTTTACTGCAACCGAGGAAAATAAGTGGCAACTTTTTTTCGATGGCGCCGCCAATAAATACGGCTTTGGTATAGGAATATTGCTTGTTGATCCAAAAGACATCTACACTCCCATTGCCATCCGTCTGGAATTCGAAGCTACCAACAACATTGCCGAGTACGAAGCATACATAGCAGGGCTTGAAGCAGCTCTCAAAACAAACGTCACAGAACTAGAAGTATTCGGCGACTCTTTGCTCCTTATCAATCAGCAATCGGGTAAATGGTGAACCCAAGACCCGACTCTCCAACAGTATGGTCAGCACCTTGAAGAGCTGGTTTAACAATTCCAAGAGATCACTTTCAACTACCTGCCAAGGGATAAAAATCGCTTCGCCGATGCACTGGCCACCATAGCTTCATTAGTCGAAATTCCCAAAGGGAAAATAGTGAAGACTTTTAAAATTGCCCGAAGGAATAGTCTGGCATACTGCATGAATATCGAGATCAACGAAGTTCAAACAAACCCTCCGTGGTATTCGGATATCATGAATCTCCTCAAAGATGGCATTTATCCCGAGAATAGCAATAAGAAGTCTCAAGTGGCTCTGCAAAGGCTAGCCTCTCGGTACGTACTGATTGGGGACCGAGTCTATAAAAGGCACCACGACGGGATCAATCTCTTATGCGCCAATGAGGCCGAAGCTCAAGAGATAATGTGTGAAGTGCACGAAGGAGAGTGTGGACCCACATGAATGGGTTTATGCTAGTCAAGAAGATACTCCGCATTGGTTACTATTGGAGCACTATGGAACGAGACTGTATCGAGAAAGTCAAAAGGTGTGCCAAATGCCAATTCCATGCTAATCTGCAGTATGCTCCACCCTCGCAGCTTTACAACATGGTCACACTTTGGCCTTTCTCTTGTTGGGGGATAGACATCATCGGTAAAGTCCATCCTACCAGAAGCAATGGGCAGTCATTCGTCTTAGTGGCCGTCGACTACTTCACGAAGTGGGTCGAAGCACAAGCCTATCGAACCCTCAACGCCAAGAAAGTGGCCGAATTTGTAAAGATTAATATCATGTGCCGATATGGCGTGCCTCATGAAATCATTTCCGACAACGGCTCTCACTTTGAGAAGGAAATGGATGCACTTTTGGTAGAATACAAGATCACCAAGCACAAATCATCTCCTTACCGTCCCCAAGCAAATGGCGCGGTCGAAGCAGCAAATAAGACCATCGAGACCATCGTCAAGAAAATGGCCTCAACAGGAAGGGATTGGCCCGAGAAGCTACCATTGGCATTGTGGGGCTACCGCACATCAATACGGTCAGCAACGGGAGAAACTCCTTATACGTTAGTCTATGGTTCTGAAGCCGTACTCCCAATCGAACTTGAAGTCCCATCTCTGCGGGTCCTCCTCGAGAATCAAGTCAACGAGGTCAACTGGATTCAAAGTCGATATGAACAGCTACCCTTACTCGACGAGAAAAGGCTAAGAGCACTCGAATGCACAAGGGCGTATCAGCAAAGGATGGTAAGAGCTTTCAACAAAAAAGTGAAGCCTAGAAACATCAACGTAGGAGATTTGGTGTCACGCCCCGGGAATCTCAAAAATCCATAAATATAAAATTTACATAATATACATCTCCAAAATACAAAATACCAAACACGGGCGCGTGAATTCAACTATGAAATCTATACCATCAAGCAACACCTCAACGAGATTACAACTCGGAGACTAGAAACAAACGCGGAAGCAAGAACCACTATTAACAAAAATACCCAAAGTGCAACCGTATATACAAAACACTGAACGACTACGAACCCACAATAATATGCGTAAAGGCTCCGAAGGGCAACTATCCCAAATGCGATCAACCTGCTCACAAGATTCCCGCTACAATGGACCTCACAACGCTACCACTTGCTTTCCTGGGGGGGTTAAGGAAAAACAATTTGAAACAAGAAACAGGGTGAGATAAAATCTCAGTAAGTCACTAAATGCATCTACATGGCATAATATCATGCAAATCAACGATATAACTGAACAAGTAAATCACATAACAACAAATGAGAAAGCCCCCTATCGCCAACTGTCCCATACCAGTTGGAAATAACGACTAACTCATCATGCAGCACATAAGACTGAAATAAACACGTAATAAAGGATACTGAGCCAAGGTTTCACCAAACTGATAGAACAATCGCTGCGCAGCTTCAACCGATCAACCAATCAACAATAGCAGTATAACAACTGAAGAGAACCCCGGTCAGAACCGACCAATCAATCAATCAACCCATCAAGCCATCTTCATAGTAGCATAAAAGCTGAAGAGGATACCCCCGGTACCGGAACCAATAACAAAGTAACATGCCACAAAGGGCGGGAGCCATGCCACAAAGTCATGCTCCAAAACATCTCAACCAAGGCCGATCTGGAAGAGGAAAATAAGGGCAAAACAATGGTCGACACCATGATGGACTTGGTCGGTGCCATCACAATATCTCGCATCGACCGACACAACCACAAATACCAGCTGGACTTTCAAATAAATGCTAAGTAATAAAATACTAGCACGGTAAACAACTAAGGATTCCAAAGTAGGGAACCATACCAATTAATCACCATAAAAGATGCAAACGATTACTCAAGAAGAGTTCAACAACAATAAACACAAGGAGTTTCTCATAAAAGAGTCCATCAACATTGACCATTAAAACAGAATGATTCCAAGATAAGGCACGTACCAAATACATCCTAAATATGATACCCACAAGTTAATCTTAAATAGCACAACCCAAACGGTCGCTCACAAATGGCACAATGACTATTACCAAAATGACCCTAAACATTTACTCATAAAGATATACTAGGACTATGAACTCAACCATCTCATCACACCTGGAATTCCAAAGTAGGAAATCAGAATGAATACACCTTAAGGTTAATCAAACCGTAAGTACCCAATTGCCAATTCACGCTTTACCTCCGTCCATAACGAACCAATTCTAAACACCCCAAACGAATCCAAAAGGTTACCCTTATTAGAACATGATCACGACCGGACTAAACCCTACACTTTGGTGTTCAATAACAACCCTCTAGGTACTATAGGACATCGCCTAAAACCTAGACCAAGTCTTACTCAAAAATCAATTCGATTTGAACAATCACGAACACATCATAAGATGCCCAAACATTCTCAAACAATACTTGATCAAATTACATAACACCATTGTTCACAAAGGAACCAATTTTAATTACTAAAGTGTTCCACGGTGCCCAACTAAGTCAACTAGAATAGTACTACGGAATCTAGACCGAGACTACACCTTGATCTTAAACCTCAACGAAAAGACAACCATTATTATCTAGAACCATTCGTCCAATAGAACCATTACGTAGTACTCGAAAAGAGATTTCCAACGATAGTTTACACGTCCAAAATGGAGTCCGGACGAAGAAGTTATCGTCTCCGGAAGATTGAATGTAAAACGGACAATTTTTATAAAGTGTTCGGCCGGACATTATGAAAAATCCCTGTTTTAGCTCCGAATTTCACTCCTTTCGTTCTAAATCTTAGGAGTACCTATATATACTTCTATCCTAACATTTAAAGACAAGAAAACTCAATTCATGTGCCTCTAAAACCCAAATAACCCCAAAATTATTAAAGAACATAAAACTAAATTTCACAACACAAACTTAATCACAAATGACCCAATTCTATCACTAGAGTGTACTACAATGTTCACTAAGTTCGACTAGAAGGACACCCAAGACTTAGACCAAAATGCATTCTTCAATCACACAAAATAGCAAATGAAAACCTTCAGGGGTACTGTGCGGCCGCCACTCGAGTCTGTGCGGTCGCCCAAAAAGCCATCAAGCAAGAACAAAACCTTTCAGATAGATGTGCGGTCGCCCTACCATTTTTGGGCGGTCGCCCAACCCTCTGATCTGCCAAAAATCGGGAGGGATGAACTGGGTTCTTCCATTTTCAACCCAAACCAAAACTAAACCAAAATCCAACACTCTTAACTAGCATACTAAGGTACTAGAGCAACTTATAGGTCTAAAAGAACTCATATAACAACATTTAACAACCAAAATCAAGATCAAATCCCAACATTTGATTTAACACAAATATCACCAAAACAACAATAAATTTCAAATAAATTCTAAACCTCCACAATCATCAAATAACCACTTCAAAGCTTCTTGGATCACCATACAAAATGAGGATGAGCAATTTTAGCATAAAATGGGGGAAAAGCAACTTACTTGAATTTTCTCAAAGTTGCCGGAACTCGAATATTTTTAGCCCTCTACGATCCCAACGACGATCTAAACAAGTTTCATGTGTTTAAGAAATGAGAAATAATGAGAGGAAGATGGCTAAAAAGAAGAGAGAAGGAGGAGAGAAATCTTACCTTTTCTACCCAACAATGGAGGAGAGAGAGAGAGAGAAATGAAAATGTGAGGTGAGGGAGGAGGGAGGAGGAAGGAGGATGATTATTAAAACAAAATGTTACACCTAGGCCCTTCTACTACTACCAAGGACAATTAAACACATACTCCCCACCAATAACTAAGACTTACTAACTCTACACTAGCACAAATGATCGATTAAAATGCTAGGCATAAAATATTATGACACACAAAATGCACACATAATTATTTAAATAAATAAATAATTTAAATAAATAAATAATCAATAAATAAATAATTAAATATTTATTACTAAGAAAATAGAGGCGGGTTTTCGGGTCGTTACAATCTACCCTCCTTAAAAAGAATTCGCCCGCGAATTCACCTATCAAAATCATAACACGCAGTCATAACGAGGCTACAAAATATCGATTCTCATATAGCACTCATAACCCCAATCAAGTACCTATTAGATAATTCAAACATAGTCTCCACGACTCATTAACCCACATATTTTACACATACTTATCTCGAGTATACTCGTATTAAACATTCTAAAGTCAACTTCCTCTTTCATCCGGAATTTCAGATTCCCACGACTATCACTTGATCATCGATCCTGAAACATAACTGATTTGATCCCGGTTAGCATTATGTCCTCGATCAACCCTTAAGTCACCAATATTCATATGTTTTACTTTTCCGGTTCCTCCGTACGTATTGACGATCTAGACATCATCCCATAATCATGCTACTACCCGAACAAATAAGAGAAGGAATAGAGTTAACAATTACTGTCACCCAATGACTCAATGATATACTCAAAATTTACTGTTATCAACTATCCGATCGAATGGGATTCCACTACCACACTCACTTTCCTTATGAGATAAAACATAATACAGCCAAAATCTTGAATTTCTCAAACTACTTACATTACCTCACACTTAGTTTTCTAAGGAATTATATCCATTACTCTTGGTAGTCTGCTATCATAACGTTTCAACTTGGTCCCAAAATAGAACAAAATATATAGTCCGCTAAGGCAATATCAATAAAAATCACCATCAATTCCAAGTAATAGATAGTTCTATTTATTAGGTGCTAACCCTCGAAACATATACAAATACTTTATCACTCAAAATCGTTACATACCTCCATCTCCCTTTGGAAGCATCATTATCGATAACGGGTTGATCACTTTTCACAAAAATGGAAAACCTGACTTATCTCCAAGAAAACATAACACTGGTTATACCTTGCAAGATAACAGTGATACTAGCTAAATCCACAAAACAATATAAATACTGAAATTATCATCAATCTTTATATTAACAATCGAAAGCTGATTTCACACTTATCGGTTCTTACTAAAGCCAAGAAATCCCAAAATACGTGTATCTCATTTTACATATTTGTCTACACTTGCAGAGATCAATTAAAACCTGAAGAACCCCATTACAAAACAATAAATCCTCTAACTCATGCTAAAACTTGTGAACCCTTGCTTCTTCCAAGAAATTTTAAATAAAATCCCAAATGGGTATTAATTCTCAGCCTACAACTTGGTGTGTATCAATATAACATTAAGTCATTCACTCCCACAATCAAATTATGATTTAAAAATAATAATCTTTGATAACACTATGCCATTTATCCATCTAAATGATATAACCAAGAATTCATAATAAACAAACCCAATAATAGAATTTGCCTTCGCTATTTCCTCATATTCGACCTTTGACTAACAATAGCCACTTATCAATCAAACTTTGATTAAACCACTGATCCACTTCAGGAATTTACTAATTCACCAATATAAGATAACAAGTACTAATTTATCGTAATGGCCTATTTGAACTCTCCGAAAATATCCAGAAATACTCACCACCAATCAGTGGCAACCCAAAGATACGAGAAACATAGAAAGCTAAACCACACCACTTATCACATCAATAACCCGAATAGGTGACACAACTAAATCAACTTATAGCTTATAGAGTGCTATCGCTCATAATTCTTCTGGGTTTCTTATGTATACCAGTAACAATCCTGAAGTCTCATATCCGAGAATACTCCTCACATAATTCACGGAATGAGGACTAACATGCGTACATCGCACGAAACATTATACACTCTACAAAATATAACTCCTAAGTCCTCAAAGACTCGCATTCTCTATTCTCAAACCAACTAACCCCAATGGAACCAACACTATTGACACCAATCCTATACTTGATATACTACAAGAGAAGGAACACTCGACGTCAATATCACGACTTATAACTCAACCAACTTCTACCTTAACCTCATTCTTTCAAGAAAACTTAGTTTCTAAACCACTCAAAATCATAACACCCAAGTATTGAAACCTATTCAATATCAGAGTTCTTATTCTCCTTCAAGATCTAAAACCATTGCTCTAATACCAACTGTCACGACCCGGGAATCTCAAAAATCCATAAATATAAAATTTACATAATATACATCTCCAAAATACAAAATACCAAACACGGGCGCGTGAATTCAACTATGAAATCTATACCATCAAGCAACACCTCAACGAGATTACAACTCGGAGACTAGAAACAAACGCGGAAGCAAGAACCACTATTAACAAAAATACCCAAAGTGCAACCGTATATATAAAACACTGAACGACTACGAACCCACAATAATATGCGTAAATGCTCCGAAGGGCAACTATCCCAAATGCGATCAACCTGCTCAGAAGATTCCCGCTACAACGGACCTCACAACGCTACCACTTGCTTTCCTGGGGGGGGGGGGTTAAGGAAAAACAATTTGAAACAAGAAACGGGGTGAGATAAAATCTCAGTAAGTCACTAAATGCATCTACATGGCATAATATCATGCAAATCAACGATATAACTGAACAAGTAAATCACATAACAACAAATGAGAAAGCTCCCTATCGCCAACTGTCCCATACCAGTTGGAAATAACGACTAACTCATCATGCAGCACATAAGACTGAAATAAACACGTAACAAAGGATACTGAGCCAAGGTTTCACCAAACTGATAGAACAATCGCTGCGCAGCTTCAACCGATCAACCAATCAATAATAGCAGTATAACAACTAAAGAGAACCCCGGTCAGAACCGACCAATCAATCAATCAACCCATCAAGCCATCTTCATAGTAGCATAAAAGCTGAAGAGGATACCCCCGGTACCGGAACCAATAACAAAGTAACGTGCCACAAAGGGCGGGAGCCATGCCACAAAGTCATGCTCCAAAACATCTCAACCAAGGCCGATCTGGAAGAGGAAAATAAGGGCAAAACAATGGTCGACACCATGATGGACTTGGCCGGTGCCATCACAATATCTCGCATCGCCCGACACAACCACAAATACCAGCTGGACTTTCAAATAAATCCTAAGTAATAAAATACTAGCACGGTAAACAACTAAGGATTCCAAAGTAGGGAACCATACCAATTAATCACCATAAAAGATGCAAACGATTACTCAAGAAGAGTTCAACAACAATAAACACAAGGAGTTTCTCATAAAAGAGTCCATCAACATTGACCATTAAAACATAATGATTCCAAGATAAGGCACGTACCAAATACATCCTAAATATGATACCCACAAGTTAATCTTAAAGAGCACAACCCAAACGGTCGCTCACAAATGGCACAATGACTATTACCAAAATGACCCTAAACAGTTACTCATAAAGATATACTAGGACTATGAACTCAAACATCTCATCACACCTTGAATTCCAAAGTAGGAAATCAGAATGAATACACCTTAAGGTTAATCAAACCGTAAGTACCCAATTGCCAATTCAGGCTTTACCTCCGTCCATAACGAACCAATTCTAAACACCCCAAACGAATCCAAAAGGTTACCCTTATTAGAACATGATCACGACCGAACTAAACCCTACACTTTGGTGTTCAATAACAACCCTCTAGGAACAATAGGACATCGCTTAAAACCTAGACCAAGTCTTACTAAAAAATCAATTCTATTGGAACAATCACGAACACATCATAAGATGCCCAAACATTCTCAAACAATACTTGATCAAATTACATAACACCATTGTTCACAAAGGAACCAATTTTAATTACTAAAGTGTTCCACGGTGCCCAACTAAGTCAACTAGAATAGTACTACGGAATCTAGACCGAGACTACACCTTGATCTTAAACCTCAACGAAAAGACAACCATTATTATTTAGAACCATGCAGACAATAGAACCATTGCGTATTACTCGAAAATAGCTTTCCAACGATAGTTTACACGTCTAAAACGGAGTCCGGACGAAGAAGTTATGGTCTCCGGAAGATTGAACGTAAAACGGACAATTTTTATAAAGTGTTCGGCCGGACATTATGAAAAATCCCTGTTTTAGCTCCGAATTTCACTCCTTTCGTTCTAAATCTTAGGAGTACCTATATATACTTCTATCCTAACATTTAAAGACAAGAAAACTTAATTCATGTGCCTCTAAAACCCAAATAACCCCAAAATTATTAAAGAACATAAAACTAAATTTCACAACACAAACTTAATCACAAAGGACCCAATTCTATCACTAGAGTGTACTACAATGTTCACTAAGGTCGACTAGAAGGACACCCAAGACTTAGACCAAAACGCATTCTTCAATCACACAAAATAGCAAATGAAAACCTTCAGGGGTACTGTGCGGCCGCCACTCGAGTCTGTGCGGTCGCCCAAAAAGCCATCAAGCAAGAACAAAACCTTTCAGATAGATGTGCGGTCGCCCTACCATTTTTGGGCGGTCGCCCAACCCTCTGATCTGCCAAAAATCGGGAGGGATGAACTGGGTTCTTCCATTTTCAACCCAAACCAAAACTAAACCAAAATCCAACACTCTTAACTAGCATACTAAGGTACTAGAGCAACTTATAGGTCTAAAAGAACTCATATAACAACATTTAACAACCAAAATCAAGATCAAATCCCAACATTTGATTTAACACAAATATCACCAAAACAACAATAAATTTCAAATAAATTCTAAACCTCCACAATCATCAAATAACCACTTCAAAGCTTCTTGGATCACCATACAAAATGAGGATGAGCAATTTTAGCATAAAATGGGGGAAAAGCAACTTACTTGAATTTTCTCAAAGTTTCCGGAACTCGAATATTTTTAGCCCTCTACGATCCCAACGACGATCTAAACAAGTTTCATGTTTTAAGAAATGAGAAATAATGAGAGGAAGATGGCTAAAAAGAAGAGAGAAGGAGGAGAGAAATCTTACCTTTTCTACCCAACAATGGAGGAGAGAGAGAGAGAGAAATGAAAATGTGAGGTGAGGGAGGAGGGAGGAGGAAGGAGGATGATTATTAAAACAAAATGTTACACCTAGGCCCTTCTACTACTACCAAGGACAATTAAACCCATACTCCCCACCAATAACTAAGACTTACTAACTCTACACTAGCACAAATGATCGATTAAAATGCTAGGCATAAAATATTATGACACACAAAATACACACATAATTATTTAAATAAATAAATAATTTAAATAAATAAATAAGCAATAAATAAATAATTAAATATTTATTACTAAGAAAATAGAGGCGGGTTTTCGGGTCGTTACATTTGGTCTTAAGACAACATCCTCCTAACGCCATGAATCCTCTGGGGAAATGGGGACCCCGATGGATCGGTCCGTACGTAGTCAAAAAGATACTAAGCTGTGGCGCAGTCCGGCTCGTGGATTTAGATGGTGACCAGCTGCCAAAGGAGGTCAACCTCGACAAGCTCAAGAGGTTCTACGCTTAATAAACAAAGACCATAAAAAAAAAAAAAAAAAAAAAAAAAAAAAATCGCTCGCTAGGTTGAAAACCCGCAAGGGCGGCCTAGGCAAAAATTAGAGCACGTGCAAAAAAGAAGCCCGCTAGATTGAAAACCCGAAAGGGCGGTCTAGGCAAAAAACAGGGTGCACACAAAAAAAAAATGGTCTTTGTTTGTTTGAACTACGGAGACCTGAGCCTCCCAACTGGAGGAACGTAGGCAACCTTCGGATGCGGTCTAAAACATATCAAAAATACCCAATTCACTTCAAATAACAAAATGCAATTTTTATTCATTCAATGAATCATTCAAATCATTACAACGGATTTATTGAGCAACAAAAGACATCAAAACATTAAATCTTAAAACAAAGTGGTCTAATTTAATTGCAATCTCTTAGGGTACTAAGAAAAGTCCAATTTTCTCTTAGCCTTCAAAGGACCACCCGATCGTCTCTCAATCCTTTTCTTCTTGGGTAACGGAGGATCACTAATACGCACCGAAACCTTCTGTATTGCAACACGTCTCCTAGCATAAAAGTCATCCAAGGGAGTAACGAAAGGGTCAGCGAGAATGTTACTCGAATCAGCAGCAGCCTCCCTATATCTCAAAGTGCTGCTAGGCTCGAAACTCTTTCCCAACAACTCGGCACGGAGCACATCGACCCAAGTGATGCCACGGTAAAGGGTGCCGAACAAATAATCCAAGTAGCTCTCGGGAAGGAAGATACTCCCCCGATACAGAGGAGCAAAAGCCCAACGGTCGCGATCATCTCCCCAAGCTGACTGAAGCTCACTCGAGAAGTCCGGACCCATGTAAGCAACTGGACGAAGCATTCCGTCCCTCGGAAAAGGAACTATCTGTTGGCGACCAAACTGCCGTAGAACCCGCTCTGGTTGGTAAAATGAAGAATCTCTCAAACCGGGTACAACCACGTGCTGAAAACCAAGAGTCCATTCCACAAAAGGACGAAGACCCCAAGAAGGAGGACACCACTCAATATCAACGGTCACCCGAGAGGCAAAGAATTTCTTCCAACCATCTTCAGATAAATCCCGGATCAACAGCTTCCTCCTATGAACAGCAAAGGGAGACAAATCACCATCCGGGGAATAAATCTTGAAGTGTTCCCGGAGCCATATGGTCAAGAGCAAAGGGCTCCCCTGACACATCTTGCCCGTCCTATATAACTCATCAAGGCCGTGCAACGTCTCCCCTACAATAAGAGGGATTATACTAAATTGTTGCTCCTTGTCTTGCAAAATAATCTCAGCCAAATGCGCATCCGCAATCCCAAAGGGTGCAGCAAACAGTACTTCACTAAAGAGACAAGCGGCCATGGCATTCCTCTTGAAAGATTGAACCACCGGATCCTCCGAGTGTAAACTGAAGAACATCGGCAACTCAGTTATGTCAATCACAGTACCGTGCAATACCTTCCTCACGTCCTCAACAGGGAGATTCAGTAACTTAACCCAAGAGTCAATGGCACCAAGGTGATATTTAGGGACGGCAATCCGACTGGCCAAAGGCATGCCAAGGATGGCCCCGAAATCATCAACAGTCGGCACCATTTCATTAGTTGAAAAGTTGAAGGTACGGCTATCGCAATCCCAGAAAGCCGCGGCAGCTCTCAACAAATCCCAATCTGGCTTCAACGTCCGCAAAGTGAAAAGAATTCGGAACCCGAAGTCTCCGAAGTCTTTAATGAAGGCCTTCTTGGGATGGGTCTTGAAAGAATACACGAAAGTGCCCAAGTCCTTTTCATAACCACTAACAACCTTGGCATCAAGAATAAAAAAATTGGAAGCCATGGAAAATGTTGATCACAAGCAAAGTTGAGCAACAATATGATGTTCAAAAATGGTAGAAAGGAGCTGTGAGAATCAAGTGGTCGAACAGAAGATGATATTATATCTGTTGGGGTTTCTTTTGGCCAGCCAATGTCAAGCCCGGAATTTTGCCTCCCAGACGCACGCGCCACCCGCCAGCGGCCTGAAATGCGCGCGCGTCCCAAGCCCATAGAAGAAAGCGCGCGCCTCCCAAGTCTAGATCACTTCAGAAAAGGGCCTTGTCAGAAATCTCCAGCCTAAATCAAGACACAGTCCCGGTCCTCGGACACCCAGTTGGGCACATCTTCTTCTGGTCCGCCCTTAAGGCATGTCAAAAAATCGAAAGTAGGATAGAAACTCCCACTCAAAAGTAGGCTGTCCTCCTTCGGATTCCGAACTCCCTAAGTTCTGTCACGGGTGCCATACCACCCTCAAGAGTCAATCTCAACATTTCATCCCCAGCAGGAACATTTTTCTGGTCGCGGTCAACTGTGCCCGCACCCCACAATTCAAAAAAAAAAAAAAAAAGTCAAGTGTGACTCCAAGTGGCACGAGACTCCAAAGCAATACTTCATCAACGGATTTCAGTAACGGATTCGTCCTCAAAGGTTCACTAACGGCCTCTACAAGGGTTCACTAACGGCCTCATCAACGAATTTCACTAACTGATTCGTCCTCAAAGGTTCACTAACGGCCTCTATAAGGGTTCACTAACGGCCTCATCAATGAATTTCACTAACGGATTCGTCCTCAAAGGTTCACCAACGACCTCATTCAAAGGTTCACTAACGGCCTCATCAACGAATTTCACTAACAGATTCGTCCTCAAAGGTTCACTAACGGCCTCTACATGTCACGACCCGAAATCTAGGCTCTATTTTTATTAGTAATAAATAATTATTATTTATTTATTTGCTTATTTATTTATTTAAATTATTTATTTAAATAATTATGTGTGCAATTTATGTGTTATAATAATTTATGACTAGCATTTTATTTGGGTTAGTGTTGTATTGTTTTGTTGGGTCTTAATTGTTAGTCGGGAGTGTAAGTAATTGTGTTAGTAGATGGGGAAGGGGGCTGAGTGTAACATTTCAAAATAATTCTCCTACTCCCTCCCTAGTCCCCTCTCCTCCCTCACTTCTCCCTCACCCATCCATCTCTCCCAGCATTCTCTCTCTCTTTCCATAGAAGAAAAAGGGTAAGGTTTCTTTCTTCCTTCTCTCTTCATTATCTTCCTCTTCCTCTCATTATTATTCATTTCTTAAAACATAAATCTTGTTTAGATCGTCGATAGGTTCGTGTGGAGTCAAAAATATTTGAAATCCATCATCTTTGGGAAATCTCAAGTAAGTTACTTTTCCCCAATTTTTATGCTAAAATGTTCATATCATGTTTATATAATGCTTGATGTGTTATATTTGAAGTTTGGTTGAGTTTAGGAATTATTTGGAATTTATTTGAGTTTTGGTCAAAAATGGTGATTTTATGAATGTTGGGTTTAATTCTTGGTTTTGGTTGATAAATGGTGTTGTTTGGATCCCCATACTAGTTATAAGTGGTTTTGGTACATTTTGGAACTTGTTGGTTGTGTTGATTTTGAGTTTTGGGTGAATTGGGTAAGAAAATGAAGAACCCATTTCTTCCCTCCCGAATTCCGGCAGTCCAGAAGGTTGGGCGACCGCCCAAAAATGTCTGGGCGACCGCACATCTATCTGAAAGGTTTTGTTCTTGTTTGAGGGATTTTTGGGCGACCGCACAGTCCCTTGTGGGCGGCCGCATAGAACCTCTGAAAGTTTTCATTTGTTATTTCGTGTGATTGAAGAATGCGTTTTGGTCTAAGTCTTGGGTGTCCTTCTAGTTGAGCTTAGTGAACATTGTAGTACACTCTAGTGATAGAATTGGGTCCTTTGTGATCAAGTTTGTGTTTGAATCAATTAAGTGTTAATTGGGATTTTGGAACATCTTATTGAGGTATTGTTGGTTTGACTTATCTTTGTGATGATCATTTGGTATGATTTCCTACTTTGGAATCCTTTGTTGTTTATCGTGCTAATATATTATTACTTAGCATTTATTTGGAAGCCCAGCTGGCATATTTGTTGCATCGGGCGATGGGAAAGATTATAATGGCAAAGCCAAGTCCATTATAATGTTGACCATTGTTTTGCCCTTTCTTTACCCCTTTTCCAGATTGGCCTTGGAAAAGACAAGTTAGCTTCCTTTGTGAATGTATCTAGCTACCGAGCATGACTTTGTGGCATGGCTCTTGTCCTTTGTGACACTCTTATGGTTATTGTTCCGGTACCGGGGATTTCTCTTCAGCTTTCATGCTATTATGAAGATGATGATTTGTTGATTATTGAAGCTGCGCAGCGATCCTTTATTTGGATGTATCGGTTTGGAAACCTTGGCTAATATCCTTTGTTATGTGTTTATTTCCGCTGCTATCTGTTATGTGATAAATGCTATGTGCTAGCTATGATTTATTATTGTATATTGCATCTTAGCATGTCGTGTAGTTGCATTAGTAACTTATTGAGATTTATCTCACCCCCTTTCTTTTTATCTTTGTTTTTCCTTAACCCCCCCCCAGGTGCTAAGGATTAGTCTCGCTGATCACGAGAAAGAGGACGTCGAGTGTGGATACATTCTTTTGGGGAAAGTTGTTATAGGTTGGTTTACATTATATCAATGTGTAACCTTTTGGGGATATTTGTACCAAACATTGACGTCACTAGGATTTGTGTATTTTGTAACTTTGGTGTATAAGCTTATGGAGCTTATACTAGTTTTACTTTGTTGTTCAAGTTGATTTACAAAACCTTGTGTTATCATCTTTTGTGTATAAAAGGAAATTTTTATCTCCATTATTTTAGAGTTTATTGTTTAAGTCGACGTCCAGCTCGCGATCTCGGGCCCGCGGGGTTCGGGGTCGCGACACTACAAGGGTTCACTAACGGCCTCATCAACGGATTTCACTAACGGATTCGTCCTCAAAGGTTCACTAACGGCCTCTACAAGGGTTCACTAACGGCCTCATCAACGAATTTCACTAACGGATTCGTCCTCAAAGGTTCACTAACGGCCTCTACAAGGGTTCACTAACGGCCTCATCAACGAATTTCACTAACGGATTCGTCCTCAAAGGTTCACTAACGGCCTCTACAAGGGTTCACTAACGGCCTCATCAACGGATTTCACTAACGGATTCGTCCTCAAAGGTTCACTAACGGCCTCTCCAAAGGTTCACTAACGGCCTCATCAACGGATTTCACTAACGGATTCGTCCCCAAAGGTTCACTAACGGCCTCTTCAATGGTTCACTAACGGCCTCTCCAAAGGTTCACTAACTGCCTCATCAACGGACTTCACTAACGGATTCGTCCTCAAGGGTTCACTAACGGCCTCTCCAAAGGTTCACTAACGGCCTCATCAACGGATTTCACTAACGGATTCGTCCTCAAAGGTTCACTAACGGCCTCTCCAAAGGTTCACCAACAGGCTCGTTCAAAAGGTTCACTAACGGCCTCATTCAAAACATTCAGCCGGCAGGTTCACCTAACGGATCATGCCACCCCCTCTATCAACAAAAGCCACTCACACTGGGAGCGCACCACTATCTCTCGCAATTTTAAATTCCTGCTTTCATCGAGTCTTTGCTTTTTCTTGGTGATGTCCTCGGCGGGTGTTTTTAACTTTCGTCGACGCGTTTTGCTTTGCAATCCACGTCGCCGAGGGGCTCTGTAGACACCCCGCCTTGGACCGCTCACCCCGATTTCACATTTGATTTTGTGTTTCTCCCCATTTTAAGTGTTTCTCGTTAGTTTCTGTCACTTCCGTTAAGTTCCTGACTGACTTTGTTAAGTCCAGGGACTAAACTGAATGACAGGGCTGACTTTCTAGTCCTTTCTGTCAAAATTGCCTTCTCTGAGTCGCGCGCCTCCGACAGGAGGAGCCAGGCACGCGCGCCTCCCGCCCCCAAAGCAGGAAGCGCGCGCCTCTGGGCGTCAGTTACAGATTTCTGGCTAGGATTCTCTCCCTTGCTCAATTTACAGGATTTTACCCGGGAAGGATTTCTTGGTGACTGAGTTTTGGCACCAAAAACACCTCTCTTTCACCTATAAAAACCTCCCTTTACCTCCATTTTCAAGGACCGAAAATTGAACTTACAAAAACTATACCGAAACCACTTTCTAAAGGTTCTCGAAGGATCTCATCAAGCAATATTTGAAGGTCTTCAAATTGTAGGTAAAAGTCCATCTTTTCCTTTCTTTTCTACTTCATCTCCTCTCTTTCTTTTACTCTAATCAAATGTGCAATCACCCAAATCATTTTGGGACATGACTCTAATGATCACCTCATCTCATTGAGGTTGGTTAAGGAGTTATCTCCTACATTCTAAACTCTATTTTAAAACCCCCTTTTATGACTTAAAGAAGAAGAAGAAGAACGTTATCATTCATGTAGATTTTGATCAAGCAAGACCAACTTTAGTTGGGCGAGATGGGTGTTTCGGTACTTCCCATCTCGTAATCTAGCCCCCGACCCTCAAAACAAAGAATCTTTGTTTTCATAATCAAACTTAGGCTATAATCAATAGGTTTTTCTTATGTTCCTCAAAACATAGGTGGCGACTCTAAACAATCTAAAACAAGTTAGACATCCTAGGATAATTCACCGCTCTAGCCAAGTTGTGGTTTCCTGGGGTATCTACACCGGTCATCTTGGGTGTATCCAGAAATGCCCTCCTTACGGGGTTAGCCACCATCCCTCAGAATCTTTTGAGATCCTCTTCCAACCTATCCCAATTGGTCATCATTGGCTCCTTCGGCTCCGGGACCTCGGTTTGGACCCCTCCTTTCACAAAGTAGCGGCTCATATCAAAAGTGTAAGGGAGGAGGTTGGAAGCCTTAAACGGAATCCCTTGAGCTCTGGCTTGGTTTCTTTTTTGTGCCATTTCCTTATCCATCCTAAGGTCCTTGGGGTGGGTTTGTATCCCAATCCATGGAGCGTCTTTTGCCCTTTGATTTCAACAATCTTGTGGGTCCCTTGGAGTTTCTTTCCAAGACCAAGCCCCGGGAGGTAGCGCATGAAACGTATCATTTTTATGGCAGGGGGAATCCTGTCTTTGGTGAGTGTAAGATCTACACAACAGATGTGGGTTTTGGATGGTATCTCGGTGAAGCCTGTCAAAACCATGCCGCTCTCCTCATGTTTGATTTCTAACACGGGAATCCCATTGGTGTTGGTTCCTTCTGTAGTAACACTGTCCCCATAAATGGTTGTCAAATTACCCTCTTGCACATATTTCATGCACTGGTGGAGGATGGAGGCTACCCCGTTGACTTTATGGAGCCATGGAAGTCAGTTGGAATCATTTGTTTTCCAAACCAAAGGTTCATGGTGGCCACCCTTAGGACTGAGCGGGCCGTGGAATCATAAGCCTTAATGGTGATCATGGAAGGCTTTAGGTCGGTGGTCTTAAGACCAAGTAGATCCATCATCTTAGCGGGGAGTACATTCATGGCGGAACCATTATCAACCAAAACCCGAGGGAGGCAGTGCTCGTCCAATTGCACCGTGATGTAGAGGGCCTCATTGTGGTTACCCCCAAATTTCGGCAAATCCAAGTCCGTGAATGTGTTGACATTCCCATATTGAACACTCCCAATCATTTGCATGGCCTCTTCGGGGGTAGCCGTGGTAGGTACCATAGTTTGGGCCAAGCATTCCTCTAACTTGAGCTTGTGAGGGTAGGAGGAAGTGAGGAGGGACCACAAAGATATGTTAGCTCGTGTCCTCTTGAGTTGGGTTAAGATGGGATCCTCTTCTCCGGAATCTAGGGCTTTTGCCTCACTAGAAAGAGGGGGAGGCATTCGGTGTTTCAGTGGCGGAGGTTTCTTAGGGTTCTCTGTGTGCACTTGCCCAGATTGAGTCAGTACACTCACTCCCAAAGGGTTGTCAACCTCTTCCGCCCCTTTCCCGAGTGACGAGGGGTTCTGGGTACCATATGGCCATGCTTCCTTTCTTAACTCATTCACCATGACCATTCCTTTTGGGGCGTATGCCGACTCACGAATCTTTTCTAGAGAGATAGGGTGGTGGCTTTGGCTCTTCCCAACTCCTACGGTTTCATGGAGTTTTTCCAAAGTAAGCATGCAACAATAGTAATCCGGGAATACAGACCCATCAATCAGCGGTGGCGGTGGAGACATCGGTGGCAAAGCTAAGAAGTCATCCAAGGCCGGAAAGCCTTCTTCTTCCAATCTCGGGGAAGGAAAACGGGGAGGCATATTTGAAGATACCTCATCATCATCACTTTCACACATGATTCGGGGCATAGAGTGAATGGCTCCTTTCATTTGGGCGAGGTACCCTTTATAGTTGGTGATTTCCGGGGTCTTTGCAATTTCGGACCCATTCTTTCCATTAGGGTGACCCACCCGCTTAATTGTCCCTTTTCCGGTGGATGAACTACATGTTTCAATGACATGGAAGCAATCATCGGGCAGAGGACAAACCCCATTTGAGCCTTGGCCTTCGCTGTCCAATGTTCTTTATGGACTTTTCCATTTCCTCCATGCACTCTTCGAATGTTAGCTCATGCTCGGTGAGTGTTATTACGATCAACTCATCGGCATTTTAGTGGGGGATCCTTGCACTCATCACATTGGCAATCATGGAGTCGGATGGGAACTTCATGTTTCCCTCCTGCACACATGCCCATAGGGTTTCCTTCCATTCCTCCTCAATCTCAGTCATCAGGACATTGAACTCCAAAAGGTTCATTGGTGTCGGCTCCCCGAACTCAATCATATTCACATCGACTGGCCTAAATTCAATCATATTAATGCCATGGTTGTTGGGGAACGGATTATTGATCACGTTCGGCCTTTGGGGGTGCTCGAGCTTCCCTTTGGCAATCAAATCTAGGATGATGCGATTTACAGCGGGGTAATCATCGGTATCGTGCCCATGGTAGCTGTGGAATGCACACCTCTTGCTCTCGTCACGGTACCTCTCGGGGTTTCTGGGTTGGAAGTTAACCAGGGTTTTTGCAAGGCCTTGTTTAACTAACCCTTCAAACACCTTACCCAAGGGCATCCCAAAGTCCTCAAATCTAACATACGGGCGCCTTTCCAAGTTCCCGGCCCTTTGTGGAGTTTGTCTCGGATTCTCCCCTTGGATATTGTTTACCGTTCCCACGGCTTCCTTCCCTTTACCAGTTGTCGGGGGACGATATCTGTAGAGTTCCCACTGGCCTGAGTAGAGGATCGCTCATTAAGGGCCTTCTCAAATTTGGACCCGGCAGTGACCATTGCCCGGAGGTTGGGGTAAAAGTGATGACTGATCAAGGCCCGCAGCTTAGGTTTCAAACATGATTGGAAAATGTCCAATTGTTCCTCTTCCGTGGGTGGGTTGGAAATCTCCCCAAGTTTATAATTCCACCTCTTGTAGAACTCTCCTATTGGTTCGTTTCCCTTTTGCAGGGTGCTTTGCAGATCAACCCGGTTAGTTTCCCATTCTAGGTTTGACCGATATTTGTTGAGGTATGCTTCCTTCATTTCATCCCACGCTGCTCGGGATTCATCTTTCAAGTTAAATAACCACTTGAGGGCGTTTCCCCTTAAGGACATTTGGAAGTGATCGGCCATTTGCTGCATGGTACACCCTTTTCCTCTCATGGCTAAAGTATAAGCATTGAGATGAGTCTGGGGGCAGGCAGTCCCATCAAATTTTTCTATCTCTGGCATTTTGAACTAGTGAGGCAGAGGAACAATCTTGTTGGGGTCGGTGATCCCCAAGGAGTATTTCTTTTCGTTCATCCCCTCAAATCTTTCTTCCATTTATTTCAACTTCTCTACCAACTACCTCATCTGAGGGTCCACATGTGGGCTTGAGTTGATTGATCCCACGGTTTGGCTCGTTACTGGCATTGTGGTGGGAGGTGAAGTGGTGGATGGGACCATCGGAGGAGGATTTTGAGGCGGCAAATGGGCGTAGACATACCCTGGTGCTGGGTTACTTGTTGGGATATATGGTGGGATAGCCTCAGAGGTTTGGGCCATTGGGTGGTAAAGTGGGTAAGGAACTTCTCGAGAGGTGGTTGGCAAAGCCGAAGGTGGCAGGCCAATGGTGGCTGGAGCCAAGGGTGCTCGGCTATTTAGGATTATGTCATACAAGTTGAACCCTGGCGGGTACATGGGAAAACCGCCCGGTGGGACAAGGGAAGCATAAGTGGTAGGCACATTTGGTGAGTGGTGTCTTGGAATGTGGGACGTGAGGTCTCCACATTTGGGTAAGCTTGAGGGGGCGGAACCCGGTTATATCCTAGGGGCTCCACATTCTCAATTCCCTCTTCATCAGTGATCTCCACAAAACTTCCGTCGTTTTCAAACACAAAGGCTACCCCTCTCTGCCTCATGGCTTCTATAACCCTATTCTGCATATCCTCATGACCTTTCCTGACATTCTCTTCCTGGGCTCTGGCGGCCTCTAGAGCTTGTACCAGCTCTTCCCTACTAAGACCATTCGGATCCGCTGCGTTGTCACCCCCACTACTACTTCCTGCCGGACTAGCCATTCGGAGAAGTCTGGGTGAAGCTGCTGATGAACTATCAAACTCGGCATTAATCAGACGATGACCCAGAACTCTGACCCACTTCTTACGAGCTGCGGAGGAGAGTGAGGTTCATTTCAGATTTGGGTATCAACTCGGGTTGGTGTTTGGGAGAATGGGTTTAGGCTCATGAAACATGAAGGTTCATTATTATTAATTATGTCCATGTTTACTTAAAACGCATTTATTCCTAATTGGTTGGAAAATATTTCTCTTCTTTTTCGCAACTATTCTACATCCTGGATCAGTAGAGGCCATCACTATGCCTATAGACCCCTCGTTTTTCACCTCCCTTGCACACTCCCATGGATGGATTGTCTCGGGCGAGGGTCCTATAGGGTAAGCGGCTTCCACCGACCAAAAGAAATGAACCTAGGGTCTAGTGCATCGCAAGATTCCTAATGCGTGAGCCATTCCAATCATGATTAAGCCCCGGTTAAGATCGAGATTCATCTTAGGGACTTAAGGGACTTCTGGCATAACCTCATCTTTGATGAGGGCTCTCGAATCTTATCCATGGGCTTAAGGATGATTAGTATGAACCATTCATTAGGCCTCGACATCACGGTGTCACCCTATCCATAATACATGACTTAGGTTAATTATAGCCAATATTAACGCATAAGTCAAGGACCGGGTCAAAGTTGACCATGGTCACACTTGCTTTCACAAGGAGTCATGACTCGGGCATTAACTTGGCCACAATTAATCTCAGACACGTATTAGGGACGTGGTAACGTGAGCTAGACCAAAAACCAACCGAAGTCACGGTATTTGTATGTCACGGACAAGTGTGGTTGAATCGGCTCGGAAGGGGAGGTGGAATGAAACCGTGCACGCTAGAAGGGCACAAGAGCACCAATCAAGCTGCATCTGGCATCCATCCCGAGTTTAAAGGGAGTTTGGAATGTTCAAGGTCAAGTGCGCGTAGTGTGAAGCCATTCTATGTTCTCTTTTGAGTTTAAAATAGGAATTTTCTATTCGTTTTAACATCATGAGCAATATATAATCAACATATGAACAAGCATGAATAAGCATAATCAACAAAAATGAGCAAGCATGAATAAGCTATTTACACAAGCAATCAAGCAAGATCATATGAACAAACAAAGCCAAAACTTGTACATACAACAAATTGTGCACAACCAAAAAAATCTTTGAAATCAAAACTTCACAAGAAACAATCATTTTGAAAACTATTTGGAAAACAAGTTGTGCACAACAAAAGGATTCAAAATCTTTACAAAAGAGGTTATACACAAGGAGGCCTTAAAAACCCAATTTTATGTCCAAAAAGACTTGTGCATAACCAAGCTTTAAAAACCAAGTTTTGGCTAAAAAAGAAGAAGGTAATGTGCACAAAAAAATCTGTAAATTTGGAACCTGGATAAGCAGAAGCAAAAGGGACACAGAATGTTTCTGCCCTGCACAAAATTGTTAAATTTTGAAACATTCTGTTCCCTGCCCAACATAGCCGTACGGCTATAGCATCTTGTCAATTATTTTTTGCAGTTTTACAACTTCTGATCATCAAGCCCCAGTTTATTGCATTTCCAGAACAGTTTCACCTCCAGAAGATTCAAACAGAAACACAACACACACAAAACAAACACAAAAGTTAACGAAAACGGGGGACGGGAGTTTGACCCACACAAAAGTGTCCTCAAAGCTTCTAAAAAGAAGTTTGCAAACACTTTACATCCCCAGCGGAGTCGCCACTGTAAGGATCCCGCCCCGTGATGAAGGAAACGAAGGGTGTCGTTTCGAAGTGCAAAAAAATCAAACACGGTTATCACGCAAAACATAACGGATTCGCCACATTTGTTAATTATTTAACCCAACAAATGGAAAGGTTAGAGATTCAATTAGTTTGGAGGTGAGGTTACGCCTTGGGAAGAGTTTTACGTCACCCAAGTTGCCTCGGATAGGACCGAGTCTCCCTAACGTTAGTTAACAAACGTGCATGTGTGTGTGTGTATTTCAAAAATGGGAGAAACTGACATTTTAACAAAACTGGTTAATTATTTAACAGAAAAGGGTTATTTTACAAACATTTCAGTCAGAAAGGGAAGAAACTGGAAAATGCACTCCCTGGCCAAAGTAGCCGTACAGCTAGGGAGAGCATTCAGGGGTTTTTGACAGTTTATCAAAAAACTGTCTAGTTTCAGGCAAAACAGAGTGTTCTTGCTGAAACTGGACTGAAATGATCATTTTAAATTATTTTCTTTAACAAAAATATGGATTTAATCATCCCTATGTCATTGATCACAAATTAGACACGAAAAACAAAGGTTTTGGGTGTGATCAAGACAATCATTGGGAAAATTTTGAGAAAGGTGATGAACATACCCTTTGGGCCAAAATGACCATTTGATGAGTAAAGATTGAAACTTTACCATAAAAATAGACTTATTATGCAAGATTAACCTTGAGGGACTGTAGGTACCCCGGCCCGGGCCCCTCACGGGAGAAGGATGATTTTTTGATTGAGTCGCCACCCACGTTTTAGAGGAACACGAGAAAACCTTTTAAGTTGGAAGTGTGTTTGATATACGAAAACAGAGATTCCTTTTGAGAGTTCGGGGGGTTAGGTTACGAGATGGGAAGTACTTAAACACCCATCTCGCTCGACTAACGTCGGTCTTGCTTGTTCAAAGTTTACATTATAAAAATTGTGTTCTTTCTATTAATATCAAAGAGGGGTTTTTAAAAGAGGTTGAAATGTAGGGAGATGACCCCAAGACCAACTTCAATGAAGATGAAGTGATCATTCGGAGTTATGTCCCAAGTTTGGTTTGGGTTTGATTGCACCTTTGATCAAAAGAAAAGATAAGAAAAGATGAAATAGAAGAAAGTGAAGAAAGCAAGAAAATACCTATGTTTGGAAGACAAGTTCTTGACACTCCTTGAGAATGATCCTTATTGGAAGGATTGTTGGATGTTAAAAGTTGGTGATCAAAAGTTCATGTATGTTTTGTAATGAGAAATTGGTGACTTTTAGGTGTAAAAATGCTGATCAAAGTCCATCCCCTCCAATGGTAGATTGGAGGGGTTTTTATAGTTGTAAAAGGTTGTTTTTGGGTGCCAAAACTGAGCTGCCAAGAACCATTTCCCGGACAAAATCTTGTAAGATGGGCAAGGGAGAGATTCAAGGCCAGAAATCTGTAACCGACACGCCCAGAGGCGCGCGCTTCCCACCTTGGCGGTGGAAGGCGCGCACTTCTGGCTTCAAAGGTCATAGGTGCGCGACTCAGAGAAGGCATTTTTGACAGAAAGGACTAGAAAGTTAGCACTGTTATTCAGTTTAGTCCCTGAACTTAACGGAGTCAGTCAGAAACTTAACTGAAGTAATGGAAACTAACGGAGAACACTTAAAAGAGGGAGAGACACAAAATCAAGTGTGCAATTGTGGTGAGCGCTCCAAGGCGTGGTGTCTACAGAGCCCCTCGGCGGCGTGGATTGCGTAGCAAAATGCGCCGACGAAAGAAAGACATCCGCCTAGGACATCACCAAGAAAGGGAAAAAGAAGAATGCCAAGACTCGATAAAAGCAGGAATTTGAAATTGCAAAGGATGGAGGTGCGCTCCCTGTGTGAGCGACTTTGAGAGATAGAGGTGCGCTCCCTGTGTGAGCGGCTTTGCCAATAGCGGGATCTGTTTGCTGAAAGCGGGATCCGTTTTTTGGAAGCGGGATCCGTTTGCTGAAGCGGGATCCATTTGCTGATACGGGATCAGTTTGCTGATGCGGGATCCATTTGCTGATGCGGGATCCATTTGCTGAAGCGGGATCCGTTTGCTGAAGCGGTATCCGTTTGCTGATGCGGGATCCGTTTCCTGATGCGGGATCCGTTTGCTGAAGCTGGATCCGTTTGCTGATGCTGAATGCGGGATCCGTTTGCTGAAGCGGGATCCGTTTGCTGATGGCGGGATCCGTTTGCTGAAGCGGGATCCGTTTGCTGAAGCGGGATCCATTTGCTGATGGCGGGATCCGTTTGCTGATGCGGGATCCGTTTGCTGATGCGGGATCTGCTTGCTGATGCGGGATCCGTTTGCTGAAGCGGGATCCGTATGCTGAAGCGGGATCCGTTTGCTGATGGCGGGATTCATTTTCTGATGTGGGATCCATTTACTGATATGTGATATTATTGTGTTGCTTGATGGAAAGGTGGTGATTTTGCGGCTCACCATGGACCGAGTTGTTGTCATTGAACTGTAATTGTTTGACTCTGTGGGATGTAGGCGTAGTTGACGGCGGATCACTTTCTGCTGGGGATGAAGTGCCTTGAGTTGCAGATGCTGTTGACCTTGTGGTGGTACTTGTTAAGTGTGTGATTTGCAGGTATATGTGGTTGTGACATGTATGAGATGTGAAATGGCAGTTATGAGAGAAATTGTGCTTGTGGTGTGATGTGATTTTGAAGCACTTTTGCATGAGGGATAAGTAAAGTGATTTTGTGTGTCAAGTGATTTTTGAAAACGGAGATTGCTTGAGATGAATGATGTTCATACCTTCACTTACCATTGCCGCTTGATTGGGGATGGATTGCTGAAGGATGTTGATGCTTTTGATGAAGAATGTCCATGCTTTTGGATGGAGAATGATGATGTTGATGGTGATGAATTGTTCTTGCCTTTGAAGGAGTGTCGGCGACATTGTATTCTGGATGATGGGTTAGTCGTGCAGAAAGGCTGCCTACGTATCCCTTTAAGAGAATCAGACCAGCGTAGTTCAAGGATGCTGGGGGAGAAGCTAGGAGCAAAGCAAAGTAGAGCATATACTTTTGCACATAGAAGGAGAAAAAGAAAAAGAAAAATCTTTTTTTTTTTTTAAGATTAGAAGGGAAAGAATATACACACATGTGAGAAAAAAAGATTCTTTTTTTTTTAGTTCGTGGGTGAACCATTTTAACCATTGTGTGTTTGTAAAGCCAACCCAAGATCAAGTCATGTTCAATCGAAGTCCGGATTGCCTCGCTTGAATGTTTTCGCCGCAGTGTCCAACGAAATTGATGTCTAGCCCCAAGAGATTTGTCAATTATGGGGATCCAAAAGGCATTTGATGCCGAGATAAGGGGTTGCTGATTGTAAATCCCCTTTTGATGCCAAACTTTTATGTGGCTTGCATAGCCCCAATATGAATCAACTCTTGACCCATCCAAATAAATAGCCTTTTGCTGTTGACGTGAGCAAGCTTCGAGAGAAGATCATTGATACCAAGCTTCGGGAGATTGCTAAGCCCTAAATGTCATGTGAGCTTTAAGATGGCGGGATGCGAGGACCTTTCGGTGTGAAGCCTCAAATTTTCTTGGAATCGGCTTAGCATTATGGTGAGAGCGGATGGCACTATTGGGAAGAACCATTGAAGGCGATCTCCTTCTTTCTCTTGTGTGGAGATGGATGGCCCTTTTTTTGTGGTTGATACTCAAATGGCGGAAGGTCCATGTTAAAAATGTAGTACGGTGTTTGGGAGATGTTTCGTGGGAGATGGTGATGTTGTTGCAGATGATAAGGTCTTGGTGTGATAAAGTCTCGAACGGTATGTTTGCTTGAGTCTTCTTGAGTTGAACCGACGGCGGATCTTCGGATGCAGCCTGTGCTTTTGATCTTGGAGAAGGGGGTGCTGTATTTCAGAAACATTGGGATTGGCCGTAACTCTGCTTATAGAGTTAACATATTGGCATTGCCCGCTATAACTCAGCCGGGTGAGTCTAGCATATTGAATCTTTTTCCTTTTCTCTAAGACTTCCTTCAGAATCTCGTTGTGAGTTCTAACAAGAATCATCAAATTCATTCATATCATCAGAGCCTCCATTTAAAACCAAGAGGCCTTTTGACTGAAAGTATTGAGGGACCATTGAAGTTTGATCCCTTTCATGGAGCGATAAGACTACTCTAAAATTGCATTGCTCGGGTACCACTGCCCAAAGGCTTGTTAATTGCGGAGCCTCAATATTGCCCTTTGCTTGTATCACTGTAATGCCGTAGCCCAAAAGATTGTAGATTGCGCAGCCCCTTGAGACCTTTCGGTATAAAGCTTCAAATGTTGCTGGGGACATTGAAGTGAATTGCTTCTTGCCGAGGGAGCCTTTAAGACTTCACCGTAACCTCTAGAGTGCCATCATTGATTGCGAGAAAGGTCCATCCTTGATTGGGGGAACGAGTACGGGCACACATGACAAGAG
This sequence comes from Campanula takesimana, assembly GCA_026119855.1. NCBI lineage: Eukaryota > Viridiplantae > Streptophyta > Magnoliopsida > Asterales > Campanulaceae > Campanula > Campanula takesimana. The sequence continues at coordinate 807,822 of JAOWBW010000256.1, forward strand.
GGATTTTTGACATCCCTTTTGAGAGACTTTGAGGATAGTCTCACACATCTTTCTTGAGCATAGCCCCTAGGGCTTATTGATTGTCAAGTAAAGAAAAAGAAGCCCTTGTTCTTAAGTCACATGGCCCCTAGGGCGTCACCATTTGTTGAGCAAAGCAAGAGTGACTCATCCTCGTGCGAGGGAACAAACACAAGGGGACATGGCAAGAGCTACTCCATTTCTCGGGAGCCTTTCGGCGTACTTTAGAAGCACATACTTGCAGAAGCTTTGAAAACTGAGACACATAAGCCAATTGACTAGCTAGGGATTATTTGTGCAACCTCGTGCCCTTTTATGATGGGCTCGTTCTCAGATGGGTCTTGGTTACCACGGGCCTTCTTTTCATGAACCCAAAAAAATGCACACTGCTGGAGAATGATGCCGATAACCCAAGATAACCTTTGATGGTGCCATATCTTGTCAAGACTTTTGCAATCCCAAAGTTGACTCGGTGGAGAATTGATTTGTTGAGGAGATCCAATGTAGAGCTTGTGCAGTTGTCTTCTTTAGAGGCCGGAGATCTCCATTTCTCTTTCCCTTCTCTCTCTCTCTCACTCTCTCTTTTTTTTTATGACGCACCCTGTTTTTTGCCTAGACCGCCCTTTTGGGTTTTCAATCTAGCGGGCATCTCTTTTGCATCTATTTTTTTTTGACTCGATTAATGAGGAAGTATGCATTTACTCTGGTTGAGGAGATGAGACATGTGATTTTACGGTGAAGACCTTTTGTCACTAAAGATGAGTGACATTGACTCGACTAGGGAAGTGTCCCTAGTATTGACTTTATGTATGTATATTTTTTGAATGACTCACGAAGGCAAGTAAGTCATTAAGGAAGAAGAGAAAAAATGCCCCAGTTTGATTGCAAGAAACTGAGAGTATCGCAAAAAGAAGAGAAACCCCTAGACTCGACAAGGAACGGAAAGCGATTCCAAATCTAAGAAAGTTGTTCAAATTTTTGGTGATTAATTCATTGGCAAATGAATCGTACAAAGATGTCATGACAAGTTCGAAAGGAAGGCCGATCACCATAACGTGCTAGGGCTAAACATATCTTCTTTCTTGCATGAGACCGGACCCGAAGGTTGCCTACGTTCCTCTAGTGTAGAGGCTCAGGTCACCGTAGTTCTTGTGGATTCTCCATTCTCATTGATGAATTGTTGCTTCGTCGTGATTGTTGTCGAAGTTGCTTCGTCCTTCGTTTGGTGGAATGAGGTTGTTGTTGTGAACTTCTTTGAATGAAGGGTGATTTTTTTTTTTTTTTTTTTTTTTGTGCTCTAACTTTTGCCTAGGTTGATTTGAGGATTTCAACCTAGCGAGCTTTTTTTTTTTTTTGTTATATCCCCTTTTGAAAACTTTGCTTCATGATTGTTGCTCCACCTTTCTTTGTCTTGATTTCGTCGTTGTTGATGTCTACCGTCGTCGATGTTTAGCCCCTAGGCGTTCAAGCGATGGCCTTCATTCCAAAACTTGTTTAGACACCTTTTCATCATTTTGCCAAGAATTTGATTGAACAACTTGGAAGAGTTTATGAGGACAAGAACGACTTTTATTTAATGATTGACTTAAAATTTAACATTGGACGAGAGAAAACATTAATGCACACATTAGAGGACTTTTGACTCTCCTTTTTTTGTTTATCCTATTTCTAGGTAGAGAAAGAGAAACGGAGATTGTTGTCATCATCCCCCAAATCGTTGTAGTCCTCAATGTCGTTGTAGTCTTCCATGTCACTACATTCTTCCATGTCATTGCTTGGGAACCCTTTGTCGTTGAAGCTTGTGTCATAGGAGGACTCGGCCACTTCTCGGAGCAAATTGTCAATTCTAACCCCCGCATCATACATGCTTGAAAACCGGAGTGAAAAGCCCCGCTAAGATGAGTGCGGTAGTCCATTTTCAAACATCTCAAGAAGATATCCATTTGTTCTTTCTTGGAAGGCCTATCAACCATCTCGGCTAGCTTGTCATTCCAACGGCGATAGAAGTTCCCAAATGATTCATCACCCATTTGCACGGTGCTCTCCAATTCCTTCTTGGTGGGGCGGAATATGGAGTTGCCTTGATATTGTGACTTGAAGGCAAGCATAGCGACATCCCAATTGAGGCGGGTGGAAACTGGAAGACCCATATACCAATCTTTTGCGACCCCCTCGAGAGTAAGCGGGAAGCATTGTGCCGTTATTTGAGGAGACACTTTCTTTTGTAGCATGGCCCAAATGTAGGAGTCGACATGAGCGTCGGGACAAGAGTTGCCGTTGAACTTTCCAATATCGGGCATCTTGAACTTTTCGGGAAGAGCCTCCATTGTGTTCATGAGGAGAGAAGCTTGATGAAGATCGGTGCTTGGGCCCTTGTGCAAATTTAGCCCACTAAGCCTTTGGTCAATGTAGGACATGAGAGTGTTGACCAAACCGATATCAATGCTTTGGACCTTTCTTTCACTCGTGAGCCCTTTCAATTGGTTCTTGAGTTGAGCAACTTCTTTCTTGTGGGCCGTTTTCACATGCTCGTAACGGGCTCGCCATAAATCATCCTTGCGGTGGACATTCTCGGCTAGTGTATCAACTTGCCCTTTCAATGCTTCCACCATGCGGAATAACCCTTCGTTGGACACGGGAATGCCGTCACTACAACAAAAACAGCTTTTCCCGGCACTTCAAAAAGTGCCGCAAATTGAAAAAAAGTGCCGGAAAAGCTATTTCCGGCACTTGTTCCGGCACTTTTAAAAGTGCCGGAAAAAGTGGTGTCGGCAATACTTCCCGGCACTTTCAGAAGTGCCGGAAATTCCCGGCACTTTTCAAAGTGCCGGAAATTCCGGCACTTTTGCATGTTTTAGGACTTCCAAAAGAGCCTGAAATTTTATTTTCATTTTCATTTTTTCTGACCATATTCTATTGACATATTGAAAATTTCAACAACATACAAGAATTTCAATAACAATAATTAATAATAAAACTTTATAGAAGTCATAAAGGTAATTATATTAGCATATTGAAAATTATATTCATTACACAACCCAAAAAGTTTGCAAGTACTAGTTCAAAAGCAAGGTACACATCAAGTATTGACATCAAAAATATGAAAATTAATCATTTCAACTAGCAAACAAAAACACAAATGGTGCTATTTTCCCTCGAATTGATTGGATTACCAGAAGCCCTCATTTCGATCCCCTGGAAAAAAAAAACATTAAATGATATTAAAGAAGAGAAAAAAAAAAGACCAATAAGAGATATAATGTTGTACAAACCTTGGGATAACATCCATGGATCTCCATGCAACTGATTTTCCAATAGCCTCTCCCAAATTGTTGACTCCTTCATAAGGCCTAACTAAATTTTCCTTTGGTTTTATCGCTTCTTTGATAAGAACTTCCGAAAATTCATGTCCCAACTTAACTCCACCAACTACTTTAGACGGATCGTTGCATATCAGAACTCCTCGAGCAACAACTTGTTTTGGACCTTTATAGTCCAGAAGATTAACAAAAACTTCTCGCTGCATATAATATTTTTAGTATAATATTAAAACTAAATCAAGAACAAGAACTAGAAGACAACATGTTAATTTAAAGTAGAGCGTGAATCATGCAAACAAGTCTATTCAAGTAGAATATAATTATGTGTAATCTAGCTGTACACATAACATATTATCAATTTAAAACTTTAATACATACTTGATTGTTGATATCATCAACATCATTCGGGTTCTTCTTATTCTTTGCATGACGAATCTGAAATGAATTAATACAAAAATAAAATCATATACAACAATGTCATTATAAGTTCATGTTACTACACGTGCATATAAACCCAAACTACAACGTACCTTTTTCCAGGTTTCTTCGTCAACCCATTGTTTCTTATTTGTCTTGTCTTGAGTTCCATCGCTCTTTTGTTTCTTCTTCATCTTATGTTGATTGATCTGTAAAATAGGTTTTATTCCTATTAACCTTCATGTATACTCAGTCTATAAGAATTATATTATAATAATGTAACTTGATTGTCCATCTCTTAATTGTAATTGTAAGAGTTGTGACATAATTAATTTCTGCCTTGGTCTGTACTAAAAAATAGGAAATAGACAAAAATAAAGCAAGACACAGCAATAAAAAATCATAGTAAAAAGTGTTGAATGGTTTTGACAGCGTAAGCATGTAAACGTAGGATGATTAATTAAAGGTGCCTTAACCAATCAAGAAAATTAGAATTCCTGATGTGCAGGAGAGCTAGAGTGCACGTAAACATGAGACATTTGGTGTCTTAACTAATGGTGAACAAATAAGTCACTTTCCAGCTTTAGTTGTTTCAACTTTCAACAATTAGTCCAGAGTACAATATGTTGAATGGTTGTGGCACTGCAAGAATGTAAACATTGAATGATTGTTGGCGCCTAAACTAATCAGGAAATTAGTACAAATATCATGTAAATCCAAGGTTTTATTTAAATAATATTAACAGAGGAGTGATGAAAAGTGTGGTGCAAAGTAACAAATAAATAATTACCTCTTGGGATTGATCAGCATTATTTTCTCTTACATTCAGGCTATTCAACTGAACGGGTTCCGACCCAATGTTATTGTTTGAGGCTGAACGATGAGCACTCGATGCATCCGGAACCTAACATGAGTTGGAACACATAAATAAATAATCTACAAAACGATAATCTACAAAATGATAATAAGTAACATTAATACTGTTTGTGACATGCATGATATATATGTATTTACTTTTGATTTTATTCAAATCTTTCTGGTGCTCAAATGGACCTGTAAGTGGAAATGCTGGGGAATTATTATGTTCCTCGCTTAGGTCTGTCACTTAAAACCCCATCAAAATATCACTGCATAGTTGATGCAGAACCATGAAAAGAGACTGGTAACGAGGCCATTCATTCACAAATTATGTGGTACAGTCTATTTAGCACAATCTTCACATACGATATATCAACTATAGCTGAGTTTCATGTTTGCAGAATTGGTGCTGTAAAAAGAGAAGGAAAACAAGAGGCTGCAGAAAAGATAGAGGTGGGGAAATAAAAAGACAGCAGCACAGAAAGAGGAAAAAGCAGCAAGAGGAAAAAACAGCAAAGATTTAGAGGCTAAAGGGTGGGTTCGGGATACGCAAACACCAGGGTACATAAATAAAATATGCCAATTATGAGTAGTTCCAAAAACGTTAACAGGATTCAACTTAAATATGAAAGTATTACCTGAGTGTTATTTGAAGGAATGACATGCGACTGGTCAAGCCTCATCTGATCAAATCTTGACTTCATCATCTCTTGCATCATGAACTCCATCTCACCACGCATCTCCAGCCTAAGTTTTTCGCACTCTTCTTGTCGTACCTCCTCACGTACCTCATGCAGAATCTCTCCACGAAGCTCCTCTCGTAGCTTTTCAACGATTGCCCCTTGGCGAATATCCCCTAAAATCTCTTCACGGTACTGCTCAATAAGACTTTCACGAACACTAGCCCTTATAGTTTCAACTCATCAATTAACAGCTGCAAGTAGACATCTATATCATTTCCCGGACTATGTGGACCATCAATAACCATAGACAATATAAAATAAGGTTGTTTCATGCACATCCAAGGTGGTAGGTTATATGGTATTAAAATAACAGGCTATGTGCTATGAGAAACATTCATTGTCTTAAATGGGTTGATTCCATCAGCTGCTAAGCCAAGTCTAACATTTCTGCAATCGCGTGCAAAAGTTGGGTATTTCTCATCTAATGTTCTCCAGGCAAGAGAGTCAGCAGGGTGCCTTAATCTTCCATCCTTGGTGCGTTCTTCAGCATGCCATCTCATTGATTTAGCGGTCTTCGATGACATGTATAACCTTTGAAGCCTTGGCTTTAAAGGGAAGTATCTTACAACCTTAACTGGGATCTTTCTTTTTTTGTTCTCTTCTTCATCATCTTGGCCATCAAACTTTCTATATCTTGGTGATTCACATTTTGAACATTTAGTAATTAAAGGATCTGTAAATAACATGCAATCGTTTTCGCAAGCATGTATTTTCTTGTAGTCCAAACCCAAATCCTTAACAAATTTACGAGCTTCATAATAAGAACTCGGGAACTTGTCGTCATTAGGATGGTACGCAGCCTTAATTTGTTGTAGTTGTGTAGTGAATGACTTGTTACTCCATCCATATAGAGACTTCGAGTGCAACATTCGCACAATGAAGGATAATAAAGTAAAGTCCTTACACCCTGGGTATAACTCTGAACGTGCATTCTCCAATAAAGAAAAAAAAATTCTTGATTCTTCATCTGGGCCTTCAAAAGATTCCTCTATAGCCTCACCAGTCAAATGTTGATGCCCAAAATTGTCACGAATTAGTCCTTCCATGTCATCTTTTATAGTAGATTGACTAGTTTGATTATCTATATCAGGAACTTGAGTGTAGAGCGAGGTTTCTCCATGACGATCCCAGGTAGTGTAAGTCTCTAAAAAACCATACATAACTACGTGTTCACCAACTATTTTCTTGCGTTGGTTTAACGACAATCTACAATGCCTACACGGACACTTGATCTCTGAACCAGGTTGCTTATTGGTATAAGCAAACTTAATAAATTCCATAAGGCCATTTAAAAATCTTGGGTCCAACCTATTTTCCAAGTTAATCCAACTCTTATCCATTTTTTCTACAGTAAGATAAAAAAATCAAATCAACTATCAAGAATTAGTTGACAAGACAAGAGAGAAAAAAGAGTAATACATATGGTTGCGGAGAGAGATTGTTAAAAGGAAAAGGAAAAAAAAAAAGAGAATTAAGAATGATACAATAAAAGAGAAGGGGTGGATGTATTGAGAGGGAGAGGTTAATGGACTGTTTAAAGATAACAATTATAACTTACAAACATATCAAAAGCAAAAGTTTACTGACCATATTCGAGTATACATGTTTTTTCTTAAGCACTTTGTAGTTATGTATGGAATAAGACCATAAAGGTCATATTAATGATTTTTAATCATATAGAGTTTTTTCTAATAGGCACTTTGTTTTACTGGAGTTATTCTCCCCCCCCCCCCCTCATTAACAACTACCTTTTTCATGTTTGTATTCCTGTCACTCTAATGATTAGTATTCTTCACAAAACTTAACTGTAATTTACACAAGTACTATAGCACTAATACAGAGTGAGTACTCAACGCCGGTGCATTCATGATAATTGTTCCAGTTATGATTTCAAAAGAAGAAGAAAAAAAAACTTTAAAAATCAAAAGCACATAAACATATTATTTGTGTAAACACAGCAGTACCCCCACCAACCCCTTTGAAAGTGAAAGTATTTTCAGAGCACACCAATAAATAAACAAAACTAAATCCACAGTACAAACACATCAAAAACAATGAAATCAAAAGAAATTTTCAATACTCAAGTACCGTTATTTCAAGTGGAATAAGATAACGCATCAGCCATTCATCAAGTTTGTTTAATACTAGGGTTTTACATATCTAAGATTTGAGATAATAGGTACCTGATTTTATGATTATCGAGCTGCTACCGATCGATAGTGTCAATTTCCTGGAGAAAACCCTATTCGCACTCCTTTCGTATGCCTTGGAGGAGACCTAAAGAGTTCTGGAATGTGCGATGGTTGTGTTTGCGCAAGGATTTTGGGAAGGTACAGCCTCGGAGGGAACTAATTGGGGGAAAATAATGTGGAGGGAATATGAAAAGTACACCCGGGAAAACATGAAATCATAAAGGAAAGAGAAACGTAGCTAGGTTCTTAAATAAAAAAAAAAAAAAAAAAAAGAGAGAGAATAGTAATTAATTAAATTGATAAAATATTAAACAGTTTAGATTTAATTTAGACTTTTTTTTTCAAAATGAATTTAATTTAGACTTTAAAGTTTTACTATATCCTCCTCTCATATAAAAGAACAAAGTACTCAATTGATTTTAAGAATGATATATAATTAATAAAAGACTAAAAAAGTAAGTGAATAATTATTGCGAGTACGGTGAGTGGGCCACACAAAAAATTATTACTCTCTCCGTCTCAGTTTAAGGTTCTTACTTTCCTTTTTGGTATATATGTCTCAGTTTAAGGTTCTTAATTGTTTTATTCCTTAAATGACAAAAAATGAATAGTGTTTTGGACATCCTTATATCCTCATAAAGTTCATATATTACAAACAAATTAACCATCACTTACTCATCTACTTTCTACCCACTTGCTTATTGAATGGACAACTATATCCTTCATACACTTCTTGACTCAAATTTTCCTTGGTTTTTCTTAATAAGCTAGCGTGTAAAGTCAAACTAAGAACCTTAAACCAGGACGAATGGAGTATATATTTTCCTTTTGGGGAAAATGGTGCATTTCCAATTAACCGTACATCCAAGATATCAAATAGCAAATGGGTATTTTATTATGAGACGATAGCTAGAGAGAGTATATATAGTAAGTAAGCCTACCTTGAAATTGCACGGGCAAGTAGAGATTCTGGAAAATAATGCTAAAAATAAATTAAGGCATAAAAAGTGTCAAGTTGAAATGGGACGGAGGGAAGTGTCAAAATGAAAATGAATGACTCCAAAAATTATAAAAGGCATAAAAATTGCCAAGTTATGCTCGAAATTAGTGTCCCACTCATCGAAAATCTTCAAAAAATTAATTAACGGCAATAATTACTAGAAAGTGTCAAAATTTAGCGGCACTTTTCTTAAAGTGACAGGAATTAAGCGGTACATTACAAAAGTGCTATAAATTAGTGGCACTTGTCAGACAATGTCGCTAAATTTTTGACAATTTTTCAAAAGCGCGGGAAAATTAGCGGCACTTTAGAAAAGTGCCGAAAATTTGCGGCACTTTAGAAAAGTGCCGGAAATTAGCGGCACTTTTCAAAAAGTGTCGGAAATTAGCGACACTTTTCAAAATGTGCCGGAAATTAGCGGCACTTCAATGAAAAGTGCCAGAAATTAGCGGCACTTCTATGAAAAGTGCCGAAAATTTACCGGCACTTTACAAAAGTGCCGGAAATTTACCGGCACTTTGCGAAAAGTGCCAGGAAAAAACGGCACTTATCAAAAAGTGCCGGAAATTAGCGGCACTTTATAAGAAAGTGCCGGGAATTAGCGGCACATAATGAAATGCCGGATTAAAAGTGCCGGGAAAAGTTGTTTTTGTTGTAGTGCGTTGTCGTTGCCGTTTGAAGTCATTGGACCTATGGAGAGAACACGGTCGATCTTAAGATGGCCCCACAAACACCTTTTAGATAAAATTATTTCACCCACAAACAAAAGTAAAGACTCAAACCACATAATGAAAAGACTCTCTTTTTTATTTACAACAGTCGGAAGGACGTGGGGTTTCTAGAAAAATAGCAGAATCGTCACACTAGTATATAGACCTTCTCGCGGTCCCATATACTCATCGGATTCCACCACGCTTGTGAATCCTACATGTGTCGGGATTAAACTAAATTAATGTAGTAAAGCATACATGCGGGGACAGATTTTTTTTTCCGTCCAAGATAACAACTTTTGGGGACGGATTTTTATTGTGTCCGTTTCAACAAGTTGGCATGTATGATTTGAAAACATTAGTTTAGGGAAATCTCGGTACATGAAAACCGACTTGGTCACGAAGTGTTAGACCCTAACTAGAATTGTGTGGTTTGTGCTCGGCTAAAGAGAGGCTTAAAGGTCACCCCCGGCATGTAGTCATGAACTACACCACGGGCTGAGGTTTACCGCTTCGAAAGAGTCAAGGTCGAGTGGAGCTTGAAACTTTCTAGGACGGGCCTCGAAGGGTTTGGGGTTGGACTTGTGCGACTCGATAGTGAGCAATTCATAGGACTAATGTGCATGTAGTGTGAGGTCTATCATGTGACAAAATTTTTTATTTCTTTTTTTTTTTTGAAAAGAAAAGATAAAAAACACATAAGCACATAAATTACAACTCCCGAATCACCCGTGTGACCGGTAAATAAACAAAAAATTAAAATAGTTCAAGGATCCAATTCTGTTCTGATGCAGGCAACTGTGCCCACACCCCCACTGTTCTGCCCTGTTTTCTGGGAACTGGACCTGTTCTTGAATACCTCGGAGAAGCGCGCGCCCCTGGGATGTATAATGGCAATCGTGCGCATTTCGCAAAGAAGGTGGGAGGCGTGCGCATCTGGGTGAACCTGTCAGACACACGTCAGAAACTTGGACTCAGGGGATTGCCCTGGTCCTGAATTTTGTGTTTAACCCCTGCAACAAATGTTAGCTCAAGAAAAACAGAAAATAGGAAGAACACATGAAATTCGGGCGCCTCTGGTCTTTGGTGTGAGAGGCGCGCGCTTCTGACCAAGAAGGTCAAAGGCGCGCGCTTCTCAACACCAGAAACCAGAGTGCCCAGAAAACGTAAACTTTGAACAAAAACGCAAGCTTAACCCTCAAGCGTCCCCAGCGGAGTCGCCACTGTAGGTACCCCGGCCCGGGCCCCTCACGGGAGAAGGATGATTTTTTGAAGGAGTCGCCACCCACGTTTTAGAGGAACGCGAGAAAACCTTTTAAGTTGGAAGTGTGTTTGATATACGAAAACAGAGATTCCTTTTGAGAGTTCGGGGGTTAGGTTACGAGATGGGAAGTACTTAAACACCCATCTCACCCGACTAACGTCGGTCTTGCTTGTTCAAAGTACATTATAAAAATTGTGTTCTTCCTATTAATATCAAAGAGGGGTTTTTAAAAGAGGTTGAAATGTAGGGAGATGACCCCTAGACCAACTTCAATGAAGATGAAGTGATCGTTCGGAGTTATGTCCCAAGTTTGGTTTGGGTTTGATTGCACCTTTGATCAAAAGAAAAGATAAGAAAAGATGAAATAGAAGAAAGTGAAGAAATCAAGAAAATACCTATGTTTGGAAGACAAGTTCTTGACACTCCCTTAGAATGATCCTTATTGGAAGGATTGTTGGATGTTAAAAGTTGGTGATCAAAAGTTCATGTATGTTTTGTAATGAGAAATTGGTGACTTTTAGGTGTGAAAATGGTGATCAGAGTCCATCCCCTCCAATGGTAGATTGGAGGGGTTTTTATAGTTGTAAAAGGTTGTTTTTTGGTGCCAAAACTGAGCTGCCAAGAACCATTTCCCGGACAAAATCTTGTAAGATGGGCAAGGGAGAGATTCAAGGCCAGAAATCTGTAACTGACATGCCCAAAGGCGCGCGCTTCCCACCTTGGCCGCGGAAGGCGCGCGCTTCTGGCTTCAAAGGCCGGAGGCGCGCGACTCAGAGAAGGCATTTTTGACTGAAAGGACTAGAAAGTTAGCACTGTTATTCAGTTTAGTCCCTGAACTTAACAGAGTCAGTCAGTAATTTAACTGAAGTAACGGAAACTAACGGAAAACACTTAAAAGAGGGAGAGACACAAAATCAAGTGTGCAAGTGGGGTGAGCGGTCCAAGGCGGGGTATCTACAGGGACAACAAAAACAACATAAAGATCCAATCTTTATGACCCAATCTTAGGGATTTTTGGCTAGATCAAGATTGGGATGATAAAGATTGAGCCTTTATCCCCCAACATGATCATCATGGCCTAATTTGTGTAATACCAACATAAAGACATGAGATTACACCTTGATAAAGAGATCTTTAATCTATCTAGAACAAGAAATCAAACCATGATCATCCTTAGGTTTGAACCTCTTTCACACAAAAGTATGAAGGGTACCCTGAATCATGCTCATGGTTTAGTTCACATTATATGTATATATATAAGATATATATGCTTGAAATGGACAAGTCTTGTAGTAATATAATATATGTATGCTTGAAATGGACAAGTCTTGCAAGAATGTAAATTTTCTTGAGAGGACAAGTCTTACAAGAATGTAAACAAGAACAAGTAATGTGATTAACAAAGCAAAATAGAGTTGAGATGAAGAGAAGATGGGGGAAGGGGACCTCACCTATGATTGTTCTAGTCTATCTTCCTTTCCTTCACTTAATTATAAGGGTTATTTCTCTCTCAGACACGATTTCTGCAGAGTTTCCCCTATCTAAACAATATTCTTCCCCTCCTGAAATGATCAGTATGGGGTTCAATTTATAGGGACTGAGGGTGCCCAACATAGCCGTACGGCCCAACCCCTCAAGTACCCAAACCATCCGTACGACTCGACTTGGTGAGCTTCTGGATTTTTCTAAGTTTAATTCCAGTTCAGTCCTGGAATATTAGGTTTATCCTAGTGAGGTCCTTGCCCATTGGTTTATCCCTAAATGGTACCAAGAATTCCTCTAAAGTAGGTCAAATTCAGAATGCGGAACTTACAAGAGTGAGAGAGAGAAGGGAAAGAGAAATGGAGATCCCCGTCCTCTAAAGAAGACAAGTTCTACATTGAATCTCCTCAGCAAGTCAATTCCTCGCCGAGTCAACTTCGGAATTTCAAAAGGCTCGACAAGATACGGCACAATCAAAGGTTGTTCTGGGTTATTGGCACAAGAGAAATTGTTCTTGCAATGTGTATTATTGGGTTCATGAGAAATAAGGCCCGTGGTAACAAAGATCCACCCGAGAACGAGCCAACCATTGAGGGGTACGAGGTTGCACAAATGGTCCCCAGTGAGTTAATTGGTTTGGGCAGCGAGTAGCAACAACATATAATTTAATTTTCAAGCTTTTACGAGCATGTGCCCCTACAGTATGTCAAAAGGCTTCCCGAGAATGGAGTAGCTCTTGACATGTCCTCTTATGCTTGTTCCCTCCACACGAGGATGAGTCTCTTGCTCTACAAATGATGACGCCATAGGGTCTATGTGACTCAAGAACGAGAGCTTCTTTTGCTACTCTCGAAATTTAATAATACCTAGGGGCTATGCTCAAGAAAGATGTGTGAGACTACCCTCAAAGTCTCTCAAGAGGAATGTCAAAAAGCCTTGTCATTTGTGCCTGTTCCCCGATCAAGGATAGGCCTTTCTTGCTCCACTTATAATCAATGATGGCACTCTAGGGGCTGCAATCAAGGCTCCCTCAGTAAGAAGCAATTCACAACACCTCCCAACAATGGCCCTAGCAAAGTCATGTGCAATATTGGAACCTTCCTCAATTAGTTTGGCACCGAACGCCTCAAAGGGCTTCGCAATCTTCAATCTTTGGGATACGGCATTATAGTAATCCAAGCAAAGGGCAATATTGGGGCTTCGCAAGTGACAATATTTTTGGGGGATGATACCCGAGAAACGTAATTTGGGAGTAGTCTTATGGGTTCATGAAAGCGATCAAGCTTCAAGGGTCTCTTCTTACTTCGCGTCAAAGGTCTTCTGGTTTGAAAGGAGGGCTCCGATGTTATGAATAAATTTGATGATTCTTATGTTGTGACATGAAGAAAGTCTTAGAGAAAAGGAACAAGATTCAATATGCTAAACTCTATAAAAAACAGGGTTATAGCGGGAAATGCCATGGCCAATCCCAATGTTTCTGCAATTCAGCACCCCTTATCCAAGATCAAAAGCAAAAAGTGTGGCTCTTGCGCCTCAAGCACTAGTTGCATCCGAAGATCTATCTTTAGTTCAAATCAAGAAGACCCAAGCAAGCATACCCATTTGGGGACCTTATCACACCAAGACCTTATAATCCACGACCTCGACATCACCGCAAGACATTACTGCATCTTTTGACGTAACCCTCCGCCATTTGGGTGCCGACCACAATGAGGCCACTCACCTCCCCAGTAAGAGTAAGAAGGAGATGTCTATCAAGAATTCTACCTGACGGTGCATCCGTTCTCAATGCCAACCCGATTACAAGATATTTTTGGGGCTTGACAGCGAAAGGTCTTCACATTCCACCATCTTCAAACCCGCGAACAACAAGTACATGACATTTGGGGCTTAGCAATATCTCGAAGCTTGGTATCAATAATCTCCTCTTGGGTCTTGCTTACGTCAACAACAAAAGGCTATTCATTTGAATGGGCCAAGAGATGATTTATCTTGGGTCTATGCAAGTCACTCAAAGTTTGACATCGAAAGCGTTCTACGGGCTTTACAATCAACAACCCCCTGGTATCTTGGCATCAAAAGTCTTTTGAAACCCCATAATCGAAAAATCTCTTGGGGCTAGACATCTATCCTCGTTGGGCACAACAGCGACAACAGAGTTCAAGCGAGGCAATCCGGACATCGACCGAACATGATTTGATCTTGGGTTGGCTTTACAAACACACAATGATTAAAATGGTTCACCCACGAACTAAAAAAATCTTTTTCTCACATGTGTACATACTCTTTTCCTCCTAATAATAAAAAAAAATCGACAAAAAGATTTTTATTTTTCTTACTTGCGTGAAAGTATTTTCTCCTAGCTTCTTCCCCAGCATTCTCCATCATCCTTGAACTAAGCTGGTCTGATTCCCTTCAAGGGATACGTAGGCAGCCTTTGGCACGACCAACCCATCATTCAGAATGTCATCTGACCAACATTCAATCGAAAGCAAGAGCAGTTCATCATCTTCATCAAAGCCACAACATCTCCATCCCAAATCAAGCGGCCATGGTACAAGCATTAGACAAAATGGACTCACAAACGGGTTCAGACAAAGGGTTCACAAACGGACTCGTCCATCGGATTCACAAACGGATTCGACCAAAGGACTCACAAACGGGTTCAACAAACGGATTCACCAACGGATTCGTCAACAAGGGTTCACCAACGGACTCATCCAAGGGATTCACTAGTGGATTCATCAAACGGATTCAACAACGGATTCGTCAACAAAGGTTCACCAACGGACCATCCAAAGGATTCACTAATGGATTCATCAATCGGATTCACTAACGGATTCGTCAACAGGGTTCACCAAGGGACTCATTCAATGGATTCACCAACGGATTCATCAAGCGGATTCACTAACGGATTCGTCAACAAGGGTTCACCAACGGACTTATCCAATGGATTCACTAACGGATTCATCAAACGGATTCACTAATGGATTCGTCAACAAGGGTTCACTGACGGACTCATTCAAGGGATTAACTAACGGATTCACCAACGGATTCGTCAACAAGGTTTCACCAACGGACTCATACAAGGGATTCACTAACGGATTCATCAAACGGATTCACCAACGGATTCGTCAACAAGGGTTCACCAACGGACTCATACATGGGATTCACTAACGGATTCATCAAACGGATTCACCAATGTATTCGTCAATAAGGGTTCACCAACGGACTCATTCAATGGATTCACTAATGGATTCATCAAGCAAATTCACTAACGGATTCGACCAAGGGGCTCACAAGCGGATTCACTAATGGATTCAGCCGGCAGATTTACAAACGGATCATGCTACCTCGTCTATCAACAAAAGTCACTCACGCAGGGAGCGCACCTCTATTTCTCGCAATTTCAAATTCATGCTTTCATTGAGTCTTTGCTTTCTTTTCTTTCTTTTTCTTTGTCGATGTCCTCGGTGGTTGTCTGTCTTTTTTCGATGCGTTTTGCCTTGCAATCCACGTCGCCGAGGGACTCTGTAGACACCCCACCTTGGACCGCTCACCCCGATTGCATACATAGTATTTTTATTTAACTTATTTTTGTTAATTTCTATTACTTCGGTTAAGTTCCTAACTGATTCTGTTAGTTTTGGACTAAACTGAATAACAGAGTTAACTTTTAGAGTCATTTCTGTCATCCTTCCTTTCTCGCCCGCGGGCGCCTCCCGTAATGGTTATGGGGCGCGCGCGCGCGCGCGTTTGGTCCAATAGGCCGGAATCGCGCGCTTCCCACTTTGACTGTTATGGATTGCAGCCTTTTCCCTCCATTTTTAGAGTCAAAAAACATCTTTTTATCACATGTCTTAATCTAGCATTAACCCCTTTTTATTTTGTAACCTCCCAATCCCATATTTCTAGCCCTTTTCATAAAAACAAAATATTTCCATTTTATTTTATTTTATTTTATTTTATTTATTACTATTTATCTTATTTTTGATTGGTCAATTCCATTTCACATGGATTGATCATCTTTTCCCTCCAACCTTTTACCTATAAAAAGGACCTCCTAGTTTCATTTCAGAGGACTCTCCCTCTTAACACAAAAGGACCTCAAATTCTCTCTACACTTTTACTATACACAAATTCTCCCAACAAGAGTTTTAAGCAACAAAACTCTACACAAATTTCTACACAACAATTTCTCTACAAACAACTCCATTTCCAAGTCAAGATTTGAAGTTCTTATTTTCTAAAAGGTACTTTATCCTTTCTTCTTCTATTTTACATGTCGCGACCCCGAACCCCGCGGGCCCGAGATCGCGAGCTGGACGTCGACTTAAAACCAAAATTGTGAAATACCGAAGTTAAAAATTCCATTTCATACCAAAAGGTGATGATCCAAAATTTTACAAATCCAAGTTTGATGATAACCAAATACAACTATCATAAACTTCCACAAGTTTATGCCCAACAGAATATAAATGTACAATTCTTAATGACGTCATTGTTTGGTACAACTATCCCAAAAAGGTTACACATTTATATAATATAAACCAACCTATAACAACTTTCCCCAAAAGAATGTATCCACACTCGACGTTCTCTTTCTCGTGATCAGCGAGACTAATCCTTAGCACCTGGGGGGGTTAAGGAAAAACAAAGATAAAAGAAAGGGGGTGAGATAAATCTCAATAAATTACTAATGCAACTACATGACATGATATGATGCAATATACAATAATAAATCATAGCTAGCACATAGAATTTATCACATAACAGATAGCAGCGGAAATAGACACATAACAAAGGATATAGCCAAGGTTTTCCCAAACTGATATAACCAAATAAAGGTCGCTGCGCAGCTTCAATAATCAACAAATCATCATCTTCATAATAGCATGAAAGCTGAAGAGAAATCCCCGGTACCGGAACCAATAACAAAGTAACGTGCCACAAAGGGCGGGAGCCATGCCACAAAGTCATGCTCCAAAACATCTCAACCAAGGCCGATCTGGAAGGGGAAAATAAGGGCAAAACAATGGTCGACACCATGATGGACTTGGCCGGTGCCATCACAATATCTCGCATCGCCCGACACAACCACAAATACCAGCTGGACTTTCAAATAAATGCTAAGTAATAAATACTAGCTTAATTAAACAACTTAGGTTTCCAAAGTAGGGAACCATACCAAGAAGTCACCAAGAAAGTGAAATAAACCAACAACACACAATTAAAGTGTTCCAACAATCTTAACAATGATAACATAATTCCCATATCACATTTGACCACAAAGGATTCAGTTAATTCGAGCACTCAACCAAATTCACTCACTCATCTAGAAGAGCTTAAGAAGAGCTTTAAAACGATAATTTATACGCCTAAAACGGTGTCCGGATGAACAAGATATGGCCCTCGAAAGATTGGACAAAAAGGGAAATAAATTTCTCAACAGGGGAGAGGGTGCGCGCGCCTCCTATGGGAGGGTGCGCGCGCCTCCTTAGATCAGAAGGAGAAAGCACTCAAAGGTAAGTGAGGATGCGCGCGCCTCAAAGAAAGGGATGCGCGCGCCTCCCTTCTACAGATGGAAAATCAAGGTTGGAGGAGAGGAGGGTGCGCGCGCCTCCTATGGACAGAAGGTCTTGTTTCAAGAAGGGCCTAAGGGTGCGCGCGCCTCCTATGGGAGGGTGCGCGCGCCTCCTTGCCCGGAAAGGCAAATTCCGGCCAAAATCTGGGTTTCTTCCATTTTCAATCCAAAACTCAAAACAAACCCAAATCTTCACCATTTCATAAATACTTGGAACCAAGACTTGCAATATACACAACTATGAGCCAAAAACACTTATAGACTTGCAATGGGGCTAAATAAAAACATCTAGAAACCCAACACAAGATTCAAATACCAAATTCCACAAAAATGAATAAAAATGTAAATCATCTCAAAATCAACCAAAGAAGCAATAAATGGAAATCATAGTATCATCTAAGCATAGGATGAACATTTTAGCATAAATGGGGGGGGGGAAAGTAACTTACCTGAATTTTCTAAAAGTTGATGGATTTCAAATATTTTTGGCTTCCAATGATCCTATCGACGATCTAAACATGTTTCAAGTTTTAAGAAATGAGAGATAACAAGAGGAAGACGAAGAAAATGAAGAGAGAAGTGAGAGAGAAAAAACTTACCACAAACAAGGAGGGAGAGAGGGAGTTGCTGGGAATGATGAGGGAGAAGAGAAAGAGTGAGGGAGAAGAGAAGGAGTAGGGAATTATTTCAAAATGTTACAATTAGACCCCTTCCCCATCGCTAACACAAATACTCCCCACTAACAAATAAGACTCAACACTTCTACACTAGCACAAATGACCCAAATAAAATGCTAGGAATAAATTATTATAACACATAAAATGCACACATAAATATTTAAATAAATAATAATTTAACGAAATAAATAAGCAAATAAATAAATAATAATTATTTATTACCAATAAAATAGAGCCTAGATTTCGGGTCGTGACATTGAGCCAACAGGCGCACAGTAATTGTGCGTTTAAATCAAGGGGCGCAGAGGCGCGTAACATAGCTTATGAAGAAATCCTTATGCGCGCGCTCTAAATGGCGCATGGCGCGAATGTAGAAGGCGCGTGGCGCGAGGCGCAGGAGGCGCATAAGCGCGGCTCAAACTCACTGAGTGATTTTTCTTGAAACTTGATCTTCTTGCCCTATTTCTAATCCTATTCTATAACAATGGACAATTTAAAAAATGAAGTATAAATACTTCTTACATGTGGGTCTAAAGTCCATGAAATAAAACTTAGGTGATGGATCAATCAAATCTAATAAATCCTATTATATTAAAACTGAGATATATATGGGCATACCCAACAGACCCCTTCCCCATCGCTAACACAAATACTCCCCACTAACAAATAAGACTCAACACTTCTACACTAGCACAAATGACCCAAATAAAATACTAGGCATAAATTATTATAACACATAAAATGCACACATAAATATTTAAATAAATAATAATTTAAAGAAATAAATAAGCAAATAAATAAATAATAATTATTTATTACCAATAAAATAGAGCCTAGATTTCGGGTCGTGACATTCACTCCCACTTAAAGAAAATTCGACCCGAATTTTAACGAGACTTACCCGAATTAAAAAGCCACGGATATTTCCTCTCGATCTCATCTCGGAGCTCCCACGTCGACTCCTCGATATGATGATTCCTCTCGAGATTTAGAGTAGACAAGTATATCATCAATAATGACCACCACGAACGAATCAAGATAAGGATGGAAAACCCGATTCATCAAATCCATAAACACGGCCGGCGCGTTCGTCAACCCAAACGGCATAACCAAGAACTCATAATGACCATAACGGGTGCGGAAAGCCGTCTTCGGAATATCTTCCGATCGAATCTTCAACTGATGGTACACACTCCTCAAATCAAGCTTAGAAAACACAACTGAGCCTTGAAGCTGATCAAATAAATCATCAATGTGAGGTAGAGGATACTTGTTCTTCACCGTAACCTGATTCAACTTTTGGTAGTCGATACACAATCTCAATGAACCATCTTTCTTCCGCACAAACAACACCGGTGCTCCCCATGGGGAAACACTAGGGCGGATAAACCCTCGATCAAGCAACTCTTGCAATTGAACCTTTAGCTCCTTCAACTCTGCGGGAGCCAACCTATACGGTGCTTTCGAAATCGGAGCCGTACCCGGCAAAAGATCTATACAAAATTCTATCTCACGATCGGGAGGCATATCATACTCAGAAGAGAAAACATAGGGAAATTCCCTAACTACCCGGACACTCTCCAAACTAGGGGATTCTTTCCTAGTATCAAGAACACTAGCCAAATACCCTTCACAACCATGGTGCAATAATTTTCTCGCTTTCACATAGGAAATCACACGAATATTTTTACCCAAAGGCATAGCCTCGAAAACAAATTTAGGCATATCAGGGATAGAAAAAGTAACAACTTTCCTACGGCAATCAACGGAAGCATGAAACTTGCTCAACCAATCCATACCCAAAATAACATCAAAGTCCTGAATAGGAAGGACTACCAAGTCCGCACATAAGACACGACCACATATAACCACATCACACGCACGAAAGACTCTATTAGTCACCAAACATTCTCCTATAGGGGTAGACACCTCTAACACATAAGGCAATGACTCAGATGCAGCATTTAGTAAGGAAGCAAATTGCACAGAAATGTATGAATGAGATGATCCTGGATCTACTAACGCTCGTGCGCTCACACTATATATAGAAATAATACCTCCAATAACTGTAGGATCATCTGTGGCTTGCTGTTGATTCATTGCAAACACTTTCCCTTGGACCTTGGGCTGTCCCGTAGCGTCCCTTTTCTGACCCTGAGGAGCCCCAGCTCCTACCCCAGTTGGTTGAATTCTATTCCTCGGACAATCCCTTGCAAAATGACCCATTTGACCACAATTGGTACACCTTCCCTGTTTCTTCCAACAACGGTCCTCTGAATGACCTTCCCTCTGACAATACGAACAAAGTCTCCTGTTTTGGTTCCCTTGGTTCCCGGAAGTAGTACCCGGGTTCCTTGGGTTTTGTTGCCCTCGAGACTGAGATTGTCCCCCAAAGTTACCTCGGTTATCAATCCTTGGTTGTGGCTTGCTCTGCGCTCCTTGCTTACTCGGGTTGGCTACCTCGGTCTTCCTCTTATGTTCCCCAATATCTTGCTCTATAAGATAGGCACGGTCCACCGCATCCTGGAATGTCACAATCCTCTGGGCTATAAGCTGAGTACGGATGGAAGTCTTCAATCCCCGAATGAATCTCATAGCTTTTTGCTCCTCGGTCCTCACCAAATAGTCACAATACCAGGCTAATTCTGTGAACTTAGCCGAGTATTGTGCTATAGACAACAAACCTTGCTCCAGGTTGAGCAGCTCGATCTCCTTTCGGTTTTGATCAACAACCGGAATGAAATGCTCTTTGAACTTCCGCACAAACAATTCACATGCATAAACCGTGTGAGTATCATCTCAATTAGCTTTAACACCCTTCCACCAATGCTCGGCGGCTCCCACAAGTTTGTAAGCCGCGAACCGGACCTTGTCCTCATCCGTGACACCAAATACCTCATAAATCTTCTCCATCGACTCAATCCACAATTCAGCTTTCCGAACATCGGGTTCCCCATTGAATTCAACCGGTTTCAGTTTGAGAAATTGCTCCAATCCATAACGGGGTGGTGCTTGTTCTACCCTCGGACCTTGATCATGTATGGCCTTCATGGCCGCCTCGAACATGCCTTGAAACATAGCACGTGCTTCTTCCCTTGTGTCATTCTGATTCTTTGCCCCACTAGAGCCTTCGCCTGCTCTCCTTCTAGCCATTTCAAACAATTACCTGCATAAGACATCAACCGTTACTCACTCCGAACACAACTACCCACCTAGGTCATACTAGTCCACCTAGACTTATACTTAGAGCCAAACCATAGCTCTGATACCAATTGTCGCGACCCCGAACCCCGCGGGCCCGAGATCGCGAGCTGGACGTCGACTTAAAACCAAAATTGTGAAATACCGAAGTTAAAAATTCCATTTGATACCAAAAGGTGATGATCCAAAGTTTTACAAATCCAAGTTTGATGATAACCAAATACAACTATCATAAACTTCCACAAGTTTATGCCCAACAGAATATAAATGTACAATTCTTAATGACGTCATTGTTTGGTACAACTATCCCAAAAAGGTTACACATTTATATAATGTAAACCAACCTATAACAACTTTCCCCAAAAGAATGTATCCACACTAGACGTCCTCTTTCTCGTGATCAGCAAGACTAATCCTTAGCACCTAGGGGGGGTTAAGGAAAAACAAAGATAAAAGAAAGGGGGCGAAATAAATCTCAATAAGTTACTAATGCAACTACATGACATGCTATGATGCAATATACAATAATAAATCATAGCTAGCACAAAGAATTTATCACATAACAGATAGCAGCGGAAATAAACACATAACAAAGGATATAGCCAAGGTTTTCCCAAACTGATATAACCAAATAAAGGTCGCTACGCAGCTTCAATAATCAACAAATCATCATCTTCATAATAGCATGAAAGCTGAAGAGAAATCCCCGGTACCGAAACCAATAACAAAGTAACGTGCCACAAAGGGCGGGAGCCATGCCACAAAGTCATGCTCCAAAATATCTCAACCAAGGCCGATCTGGAAGAGGAAAATAAGGGCAAAACAATGGTCGACACCATGATGGACTTGGCCGGTGCCATCACAATATCTCGCATCGCCCGACATAACCACAAATATCAGCTGGACTTTCAAATAAATGCTAAGTAATAAATACTAGCTTAATTAAACAACTTAGGTTTCCAAAGTAGGGAACCATACCAAGAAGTCACCAAGAAAGTGAAATGAACCAACAACACACAATTAATGTGTTCCAACAATCTTAACAATGATAACACAATTCCCATATCACATTTGACCATAAAGGATTCAGTTAATTCGAGAACTCAACCAAATTCAGTCACTCATCTAGAAGAGCTTAAGGAGAGCTTTAAAACGATAATTTATACGCCTAAAAGGGAGTCCGGATGAACAAGATATGGCCCTCGAAAGATTGGACAAAAAAGGAAATAAATTTCTCAACAGGGAAGAGGGTGCGCGCGCCTCCTATGGGAGGGTGCGCGCGCCTCCTTAGATCAGAAGGAGAAATCACTCAAAGGTAAGTGAGGATGCGCACGCCTCAAAGAAAGGGATGCGCGCGCCTCCCTTCTACAGATGGAAAATCAAGGTTGGAGGAGAGGAGGGTGCGCGCGCCTCCTATGGGAGGGTGCGCGCGCCTCCTATGGACAGAAGGTCTTGTTTCAAGAAGGGCCTAAGGGTGCGCGCACCTCCTATGGGAGGGTGCGCGCGTCTCCTTGCCCGGAAAGGCAAATTCCGGCCAAAATCTGGGTTTCTTCCATTTTCAATCCAAAACTCAAAACAAACCCAAATCTTCACCATTTCACAAATACTTAGAACCAAGACTTGCAATGTACAAAACTATGAACCAAAAACACTTATAGACTTGCAATGGGGCTAAATAACAACATCTAGAAACCCAACACAAGATTCAAATACCAAATTCCACAAAAATGAATAAAAATGTAAATCATCTCAAAATCAACCAAAGAAGCAATAAATGGAAATCATAGTATCATCTAAGCATAGGATGAACATTTTAGCATAAATGGGGGGGGAAGTAACTTAACTGAATTTTCTCAAAGTTGATGGATTTCAAATATTTTTGGCTTCCAACGATCCTATCGACGATCTAAACATGTTTCAAGTTTTAAGAAATGAGAGATAACAAGAGGAAGACGAAGAAAATGAAGAGAGAAGTGAGAGAAAAAAAACTTACCACAAACAAGGAGGGAGAGAGGGAGTTGCTGGGAATGATGAGGGAGAAGAGAAAGAGTGAGGGAGAAGAGAAGGAGTAGGGAATTATTTCAAAATGTTACAATTAGACCATGTTGGTCCCAAAGGGCAACAAGGGTATGAAAAATAGCTAGAGGGGGGGGTGAATAGCTGTTTTAAAATTCTTTTCGTACCCTTGATAAACTCAATTGCAAATGCGCACTTTATCAAGTAAGCGTAATGAGATGCGCCTAAGTGAGTGAGTGAAATGCACAGCGGAATTTAGTAATGAAAATAGGCGCAAAGTGATAAAGGGAGCGCAACACACACACTAAGTATTTTGGCTCAAAGTGAGTGAAATAAGGAACTAAGGCAAATGATATAACAATCACAACACAATTCAGTTCAATCAATCTACAATGAGTAAACAAGCAAATAGTGAGTGAAAATAATAAATTGAAAGAAATGACAAAATAATAACACAAGCTATTTGGAGAGGTTCGATCAATGAAAGATCTACGTCCTCTACCAAGATGGTTAGTCTTGGATTTCTAATCGAGATCTTATATAATGAGTGAGTGTTACAAATTACAATGTTTGAGCTTATACACTAACTCAAGATCTATTACTATGAAAGAACAAATCCAAAACAATAACCGGTGTATCTCTAAAAGATGAATCTAAATGATTAATCTTCAAGAGGTGCGTGTGTGTTCTTAGTATCAAGGCTCTTTAGATCTTTGAGATGGAGAGCACAAGAAACTAAAGTGTTAAGGCTTGAAGATCTGGGCTAAGGATGAAGGTATGAAGATGTTCTTGAGAAATCTGGAAAAACGAAGGCAATCTTCAAATCTTCAACAAATGCTTAGAGAGAGAAATTCTTAAAATTCTTAGCAAAACTCAGCAACTTCAAAATGTTGAAGTTATGGGGTATTTATAGTGAACTTCAAAAAACTAGCCGTTGGAAATCCTTGTGGATAAGATGAGCTGTCGCTCGTTGATTGGAGCATGCATATTTTATGGCCATTTTGACACTCAACATAAATGTGACCGTTGTGGACACGTGTCAATAGATTGCATATTTTAACCATCGTTGGATCATTGGGGTAATTTGAATTCTCTTCAAGTCTTCGAGTCTTCAATAACTCACTGAGTGTTTGAATAAACACTTTGAGGCGCGTTTGAGCCAAGAGGCGCATTGAGCCAACAGGCGCACAGTAATTGTGCGTTTAAATCAAGGGGCGCAGAGGCGCGTAACATAGCTTATGAAGAAATCCTTATGCGCGCGCTCTAAATGGCGCATGGCGCGAATGTAGAAGGCGCGTGGCGCGAGGCGCAGGAGGCGCATAAGCGCGGCTCAAACTCACTGAGTGATTTTTCTTGAAACTTGATCTTCTTGCCCTATTTCTAATCCTATTCTATAACAATGGACAATTTAAAAAATGAAGTATAAATACTTCTTACATGTGGGTCTAAAGTCCATGAAATAAAACTTAGGTGATGGATCAATCAAATCTAATAAATCCTATTATATTAAAACTGAGATATATATGGGCATACCCAACAGACCCCTTCCCCATCGCTAACACAAATACTCCCCACTAACAAATAAGACTCAACACTTCTACACTAGCACAAATGACCCAAATAAAATACTAGGCATAAATTATTATAACACATAAAATGCACACATAAATATTTAAATAAATAATAATTTAAAGAAATAAATAAGCAAATAAATAAATAATAATTATTTATTACCAATAAAATAGAGCCTAGATTTCGGGTCGTGACATTAAATGTCTTCTTAATGTATG
The DNA here is from genome assembly GCA_026119855.1 of Campanula takesimana. NCBI lineage: Eukaryota > Viridiplantae > Streptophyta > Magnoliopsida > Asterales > Campanulaceae > Campanula > Campanula takesimana. The sequence continues at coordinate 833,094 of JAOWBW010000256.1, forward strand.
CAATCCCCATCAAATGGGACATGACCAAATAATCACTTTATTACATTAAAGTTGGTTAAGGTTATCTCCGTACATTCTAAATTCTAGTTTAATTTACTCTTCTTCTCTACATGTAATCTTTAGCAATTAATCAATAAAATAATTCTCTTTTATTTTCCCTTTCTTTTCATTGTAATTGTTAGCACTTTTATATTAATAAATTGAAGGACTTTTTTACATTAGAACACCTTTAGTAGCAAGACCCGCGTAAGCGGGACGGATTGGGTGTTTAAGTACTTCCCACTCCGTCACCTAACCCCCGAACCCTTCTCTTCCCGAGTCTCTGGTTTTGTACATAAATTAGGTATTTCTAGGTTTTTTTTATGTTCCTCTAAAAACTTAGGTGGCAACTCTACAAATTAAAACAAGTTAGACATCTTAGGATCCTTCCACTGCTCTAGCCAAGTTGTGGTTTCTCCCGGGGTATCTACAGTTGACGTGAGCAAGCCCCATGAGAAGATTATTGATACCAAGCTTCGAGAGATTGCCGATCCTCAAATGTCATGTACTTGTTGTTTGCGAGCTTCAAAATGGTGGAATGTAAAGACCTTTTGATGTAAAGCCCCAAATTATCTTGGAATCGGCTTGGCATTGCATCGTTTGGTAGAACTCTTGATAGTGATATCCTCCTTTCTCTTGCTTAGAGATGAATAACCCTTTTTGTGGTTGGTACCCAAGTGGTAGAAGGCCCACGTGTAGCAAGGTCTTCGGAAAATGTCTTAAGAGAGATTGTGGATGATAAGGTCTTGGCGTGATAAGGTCCAAAATGGGTATGTTTGCTTGAGTCTTCTTGTGTTGAACTAATAACGGATAATCAGATGCAACTCATGAGGATGCAACTTGTGCTTTTGATCTCAGAGAAAGGGTGCTGAATTGCAGAAACATTGGGATTGGCCATGGCATTTCCCGCTATAACCCTGTTTTGATAGAGTTTAGCATATTGAATCTTTTTCCTTTTCTCTAAGACTTTATTCATAACCTCGTCGTAAGTCACAACATAAGAATCATCAAATTCAATCATAATATCGGAGCCCTCCTTTCAAACCAAAAGACCATTGACGTGAAGTACCAAGAGACCCTTGAAGCTTGTTTGGTTCCATGAAGACTATTCCCCACATTGAATTGCTCGGGTATCATTCCCAAAAATATTGCCAATTACGAAGCCCCAATATTGCCCTTTGTTTGGATTGAATTGCTTCTCGCTGAGGGAGCCTTTCAGACTTGATTGTAGCCCCTAGTATGCCACCATTGATTGCAAGTAGAACGAGAAAAACATATCCTTGATTGTAGGAACAGGCACGAGCACACATGATATGAAGGCTTTTTGACATTCCCTTTTAAGAGACTTTGAGGATAGTCTCACACATCTTTCTTGAGCGTAGCCCCTAGGGCTCATTAACTGTCAAATGAAGCAAAAGAATCTCTTGCTCTTGAGTCACATAGCCCCTAGGGCGTCATCATTTGTCAAGCAAAGCAAGAGACTTGTCCTTTTGCGGGGGAACAAACATAAAAGGAAATGGCAAGAGCTACTCTATTCTTGGGAAGCCTTTTGACATACTGTAGGGGCACATGCTTGGGGCAGCTTGAAAACTGAGTCACATGTTGTTGCCATTTGCTGCCAAAACCAATTGACTTACTGGGGACTATTTGTGCAACCTTGTACCCCTCAATGATGTGCTCATTCTCGGATGGATATTGGTTACCATGGGGCTTCTTTCACATGAACCCAAAAAATAGATATTGCAAGAACAACCTCTCTTATGCCAATAACCCAGAACGACCTTTGATTGTGCCATGTGTTGTTAAGCCTTTTGCGATTCTCAAGTTGACTCGGTGGGGAATTGACTTACTGAGGAGATCCAATGTAGAACTTGTCTTCTTTAGAGGCTGGGGATCTCCATTTCTCTTTCCCTTCTCTCTCTCACTCTCTCATTTTTTTTATGACGCACCCTGTTTTTTGCCTACACCGCCCTTTCGGGTTTTCAATCTAGTGGGCATCTCTTTTGCGTCTTCATTTTTTTTACTCAATTAATGAGGAAGTGTGCATTGACTCTAGCTGAGTATGAGAGGCATGTGATTTTGTGGTGGAGATCTTTTGTCACTAATGATGAGTGACATTGACTTGACTAGGGCAGTAGCCCCTAGTATCGACTTGTATTTTTATTTATTGAATGACTTACGAAGGCAAGTGAGTCATTAAGAGATAATAGAAAGAAAGCCCCAATTTGATTGCAAGAAACTGGGAGTATCGCTGAAAGATAAGAAGTCTCTAGACTCGATAAAGAACGCAAAGCGATTCCAAGTCTAAGAAAGTTGTTCAATCTTTTTAGTGATTAATTCATTGGCAAATGACTTGTACAAAGATGTCTTGACAAGTTCGAGATGAAGGCCGATCACCATAACGCACTAGGGCTAAACATATCTTCTTTCTTGCATGAGACCAGACCCGCAGGTTGCCTACGTTCCTCCAGTGTAAAGGCTCAGGTCACCGTAGTTCTTGTGGATGCTCCATTCTTCATGATGGTTGCTTCGTCCTTCGTTGGTGGATGATGATGTTGATATTGTACTTCTTTGATTGAGGGTTTTTTTTTTTTTTTGTGCTCTAACTTTTGCCTAGGTTGTTTTGAAGAGTCAACCTAGCGAGCTTTTTTTTTTTAATCCCCCTTGAAAACTTTGCTTGATGTTGTTCCACCTTGTTTTGATTCTTGGATTCGTTGTTGATGTTGTTGCCTTCGTCACGATGTTTAGCCCCTAGGCGTTCAAGTAATGGCCTTCGTTCTAAAACTTGTTTAGACATCTTTTCATCATTTTGCCAAGAATTAAATTGAACAACTTGGAAGAGTGTATGAGGAAAAGAACGACTTTTATTTGATGACTCAATTGACTCAAAATTTTGACATTAATGAGAAGGAATAAAACTTAATGCACACATTAGAGGACTTTGACTATTTTTTTTATTATTATTATTCCTATTACTAGGTAGAGAAAGAGAAACGGAGATTGCTGTCGTCATCCCCCATGTCGTTGTAGTCCTCATTATCGTTGTAGTCTTCCATGTCACTACATTCTTCCATGCCGTTGCTCGGATTGCTCAGGAACCCTTCGTTGTTGAAGCTTGTCTCATAGGAGGACTCAGCCACTTCTCGGAGCAAATTGTTAACTCTAATTACCGCATCGTACATGCTTACAAAATCCGGATAAAAGGCCCCACTAAGATGAGTTCGGTGGTCCAAAGTCAAAGATTTCAAGAAGATGTCCATTTGTTCCTTCTTTGAGGGCCTATCAATAATCTCGGCCAACTTGTCATTCCAACGGCGAGAAAAGTCCATAAATGATTCATTGCCCTCTTACATGGTGTTCGCCAATTCTTTCTTTGTGGGATGGTGTAACGACCCCAAAACCCACCTTAATTTTCTAATCTTAAAATGGAAATTATGTGTGCATTTTATATGTTAGATAATATTTTCTTGACTTACATATATTATTTAAGTATATGTGATAGTTAAAGTGTTAGTAGAAAGTTTGTTAAGTTGAATAAATGAGTTAATGAAACTATAGGGTTCTATGTGAAAATATAACTAGAGGGGTTTAGTTGTTTATAATGAAACTAGGAGGGGCCTAAGTGAAACTTGGTAAATATCAACCCATTCTTATCACTACCCATCTCCCTCTCTACGTTTGTTTCACACACACAAATACATATACTTTCCTAAAATTATTCTCAGTATCATCCATGGAAATGAAGGGTAAGGGTTTATGCTTATTTTGATTTTATTTCTTATTCATTAATCCTCCGTTTTAAAATCTAATTATACCAAAATGTTCATGGTGTTGAGTAGAGTATTCCTACCCGATCAAATATTATTTTCTCGATACTTTTTTGGAAATAGGTACGTTACTAATCCCCATTTAAATGTTAAAATGGTCATATATGTGATATATGTGATGTATAAACTCTTTTTTGTATTATTTGTTAAGAAACTTGAAAAGATATTAAAGTTGGTAAAAGTTGATGTAGTTGATGTTGATGTTGTAAAGAAGCTAGTTTAGTGTTGTGTAACTCAGTTGTATTGAGTTATATTTGGTAAGATAGAAGTTGGGTAGTACTTTTGGGATGGTGAAATGAAGGGAGTATAATTTATTTTGGTTTTGGCCTGCGAGGTGTGGTGGGCGGCCGCCCTAAATGGGCGTGCGGCCGCACATCTATCTGAAGGGTTTTGTTCATGAAAGCAGAGCAATTGGGCGACCGCACACCCAGTTTGGGCGGCCGCACACTTTACCTGAGTTTGATGGTTTGTTCCAAGTGTAAGAGGTTAGTAATTGTCCAAAACTTTAAGTGATGGTTTAGGGCAATTAGATGAGTGTTTTGGGATGTTTTCATGGTTGCTGAGGATCATGTTCAAGTGTGTGCAAGAATGTGATGTGACTTTATTTCATGATGGTTGTGAACTCTTTATGAGTGCTTCTTTCGTGTGCATCTTGTGATGTGTTTGGATTGGTTCCCTACTTTGGAATCATTGCCCTCGGTTGTTGTTTAAGCAATAATTTATTACAGTGCTTTGGTTGAAAGTCCAGCTGGTTTTGTGTTATCGAGTCAGGCAGTGGAAGGGATTATCGTGGCACACGAGCCAAGTTCACAATAAAGTCTTCCACTGGTACCTTTTTTCCCCAGTCCAGATTGGCCTTGGATGGGATGAATTAGCTCCCTTATGTGAGCCTTGGGTTATGACTTTGTGTCATATTCCCCCCGTTGTTACTTTGGTTCTTATGGTTATGGTTTAGTTTTCGGGATCCCGTCTTCAGCTATTTATGCTACTCAACTGGTTTTTCTCAGATGGTATTCTCAGACGGTTATGTTCTTTCGGTAAACCTTGGCTTGGTATCCACTTATGAGTGTTTATTTCCGCATTTGGTGTTGTTTGATGAGTTGGCTTTGCCTCTCATATTATATGCTATGTGATTGCTATGATACTGTTCTTTATGATTATCATTTTAGCATGAAACGTAGTTGCATTCTTAGTAGCTTACTAAGATTTATTCTCACCCTGTTCCTTGTTTATTTGTTTTCCTTAGATTAAGGCGAGTCCAAGGGATAGGACACTTGGCACGGGAGGACATTTAAGTGGTAAGAGTTAGGATTTGTTTGGTAAAGGCTACATAACATAGATGTATAACCTTTTGGGTAGAGTTTCCGTGACTTCATCATCCTGTAACACCTATATTTTGGATAATGTCTGTGTATGTACATTTGTATAAAAGTTTGTAAGCCTTCGGGCTAAGTACTTTCGATTGTGATAGTTGTTTGCAAAGTTTGTTTGAAATTTAAATGGAAGTCTTTGAACTTCAAGTGTTGATTTTGTTAAACTTTATGAAAGTATATTTCAAAAAAATTTCAAAGTGTTTTCTGACGTCTTCCCATCGTGTCCCGAGCGTGGGGCCAAGTAGGACCACGGGTCTGGGGCGCGACAGTTGGTATCAGAGCTAGGTTGTAGATGGTCTAGAATGACTAAATAACCTAGGAGGGTAGTGGTGTATAGAGTGAGTAATGTTGAGTGTCTTATGCAGGTACATATTGAAAATGGTTGGGACAGAAGGAGATCATTCCGGGTCTTCGGGGAAAGATAATGCTAGAGAAGAGGCTCGAATAATGTTCCAAGGCATGTTTGAAGCTGCAATGAAAACAATCAATGATCAGAGGCAAGAGAGGGAACAGGTACATATGGTGGAAAGCGGTGAAGGATAATTAGGATGAGACACATGTACCATATTCTTGGGAGACTTTTGTAAAGAGATTCAAAGATCATTTCATTCCTAAGGTGGACCAAGATAGAAAAGAGGTTGAATTTCTTAATCTAGAGCAAAATATGAAGACTGTAGCTGAATATGTTGCAAAGTTCACTGAATTGGCTAGGTATTGTCAATATTTGGTGGCAACTGAAGAAAAAAGACAATGAGGTTTGTCAAAGGATTGAAGACAATTATTAGAACACAGCTTATCTCCCACAAATTTCAGGATATGCAGGATGTGATTGATCATGCTTACCAGGTGGAGCATGACATTGTTGAACATAAGAGAAAGATGGAGGCAACGGGTGGAGGAAGAAAAGGAGGACAGGGGAAGCAACAACAACAACAACAACGTGGTGATAGTAGAGGATCTCAAAGTGCATCTTCACAGTTCAGGGAATCTTCTCAAAGACAGTCGGGTAACAGAAATCAAGGTAACACTTCAGGGAGTCAGAACAAAAGGGTTTATAACTATTGTCAGAAACAGGGGCATTCTGAGGAAAGATGTTGGAATAAACAAGGTAAATGCGTGAACTGTGGTCAGTTGGGTCATTATCAGAGGGATTGACCCAGGCTAAAGAATCAGTCTTCGGGAAGTGTAGTTGGGCCTTCTCAGGGCCAGAAGAGGGATTCTTCAGGGAAGCCTAAGGTGCAGGGTCGAGTCTTTGCCATCACTCAACAACAGGCTTCAGATTCTTTTAATGTGATAGGAGGTATAATTTATGTGTCTAGTTTGAGGGCACGAGCACTTATAGACCCTGGCTCTTCGCATTCTTATTTGTCTGTGCACTTTGCTTCTCGATTGCATTTGTCTTCTGAATCTCTACCTTATGTGTTAGAGGTGTCTACTCCTATAGGGAGTGTTTGGTGACTAATAAGGTGTTGCATTCTTGTGATGTGCATATACGTGATCATGTTTTACCTGCTGATTTAGTTATCCTGCCATTGCAAGATTTTGATCTTATTTTGGGTATGGATTGGTGTAGATACCCCGGGGAACCACGGCTTGGCTAGAGCGGTGAATTACCTAAGATGTTTATTTGATTTTAAGAGTCGCCACCCACGTTTTAGAGGAAAGCGAGAAAACCTAAGAAAGATAGCCTTTTTTGTACGAAAACCAGAGATTTGGGAAGAGAAGGGTTCAGGGGTTAGGTGACGGAGTGGGAAGTACTTAAACACCCACTCCGCCCCGCTTACGCGGGTCTTGCTACTTTTGGTGTTCTTATATTTACATGTCCTTTAATTAAATGATAAGAGAAATGTGCTAACAATTATAATGAAAAGAAAGGGGAAATTTATAGAGGAGAAATAAAGGAGAATTGCTTATTTATTGATTTATGCTAAAGATTACATGTCGAATTATTGCTAGATAATTACATTAAGAAATGAGAATGTAAATTAAAGTGGAATTAAAATGTTGGGATGTAACCTTGACCAAACTTCAATAGTGAAGTGGTCTTTTGGTTGTATCCCTTTTTATGGAGATTGCATACACATTAGAGATGAAGAAAGTAATTTAAAAGGTTTTTTGTTTAAGAAGTGATAAAGAGAGAATATAAGATAAAACAAAAATTTAGAAGAAGAAGATGGACATTGTACCTTGTGCTTGCAAGAGGAAGGACCAAACTTTGTGTATAATGACTACCTTTGAAAATGGACTTTTGTGTGTTTTGGGTGTTTTTGACTCAAGAATTCTTCCTCCCTTTCCATGGTGGAGTGAAGCGGTATTTATAGGTGTTAGGGAAGTGTTTTTGGTCACAAAGATGGCCCTTCCCCGGATCAAGCCAAGGTTTAATGGCCTTGGGGGTTACAAATCAGAAAAGGAGGGAAATTTTGCCAAATCTGAGATTCTGGAAGCGGGAAGCGCGCGCTTCCCACCCCCCCCCCTATGGGAGGAGCACGCCTCCCACAAATGAGGGCAAAGGCGTGCTCATCCCAGCTTCAGAAAATTCATATTTCAGCCCAAAAGTTAACCCCGTTATGCAGTTAAGCCCCAAAACTAATGGAATTAGTCCAAAAACTTAACGAACATCACGAAAGTCAATGAAAATAAATGAAACAAAGACTCAAGGTTGACTTTTCCACTTAGTCAAATCCAAGACTAACGGAGTAAGTCAGGAACTTAACGGAAAGTGATGAAAGTTAACGAAAAGTAACAAAACTTAATAGAAAAGAGGAAGACAAAGAATGTGTATGTAATCAGGACATGAGAGGTCCAAAGAGGGGTGTCTACAGAGCCCCTCGGCGATGTGGATTGAGAAGCAAAACGAGTCGACGAAAGAAAGACAACCGCCGAGGACATCGACAAGAGAAAGCAAAGACTCAATAAAACATGAATTTGAAATTTACGATGGATAGGGGTGCGCTCCCTGTGTGAGCGGCTTTCGCGGATGGAAAGGGTGTGGTGGCTTGAGACAATTTTTTTTAAAAAGGTGTGGTGGCTTGAGGCGGCCCACCACGACCACAATTTTTTATTTTTTTTTTTTAAAAAGGTGTGGTGGCTTGAGGCGGCCCACCACGACCACAAAATTTTAAAATGGTGTGGTGGCTTGAGGCGGCCCACCACGGCCACAATATTTTTAAAAAAAGTGTGGTGGCTTGAGGCGGCCCACCACGGCCACAAAATTTTAAAAAAAGGTGTGGTGTCTTGAGGCGGCCCACCACGGCCACAAAATTTTTAAAAGGTGTGGTGGCTTGAGGCGGCCCACCATGGCCACAAAATTTTAAAGAAAGAGGGGAATTTTGAAATTGCGAAAGATGGGGGGTGCGCTACTTGTGTGAGCGGATTTATTGATATAGAAAGGATATGGCGGGATCCGTCTCGCTGAAACGGGATCCGTTTGCTGATGCGGGATCCGTTTGCTGGTGCGGGATCCGTTTGCTGATGCAGGATCCGTTTGCTGAAACGGGATCCGTTTGCTGGTGCGGGATCTGTTTGCTGATTGCGGGATCCGTTTGCTGATTGCGGGATCCGTTTGCTAATTGCGGGATCCGTTTGCTGAAGCGGGATCCGTTTGCTGATTGCGGGATCCGTTTGCTGATTCCGGGATCCGTTTACTGGAATGCGAGATCTGTTTGCTGATTGCGGGATCCGTTTGCTGGTGCGGGATACGTTTGCTGGTGCGAGATCACCGTGGACCAAATTGCTGTTACAGCTGCTGTTGACTTTATCGTGGGGATGCGGGCATGGTTAAATGTGGACCATTTTTTGCTGGGGATGAAGTGCTTTGAGTAGCGGATGCTGTTGACTTGGTGGTGGTACCTGTTATGTGTGTGCTTGGCAGGTATATGTGTTTGTGCAAGAAGATGCATGAAGTGTGAAATGAAGAGAGAAATAGTGCTCGTGGCGCAATGTGATTTGAAAGCAGTTTGTATGAGAGAGAAGTAAATTGATTCTGTGTGTGAAGTGATTTTTGAAAGCGGAGATTGTTTGAGATGAATGATGTTCATACCTTCACCTACCATTGCCGCTTGATTGGGGATGGATTGCTGAAGGATGTTGCTGCTTTTGATGAAGAATGTCCATGCTTTGGATGGAGAATGATGATATTGATGGTGATAAATTGTTCTTGCCTTTGAAGGAGTGTCGGCGAGATGGTATTCTGGATGATGGTTTGGTCGTGCCAAAAGGCTGCCTACGTATCCCTTAAAAGGAATCAGACCAGCGTAGTTCAAGGATGATGGAGAATGCTGGAGGAGAAGCTAGGAGCAAAGTAAAGTAAAGCACATACTTTTGCACATAGAAGGAGAAAAAGAAAAAGAAAAATCTTTTTTTTTTTTAGATTAGAAGGGAAAGAATATGCACACATGTGAGAAAAAGATTTTTTTTTAGTTCGTGGGTGAACCATTTTAACCATTGTGTTTTTGTAAAGCCAACCCAAGATCAAGTCATGTTCGATCGAAGTCCAGATTTTCCTTGCTTGAATGTTGTTGCCGCGGTGTCCAACGAAAATTGATGTCTAGCCCCAAGAGATTTGTCGATTATGGGGCTTTAAAAGGGACTATTGACGCCGAGATGCCAAGGGGTTGCTGATTGTAAAGCCCCTCGAATGCTGAACTTTGAGTGGCTTATGAAGCCCCAAGATGAATCAACTCTTAGCCCAAGAGAAGATAATTAATACCAAGCTTTGAGAGATTACTAAGCCCCAAGTGTCGTAGGCTTGTTGTTTACGACCTTGTAGATGGCGGATGTGAAGAACTTTCGGTGTGAAGCTCCAACTTATCTTGGCATTGTATTGAGAGCAGATGTACCATTGGGTAGAACTCATGAAAGTGATCTTCTTCTTTCTCTTGCTTGGAGATGGATGGCCCTTTTTGTGGTTGATACCCGAATGGCGGAAGGCCCATGTTGGAAGTGTAGTATGGTCTTCGGGAGATGTCTCGTGGGAGATGGTGATGTTGTTGCAGATGATAAGGTCTTGGTGTGATAAAGTCTCGTACGGTATGTTTGCTTGAGTCTTCTTGCGTTGAGCCGACGGGGGATCTTCGGATGCAGCCTGTGCTTTTGATCTTGGAGAAGGGGGTACAGTACTTGCAGAAACATTGGGATTGGCCATAACCCTGCTTATAGAGTTAACATATTGGCATTGCCTGCTATAACTCAGTCGGGTGAGTCTAGCATATTGAATCTTTTTCCTTTTCTCTAAGACTTCCTTCAGAATCTCGCTGTGAGTTCTAACAAGAATCATCAAATTCATTCATATCATCGGAGCCTTCATTTAAAACCAAGAGGCCTTTTGACTGGAAGTGTTGAGGGACCATTGAAGTTTGATCCCTTTCATGGAGCCATAAGACTACTCCCAAATTGCATTGCTAAGGTACCACTGCCCAAAAGCTTGTTAATTACGAGGCCCCAATATTGCCCTTTGCTTGAATTACTGTAAAGCCGTGGCCCAAAAGATTTGTAGATTGCGAAGCCCCTTGAGACTTTTGGTATAAAGCTTCAAATGTTGCTGGGGACATTGAAGTGAATTGCTTCTTGCCGAGGGAGCCTTTAAGACTTGACCGTAGCCCCTAGAGTTCCATCATTGATTGCGAGAAAGGTCCATCCTTGATTGGGGGAACGAGTACGGGCACACATGACAAGAGGGCTTTTTGACATCCCTTTTGAGAGACTTTGAGGATAGTCTCACACATCTTTCTCGAGCATAGCCCCTAGGCTTATTGATTGTCAAATGAAGCAAAAGAAACCCTTGTTCTTGAGTCACATAGCCCCTAGGGCGTCACCATTTATTGAGCAAAGCAAGAGTGACTCATCCTCATGCGAGGGATTAAACATGAGAGAACATGGCAAGATCTACTCCATTTCTCGGGAGCCTTTCGGTGTACTTTAGAAGCATATACTTGCAGAAGCTTTGAAAACTGAGACACATGTTGTTGCTATTTATTGCCCGAGCCAATTGACTAGCTAGGGATTGTTTGTACAACCTCGTGCCCTTTTATGATGGGCTCGTTCTCAGATGGGTCTTGGTTACCACGGGCCTTCTTTTCATGAACCCAAAAAAAATGCACACTGCTGGAGAATGATGCCGATACCCCAAGACAACCTTTGATGGTGCCATATCTTGTCGAGCCTTTTGCAATCCCAAATTTGACTCGGGTGGGGAATTGACTTGCTGAGGAGAGCCAATGTATAACTCGTGTAGTTGTCTTCTTTAGAGGACGGGGATCTCCATATCTCTTTTCCTTCTCTCTCACTCTCTCATTTTTTTTATGACGCACCCTGTTTTTTGCCTAGACCGCCCTTTCGGGTTTTCAATCTAGCGGGCATCTCTTTTGCGCCTTAATTTTTTTTTTGACTCGATTAATGAGGAAGTGTGCATTGACTCTGGCTGAGGAGATAAGACATGTGATTTTGCGGTGAAGACCTCTTGTCACTAAAGATGAGTGACATTGACTCGACTAGGGAAGTTTCCCTATTATTGACTTCATGTATGTATATTTTTTTGAATGACTCACGAAGGCAAGTAAGTCATTAAGAGAGAAGATCAAGAAAGCCCCAGTTTGATTGCAATAAAACTGGTAGTAGCGCAAAAAGAAGAGAAACCCCTAGACTCAACAAGGAACAGAAATCGATTCCAAATCTAAGAAAGTTGTTCAATATTTTGGTGATTAATTCATTGGCAAATGAATTGTACAAAGATTTCATGACAAGTTCGAGAGGAAGGCCGATCACCATAACGCGCTAGGGCTAAACATATCTTCTTTCTTGCATGAGACCGAACCCGAAGGTTGCCTACGTTCCTCCAGTGTAGAGGCTCAGGCCACTGTAGTTCTTGTGGATTCTCCATTCGCCGTGATGAATTGTTGCTTCGTCGTGATTGTTTTCGATGTTGCTTCGTCCTTCGTTTGGTGGAATGATGTTGATTTTGTACTTCTTTGATTGAGGGGGATTTTTTTTTTTTATGTGCTCTAACTTTTTCCTAGGTTGATTTGAGGATTTCAACCTAGCGAGCCTATTTTTTTTTTATATCCCCTTTTGAAAACTTTGCTTCATGATCGTTGATCCACCTCTCTTTGTCTTGATTTCGTCGTTGTTGATGTCTTCGTTGTTGATGCCGTCGTTGATGTTTATCCCCTAGGCATTCAAGCGATGGCCTTCATTCCAAAACTTGTTTGGACATCTTTTCATCATTTTGCCAAGAAATAGATTGAACAACTTGGAAGAGTGTATGAGGACAAGAACGACTTTTATTTGATAATAAGACTCGACATTGAATATGGGATGAGAGAAAACTTTAATGCACACTAAAGAGGACTTTGACTCTTTTTTTTATTCCTACTACTAGGTAGAGAAAGAGAAACGGAGATTGTTGTCGTAGTCCCCATTGTCGTTGTAGCCTTCCTTGCAGCATGATTTCTTGTTGAGACCCTATTTCAAATCTGAACCCCTTCCTTGATGAGTTCTTGCATGTTATCACTCTCTAACTGTTGTTCTTCAACCACTGTAAACTCACCATTGTCAATCGAATCTTGGATGATGTCGCGGAGGGAGAAGCAATCCTCGGTGAGATGACCGCTGTATTGGTGATAGTCACACCACTTGTGGTGGGCATGGTTGCAACGTAACGGTTGTGGTTGCTTGTACCCTTGGAGAGGAGAAACTTGTCCCTTGGTTTTGAGAGCTTCGTAGGCTTCGGTGATGGTCATGCCATTGAGAGGGGTATAGACACGGTCGTTGGTGGCACCTTTGTGACTTTTGAGGGGTGAGCCACTTGAGCGTGCTTTACCGTGGACATTTGCCTTGCTGTCGGTGAGCTCTTGCAAACGAGCCTTAAGTTCGGACACTTCTTCCTTGTGAATTTTCCTCTCGAGATCAAGACGGTCTTGCCACAAATCATCTTTGCGGCGGGCATCCTCGACAATTCTATCAATTTGTTCCCCCATGGCTCTTATTATGTTGAAGAGCCTTTCGTTGGACACAGAAGTATTCTCACCCTTGTTGTTGTTGCCGTTGGAAGCCATTGGACCTATGGAGAGAACACGGTTGATCTTAGGATGGCCCCACAAACACACTTTGGATAAAATTATTTCACCCACAAACAAAGGAAAAAGACTCAACCACATAAAGAAAATGACTCTTTTTTTTTTATTATTATTTACAAAAGTCGGAAGGACGTGGTCCTTTTTGGGGGTTTCTAGAAAAATAGTGGAATCGTCACACTAGTATATAGACCTTCTCGCGGTCCCATATACTCATCGGATTCCACCACGCTTGTGAATCCTACATGTGTCGGGATTAAACTAAATTAATGTAGTAAAGCATACATGCGGGGACGGATTTTTTATTAGCGTCCATTATGACTACTTGGTGACGAATTTTTATTTCATCCATAACAACGAGTGGCATGTATGATTTGAAAACATTAGTTTAGGAAAATCTCGGTACATGAAAACCGACTTGGTCACGGAGTGTTAGACCCTAACTAGAATTGTGTGGTTGGTGCTCGGCTAAAGAGAGGCTTAAAGGTCACCCCCGGCATGTAGTCGTGAACTACGCCACGGGCTGAGGTTTACCGCTTCGGAAGAGTCAAGGTCGAGTGGAGCTTGAAACTTCCTAGGACGGGCCTCGACGGGTTTGGGGTTGGACTTGTGCAACTCGATAGTGAGCAGTTGATAAGAATTGTGCGCGTAGTGTGAGGTCTAACAAGTGACAAAATATTTTTTTAAGGAAATAAAAAAAAAACAAATACGCACGTAATTTACAACTTTCGAATCACCCGTGTGACTGATAAAAATGAAACAGAAAATAAAAAGCAATTATGTGCAAGCCCGGTGCCCACACACTGTCAAGACTGTCCATTCTGTTCACTGTTTCTGTTCTGGAAAATGCCCAGAAGCGCGCGCATTCAGATGCCTACTCGGGAGGCGCGCGCGTTAGACTGAGAGAAGTGGAGGTGCCCGCTTCTGGGCAGTACCTGCAAATCATCGGGTTCAAGGGATTGCCTTGACCCTAAATTATAGAACTTTTTCCCCTGCAGTAAACGTTAGCACAGAAACATGGAATTGAAGGACAAGATGGGAGGCGGGCGATTCTGGTAATTAGGGTCGGACGCGCGCGCTTTAGGCCAAGAAGGCCAGAGGCGCGCGCTTCCTACCCTTTTTACCAGAATGCCCAAAAAATAAAATAAAAGAACACCAAAAATGAAAAACGCAAGTTTAACCCTCTATATCCCCAGCGGAGTCGCCAGTGTAGATACCCCGGGGAACCACGGCTTGGCTAGAGCGGTGAATTACCTAAGATGTCTATTTGATTTTAAGAGTCGCCACCCACGTTTTAGAGGAACGCGAGAAAACCTAAGAAAGATAGCCTTTTTTGTACGAAAACCAGAGATTCGGGAAGAGAAGGGTTCGGGGGTTAGGTGACGGAGTGGGAAGTACTTAAACACCCACTCCGCCCCGCTTACGCGGGTCTTGCTACTTTTGGTGTTCGTATATTTACATGTCCTTTAATTTAATGATAAACAATTATAATGAAAAGAAAGGGGAAATTTATAGAGGAGAAATAAAGGAGAATTGCTTATTTATTGATTTATGCTAAAGATTACATGTCGAATTGCTTAACGGAAAGTGACGAAAGTTAACGAAAAGTAACAAAACATAATAGAAAAGAGGAAGACAAAGAATGTGTATGCAATCGGGACATGAGAGGTCCAAAGCGGGGTGTCTACAATTGGTTGAGTAAATATTATACATCTGTTGACTGTTTTAAAAAGGTGGTCACATTTTCTATCTCTAATGTCCCTGAATTTACTTTTGAGGCTATTCCCTGGGGTAGAGAGATTCGTATCATTTCTTATGTAAAGGCTAGAAAGTTGTTGCATCGTGGTTGTATGGGATTCTTGGCCAGTGTTCTTGATACAACTAAAAGGGTTCCTGAAATAGAGGATGTGCCTATTGTTAATGAATTTTCAGATGTATTTTCTTCTGAATATGCTATTCCTCCCGATAGGGAAATCGAGTTTTGTATTGACTTGCTTCCAGGTACAACCCCTATATCTGAGACACCATATAGAATCGCTCTAGCTGAGTTAAAAGAGTTGAGGGTTCAATTACAAGAATTGCTCGATAGGGTATTCATCCGACCCAGTGTTTCACCGTAGGGAGCTCCAGTTTTGTTTGTTAAGAAGAAAGATGGGTCTTTGAGATTGTGCATTGACTATCGGAAGCTGAATCAGGTAACTGTGAAGAACAAATATCCTCTCCCTCATATTGATGATTTATTTGATCAACTTCAAGTGTCGGTTGTCTTTTCAAAACTTGACTTGAGGAGTGGGTATCACCAGTTGAAAATCCATTCTGAAGACATTTCTAAAACTGCTTTCCGTAGTAGATATGGCCATTATGAGTTTCTTGTTATGCCTTTCAGGTTGACTAATTCTCCAGCTGTATTTGTTGGTAGTGGTGCCCTAGGCACGTTTAATAAACGTTGTAATTGTTATCATTTATTTCATATCAATAAAGAGATGTTTTGATTATTATTGTTGTTCATGTTTACTTATAATAATCTCCGTCCCTAGTACTTATTAAGCACTAGCATAAAGGCTAAATGATCATGGGATGATCATGTTAGATTTATGGGTACTTGTTTGGAACAAGGTACCGGACATGACCCGCTGTATGAGATTTATGTCATGGTCTATGTCGTACATATATCTCATATTAGTTATGTCATTTGAATCCTTAGACATGAAGTTATTATAGTCTTCCACTTGATGAACATTGTGTTTGACATATTCAAACGCTACCTTAACACAGTAGTTATAAAGGGTATGATTGGCATAATCGGATTCCCGTTGGGAAGAATAATAAGCTAAATGGATTTGTCCCTCCACGGAGAGATGTCAAGCTTGGGCCCCTCGAAGGAATGATGTTGATGAAATGTTCGGCCGGACTCAAATGGATTGATTGGATCAATAGCATTTGAATTATCAACATATTCGGAATCGAGAAAGCATTGAACAAAACAAGTTGACTGTTTGACCATGACTTGTGTTCAATGACATCGTGGACAAAGGGATTGTGACATATTCTAAAGGAATGCGAACTTGTATCTAGTTATACTATTTGGGTATGTATGACGGTTTGCTAGAACCTAATCATATCTTATGGGATCATGTTTGAGTCCATTGCCAACTTAGTATAATCCTAGAGGGTCACACACAATAGAACGAATCTTAAATAAAAGGACTATATTGGCATTTAAGGTCGGAGGACTTCCAAGGAATTTCTGGGAAAGTTCTGGGCCTCCTGGTCAACCAAGCGGGTGCTTGGGTTGCACCAGGCGGGCGCCTGTTCTAGCCGGAAAGGAATTGGACCTTCTGTCCAAACAGGCGGGCGCCTGGGTGGGACCAGGCGGGCGCCCGGTATGCCGGTTTGAAATTTCCTAATTTGATTAGGAATGGTTTTTGGCACAAGATTCCTATTTGGAATAGGTCTTAATTGTGTATAAAAACCCCAATTCGACCAGACCATATGAACAAGTGCTTTTGTGAGTCTCAAAGAGTTTGAGAGAGAGATTTTATTTTGTTCTAAGATATCATTGATTGAGGAACAAAATAATTCACAAATAAATTCCATATAGTTCTTTATTGTATTGTGAAAGTGTGTTTCATAATATTTGGTCTAGCAACCAAGATCAAAGAAGCTCCTTTGATATTCGTTCGAAGTGTGGATACCGCTAGAGGGTGAAAATCATCATCTTCAAAGTTCGTGTTCAAGCTTTGTGATCGTGATCAAGTCTTCAAGTTTCTCCACCAAAGACCAAGAGAAAATTTGATAGCCATCAAGGGTTAGTTTCTCCTTTATTCATCATGTTGTATTTGATTTAATCATATGAACGGATCCATGGCTTTGGGTTTCTTAAAAATTTTAAATGCTAAATTCCGCTGCGCATGTTACTTGGAAACCCAACAGTGGTATCAGAGCCCCGTTCATGTTGATTAATTCAATACTTGGATCATGTTGTGTGTATATAAATTGTTTATGTGCCAAGCATGATATGAATATTGGATTATATGATGTTTATGTGTTTTGTGATTTTATGTGGTTTATTGTTTTTCCAACTTTAATCGCACGATTCAATCGCAATAAAAATTATGGTGGATTCTGAATTATTTCGATTATTGATTTTTGATTGGGTCAAAGTTTTAATAATCGGGGAAAAATAATTTTGAGACAAAATTTTCGAACTTTAAAATTCTATACTATTCTGGCCATTCAAGCGGGCGCCTGGTCCTTTGCAGGCGGGTGCTCGGTGGTCAAGATTTGTTCTGATTTTGGTTAAAATCTGAATATGGAATTTTCGATAAATTCGACAAAACCAGTAACAGAACCAGTCCAGACTTGTTGATCTGGAATGGGTTTTGGGTAGTTGGTTTGTGTGTGGATTTTGGGGTTTGATTTTCCTATTTGTTTTAGTCTTATGATTCCTAGATTGGTTCAAGTTTTGGATAGCTAATCTGCGTTCATCGAGATTGTGTTTCCCAAAATTGATCGCAATCAAAGTTTCAAAGATAAAACGAAGTTAGAATTATGAAGAGTTCATAATTGCTAAAATTGAGAAACAAAGTTCTTGATTCAATGATTGGAGATCCATGTGGAATTGTGAATGCAATTGGCCTACGTTCATCGAGACCATCTATTGCTTAGTTTCGGCCACATGGACTACTTTCTTGGTTTCTTGAATTAGTGCGGGATTGTGGTTGCCTAATGGCTTAGTTCGACCGCGCTTCTTGTTGTCTTGATTTGGAGATAATAACCAAAGTTGAAATAGTCTCATCCTCATAATTATAGAGAAACTAATGACACATAAATATCATGCTTAAATTAATGGAGATTAATTTAGTGGCTAAACTTGATGTGTAACATGTTTATATTATGTGCTCATAAATGTGTTATATGCTATATGTGATGAACCTTCAAAGAAAGTTTTAAGTCTTTTATTGCCATGCCATGATTAAAACACTTGTTAGTACATAAGTGACTCTAATGTAGATTCGCCCTAGCGAGATGCATTAAATTTATTTATGTATGAGCAAGATTGATAACGTGGGCACGCCCTAGCGGGACACATTAACTATGCGTTTAAAATGGTTAGACTTAATTGGGCGTCAAAACAGTTTTGGGCCTAGGCAAAGATGAGGTTTAACATGTTTTTTGAAATTGGATTTCTTAAAGAATCTCATAAAAGGAACTAAGAGTCATATGAGATATGATTGACAAGAATTGTCTACCTAATTAATTTGATTTTGTGTAATCCGCCTCAGCGGACTTAAAATTAAATTAAAGTTGGATCTTAACCCATTTAAGTTATACTATACATTGGATGTATAAAGAAGGTTGTATAATTTAGTGGGAGTATTTTTTTAAAAATACATTATTTATCTCTTTAATGAAAATCGGTACTTATTAAATTTTGGAAATTTTGCATATTTGTAGATAATGACTAATAACACTCCATCAATGTCGTTGCGATCGATCCTTGAGAAGGATAAGCTCGAAGAGAATGGTACTAACTTTATGGATTGGATCCGTAGCATAAGAATCGTTCTTAGGCAAGAAGATAAGTTGTACATTCTCGATGGGCCTCTCCCTGCTGAACCACCGCCTACTGCCCCTAGGGTAGAAAGAGACAATTACAAGAAACATCGTAATGATTCTAGAGATGTAAGTTGTCTCATGCTTGCTGCTATGTGTTCAAAACTCCAACAAAGTTTGGAACATTTGGAAGCCTATGAGATAGGCGTGGAGTTGAGAACCATGTTTCAAGAGCAAGCTAGGCAAGAGAGGTACAAGACCATTGTTGCATTCACTACTAGTAAAATGAATGAAGGGCAACAAGTGAGTCCTCACTTTCTTAAAATGAAAGGTTATGTAGAGCACCTTGAGAAACTTGGCTATCCAATCCCATTGGAGCTAGCCACGGATCTCATTCTTAATTCATTGCCTAAAAGTTATAATCAGTTTGTGATGAATTATAACATGCATGGAATGGATAAGAATCTCTCTGAGTTGTATGGGATGCTCAAAACTGCAGAGATGAAAATTGTGGAGAAAGGTTCTCCCGTGCTCTTGGTTCATGATGGGAAGAAGGCTAGTGCCAAAGGAAAGGGTAAGGCAAAAGTTGTCAAACCCAAGATAAGCAAGGCAAAGGTTGCCAAGGCTTCTGAGGCAAAACCCGATTCACAAAAGGATGCAATCTGTTTCCATTGTCAAGAAATTGGTCATTGGAAACGTAATTGCAAGGCTTTCTTGGAAGAGCAAAAGAAGAAGAAGAGCAGAAAGGCTGCGTCGACTTCAGGTATCTATATGATAGATATTCTCCTTTCTACCACTGATTCTTGGGTATTGGATACCGGATGTGGTTCTCATATTTGTCTAAATGTGCAGGGATTAAAGAATTGGAGACTGCTTAAAAAAGGTGAAGTAGATCTACGCGTGGGGAATGGAGCAAGAGTTGTTGCATTAGCCGTAGGGACTTATGAAGTCACTTTACCTTCCGGATTAATTCTTGTTTTGAACAATTGTTATTATGTTCCGGATTTAAGCAGAAATATTATTTCAATTTCTTGTTTGGATAATAAAGGTTTTAAGTTTCTTATTGAGAATAAGAAATTTTCTATTTATTTAAATGATGTGCTTTATGGTATTGCTAATTCATTTAATGGCCTTTATATCTTGGATGTCAAGAATGAAAATAATGACAATGTCTATCATATAAATAAGAAATCTAAACCTAATGATGTAAATCATACTTATCTGTGGCATTGCCGTCTCGGTCATATTAATGAGAAGCGTATCTCAAAACTCCATGGGGACGGACTTTTAGGTTCATGTGACCTTGAGTCATATGATACTTGCGAGTCGTGTCTTCTTGGAAAAATGACTAAGACACCCTTTACCAAGTTGGGTGAAAGGGCAAGCGACTTATTGGGGTTGATACATTCCGATGTATGTGGACCATTAAGTAGCAATGCTAAGGGAGGATTTCAATACTTCATAACCTTCACTGATGATTATAGTAGATTTGGGTATGTTTACCTAATGAAACATAAGAGTGAAGCATTTGAGATATTTAGAATATTTCAAAATGAAGTAGAAAAACAACTTGGCAAAAGTATTAAAGCACTTCGATCAGATCGTGGTGGAGAATATTTAAGTCAAGAATTTGATGATCATCTAAAGAATTGTGGAATAGTTTCACAATTGACTCCACCCGGAACACCACAATGGAATGGTGTGTCCGAGAGGAGGAATCGGACTTTGTTAGACATGGTTCGATCAATGATGAGTCAAGTTGATCTTCCAATATCCTTTTGGGGTTACGCCCTAGAAACCGCTGCTTTCACACTAAATCAAGTTCCAACTAAATCGGTTCCAAAGACTCCATATGAGATGTGGAGTGGAAAGAAACCTAGTTTATCTTTCATGAGGATTTGGGGTTGCGAAGTTTATGTCAAGAGACTTATCTCTGACAAACTAGCACACAAATCTGATAAATGTATTTTCGTGGGATATCCTAAGGAAACTAAAGGATATTACTTTTACAACCGAGAGGACAACAAAGTGTTTGTTGCCCGAACTGGTGTCTTTCTAGAGAAAGAGTTTCTCTCCAAAGAAATCAGTGGGAGTAAAATAAATCTTGAAGAAATTTGAGACCCAGAAAATAACATTGAACCAATAGTGGAACAAGAACAAGAACCACAAGGAGTTGTGGAACCTGTTCAAAATACACAAGCAACTCGCAGATCTAGTAGGTTACGATCCGAGCCCGAGAGATATGGATTTCTCGTAACGGATAGTAATGAGGTAGAAATCATTGAGAATGTTGAACCGTCAACCTACCAAGAGGCGATGTCTTCTCCTGATTCGGACAAGTGGCTTGGAGCCATGGAATCCGAATTACAATCCATGCAAGACAATCAAGTTTGGAATTTGATTGATGCGCCCGAAGGTGTAAAAACCATAGGATGCAAATGGGTCTTCAAGAAGAAGACTGACATGGATGGGAAGGTGCATACTTACAAAGCTAGGCTTGTAGCGAAGGGTTATAGGCAAGTTCATGGTATTGACTATGATGAGACCTTTTCACCCGTAGCAATGATCAAGTCTATAAGAATTTTGCTTGCCATTGCCGCATATCATGACTATGAAATATGGCAGATGGACGTCAAAACCGCTTTCCTGAATGGAAAACTACAAGAGGATGTGTATATGACACAACCAGAAGGTTTTGAACAAGATTCTAAAGTATGCAAATTGCAGAGATCCATCTATGGATTGAAGCAAGCTTCTAGGAGTTGGAATCTCTGTTTTGATGAATCGGTCAAAGAGTTTGGTTTCATCAAGAACGAAGATGAGCCTTATGTATACAAGAAGATTAGTGGGAGCACAGTGCTATTCCTTATTTTATACGTGGATGACATATTACTCATTGGAAACGACATTCCTACACTTCAGTCTGTGAAGACTTGGTTAGGAAAGTGTTTCGCAATGAAAGATATGGGTGAAGCCGCATATATTCTTGGCATTAAGATCTATAGAGATAGATCAAGAAGTCTACAACAGAAGCTGAGTATATTGCTGCATCGGATGCTGCAAAGGAAGCTGTTTGGATTAAGAAGTTCATAACTGAACTTGAAGTGGTTCCTAGTATTGCTAATCCAATAGACCTTTATTGCGATAATAATGGTGCTATTGCTCAAGCAAAGGAACCAACAGCACATCAAAAATCCAAACACATACTTAGGCGTTTTCATATCATTCGAGAGATCGTTGATAGGGGAGACGTAAATATATGCAGAGTACCTACTGATGACAATGTTACGGACCCGCTAACAAAGGGACTTCCACAAGCTAAACATGATGGTCATGTTAGGTCCATGGGTATTAGATACATAGGATATTGGGCCTAGGGCAAGTGGGAGATTGTTGGTAGTGGTGCCCTAGGCACGTTTAATAAACGTTGTAATTGTTATCATTTATTTCATATCAATAAAGAGATGTTTTGATTATTATTGTTGTTCATGTTTACTTATAATAATCTCCGTCCCTAGTACTTATTAAGCACTAGCATAAAGGCTAAATGATCATGGGATGATCATGTTAGATTTATGGGTACTTGTTTGGAACAAGGTACCGGACATGACCCGCTGTATGAGATTTATGTCATGGTCTATGTCGTACATATATCTCATATTAGTTATGTCATTTGAATCCTTAGACATGAAGTTATTATAGTCTTCCACTTGATGAACATTGTGTTTGACATATTCAAACGCTACCTTAACACAGTAGTTATAAAGGGTATGATTGGCATAATCGGATTCCCGTTGGGAAGAATAATAAGCTAAATGGATTTGTCCCTCCACGGAGAGATGTCAAGCTTGGGCCCCTCGAAGGAATGATGTTGATGAAATGTTCGGCCGGACTCAAATGGATTGATTGGATCAATAGCATTTGAATTATCAACATATTCGGAATCGAGAAAGCATTGAACAAAACAAGTTGACTGTTTGACCATGACTTGTGTTCAATGACATCGTGGACAAAGGGATTGTGACATATTCTAAAGGAATGCGAACTTGTATCTAGTTATACTATTTGGGTAGGTATGACGGTTTGTTAGAACCTAATCATATCTTATGGGATCATGTTTGAGTCCATTGCCAACTTAGTATAATCCTAGAGGGTCACACACAATAGAACGAATCTTAAATAAAAGGACTATATTGGCATTTAAGGTCGGAGGACTTCCAAGGAATTTCTGGGAAAGTTCTGGGCCTCCTGGTCAACCAAGCGGGCGCTTGGGTTGCACCAGGCGGGCGCCTGTTCTAGCCGGAAAGGAATTGGACCTTCTGTCCAAACAGGCGGGCGCCTGGGTGGGACCAGGCGGGGGCCCGGTATGCCGGTTTGAAATTTCCTAATTTGATTAGGAATGGTTTTTGGCACAAGATTCCTATTTGGAATAGGTCTTAATTGTGTATAAAAACCCCAATTTGGCCAGACCATATGAACAAGTGCTTTTGTGAGTCTCCATTGACTCAGTTGACTCGAAAGAATGTGCTTTGGGTGTGGAATGACAAGTGTCAACTCAGTTTTGAGGAATTGAAGAAGAGATTGACTACTGCTCCTATTCTCGCACTACCTAATGGAAATGATGATTTGGTGATATATAGTGATGCTTCTAAAGAAGGCCTCGGGTGTGTGCTAATGCAGAATGGAAGGGTGATTGCGTATGCTTCAAGGAAGTTGACTCCGAGTGAGCAGAATTATCCTACCCATGACATGGAACTTGCGGCTATTATCTTTGCGTTGCACAAGTGGAAACATTATCTTTATGGAGCAAAATTTGAGATTTTTACCGATCATCAAAGTTTGAAGTATCTTTTCTCACAAAAAGAGTTGAATAACAGGCAAAGAAGATGGAAGGAGTTACTGAAGGACTATGATTGTACTATCTATTATCATCCGGGTAAAGCAAATGTAGTAGCTGATGCCATTAGCCAGAAATCTTATGTAGCTTCATTGATGGTTCGAGAATGGAAGATGATAGAGGATGCTCGAGATTGGTGTCCTTATGAATCAAAGCATGGAGATATATTTGCGAATATTAAAGTATCGCCAACTTTCATTCAACAGATAAAGGATGCTCAGAAGGATGATCCCGAGCTAATGAAGATTGTAGATAAAATCAATGATAATAATTTTGAAGATTTCTCCCTTAGTTCTGAAGGAGTATTGAGTTTTAGAGGTCGATTGTGTGTGCCTAACATTGATGGGATCAAATGCCATGTTCTTGATGAGGGCCACAAATCTAGATATACTATTCATCCCAGGAGTACAAAGATGTATCAGAATTTGAAGCAACATTTTTGGTGGAATAATATGAAGTGGGAAATAGCGGATTATATGTCAAAGAGTCTGACTTGTCAACAAGTTAAAGCTGAACATCAGAGACCCGCAAGTTTACTTCAACCTTTAGAGATGCCGGAATGGAAGTGGGAGCATGTTACGATGGATTTTGTAACTGGATTGCCTAGTACTCGTAGAAAATTTGATGCAGTTTGGGTAATTGTGGATAGATTGACAAAGTCTGCTCATTTCTTACCTATTGATATTGGCTATTCGATGGAGAAGTTTGCGATTTTGTATATTCATGAGATTGTGAGATTGCATGGAGTCCCAGTGAGCATTGTATCTGATCGTGACCCTAGATTCACATCTCGGTTTTGGAAAGCGTTTCAGAAGTCTTTGGGTTTTGAATTGAGGTTCAGTACAGCTTTTCATCCTCAGATAGATGGTCAGTCAGAAAGAACTATTCAGATTCTTGAGGATATGTTGAGAACTTGTTCTGTTGACTTCTCAGATTCTTGGGATTCCCATTTACCTCTAGTGGAATTTGCTTATAATAACAGTTTTCAATCCAGTATTGGGATGGCTCCGTATGAAGCGCTTTATGGAAGGAAATTTCGGTCTCCGATTTGTTGGGATGAAGTGGGAGAAGCAAAGATTTAGGGTGTTCAGATGGTTAATGAGTCAGTTGAGAAGAATAAACTTATTCGGGATCGCTTGAGTACCGCCTAGAGTAGACAAAAGAGCTATGCCGATCACCGAAGGTGAGACCTCGAGTTTGAAAAGGGTGACTTCGTGTTTCTAAAGGTTTCACCTAAAGTGGGGATTCGAAGGTATGGGAAGAAAGGCAAGCTAGCACCGAGGTATATTTGCCCATTTGAGATTCTTGGAAGAGTTGGAGATCGTGCTTATCGTCTTGTGTTACCTCCTTCTCTTGATAAGATCCATAATGTGTTTCATGTCTCTCTGCTTCGGAAGTATGTGTATGATCCTTCTCATGTTTTGTCCAAGGTTCCCGAGGATATTGAGCCGAGTATGTCTTATGAAGAGCATCCAGTCCAAGTGATTGATTCGAAGGTCCAAGAATTGAGAAATAAGAGTATTCCTCTTGTTCGAGTTATATGGAGGAATCACAATATGGAAGAGTCGATTTGGGAGCTTCGGGAGGAGATCGAGAGGAAATATCCTTGGTTGTTTGTGGGCCGAGGTAAGTAACCCTAAAATTCGGGCCAAATTTTCTTTAAGGGGGAGTGATTGTAACGACCCCAAAACCCACCCTAATTTTCTAATCTTAAAATAGAAATTATGTGTGCATTTTATGTGTTAGATAATATTTTCTTGACTTACATATATTATTTGAGTATATGTGATAGTTAAAGTGTTAGTAAAAAGTTTGTTAAGTTGAATAAATGAGTTAATGAAACTATAGGGTTGTATGTGAAAATATAACTAGAGGGGTTTAGTTATTTATAATGAAACTAGGAGGGGCCTGAGTGAAACTTGGTAAATATCAACCCATTCTTATCACTACCCATCTCCCTCTCTGCGTTTGTTTCACACACACAAATACATATACTTTCCTAAAATTATTCTCAGTATCATCCATGGAAATGAAGGGTAAGGGTTTATGCTTATTTTGATTTTATTTTTTATTCATTAATCCTCTGTTTTAAAATCTAATTATACCAAAATGTTCAGGGTGTTGAGTATAGTATTCCTACCTGATCAAATATTATTTTCTCGATACTTTTCCGGAAATAGGTAAGTTACTAATCCCCCTTTAAATGTTAAAATGGTCATATATGTGATATATGTGATGTATGAACTCTTTGTTGTATTATTTGTTAAGAAACTTGAAAAGATATTAAAGTTGGTGAAAGTTGATGTTGATGTTTTAAAGAAGCTAGTTTAGTGTTGTGTAACTCAGTTGTATTGAGTTATATTTGGTAAGATAGAAGTTGGGTAGTACTTTTGGGACGGTGAAACGAAGGGAGTATAATTTATTTTGGTTTGGGCCTGCGAGGTGTGGTGGGCGGCCGCCCAAAATGGGCGTGCGGCCGCACATCTATCTGAAGGGTTTTTTTCATGAAAGCAGAGCAATTGGGAGACCACACACCCAATTTGGGCGGCCACACACTTTACCTGAGTTTGATGGTTTGTTCCAAGTTAAGTGTAAGAGGTTAGTAATTGTCCAAAACTTTAAGTGATGGTCTAGGGCAATTGGATGAGTGTTTTGGGATGTTGTCATGGTTGTTGAGGATCGTGTTCAAGTGTGTGAAAGAATGTGTTGTGACTTTATTTCATGATGGTTGTGAACTCTTTATGAGTGATTCTTTCGTGTGCATCTTGTGATGTGTTTGGCTTGGTTCCCTACTTTGGAATCATTGCCCTCGGTTGTTGTTTAAGCAAGTATTTATTACAGTGCTTTGGTTGAAAGTCCAACTGGTTTTGTGTTATCGAGTCAGGCAGTGGAAGGGATTATCGTGGCACATGAGCCAAGTTCACAATAAAGTCTTCCACTGGTACCTTTTTTCCCAGTCTAGATTGGCCTTGGATGGGATGAATTAGCTCCCTTGTGTGAGCCTTGGGTTATGACTTTGTGTCATATTCCCCCCGTTGTTACTTTGGTTCTTATGGTTATGGTTTGTTTTTCAGGATCCCGGCTTCAGCTATTTATGCTACTCAACTGGTTTTCTCAGATGGTATTCTCAAACGGTTATGTTCTTTTGGTAAACCTTGGCTTGGTATCCATTTATGAGTGTTTATTTTCGCATTTGGTGTTGTTTTATGAGTTGGCTTTGCCTCTCATATTATATTCTATGTGGTTGCTATGATACTGTTCTTTATGATTATCATTTTAGCATGAAACGTAGTTGCATTCTTAGTAGCTTGCTGAGATTTATTCTTACCCCGTTCCTTGTTTATTTGTTTTCCTTAGATTAAGGCGAGTCCAGGGGATAGGACACTTGGCATGGGAGGACGTTGAAGTGGTAAGAGTTGGGATTTGTTTTGTAAAGGCTACATTACATAGATGTATAACCTTTTGGGTAGAGTTTCTGTGACTTCATCATCTTGTAACACCTATATTTTGGATAATGTTGGTGTATGTACATTTGTATAAAAGTTTGTAAGCCTTCGGGCTCAGTACCTTCGTTTATGAAAGTTGTTTGCAAAGTTTGTTTGAAAGTTAAATGGAAGTCTTTGAACTTCAAGTGTTGATTTTGTTAAACTTTATGAAAGTATATTTCGAAAATTTTTCCAAAGTGTTTTATGACGTCTTCCCATCGTGTCCCGAGCCTGGGGCCAAGTAGGACCACGGGTCTGGGGTACGACAGACGGTACATGTAATTGCCTTCATATTGTGACTTAAAGGCGAGCATAGCGGCATCCCAATTGAGGCGGGTGGAAACCGGGAGACCCATATACCAATCTTTTGTGACCCATCAAGAGTAAGTGGGAATCATTGTGCCATTATTTGAGGAGACACTTTCTTCGGTAGCATGGCCCAAATGTAGGAGTCGATGTGAGCATCGGGACAAGAGGTGCCTTTGAACTTGCCAATATCGGGCATCTTGAATTTCTCGGGAAGAGCCACCATAGTGTTCATAAGAAGAGAAGCATGATGGAGATCGAAGCTTGGACCTTTGTTCAAGTTTAGCCCACTAAGCTTTTGGTCAATGTAGGACATGAGAGTGTTGACCAAACCGATATCGATGCTTTCGACGTTCTTTCTTTCATTTGCGAGCCCCTTCAATTGGTTCTCGAGTTTGGCTACTTCTCTCTTATGGGCCATTTCCACATGCTCGTAATGGGCTCGCCATAAATCATCCTTATGACGAACGTCCTCGGCTAGTGTATCAATTTGCCTTTTCAATGCTGTCACCATGCTGAATAACCCTTCGTTGGACACAGAAGAATACCCACCATTGTTGTTGTTGCCGTTGGAAGCCATTGAACCTATTGAAATAGCACGTTTGATCTTAGATTGGCCCACAAATACCTTTTGAGTAAAATAAATTAACCCACGAACAAGAAAAGACTCAACCACATAAGAAAAATGATTTTTTTTATATATATTTACAAAGTCGGAAGGACGTAGTCCTTTTTGGAGTTTCTAGAAAAATAGTGGAATCGTCACACTAGTATATAGACCTTCTCGCGGTCCCATATACTCATCGGATTCCACCACGCTTGTGATACCTACATGTGACGGGATTAAACTAAATTAATGTCATAAAGCATACATGCGGGGACGGAATTTTATTTCGTCCATAATAACCACTTTGGGGACGGAGTTTTATTTCTTCCATAATAACCACTTGTTTCTCTTGGAAACGGCATGTATGATTTGATGACATTAGTTTAGAGAAATATCGACACATGAAAAACCGACTTAGTCACGGAGTGTTAGAACCTAGACTAAGAATTGTGTTGGCTTGTGCTCGGTTAAAGAGAGGCTTAAGGTCACCCCCGGCATGTGGTCATGAACTACGCCACGGGTTGAGGTTTGCCGCTTCGAGAGAGTCAAGGTCGGGTGGAGCTTGAAACTCTCTAGGACGGGCCTCGATGGGTTTGGGGTTATGAACTTGTGCGAATCGATAGTGAGCAATTCATAAGAATATGTGCATGTAGTGTGAGGTCAAGCCAAGTGACAATTTTTTTAAAAAAAAAACAAAAGAAAAAAACAAATAAGCACATAATTTACAACTTTCGAATCACCCGTGTGACCGATAAAATAAACAGAAAATAAAATATGTTCATGTGCAGGCCCGGTGCCCACACACTATTATTCTGTCCATTCTGTTCACTGTTCTGTTTCTGGGAAAATTGCCCAGAAGCGCGCGCATTGGGCAGTGAGAGTGGGAGGCGCGCGCCTCCGAGCGAGAGAGGCCGAGGCGCCCGATTCTGGACAGTACCTGCAAATCAGTGGGTTCAAGGGATTGCCTTGACCCTAAATAAAAGTTCTTTCCCCTGCAGAAACTTGTTAGCACAGAAACATGAAATAGAAGGAAAAGAAGGAAGGCGGGCGATTTTGGTAATTGGGGTCGGACGCGCGCGCTTTAGGCCAAGAAGGCCAGAGGCGCGCGCTTCCAACCCTTTTTACCAGAATGCCCAGAAAACAGAATAAAAGAACACCAAAAGATGAAAACGTAAGTTTAACCCTCTAAGTTGTCCCCAGCGGAGTCGCCACTGTAGATACCCCGAAAAAAACACAACTTGGCTAGAGCTGTGAATTGATCCTAGGATGTCTAACTTGTTTTAATTTGTAGAGTCGCCACCTATGTTATTAAGGGAACATAAGAAAAACCTAAATAAATAGCCTAAATTATATTATGAAACCAAAGATTTGGGAAGAAAAGGGTTCGGGAGTTAGGTGACAGAGTGGGAAGTACTTAAACACCCACTCCGCCCCGCTTACGCGGGTCTTGCTACTAAAGGTGTTCTATTGCTAAAAAGTCATTCAAATAATATTAATATAAAAGTGCTAACAATTACAATGAAAAGAAAGGAGAAATAAAAGGGAATTGTTTTATTGATTAATTACTAAAGATTACATTAAGAGAAGAATAGTAAATTAAACTAGAGTTTAGAATGTTGGAATGTAACCTTGATCAAACTTCAATAGTGAAGTGGCCTTTTGGTTGTATTCCTTTTTATGGAGATTTCATACACATTAGAAGAGATGAAAGATGAAGAAGGCAAAAAATATTAAGAGTTTAGAAGAAAAGAATAAACATTGTACCTTGTGCTTGAATGGGGAAGAATCAATTTGTCTATAGTAACCACTCTTGAAAATGAACTTTTAGTTTTAAGAGAGTTTTTGAGTCAAGAATCCTTCATCTCTTTCCATGGTGGAATGAAGAGGTATTTATAGGTGTTAGGGAAGTGTTTGTTGTCATAAAGATATCCCTTCCCCGGATCAAACCAAGGCATAATGGCCTTGGGGGTTACAAATCAGAAAAGGATTGAAATTTGGCAAAATCTAGGATTCTGGAGGTGGGAAGCGCGCACATCCCACCCCCCTATGGGAAGCGCACGCCTCCCACAAAGGAGGGCGGAGGCGCGCACGTCCCACCTTCAGAAAATCCATATTTTAGCCCAAAAGTTAACCCCGTTATGCAGTTAAGCCCCGAAACTAACGAAATCAGTCAGAAACTTAACACCATGAAAGTCAACAAAAACAAAGTAAACAAAGTAAACAAAGACTCAAGGTTGACCTTGTCACTTTGTCAAGCCCGAGACTAACGGAGTAAGTCAAGAACTTAACAGAAAGTAACGAAAGTTAACAAAAAGTAACAAAACTTAACAGAAAAGAGGAAGATGGAGAATGTGTATGCAATCGGGACATGAGAGGTCCAAGGCGGGGTGTCTACAACGTGTTTAACAAATATCATTTTCTCGTTTGTACATGTACTACTAATAGCTAGTCAAAAGAAGAGCAAGGGCTTCTATGCATATTTACAATTGTTTGATTTTAAATATTCTTAAAAGTTACTCTAAGCGTTAACCACATCCATCACGCAAGTCCAAAGGATGATTTGATGCACAGTTGGTAATGGGTGAAAGCTTATCTAACACAATCGAAACCTATATCATTCTGATGTGTGATGGGGGATATCACAATCTCTGCCACTCAAACCCTTGTTGTCAATGGAAAGGTCATTCAATACCCAGATCGTACCCATGTGGTAGCTTGAAAGCCTTAAGAACACATTTCCGCTATGATACCATTTGTAAGGACTAGATCCCGAAGGCTTCACCCGTTGCATAAGTACCACGTACTGGCCCACTGAGCTCTTCCTTATTTGGGTTAAACACAACCCATTATTACAGGTCACTAAAAGTCCAATAGATGTTTTAATGCTCAGTAGGTAATGGCTGGATGCTTATCTAACATAATCAAAACCCATATTTTTCTGATCTAGGATGGGGGGTATCACAATATTGTAATATCCCACATCGGTGAAAAATTAAAGTGTTACTTGAGTTCTCACAAATTACCAATGAATAATAATATCAGGTAAGGATTTTTAGATAACCTGGGGTAAGCCAAGTTGACCCAAGATAATTGTATTCAATGGGCAATGTGTGGTTCTTCTATAGCGAACTGGGTCATCAGGCTCGGGTCGTTACAAATGGTATCAGAGTGGGTCCTGGCCAAAAGTGTGGAATAAAGTGTTGTGCCGAGAAAAGTGATACACCATAGTGATGGTGGGAGCCACCTTTTGAGTATGTGCGAGTCACCTCTTGAATCCGACACTACAAGGCTTCCGATCCAAGTGGGCCTTCCCGAGAACGACAAAGATCCAAGTGAGGAAGATTGTAATATCCCACATCGGTGTGATATTGGAATACCACTTAAGGTCCTACAAATTACCAATGAATACCAATATTGCCCAATGAATTTTTGGTGAGCCTGTGGTAGGCCAAGTGGACCCAAGATATTTGTATTCATTTAACCAGTGCGTGTGTTTCACTAGTGGATCGGGACTTCGGGCTCAAATAGTTACACTATCCTGCCAGCTTACTCTCTCTTCCCATCACTCTCTCTCTCTCTTTTTCTTTCTTGATTATATTGGTATGACTTTTCCTTTAGGATAAAGAGTTGTTGTTTCAGTAAAATAATTGGTGAGAAGTGATCTTAAAGTTTGTGGTTCGATGATAAAACAAATTGGTTCTAAGGAGAGTAGCCAAGTATATGTATATATTATACAAAAGGTTTATCAATTCCTAATGTGGGACAATATCTCTAACATGCCCCCTAATGTGTAGCGGGCTTTGACAAGGCTTACAACGTAAACTTATCAATCGGGTGGCGTAGAGCATTATCGTGGACCGTTGAGATTGTACGTGTAACCAATTGGTGTTAAAGGGAGTGACCTAGGACCCTACAAAAGATTCATTGGTATCATCATTTTTGTTTCTTCAAGTGTTAATCTCATCTGGTTTTTGCTAATTTCGGTCATCAAAGGCCATGTGCGTATGAAAAAGATGAAGTAGTATGGAAGAAGATCAAGGAGAAAGGTAGGGATTTTTTTTATCATTCACATAGATTTCCCTGTTTACCCTTGAATAGATGGCACATAATCACGCACATGGATATTTAACGTCCAAATATTGACGGTGTTAGCCATAGGCTATAGCCTACACAAAATGACCATTTAAGGTACTATATGTGCAACAAAATTGACATTAGGTACCAAACCTGCACAAAATGACCAGTTAGAGTATTTTTTTTTTCTTTTTCATATTTTTCAAATCTAAATGACTTTTGGTATTATCATTTTAAGCTATTAGTATTAATTTATAATATTAGTTACTATATAATGTAACTATAATAGTTAACTATTATTGTAACTATTACTAATAATAGTAATTGTTACTATAATAGTTAACTATTAATAGAATAATTATAGTTAACTATATACAGTCAACAATTATTTTTAACTAATATTATTAATAGTATTAATTAATCATAGTCCTTAGTATATGTCAACTATTATTATTAACTGTATTAGTTAATCATAATTATTATTATATGAGCTAATTATTATTATGAACAGTATTAGTTAATCATAATAGTTATAATTTATGTTAACTATTATTATTAATAGTATTAGTTAATCATAATAGTTATTATCTATGTTAATAAATTACTCTTAAGGATAGTATTTAATAATAATAGCTATTACATAGGTAAATTATTATGATTAATGTTATTAAATATGATGATTGTTACTCCCTCCGTCCCAGTGTATATGTCCATCCTCCCATTTACACAGAAATTAAGAAATAGTTGAAGTGATGTAAGTGTTGTGAGTATGAAAAGTAAAAAAATGAGAGAAAATTTGGGGTAGCGAATAGTAAGTTGATTGGTGTTGTGAGATAAAAGTAAATTAAGAGAGAGAATGAGTAGGAGGAATAGTAAATATTATTTGCCATTTTAGGAAGTAGACATATACTCTGAGACAGACGAAAAAGGAAAAACGGACATATGTCTTCCTTAAAACCATTTTCCTATACACACACTGAATTGAGTTTGCCATCAAACATACATCCCTCTGTTATTGCAACCTGGGTAAATCAGATTGTCCATTGCAAAACAAAAAGAGGAAGAAGAACTTTGGAAACCGCCTAATATCAGCCGTAGGATCGGAGAAGTGGAGAAACAATCTAAGGATTGAGATTAAATTGAAAATAAATCTTTTAATGGCAGCCGTAGGATGAAGGGAGTTACAAAACAATCCTAGCCCTTCTTTGTCTCAAGTAAATTGGAAGTTATTTTTGAGTTGCATTATAATATAGAGATGTTATGCTACTTTTCTTAAATAAAAACATAAAGAAGCAAAATAAAAAACATTGACAAATTAGTTTCCTATGCGCAAGGGTTACCACTTGTATAGTGGAGTATATAAGTAACAAACTCTCGTTAAGTGTCTAGTACTTTCGTGTAAGTTTCATACTTGAAAAAAATATATGATGAAATAGAATTGTGCCGCAATTTTATTGGCTCTTAATTATGTGCCGGAATTTTCCTATAGCTCAATAAGTGCTCTAGTTTTCTGTCACCTCAATACTTGCCGCCATTTTCTGGCATTTTCACGAGCGTCGGGAAATTGTTCGCAATTGTCAAGTGCCATAAACAATAGCAACATCACTTTTTGGCACTTTTAAATGTGCCGCAAATCACATATTTTCAATTTTTTCTCCATTTATCGAACAGGCTAATAAGCCGGGAAATGCCATATTTGTTTGGGTAATGCTAAGCTTACAAAAGAAGTTTACAAAATGAAGGATACAAGATGTGGTGGCGATATTTTACTGGTTACATCGATAGTGGACCCGGCACACTCTAATTAAAAACACCAACATAATTATGACACTTCATTTTGTAAGCCACATTTTGTAGCCATCTTTTGTAACTTTATTATTTCCCTATTTGTTTTGAAGTTTATGTTGCATTTTTCGTGATTTGGGTATAAAGGTTTATTGAATTTCTAATTATTTTGGTAAATGCAACTATTATTCATTCATAAATTGTAGTACTCCTTATCACAACAGGACATTAAGTGAACTAATGACAAGCCTTAGAAAAATGATACTCCCTCCTCCGTTTAAAAATACATGACGTTTTAGGAGTTCAATTTTGTTTCAAAATACTTGACATTTTACTAATTTCGAGACATTTTTGCTCTTATATACCAATTATACCCTCAATCATTAATTGCAACTTATTTCTTGTTTAAGCATTTAATTGCATATGTAATTGAATTCCTTGAGGGAGTACATTATGTTGCATTAATTCGTGTATACCATTAGTAATTTAGAGGCCTAGCATCACGAAATTAGAGTAGATGATTATTACTTTTGGTAAATAAATATTACGAAACGGTATTGCCCTTTAACTCAATATACATGGTATACAATCAAAGTTGTTTATTATTTCCCTCACTGCAAAATGAGTATCAATTTTATATTTTGAAAATTAATTGTGTTGAATTTATGTTTAAAGAAGTTTAATATCAAATATTTGTAAATATAGTATCCGCCTAATTTGAAATCATCACTTTAGTTATATTCAAATTTTAGGACAATTAAAATCTATAAATTGTCTCTGTAATTATTTCACATATTTGGTTGAACCACTCACCTTCAAGTGTAATTGAGGGAGTATTAGGCAATTTGGTATGTATTTCCTCCGTCTCAAAATGATCTTCACATTTTTTTCGGAAGGATATAATTGGGCCTATAAATAAGCTAACACTAATCTACATAACGAGATTCTAACTCGTAACCACTGCATTGAAAGCTAACACCGGATACCGCTTGAGCTAGATATTCATTATGATAATTAAATCAACCTAAAATCAATGCTCAAACTTCTTTTGTAATAACGTTGAAAAAATCGTGAAAATCATTTTTGGACGGAGTGAGTATATACTATACTATTTTTCCAGCTTCAAACATTGAAGAGCCTGAGCTCGTTTGTAATTAGCTCGAGTCATCAATTTGTTAGCAGTTCTATACTTATTTTTCAATTTATTTGCCATATGTCTTAATTTACTTCCCACAAAAATAATTCATCAGGTCCCTTACTAAAAGTGCCCATTTTTTCAAATTATGGACCCCTAACAGGTTTGAATTTTTCTATTGAATTAATTATTAAATCATATTGCAATAATAAATGGTATATATATATTCACATGGATATGCAATGGATTTAAAATCAAACTTGCGTTTTATTAATGTTTACCGTAAAGTCCACAATTGAAATTAAACATATATTAGGATTATATCTCTATTTGTTACAATCATTAATGGTGTTTATGTCAAGTCAGTATTTGAACTTACATTCGCATTTTACAATTATTGTTGGTATTTATGTTTACATATGAAATCCAAAAACCAAACACAAAACAAAATCCTTAATTGGCTTATAAAATACTCCTAAAACTAAGGCTTGTTTAATGACGAAAAGAGTAATACTCCACCTGTCCCGCCCGAAATAGGATTTTGGTAGCTTTTTTTATACTTTGACGATGTAATTTAAATAAGAAATAATTAACCTAAAATAAATTTAAAAATTGTTATTGAGAATATTATTAATTGTGATACAATAACAATTTTTAAATTTTTATTTGGATCATTATATTTTCTTCAAAAGACTCGGTTAAAGTAAAGTCAAGTTTACCAAAATCCTATTTCGGGTGTGACGGATTATATACTTCATGCTTTCTCAGACAGCTCACTTGGTTACAACTTATTCATTGAATACATAAATAAACAACTGTAATAACCGATTTTTTTTTTATTTTATTTTAATTCGGTTTTACTAATATAATTAAACAATAATTAGAGTTATAAAGTAATTGAAAGAAGTGGGCCAAGGAATTTGGATTGGCCCGAAATTTGTATTAGTAAACCCAACCCAATTAGGAATCAATCCAAAGTATAAATTCTTGAATTAGTCAAATTAGGAATTCCTTACTATCATAAACTCAAAAAAAAAAAAAAAAAAAAAAAAAACCCTAAAATCTACTGTAGCCGCCGAACCATGGAGGAGGGAGAAGAAAATTTTTCGTCATTGTTTTGGAAGAAGTAATCCGACCATTCTCAAGGTAATGCTAAATCCTATTCTCCAAAATTTGTTTCATTGAATTCGGGCTAGTAAATTATAAGTTATGCATAATTTAAGATGTGAATTTAAGGTTTTGCATGTTAGTAAAATAAGGACAAAATCTTCAAGAGGTTAATTTATTTGATCTATATGATATGCGAAAAAGATGATCTTAATGTTAGTTTATTTTTAAGATTGATTTTATAATCATGAATTGAATTGATTTATATTATGCAATGCTTGGGAATTGAACATATAAATCATTGAGGTTGAATTGGGTTTATCAAAAGATGAAAAAAATATGGATCTCCCCATAGCAACATTCGGCCGAATGGCCTATTACTCATTGAAGAATTATTTTGTTGATTTTGATGATTTTGGTAATTGATTATGAATAAAATCAATGTTTGAGAATTTAGAAAAAATTAAAGAATTAGGAAGATTGATCAAAATCAATGAACCCTAATGGGTTATGATTCGGTTTTGGTTATATCAAGTGGGTGTTGATTCTTGATTGAAGATGTTAAGAATTGGGACGGAAAGTTAGTGTTTTCGTTAAGTTTCTAATGGAAAGAAAACAAAATCGTTAAAAGGATTGTTAACAAGTTAGAAAATTAACTTGAGAAAATAGAATAAGTACTTGGAAGACCTTGAAAGTTAAAAAGTTAACGAGAAAG
This sequence comes from Campanula takesimana, assembly GCA_026119855.1. Taxonomy (NCBI): domain Eukaryota; kingdom Viridiplantae; phylum Streptophyta; class Magnoliopsida; order Asterales; family Campanulaceae; genus Campanula; species Campanula takesimana. The sequence continues at coordinate 870,069 of JAOWBW010000256.1, forward strand.
GAAAAGATTAGAAATTTCAGTTAGTTTCCTAACGGAAAAGGACTAAACTGAAAAGAATTAAAGTTAGAAGAAATAAAAAGGAAAATTTGAAGTTAGAGGGGCCCAAGTGATTAAAAAGAGAAACTTAGGGGACCTTATGAACAAAACCAAAGTCAAAGGACCTTTCTGTAATTAAAGGAAAGTTGAAGGACTGAAGTGTAATTAATCCAAAGTTAAAGGACCAAGTTACAATTAAACTAAAGTCAAGGGACCTTCCTGCAATTAATCCAAAGTGGAAGGACTAAATTGCAATTAAATTAAAGTTGAAGGACCAATCTGCAATTAATCCCAAGTTGAAGGACTAAATTGCAATTAAACCAAAGTTGAGGGACCAAATTGTAATTAACCCAAAGTCAGAGGACTTAATTGCAATTATATCAAAGTTAAAGGACTGACTCGTAAATCAAAGTCAGAAATTTAAACGTAAGAAAAGAAGTAACGAAGTAAAGAAGTTAAAACGCATCTCTCAGTTAACTAAGTAGAGATAGTTAACAATGTTGAGAGTACTAAAGTAAATTACTTCGTGCCTTGTAGATTTGCACAGAGAGGAGATTGCGAGGAAAAGCAATTCAGGTAAGGGATTACGTTCCTTACAGTATTTGAACTCCTGTTTATTGGAATTCCGTATTTTTCTAAAGTTAGCTATCAGTATGGCATGATAGTATTTGAATGTACTCTGCGTTATTGAACGTTCCTTGAAAGAATCTATACTTAGTGATGTCCCCATTGATCTACTAAGTATCGAAGTTTGAAACTTGTATCACATACTTGTACCATAGTATGTTCTCATTTTAACTTGTAAGTTAACCACTTACTTGTTAAGGCAGCCAATGTCCAGTTAGAAAAGACATTGACGGACAGTCCAGTTAGAAAAGACTCGTCCTTAAACTAGGGATTGCATGAGTGATCACATGCCTTCTCTCAGGAATTGTCTGATTACAAGGATGATTCTAGACCCCGAGCATATGTGTGTGGATACCATATATGTTACGACCCACACTATTGGCTGGAGAAGCTAGGTGTACAAATTGTACCTTTGGCATTGAGGTTATAATGTACGTTACCAAGGAATTGACGGAACTTGAATGAATCCCTTTGGATTGTAGTGCCATAATCCTTTGAAAGTAAAATCTTAAAAGTAATACGACTGTATTGTTCTGCAGTCTTGAATCCAAAAGTAACTGAACCTATCTTTGTAAAAGTTATTCAAAGTATTCGTTCTCGTCGTCTCTCCTTAGTAACCGGAGAGGCCACGTATGAACTTACTGAGCATTCGTTCGCTCATCCCTTCTCTATAAATTTTGTTTTCAGGATTTAAGTAGAAGGACAAGACAAGGAAAGCAGCCGTAGGAAGACGGTGGATTGAAAATTCTTAATTTAGTAGTTTTAAGTACATTTATTTTGATGTAAGTTGAAGTACATTGATGGTTAGGGTTGTTACCTACCAAGACAAGTTTAAGTTACGCTTCCGCTATTGTTTTGAATTTATGGTTTAAATAAGGGGCCGTTGTGAACCCTAAATTAAGGTATTTATTATTGTTTATTATTGTTATTAAATGCCATTAAATGCTCAGATATTATAAGAAAATTCGGGGTGTTACAGTTGGTATCAGGGCAATGGCTTTAGGTCTTATGGGAGAAAACTGAAAGTTAGGACTAATGGGAGAACTTAGTACTTGACTTGAATAAGATCTTACTTGAGGAAGTTCAAGTGATAAAGTCTAACTCTAGGAATAATACTAAGAGTGTACATAAAGTATGAATATACTTGGGGAAATAGAAACCTCTTCATTGCATGTCTATTTACATTCTACTAATATGTTATAATGGAATCTTGGGGCTATGTACTAATTAAGTTTACTATTGGTGTGTGTAGGATCATGCCGAGGAGACCCATGAAGTCGGTAAGGTACAGTGCTACCCTAAGGGAAGAAATAGAAGCCAAAGAGGAGATTATTAAGCAGCTAACCAAAGAACTTCGCTAAGCTAAAAGAGAGCTTAGAAAGGAGACTCGAGGAGTCGGAAGTCTACAGAATGTTGTCAAAGAACGCAATGAAGACATAATGTATGTAGAAGGAAAGTTAGCAGTACAGCTAAAGAAGGTCAAGAGTCTAGAAAGCCATGTAGTTAGAGCTAATCGCGAATGGAATCAAATCAGTGTACAACTGGTAAATGAGATAGAGCAAAACAATGAACTGAAGAAGAAGATAGATGAGCAAGAAGCTTATGAGGAAAAGCTTAGGACCTCAGGCTATCAGATTTGGGCTGAGAAGTTAGAATTGCAAGAGAAATATGACCAGCTCGAAGCAGAGCATGCACGATGTGGGAATTGATGCGATTGGTTACAAAGTAGTTATTAGAATGGATTTTCTTTTATTAGTAGAGTAATGCGATTAGACTTTTACTTGTGTTGAGTTGAAATTTTGGGTGTATTTTGAGATGTTCAAATCTCACACCCTAGTTGAATAAAGTTAGTCATTCAATTTAAATATCAGAATTATAAATTGTCTACCATTGTTTAGACTAAAAGTTAACTTGTCAAGAAAAGACAAGATGGAAATGTCGGATTGATTTGAAATAATCACCGTAACCATGGTACGAAGTAAGACGACCATTGGAATAAGTTAAAGCTAGTTAAGTAATAAAAACTAGTGAAATAAAGAAATAATAAGCAACCAAGTAAAACGGTTGTAAATTATGAAGTATGAAAACTCCTGAACCGGAGAAGAAAGGTTAAAGTAGACTAACCAAATCTGAATAATGGTCTAGTACAAAAGACCTACGAACACGATTCAAAACTAACAAGTACCCGTTAGTAAAAGAATAGTAATGTTAAGTATACCATGAATACTGCACGTATTGTGTAGTGATGAATATTGCTAGAACACGAATTTGTTCTAAAGTGAAAGTAAAATTTGCAGATGAATACCAGAAGAGGAAACAACAGGAACGGTGAGGGAAATGACAACACCGGTAATGCAGGCGGGCAGTTGGACCCGGCACTGGTAAACCTTTTGCAGACGCTATCATAGACAGTAGCTGGGATAGGTCAGACCGTTGCTGGAATTGCTCAACCACCACCACAAGCTCCATTACGTGACCCGCTGGAGTTATTTCAAAGGAGGAATCCAGACTCATTCTCGGACACTGCTAAGGAGAAACCCGAGGAATGGATTAAGAGCACAGAAAGAATATTCGAGACCCTGAACTGTACTGAGGAGCAGAAGGTAGTATTTGCGACCTTTATGTTGAAAGGGAAGGCTCAGACGTGGTGGGAGGCGGAAAAGCGAGCTGCGGTGGCTCGTGGTGATGCAGCCTTTACTTGAACCCGATTTAAGGCTATTTTCAACGAAAAGTATTATCCTGCAAGCACGAGGAACGCTAAGATAGCGGAATTCCTGACTCTAGTACAAGGGAGTATGACTGTGGCTGAGTATGGTGAGAAGTTCACCGACCTGCTAGAATTTGCACCAAGATTCTTCGATACTGAAGAACAGAAAGCAAGGAAGTTTGAAGCGGGATTAAGTGATAGAATTCGGTACAGAATCACACCGTTAGCTCTGCCTACGTATTCAGCGGTGCTGGATAGGGCTAAGATAGTAGAGCGGGAGTCGGACAACTATCGTAACCGACGAGAAGAGAAAGGCAAAGCAGTGGCTGAAAAGTCGGAAGGAAACAAGGGTGGTAAGGACCACAACAACAATAAGAGGAAAGCGGTGGACGACAGTCGAGATAAGGGCAGTCATGGGAATAAGCACTCCAACAACAACCAAGGTGGAAATGGTCGGTACTCTAATGACAACCGGCGTGAGTGGAATAAGGGCAAGGGCCAAGGTTTCACCAGTTATGATAAATGTACCATTTGTGATGGAGCTCACAAGACAGAGGTTTGCTGGTATAAGGAGCGGCAGTGCTACAACTGTAAGAAGGTGGGACACCCGAAGTGGAAGTGCCCAGAACCTAAGAAAGATGAACCAGCTGCAGGAAATAAGGACAACGGAGGAGGAAACGGTGGAGGCCGTGGTAGGATGTACACCATGACCGCAAAAGCAGCTGGAGTTAATGCCGATCTTGTGGCAGGTACGATGCAGTTAAATTCCCGTGATGTTTATGTATTAGTAGATACTGGAGCTACTCATTCAGTAGTTAGTAATGTTGTGGCAAAGAAGTTAAAACTACACCCAGAGAATTTAGAGATACCTTTAGTAATAGATACACCTACTAAAGACGCTATCCCCATTACTACCTCTTATAGAAATTGCAATTTAGGAATAGGAGGTACGAGCGTAAGTATCGACCTCATTGAACTAGATATGTCAGAATTCGACATAATACTGGGAATGGATTGGTTGGCTTTGCATCAAGCTAAAGTGGATTGTCAAGAGAAAATAGCGACGTTCCTAGGAGAAGAAGGTAAAGAATACAGATTTGTGGGTTCAAGGCCGAGGAAGAGGATAGGCTTAATCTCGGTGATGAAGGCCCGTAAAATGTTGAGAAAAGGATGTGTAGGATTCCTGGCACACATAGGTGAAACGGAAGAAAAGGGAGTAACCTTAGAGTCACTTGAAGTAGTGAATGAATTTCAAGATGTGTTTCCTGAGGATTTACCTGGTATACCACCAGTGAGGGAAGTAGAGTTTTCCATTGACTTAGTACCAGAAACCACACCTATTTCGAGAGCACCGTATAGGATGGCTCCAACAGAGTTGAAAGAACTAAAGGAACAGTTGCAAGAACTGTTGGACAAGGGGTTGATTAGACCGAGTGTATCACCATGGGGTGCACCGGTACTATTTGTGAAGAAGAAAGATGGATCTATGAGGCTGTGTATTGACTATAGAGAATTGAATAAAGTGACGGTTAGAAACTAATACCCGCTGCCGAGAATTGATGATTTGTTTGATCAATTGAGGGGAGCATGTTACTTTTCAAAGATTGATCTTAGATCCGGATACCATCAGCTAAGAGTCAAGGATGTGGACGTGGCGAAGACAGCGTTTAGGACGAGGTATGGGCATTATGAGTTTGTCGTGATGCCATTTGGGTTAACGAACGCACCAGCTGCATTCATGGAGTTGATGAATAGAATATTTCAAGAGTACTTAGACAAATGTGTGATAGTATTCATTGATGATATTTTGGTGTACTCAAAGACAAAGGAGGAACATACTGAACATTTGAGGATAGTGCTAGAGATTTTGAGGAGACAGAAATTGTATGCGAAATTTAAGAAATGTGAATTCTAGTTGGAGAAAGTAGCATTTTTGGGGCACGTAGTATCGAAAGAAGGAATTTCTGTGGACCCAACGAAGGTAGAAGCAATAATGGATTGGGAAAGACCGACTACAGTAACCGAAATAAGAAGTTTCTTGGGTTTAGCTGGTTACTATAGAAGGTTCGTAGAGGGATTTTCAAAGTTATCTGGACCATTGACGAAGCTGACGCAGAAGGCAGCTAAGTTTGTTTGGTCAGAAGAATGTGAACGAAGTTTTCAAGAATTGAAGAATAGACTAGTATCTGCACCAGTATTAACACTACCGACAGGGACGGAAGGTTTTGTTATCTACAGTGATGCGTCGTTGAAAGGACTAGGCTGTGTACTGATGCAAAATGAGAAGGTGATAGCTTATGCATCTAGGCAGTTGAAGGTACATGAAAGGAATTACCCGACCCATGATCTGGACTTAGCAGCAGTAGTGTTTGCCTTGAAAATTTGGAGACATTATCTGTATGGCGTAAAATGCCAGATTTTTACAGATCACAAGAGCCTTAAGTATATCTTCACGCAGAAGGAATTGAATATGAGACAACGGAGGTGGTTAGAACTTCTCAAGGATTACGACTGTGAAATATTGTATCATCCTGGGAAAGCCAACAAGGTGGCAGATACCTTGAGTAGGAAGAATCACGGAATGTTGGCGACATTGATCTCTAAAGGGGTAAGCATATGGAGGGATGTCAAGGAGATGAACTTGATAGTAAAAGTAAACGGATACTTGGCTCGACTGACGTTACAACCTGCATTGTTGGGCAGAATTAAAGAGGCACAAGAATTAGACGAGGAGAGAGAAGCTCTAATCGGAAAAGGGCAAGCAAAGGATCTTCATATGGGCGAAGATGGAATTCTGAGATACCAAAAGAGAGTATGGGTGCCAAGCAATGATGAAATCAAGAGAGAGATACTGAGAGAAGCTCATTGCTCGAAGTTCTCTGTACATCGGGGAAGTACTAAAATGTATAGGGATCTAAAGGAGTCATATTGGTGGAATAATATGAAGAATGACGTGGCAGAGTATGTGCATAGATGTCTGACGTGTCAACAAGTTAAGAGTGAACATCAGAAGCCAGCAGGGTTACTGCAATCATTACCAATTCCCAAATGGAAGTGGGAGAATATTGCTATGGATTTCGTAAGTGGGTTGCCAAAGACGGTAGGAAAGTATGATGCTATATGGGTTATAGTAGATCGATTGACTAAGTCAGCACATTTTCTGGCAATCAAGAAGACCGATTCGTTGGAGAAGTTAGCCAAGTTGTACATCGACGAGATAGTAAGGTTACATGGAATCCCGGTCACAATTGTGTCTGATCGAGATGCTAGGTTCACTTCTAAATTTTGGAACAGCCTACAAGAAGCATTGGGAACAGAGTTGACCATGAGTACGGCGTTTCACCCACAGACAGATGGGCAGTCGGAAAGGACTATCCAGACGTTGGAAGACATGCTGAGGGCTACTTCGTTAGATTGGCCAAACGCATGGGACGAACACTTACCGTTAGTAGAATTCGCATACAACAACAGTTTTCACGCAAGCATTGGGATGGCCCCATATGAAGCGTTGTATGGGAGGAAGTGTAGATCACCGGTGTGTTGGGATGAAGTCGGTGAGAGGAAGTTAAGTGGACCGGAACTTGTACAAGTCACGGCAGATAAGGTACAACAGATCCGGAAGTGGCTACAGACTGCAGAGAGTAGGCAGAAATCTTACGCAGACAATAGAAGGCGAGAACTGGAATTTCAGCCAGGGGATCGAGTATTCCTAAAGATATCACCCACGAAGGGAGTTATGCGATTTGCGATTAAGGGGAAGTTAAGTCCACGGTATGTAGGACCGTTCAAAATTCTTGATAAGATCGGAGAAGTGGCTTATCGATTAGCGCTACCGCCGGTATTAGCTGGAGTACATAATGTGTTCCATGTCTCCAAGCTAAGGAAGTATATTCATGATCCGAGTCATGTGATAGAATACAAGCAGTTAAGAGTTCGGGCAGATTTGACGTACGATGAACGACCAATCAAGATCGTCGACAGAAAAGACGAGGTCGTAAGAAAGCGTACGGTTCCCTATGTAAAAGTGCAATGGAGCAATCACTCAGAAAGAGAAGCGACATGGGAAAAAGAAAGTGAAATGCGCGAATTGTACCCGGACATCTTCTCGGATTAAGAATTGTCAAAGTTTGAGGACAAACTTCTTTTAAGGGGGTAAGAATGTAATAACCGAATTTTATTTTATTTTATTTTAATTCGGTTTTACTAATATAATTAAACAATAATTAGAGTTATAAAGTAATTGAAAGAAGTGGGCCAAGGAATTTGGATTGGCCCGAAATTTGTATTAGTAAACCCAACCCAATTAGGAATCAATCCAAAGTATAAATTCTTGAATTAGTCAAATTAGGAATTCCTTATTATCATAAACTCAAAAAAAAAAAAAAAAAAAACAAAACCCTAAAATCTACTGTAGCCGCCGAACCAAGGAGGAGGGAGAAGAAAATTTTTCGTCATTGTTTTGGAAGAAGTAATCCGACCATTCTCAAGGTAATGCTAAATCCTATTCTCCAAAATTTGTTTCATTGAATTCGGGCTAGTAAATTATAAGTTATGCATAATTTAAGATGTGAATTTAAGGTTTTGCATGTTAGTAAAATAAGGACAAAATCTTCAAGAGGTTAATTTATTTGATCTATATGATATGCGAAAAAGATGATCTTAATGTTAGTTTATTTTTAAGATTGATTTTATAATCATGAATTGAATTGATTTATATTATGCAATGCTTGGGAATTGAACATATAAATCATTGAGGTTGAATTGGGTTTATCAAAAGATGAAAAAAATATGGATCTCCCCATAGCAACATTCGGCCGAATGGCCTATTACTCATTGAAGAATTATTTTGTTGATTTTGATGATTTTGGTAATTGATTATGAATAAAATCAATGTTTGAGAATTTAGAAAAAATTAAAGAATTAGGAAGATTGATCAAAATCAATGAACCCTAATGGGTTATGATTCAGTTTTGGTTATATCAAGTGGGTGTTGATTCTTGATTGAAGATGTTAAGAATTGGGACGGAAAGTTAGTGTTTTCGTTAAGTTTCTAATGGAAAGAAAACAAAATCGTTAAAAGGATTGTTAACAAGTTAGAAAATTAACTTGAGAAAATAGAATAAGTACTTGGAAGACCTTGAAAGTTAAAAAGTTAACGAGAAAGGAAAAGATTAGAAATTTCAGTTAGTTTCCTAACGGAAAAGGACTAAACTGAAAAGAATTAAAGTTAGAAGAAATAAAAAGGAAACTTTGAAGTTAGAGGGGCCCAAGTGATTAAAAAGAGAAACTTAGGGGACCTTATGAACAAAACCAAAGTCAAAGGACCTTTCTGTAATTAAAAGAAAGTTGAAGGACTGAAGTGTAATTAATCCAAAGTTAAAGGACCAAGTTACAATTAAACTAAAGTCAAGGGACCTTCCTGCAATTAATCCAAAGTGGAAGGACTAAATTGCAATTAAATTAAAGTTGAAGGACCAATCTGCAATTAATCCCAAGTTGAAGGACTAAATTGCAATTAAACCAAAGTTGAGGGACCAAATTGTAATTAACCCAAAGTCAGAGGACTTAATTGTAATTATATCAAAGTTAAAGGACTGACTCGTAAATCAAAGTCAGAAATTTAAACGTAAGAAAAGAAGTAACGAAGTAAAGAAGTTAAAACGCATCTCTCAGTTAACTAAGTAGAGATAGTTAACAATGTTGAGAGTACTAAAGTAAATTACTTCGTGCCTTGTAGATTTGCACAGAGAGGAGATTGCGAGGAAAAGCAATTCAGGTAAGGGATTACGTTCCTTACAGTATTTGAACTCCTGTTTATTGGAATTCCGTATTTTTCTAAAGTTAGCTATCAGTATGGCATGATAGTATTTGAATGTACTCTGCGTTATTGAACGTTCCTTGAAAGAATCTATACTTAGTGATGTCCCCATTGATCTACTAAGTATCGAAGTTTGAAACTTGTATCACATACTTGTACCATAGTATGTTCTCATTTTAACTTGTAAGTTAACCACTTACTTGTTAAGGCAGCCAATGTCCAGTTAGAAAAGACATTGACGGACAGTCCAGTTAGAAAAGACTCGTCCTTAAACTAGGGATTGCATGAGTGATCACATGCCTTCTCTCAGGAATTGTCTGATTACAAGGATGATTCTAGACCCCGAGCATATGTGTGTGGATACCATATATGTTACGACCCACACTATTGGCTGGAGAAGCTAGGTGTACAAATTGTACCTTTGGCATTGAGGTTATAATGTACGTTACCAAGGAATTGACGGAACTTGAATGAATCCCTTTGGATTGTAGTGCCATAATCCTTTGAAAGTAAAATCTTAAAAGTAATACGACTGTATTGTTCTGCAGTCTTGAATCCAAAAGTAACTGAACCTATCTTTGTAAAAGTTATTCAAAGTATTCGTTCTGGTCGTCTCTCCTTAGTAACCGGAGAGGCCACGTATGAACTTACTGAGCATTCGTTCGCTCATCCCTTCTCTATAAATTTTGTTTTCAGGATTTAAGTAGAAGGACAAGACAAGGAAAGCAGCCGTAGGAAGACGGTGGATTGAAGATTCTTAATTTAGTAGTTTTAAGTACATTTATTTTGATGTAAGTTGAAGTACATTGATGGTTAGGGTTGTTACCTACCAAGACAAGTTTAAGTTACGCTTCCGCTATTGTTTTGAATTTATGGTTTAAATAAGGGGCGTTGTGAACCCTAAATTAAGGTATTTATTATTGTTTATTATTGTTATTAAATGCCATTAAATGCTCAGATATTATAAGAAAATTCGGGGTGTTACAACAACTGTATCAGATAAAATACATTAAACTAGATTTATAAATTTTCAATATTTTCCTTTTTTGATATCATTATCTCGTGATATTCTCTCTATATAAATTTGATTGGACTTTTCTAAAGAATCACATCTTTTACATCTCGCCATTTTCAACAAACATAAGATGGTTAGATATTCGTAATTTATAGCATAAATTATTTGTTTACATCTCAAACACACATACAAATGCACAAACATACATACATGAATTTACAAACTATTTGGTTACATACTTTCATTTGATCAACACTATTTCTTTTCTCGTTAAATTGATTTTTCATGTTTATAGTAACATTAGTCTATTTTCTTTTGTATTTGTCTCTGTTTCATTTCTGACATATTTTTCTAATAATAGGAGCTAAAAAAGTTGCCTTATTTTGCACTTTATGCCTTGCCACAATTTTTACCAAAAAAATTATGGCCTCAACAGTTTACGTCACCAACTTTGGCGCAAAAGGAGATGGCTACACAGATAACACAAAGGTAAATAATTCAAACATTTTTTTGTTAAAGATTTAAAATTTGTTTCTTGCAGAACAAGCATTTTTCATGAAAATATACAATCAAGTGAAAAAGAGTGAGTAGCATAGAATATACATTTCTATTAACATTTCCATGTATTTCATGTTAAAGGCTTTCAGGCATGCGTGGTACAGTTTATGTGGAGATAGCACAGAAAATCCAACATTGATTGTGCCATCAGGTACGTTTGTAGTGAGGCCCTTGGAGTTCCATGGTCCATGCAAATCTTCAAAACTTCACATTCTGGTAAGTAGTTATTTTACACATTTAAACCATGTTTGTACGAAAATAGTGAGAAATATTAAACCATCAAAATGAATCAAATTCAGCCACCATTTGATGGTATTAGATAGTTGAAATCAAATGAGTACATAGTTTAGGATCGTGTAAGTACGTCCCCCTATTGACCCGTCGTACTTTATCCTAGAATTTTTGAACGGTGTGAGCTCTTTTTTCATCACGTCGTTATTTAATATATTTTATTTTATTTTGTTTTATGTTGGAGCAAGACGTGATTCAGTTCTGTGTCTTTGTTTAGGTTTTAGGTTCAATAGTTGGACCAAAACGTACTGATGAATGGAAAGCCCGTCGTGGAGGATCTGGAAAATTTTGGATTTACTTCAAGCATGTAAATGGACTTACTATAGATGGAGATGGCCAATTTGATGGCAAGGGGGCACAATGGTGGAATAAATCAGTAAGTTTTTTTTATCATGTAATTCATAATTAAATATTATGATTAGATTTATACTTGAAACGTAATCTAATAAAAATAATATCATTAATGGTTTTTAGGTATATAGTAGTTTCACCAATACTTAATAATAATGCAAATAACAGGATACTTTTATTTCCATGAAAAAGTTGTAATTTGCTTCTTTATCATAGTTGATGAGTAAAAGTCTTCAATTTATTTTTTCACTTTAGGCATCACGCTGTAATCACCACCATTTGGTTAAATATAATCATCGCGTGGTAAAATATGCTTCTTGTGAAATTCATTTAATACTCTAATTGTCCGTGAATATTGTCTCAAGTTGATTTTATATATTACATTATTTACATTTTGATGATAAAATTGAAAACTTATTCATCCTAAAATAAGTATAATTTTTATTATGTGTCGTTAAGTGCAACGTCAATTATTTTAATTATTTTCACAAATATTAAGTGCATTTTCTATCAATAGACTCTGTCTAGCATGAAGTTATAAAATCATACTCATTTAATATTATTCATATTTGTTTGTGGTAATGAAGTCTTGCTCGATCTCGAATTGATTTTAAGTCTTTGGTGGTGTAGAACGAAGAAGACCCAAATGTAATAATTGGAAGTCGCAAGCCACCAAGACCACCTGTTAGCTCTGGGCGAGGAGGCCACACGAATGCTGATCCACCCATACAACCTGAAGACCCAGACGTAATAATTGGAAGACAGAAGCCACCAAGGCCCCCAATTAGCTCTGGGCGAGGAGGTCAAACGAATGCTGATCCACCCACACCTCCTAAACATGATGATCATACAAGATTAATGGGTATTAGATACCTATTTGATCAAGTATAGTTTAATTGCGAGATTGATAGTGATTGTGTTCGAAGCTTTTTACAAGGACTTTAACGTTGTCACATGTTTGGGTATGAGAAATAGATGGGGTGAATAGCTGTTTTGAAATTCTTTTCTACCTCTTGAAAATTCAATTGCAAATGCACACCAAGTCCTTTAAGCGTTATGAAAGGCGCTCCAAAGATAGAGTGAAATGCACAGCGGAAATTAGTTAAGTAAAAGGAGCGCACACACACACACTAAGTAACTTGGTTTAAAGAGTGTGTAAAAAGGAACTAAGGCAATGACTCACAAACACAACAATATTCAAAATCTGCAAATAACAAACAAGCATGTAGTAAGATGAAATTGAAAACATGAAAGTAAATTGCAAGTAATAAAGGAGCGCTATTTGGAGAGGTTCGATCGTGAAAAGATCTACATCGTCTACCAAGATGGTTAGTCTTAGATTTCTAATGGAGATCTGATATTATGAGTTTGATTACAGATTACAACTTTTGAGTATGATCAACTTAAGATCTATTATCTATGAAAGAACAAATCCTAGACTAAAACCAGTGTATCTCTTCTCTTCAAGGAAGATCTAAGTGATCAAACTTGAAGAGGTGAGTGTGTGTTCTTAGTTTCAAGGCTCTTTAGGTCTATGAGATTAAGAGCACAATAAAACTAAAGTGTTACAAGGCTTTTAGGATCTGGGCTAGTGAAGAATGTATGAAGGTGATCTTGGAAATCTGGGAAATATAAGAACAATCTTCAAATCTTCAAACTTCTCTCTCAAAGCGTGAATTCTAGCAACTTCAAAGGTTTGAATTTATGAGGTATTTATAGTGAGCTTGAGAAATGTAGCCGTTGAGAATCCATGAGTTTTAGCTCGTTGATTAGAGCACGTGTCCAATTATAGCCTCTAGACACAAAGTATTTGAAAGTCGTTGAGGACAGATGTCTTCATCTTGAATGCTCTCAAAACTTTGATTCACCGTTGGATTCTGAGTTGAGTTTGAATACTGATGTCTTAATATCTTCATAGGTATTCAAAATTTGTCTAAATGTTGAGTGTTGAAATGGGGCGCACTAAAGTGACTTAGGCACGCTATATGCATACAGGCGCGCTAGGTAAAGTATAGGCGCGTTAATAAGGTGAGGCGCACCAACATCATTTAGGCACACCACCTTGCACTAGGTGCGCCATTCTGGGGTTCAGGCGCATAAATTCATTCTGACACTTCGAGAATTTCTGGCATTGATCCTAGTACAAAGCCTAGTTTATAAAATGGACTATCTAAAAAATGAACTAATCATATTTCTTACATAGGGTCCTAAAGTCCATAAAATATAACTTAGGTAATGTATCTATCAAATCTAACATTAAAAACATGAGATATAAATGGGCATACCCAACAATGTCCCCCTATTTGATTGATGCATTTACCTACTATAACAAAGACAGATCATTATACTTGATAATTATTATTATATGAGCTAATTATTATTATGAACAGTATTAGTTAATCATAATAGTTATAATTTATGTTAACTATTATTATTAATAGTATTAGTTAATCATAATAGTTATTATCTATGTTAATAAATTACTCTTAAGGATAGTATTTAATAATAATAGCTATTACATAGGTAAATTATTATGATTAGTGTTATTAAATATGATGATTGTTACTCCCTCCGTCCCAGTGTATATGTCCATCCTCCCATTTACACAGAAATTAAGAAATAGTTGAAGTGATGTAAGTGTTGTGAGTATGAAAAGTAAAAAAATGAGAGAAAATTTGGGGTAGCGAATAGTAAGTTGATTGGTGTTGTGAGATAAAAGTAAATTAAGAGAGAGAATGAGTAGGAGGAATAGTAAATATTATTTGCCATTTTAGGAAGTAGACATATACTCTGAGACAGACGAAAAAGGAAAGACGGACATATACTCTGAGACGGAGGAAGTACTATATTAGTTAACTAAAACTAGATAAAATATTTTTCTAGGACATAATGAAATTATTATTCTACTAACACATCAGATGTACGTTATAGACTTCTTTATTTACTAATCGTAATGTGCGTATAATATAAAATCATTCGTTGTCAAACACAATAGCTAATATTATTAATTCAATCATCTATAACATTAAAAGTTAATTCATACCAATAATAATTTATTGTTATTATTTAAATTTCTATTGTCACAAGAAATACAAATTATGTAGTATGTACAACAAAAGCTCAAAAAGATTAACAAAATTTTCTTAAATTTATTAGTCTAAACGTTTTGATTTATATAAAATATACTTGTATTATAAAAACATGTTATGCTACTTTTCTTAAATAAAAACATAAAGAAGCAAAATAAAAAACATTGACAAATTAGTTTCCTATGCGCAAGGGTTACCACTTGTATAGTGGAGTATATAAGTAACAAACTCTCGTAAAGTGTCTAGTACTTACGTGTAAGTTTCATACTTGAAAAAAATATAGGATGAAATAGAATTGTGCCGCAATTTTATTGGCTCTTAATTATGTGCCGGAATTTTCCTATAGTTCAATAAGTGCTCTAGTTTTCTGCCACCTCAATACTTGCCGCCATTTTCTGGAATTTTCACAAGCGTCGGGAAATTGTTCGTAATTGTCAAGTGCCATAAACAATAGCAACATCACTTTTTGGCACTTTTAAATGTGCCGCAAATCACATGTTTTCAATTTTTTCTCCATTTATCGAACAGGCTAATAAGCCGGGAAATGCCATATTTGTTTGGGTAATGCTAAACTTACAAAAGAAGTTTACAAAATGAAGGATACAAGATGTGGTGGCGATATTTTATTGGTTACATCGATAGTGGACCCGGCACACTCTAATTAAAAACACCAACATAATTATGACACTTAATTCTGTAAGCCACATTTTGTAGCCATCTTTTGTAACTTTATTATTTCCCTATTTGTTTTGAAGTTTATGTTGCATTATTCGTGATTTGGGTATAAAGGTTTATTGAATTTCTAATTATTTTGGTAAATGCAACTATTATTCATTCATAAATTATACTCCTTATCACAACAGGACATTAAGTGAACTAATGACAAGCCATAGAAAAATGATACTCCCTCCTCCGTTTAAAAATACATGACGTTTTAGGAGTTCAATTTTGTTTCAAAATACTTGACATTTTACTAATTTCGAGACATTTTTGCTCTTATATACCAATTATACCCTCAATCATTAATTGCAACTTATTTCTTGTTTAAGCATTTACTCCCTCCGTCTCAAAATAGATGTCGTTTCAACCACTTCACACATATTAAGAAATACAATTAATGTATGTAAAAAAGTCTTATATACCCCTAAAGTAATTCAATTACCTAGGCAATTAAATAACTATTTAAGAGATAGTCCACTATCATTAATAAGGGTAGAGTTGGTATACAACAACAAAATAGCATTGAAAATAGTAAAACGACATGTATTTTGAGACAAAAAATAACTCTCAAAACGACATCTATTTTGAGACGGAGGGAGTAATTGCATATGTAATTGAATTCTTTGAGGGAGTACATTATGTTGCATTAATTCGTGTATACCATTAGTAATTTAGAGGCCTAGCATCACGAAATTAGAGTAGATGATTATTACTTTTGGTAAATAAATATTACGAAACGGTATTGCCCTTTAACTCAATATACATGGTATGCAATCAAAGTTGTTTATTATTTCCCTCACTGCAAAATGAGTATCAATTTTATATTTTGAAAATTAATTGTGTTGAATTTATGTTTAAAGAAGTTTAATATCAAATATTTGTAAATATAGTATCCGCCTAATTTGAAATCATCTCTTTAGTTATATTCAAATTTTAGGACAATTAAAATTTATAAATTGTCTCTGTAATTATTTCACATATTTGGTTGAACCACTCACCTTCAAGTGTAATTGAGGGAGTATTAGGCAATTTGGTATGTATTTCCTCCGTCTCAAAATGATCTTCACATTTTTTTCGGAAGGATATAATTGGGCCTATAAATAAGCTAACACTAATCTACATAACGAGATTCAAACTCGTAACCTCTGCATTGAAAGCTAACACCGGATACCGCTTGAGCTAGATATTCATTATGATAATTAAATCAACCTAAAATCAATGCTCAAACTTCTTTTGTAATAACGTTGAAAAAATCGTGAAAATCATTTTTGGACGGAGTGAGTATATACTATACTATTTTTCCAGCTTCAAACATTGAAGAGCCTGAGCTCGTTTGTAATTAGCTCGAGTCATCAATTTGTTAGCAGTTCTATACTTATTTTTCAATTTATTTGCCATATGTCTTAATTTACTTCCCACAAAAATAATTCATCAGGCCCCTTACTAAAAGTGCCCATTTTTTCAAATTATGGACCCCTAACAGGTTTGAATTTTTCTATTGAATTAATTATTAAATCATATTGCAATAATAAATGGTATATATATATTCACATGGATATGCAATGGATTTAAAATCAAATTTGCGTTTTATTAATGTTTACCGTAAAGTCCACAATTGGAATTAAACATATATTAGGATTATATCTCTATTTGTTACAATCATTAATGGTGTTTATGTCAAGTCAGTATTTGAACTTACATTCGCATTTTACAATTATTGTTGGTATTTATGTTTACATATGAAATCCAAAAACCAAACACAAAACAAAATCCTTAATTGGCTTATAAAATACTCCTAAAACTAAGGCTTGTATAATGACGAAAAGAGTAATACTCCACCTGTCCCGCCCGAAATAGGATTTTGGTAGCTTTTTTTTATACTTTGACGATGTAATTTAAATAAGAAATAATTATCCTAAAATAAATTTAAAAATTGTTATTGAGAATATTATTAATTGTGATACAATAACAATTTTTAAATTTTTATTTGGATCATTATATTTTCTTCAAAAGACTCGGTTAAAGTAAAGTCAAGTTTACCAAAATCCTATTTCGGGTGTGACGGATTATATACTTAATGCTTTCTCAGACAGCTCACTTGGTTACAACTTATTCATTGAATACATAAATAAACAACTGTATCAGATAAAATACATTAAACTAGATTTATAAATTTTCAATATTTTCCTTTTTTGATATCATTATCTCGTGATATTCTCTCTATATAAATTTGATTGGACTTTTCTAAATGATCACATCTTTTACATCTCGCCATTTTCAACAAACATAAGATGGTTAGATATTCGCAATTTATAGCATAAATTATTTGTTTACATCTCAAACACACATACAAATGCACAAACATACATACATGAATTTACAAACTATTTGGTTACATACTTTCATTTGATCAACACTATTTCTTTTCTCGTTAAATTGATTTTTCATGTTTATAGTAACATTAGTCTATTTTCTTTTGTATTTGTCTCTGTTTCATTTCTGACATATTTTTCTAATAATAGGAGCTAAAAAAAGTTGCCTTATTTTGCACTTTATGCCTTGCCACAATTTTTACCAAAAAATTATGGCCTCAACAGTTTACGTCACCAACTTTGGCGCAAAAGGAGATGGCTACACAGATAACACAAAGGTAAGTAATTCAAACATTTTTTTGTTAAAGATTTAAAATTTGTTTCTTGCAGAACAAGCATTTTTCATAAAAATATACAATCAAGTGAAAAAGAGTGAGTAGCATAGAATATACATTTCTATTAACATTTCCATGTATTTCATGTTAAAGGCTTTCAGGCATGCGTGGTACAGTTTATGTGGAGATAGCACAGAAAATCCAACATTGATTGTGCCATCAGGTACGTTTGTAGTGAGGCCCTTGGAGTTCCATGGTCCATGCAAATCTTCAAAACTTCACATTCTGGTAAGTAGTTATTTTACACATTTAAACCATGTTTGTACGAAAATAGTGAGAAATATTAAACCATCAAAATGAATCAAATTCAGCCACCATTTGATGGTATTAGATAGTTGAAATCAAATGAGTACATAGTTTAGGATCGTGTACGTACGTCCCCCTATTGACCCGTCGTACTTTATCCTAGAATTTTTGAACAGTGTGAGCTCTTTTTTCATCACGTCGTTATTTAATATATTTTATTTTATTTTGTTTTATGTTGGAGCAAGACGTGATTCAGTTCTGTGTCTTTGTTTAGGTTTTAGGTTCAATAGTTGGACCAAAACATACTGATGAATGGAAAGCCCGTCGTGGAGGATCTGGAAAATTTTGGATTTACTTCAAGCATGTAAATGGACTTACTATAGATGGAGATGGCCAATTTGATGGCAAGGGGGCACAATGGTGGAATAAATCAGTAAGTTTTTTTTATCATGTAATTCATAATTAAATATTATGATTAGATTTATACTTGAAACGTAATCTAATAAAAATAATATCATTAATGGTTTTTCGGTATATAGTAGTTTCACCAATACTTAATAATAATGCAAATAACAGGATACTTTTATTTCCATGAAAAAGTTGTAATTTGCTTCTTTATCATAGTTGATGAGTAAAAGTCTTCAATTTATTTTTTCACTTTAGGCATCACGCTGTAATCACCACCATTTGGTTAAATATAATCATCGCGTGGTAAAATATGCTTCTTGTGCAAAATCATTTAATACTCTAATTGTCCGTGAATATTGTCTCAAGTTGATTTTATATATTACGTTATTTACATTTTGATGATAAAATTGAAAACTTATTCATCCTAAAATAAGTATAATTTTTATTATGTGTCGTTAAGTGCAACGTCAATTATTTTAATTATTTTCACAAATATTAAGTGCATTTTCTATCAATAGACTCTGTCTAGCATGAAGTTATAAACTCATACTCATTTAATATTATTCATATTTGTTTGTGGTAATGAAGTCTTGCTCGACCTCGAATTGATTTTAAGTCTTTGATGGTGTAGAACGAAGAAGACCCAAATGTAATAATTGGAAGTCGCAAGCCACCAAGACCACCTGTTAGCTCTGGGCGAGGAGGCCACACGAATGCTGATCCACCCATACAACCTGAAGACCCAGGCGTAATAATTGGAAGACAGAAGCCACCAAGGCCCCCAATTAGCTCTGGGCGAGGAGGTCAAACGAATGCTGATCGACCCACACCTCCTAAACATGATGGTCATACAAGATTAATGGGTATTAGATACCTATTTGATCAAGTATAGTTTAATTGCGAGATTGATAGTGGTTGTGTTCGAAGCTTTTTACAAGGACTTTAACATTGTCACATGTTTGGGTATGAGAAATAGATGGGGTGAATAGCTGTTTTGAAATTCTTTTCTACCTCTTGAAAATTCAATTGCAAATACACACCAAGTCCTTTAAGCGTTATGAAAGGCGCTCCAAAGATAGAGTGAAATGCACAGCGGAAATTAGTTAAGTAAAAGGAGCGCAAACAATGAAAAGGAGCGCACACACACACACACTAAGTAATTTGGTTTAAAGAGTGTGTAAAAAGGAACTAAGGCAATGACTTACAAACACAACAATATTCAAAATCTGCAAATAACAAACAAGTATGTAGTAAGATGAAATTGAAAACATGAAAGTAAATTGCAAGTAATAAAGGAGCGCTATTTGGAGAGGTTCGATCGTGAAAAGATCTACATCGTCTACCAAGATGGTTAGTCTTGGATTTCTAATGGAGATCTGATATTATGAGTTTGATTACAGATTACAACTTTTGAGTATGATCAATAAAACTAAATTGTTACAAGGCTTTTAGGATCTGGGCTAGTGATGAATGTATGAAGGTGATCTTGGAAATCTGGGAAATATAAGAACAATCTTCAAATCTTCAAACTTCTCTCTTAAAGCGTGAATTCTAGCAACTTCAAAGGCTTGAAGTTATGAGGTATTTATAGTGAGCTTGAGAAATGTAGCCGTTGAGAATCCATGAGTTTTAGCACGTTGATTGGAGGACGTGTCCAATTATAGCCTCTAGAAACAAAGTATTTGAAAGTCGTTGAGGACAGATGTCTTCATCTTGAATGCTCTCAAAACTTTGATTTACCGTTGGATTCTGAGTTAAGTTTGAATACTGATGTCTTAATATCTTCATAGGTATTCAAAATTTGTCTAAATGTTGAGTGTTGAAATGGGGCACACTAAAGTGACTTAGGCGCGCTATATGCATACAGGCGCGCTAGGTAAAGTATAGGCGCATTAATAAGGTGAGGCATACCAACATCATTTAGGCACACCACCTTGCACTAGGTTCGCCATTCTGGGGTTCAGGCGCATAAATTCATTCTGACACTTCGAGAATTTCTAGCATTGATCCTATTACAAAGCATAGTCTATAAAATGGACTATCTAAAAAATGAAGTATACATACTTCTTACATAGGGTCCTAAAGTCCATAAAATATAACTTAGGTAATGTATCTATCAAATCTAACATTAAAAACATGAGATATAAGTGGGCATACCCAACAATGTCCCCCTATTTGATTGATGCATTTACCTACTATAACAAAGACAGATCATTATACTTGATAACAGTATGTCTAAAAGATTTAAATTTGGTAACTCATACCTCAAGTTAATGCACACACGAGCCAATGCTATAGATTTCTAATCTATCCTTAAAGATAAAGACTTCCAATTGGAAAGATAGAAATAATCAATCAGCACATTCAAAATATATGAGTTTAAGTTTCGAATGTGCTTAAACTGATTGTTTAAACAATATGCATGAAAATATGAGTAGTTAAGTTTTATGCATATGGTTTTTGACAAATGATGCATTCATTGCTCTACAAATAGGAAGTTTGAATGAACAAGGTTTTGAAGAGAATGAAATGCAAATTCTCATTGATAACTTGACTAATGATAGGAGTTGCAAATTACAAGTTACAAGGTGAATAAAAAACAAGTGCTAAAACATGTAAGCACTTCAAAAGATACTATCTTAAAATTACTAAGAGTTCAACCACAAAAACAAACTAAAACAAACAACTAAAATGAACAAGCTGTAACTATGTGCGAAATCAAGTGTTACTAGGCGCATCATCAGGAAGGCTAGGGAAAACCATGTCATAAATAATGTTTATCTTCTGGCTGACTGAAGTGAGGGTCTTATTTGCGCGCTCAACAGTACTGTGGGTAGCTCTGACTCCATCTCTAATGTAGGCAAGGTTTCCAGCATCAATGTTGTGGTACTCATCAATTGATCTTTTGAGTTACTTGGAACTAATTTTCCATACTCTCAATAAAGCTCTGGAGTGTATACTCAATAAAGCTCCAAAGTGAGTAACAATGATTTCTCTAATAACATCAACTTTGGAAAGAATAGGAGAAAGATCTATCTAAGAAGGCGCACTGGAACTAGAACCGTCAGGCGGAACTCGAGGCGCAGATTTGAAAATCTCAGCCATCAATTTCGCAGCAACTTCAGACACTTCATTTTTCAACTCATCAATTTTCACAAGTAAAGCACTGTCATTTGCCATCACAACCCTTTTACTCAAAATGTCATTAAATTCACCGCACAAACTTTCCTTAAAAGATTTGAGCCTTTCATCAACTTCAGCCTTTGTTAGAATTCTCTCCCCCTTAAATGCTTCAAGCGAGGACTCTAACTCAGAAAGTTTTAAAGCTTGATTCTTGAAATCATTTTGAAGCACAGATTGGGTTTCATGAATTTGAGAAAGTGTTTGTTGAATAGGCTGAAGGATAGGCTCATAATCAAGAGGCGCGCATAGAGAATAGGGTGTGCTAGGATCAGACATATTTTGTAAGTGTTGAGGAAGTGGTGAAAGTCTGGTAGATGGGAGAGAGCGTGAACTTAAACCTTCTGTTTTGTTTAAGGAAGAAGTAGTGGTGTGGAAAGGTTGTTTATAGATTGTTGGAGAGATAGGTTTTGTGAGAGTAGCAGATTTAGTGTGAAATTTGGAAACAAAAGGGGTAGGAGTAATGTCAATACCTGAAAGATCACCCTTAGTGTGCTCCCCCTCAATCTGTGGCTCATGTTCAACAATTATTTCTTGAGTCTGCTCCCTCACAACCTTATCCTCTTTTTCCTTGTCATCGCTTTTAGTATCTTCATCTCCAAATATTTATTGAGCTAAATCTATCGCAACTTCAGATCTGGCCTTGGTAGGCGCATCAACAAGAGGCGCAATAACACCAGCAGGCGCAACAACAGTCATAGGCGCAACAGTAAAGGCGCATGATTTGAGTGCATCTGCCATCATCTTCTTCTTAGGAGCGCTAACATCAGGCGCACCAGCCGCTCTAAAAGCTTAATCAATCACCCTAACTCCAACTTCAGCTGCCTTAGCATGTTTTTCTGCGCTTTAAATCTTCTTCTTCAATCTTCTCAAAGGATTCATATCATTTGTTGCTTTTCTCTTCCTTCCTTGACTTTCTACAAATGCGCAAAAACTACCTGGGATATGGGTATCAACCAATTTTTTCCTCCCTTGTTTTACCATTTTTATTTTAACAATGCCTTCATGATTCAAGCCGTCCTCATTGTCTTCTTCATCAGTAACATCCAAACCAGTTGGAGGCGCGCTACCAGAGGCGCGTGCGACAGAAGGGCTAACAGCTACATATGGCTCTTTGGGTTGAGGCGCATCATCCCAGTACTCTTTGTATTCCTTGTCCCCATATGATTTTTATGAATATCCCATTCCGATGCAGCGACACATGGGAAGCTTCTTTATTATTTATCGTATTTTATCTTTTCTATGGGATATGATATTCATGTTAGCATTTAACTTATTATGAGTCGCCACGCCGTTTTTGTTGGATATTATGCCCTAGGCCCTTGAGAAAGGCCTATGCGTTATATCATAGCTTCATTGTTATAGAGATAACAAACCCGATTATTATATCTTTTGCATGTTTAATAAAATAATCATTGTCCCTAGAACTTATGAAGAGCGAGCATGAGTTTAATGGATAATCATATGATGATTATAGTGCATAGGATGCAGATTAAACTTGTGGGTACTTGTTGGAGAACAATATACTGGATAGACCTGTTATAAGATTTATGTCATGGTCAAATGTCATAATTAAATCTCATAATAGTCATACCATTTGAATCCTTAGACCTGATATTATCATAGTCTTCCACACGATGAACATTATGTTTGACGTACTCAAACGCTACCCTTAATTGGGTGGTTATAAAGGCTACGATTGGCATAATCGGATTCTTGTAGGGAAGTGTGATAAGTCAAGATGGGATTTGTCCCTCTCTCACGAAAGATATCTGCTTGGCCACTCGATGATGAGATTGATGATAGTGCATGGCCATGCCCAAATGAATTGATGTGTTCAATGTCATTTGCTCATATCAGTCTACACAAGATCGAGAAAGCATTAGACAACGTAAGTTGACGTGGATCATGACTTATGTCCAATATGATATCGCGTGACAAAGGGATCGTTTTATGTTCTATAAGATAACTTTAGACTTTCAAAGTTATACTAATTGGGTAGTCATAATGGCTTGCTAGAGTCCGCTTATGACTTACGGGTTCTGACTTGTTCGGACTCGTTGCCAAACTAGTTTAATCCTATTGGGAAACACACAATAGAATGGATTGAAAAGGATGAAAATTTGGGAAACAGGAAGACTGGTTTGGTACGGCTCCATAGGAGGCGTACGGCTCTCTAGGAGCCCTACGGCCACCCGATGGGATTTGTTACTCATCAAGAGAGATGACAAGCTTTGGCCACTCGATGAATGGTATTGATGAAATGCATGGCCATGCTCAAATGAATTGATTGGATCAATGTCATTTGTATTATCAATATATTCGGGATTGAGAAAGCATTAAACATAGGCAAGTTGACCATTGACCATGGCTTACGTTCAATAGACATCGTGTAACAAAGAGATTGTGTTATGTTCTATTTAGGTAACTTTGGATTTCAAAGTTATACTAATAGGGTAGTCATAATGGCTTGCTGCAGTCCGCTTATGACTTACGAGGTTTGAATGGTTCGGACTCGTTGCCAGCTTAGTATAATCCTATTGGGTCACACACGCAGAACGGATAATTAAAAGGAGCGAAAAATAAGGAAACTGGCAAGGGGAGCCGTACGGCTGGCCACCGTACGGCTGCCCCCCGACTGGCAGTTTATTTTTAGGCAATTCTTGTTGAACAAGAATACCTAAGTCCTAAAGAGTTTTGGAAACCCCTTGTATATAATGTGGACAACCGGTAATAGTTCCCTATGCATTGATTTTGCAAATCACAAACTCTTTCTTGGAGAGAGAGAATACACATTATTTACTTGGGTTATTAAGTTTGATTATTCTCTATTATCAAACTTTAATAATCAAAGGTGAGATTGAAGAATCGTTCTTCACCATTGTTTTTCAAACCGAAGGCCTAGCAGTAAAGTTCAAGAAGGTTTTCTTGAAATATGTTCATTGTGTGGATCATCGGTAGAGGGCATTTCTCTTAGCGTCTAATCCAAGTTTTCATATATCGATCTACAAGGGTTAGTTTCTTTGATCTTCATATTATGAATTATTGCTCATAACGGATCTAGACTATTGGGTTTCTTAATTTTATTCTTCCGCTGCGCATGATTGCACAAAACTCAACAGTGGTATCAGAGCCCCGTTGATGATCAATAATTCTAATATTATCATGATATAATTATTTAATGCGATTATTTAATTTGTATGATCATGATAAGATGAATTTATGTGATGAATTTTATATGATATATAAAATATGAATGCTAGTTGATGATGGGATTATGTGGTTGTAATATTAATTTGATTGATATGTATGATCGCATGCTTAGATTATCATGTTGTAATTGGATTATATTTATTGATAATCTTGATCTAATTTGTATGTGGAATAAATTGGTTATTGATTATATGAATTAGATGGGTTAAAATTCGTAATCTGTATTTTCATGTTTCTGTAGTCTGATTATGTATAAACATGATATTGGGATTGATCGAATTTCTGAAAAACTGGAAAATCAGGAAACTGGACAAGGCAGCCATATGGCTAGATGGCAGCCGCACGGCTTGCATGCCGCCATACGGCGCCTGGTCCGATTTCCAGAATGTTGTTCTGTTTTCTGGTGTTCAGATTGTTCTAAAAATTGTTTACAGAATTCGAATCTGGAAACAGAAACTGGTTTCAGACGGCTGATTTTTGAAACCGTGTTTCCTGAAACAGTTTTCTGTCAGAATAATTGCAGAAATCAGATTTCTAAAGAGTTTAGAATTGCTGTAATCTGTGAGATTAAGAGACAATGAAATGTTCTTGAAACAAGTGACCAATCTATATGGGAATGTGGATGCCTTTTGGCTTAGTTTTGACCATATAGAAAAGTTGCTTGGTTTCTTGATCTTAATACGGGAATGTGGATGCCTTTTGGCTTAGTTTTGACCGTACGGTTTGTGCTCTCAATTTCAAGATGCTCTGCGGATGGTTTGGGCAATACTGATTTTGATCTGTTTCAGATGGCTGGTTTTGGAAACCGTGTTTCTTGAAACAGATTTATGTTCAGAAGTCCAGACAGTCATTGAGAATAGAATCTTAAAGGAGTTTAAGATTGGCGTAATCTCAAAATTTCAGACTTTAATCCTATAAGTAGCGTAACTAATGTCACATAAAATTAATTCGGTTAATTGATTAACTTTATGTGTATGAACCTTCTTAAAAATTGTAAGTCACGTGCCGATCTATGATTAAAACACTTGGGATTACACGGGTATTTTCATGCGCGCTCTAACCCTCGCGAGGTGCATTGATTTTATCCTTGTATGAACAAGATGAGTGAAAGAGTGGTTCCTATACGTTTAAAGTGGTTTGACTTAATTAGGCTATCAAAAGAGTTTTGGGCTTAAGGCACAGATGAGATTAAAAATGCATGACATAAGATGTCTTGAAGGAATCTCATAAAAGATCTAAGAGTCATATATGATATGATTGATACGGAGCTATCTACCTAAATAGTTTACTTTTATGCATCCTGCCCTTGCAGACGTAAAATTAAATAAAATATGGATCTTAGCCCATTTAAATTATATTATACATTGGATGTATATTAAGGTTATATAATTTAGTGGGAGTATTTGTGAAATACTAAATTTAATAATATCTTTAATTTAGTTGGTACTTATATGTGGTTACATGTTTGCATAATTGTAGATAATGGCTAATAATACTCAATCACTGTTATTGCGATCTATCCTTGAGAAGGAAAAACTTCAAGAGAATGGTACTAACTTCATGGATTGGATCCGAAGCCTTAGAATTGTTCTAAAGCATGAAGATAAATTTTACATTCTTGATGAACCCGTTCCTGAAGAGGAACATGCTGCCACTGCCCCTAGGGCAATGAGAGACGCCTACAAGAAGCACAAAAGTGATTCTCGTGAGGTCGGTTGTCTCATGCTTGCTGCCATGTGTTCTGAGCTTCAGAAGACACTTGAACACTTGGAAACCTATGGTATAGGTGCTCAGATGAAAGATATGTTTCAAGAGCAAGCAAGACAAGAATGGTTCGATACCATAGCTGCTCTGAGCTCATGCAATATGAGTAAAGGACAGGAAGTGGGTCCTCATGATCTGAAGATGAAGGCCCACTTTGAGCATCTAGAGAGGCTTGGCCATCCTATCTCTGTTGAGTTGGCTACTGATTTTTTTCTTAATTCATTACCTAAAAGTGTAGACACCTCGCCTTGGACCGCTCACCCTGATTGCACACTTGATTTTGTGTTTCTCCCACTTTTATGTGTTTTCTGTTACTTTCTGTTACTTTGGTTAAGTTCCAGATGGACTCCTTTAAGTCGCGGGACTAAATTGAATAACAGTTCTAACTTTCCAGTCCATTCTGTCAAAAATTGCTTTTCAGAGTCGCGCGCCTCCGCCTCTTGAGGCCAGACGCGCGCGCCTTCCGCCACCTAGGTGGGATGCGCGCGCTTCTGGGGTGTGTTAGTTACAGATTCTGCCCAAGAATCTCTCCCTTGCTCATTATACATGATTTTACCCGGGAAAGATTTCTTGGAGACTCCGTTTGGCTCCAAAAACAGTCCTTTTTCAACTATAAAAATCCTTCCAATCCATCATTGGAAGGGACCTTTTTCCTCACTTCTTTTCTAGACTTTTCCTTGGGACTTCTTTTAAGACCTTTGTCAAACTAAGTGTTCAACCTCTTCTTCAAGGATTTTCAAGAGGTTCTCTTTGAAGGATACTATAGGTAAATGTCCTAAATCTCCTTCTTCTTCTTCTTCTTCTTCTTCTTCTTCTTCTTCTTCTTCTTCTTCTTCTTCTTCTTCTTCTTCTTCTTCTTCAATCAAATGTGCAATCACCCCAAAACCACTTGGGACATGACACCAATGGTCCTTTCATTACATTGAATTGGCCTAGGAGTCGTCTCCCTACATTTTAAACTTTCCCTTTTTTATCATCATTCAAATAGGAAGAACACATTTATCTTTAAAGTGAATTATGAACAAACAAGACCGACTTTGCTCGGGCGAAATGGGTGTTTAAGTACTCCCCATTTCGTAACCTAACCCCCGAACCCCTCATCCCAAAGAATCTCTGTTTTCGTAAATCAAACTTAGGCTCATAAATATTAGGTTTTCTTACGTTCCTCAAAAACGTGGGTGGCGACTCTAAAACACAATTAGACATCCTAGGTTAATTCACCGCTCTAGCCAAGCCGTGGTTTCCCGGGGTATCTACAGTGGCGAATCCATTGGGGAATGCTTGAGGGTTAAACTTGTGTTTATGTTCATAATTCACTTTTCTGGGCATTCTGGAGATTGATGTGGGAAGCGCACGCCTCGGACCGTCATGGTCCAAAGCGCACGCGTCCCGCGTCAAATTCCATAATCGCCCGCCTTCCATGTGTTCTTCCTATTCTTCCTATTATTTCGTGCTAACAAACATTGCAGGGGTTTCATCACACAATCAGGACCAGGGCAATCCCCTGAGTCCATAAGTTTCTGATAATCTGACAGGTTAGCCCAGAAGCGGGCGCCTCCCAGATACAATGCGCCAGGCGCGCCCTTCCCACAACACCAGCCCGAGGCGCGCGCTTCTGGCCCAATTTCCAGGGCAAGAACAAGTTTTAGTGACTGAACAGAACAGTGGGGTGTGGGCACAGTTGCCTGCAGCAGGACAGAATTGAACCCTTGGACTGTTTAATTTTGTGTTTATTTACCGGTCACACAGGTGATTCGGGAGTTGTAATTTACGTGCTTATGTGTTTTTTTTTCTTTTCCATAAAAAATAAAATAAAAATAAAGAAAATGTTTTGTCACGTGATAGACCTCACACTACATGCACATTACTCCTATAAATTGCTCACTATCGAGTCGCACAAGTCCAACCCCAAACCCGTCGAGGCCCGTCCTAGAAAGTTTCAAGATCCACTCGACCTTGGCTCTTTCGAAGTGGTAAACCTCAGCCCGTGGCATAGTTCATGACTACAAGCCGGGGGTGACCTTTAAGCCTCTCTTCAGCCGAGCACAAACCACACAATTCTAGTTAGGGTCTAACACTCCGTGACCAAGTCGGTTTCCATGTACCGAGATTTCCCTAAACTAATGTTTTCAAATCATACATGCCAATTTGTTGAAACAGACGCAATAAAAATCCGTCCCCAAAAGTGGTTATTTTGGACGAAAATAAAAAATCCGTCCCCGCATGTATGCTTTACTACATTAATTTAGTTTAATCCCGACACATGTAGGATTCACAAACGTGATGGAATCCGATGAGTATATGGGACCGCGAGATGGTCTATATACTAGTGTGACGATTCCATTATCTTCTTAGAAACCCCAAAAGGGACCCATTCCCTCCGACTTATAAAAAAAAGAGTCTTTTTTCTTATGTGGTTCGAGTCGTGTGCCCAACTGTGTGTTCTCAACCTCTTCACGGACCGAAAGTGTGAACCGAGACTGACAAGGGCTACTTCTCCAATTATAGGTCCGATTGGTATTCTCCGCATCTACAGAAACTCATCCAACAGGCTTGTTCGTGAACCGATCACTCCAACAGCTTCTGCATCATCAATGGCCGGCGACTCCAGCACTAACAACGCTATGACTCTTGAGAAACTTTCTGCCATGGTCCAAACTCTTCAACAACAAGTCACCACTCTCCACAACGAGGCTCAAACCAAAGAAGCCTTGTGGAAATCTCATGTCGACAGTCAAAGGGAGGCCCACGAGGCCGAGGTTGACCAATTGAAAGCCAAACTCCTCAAGCTCTCCAAGAACAAGGGGGTTAATGACAATGAGGAATCCGAGTGGACCGAGGGTTTGTTTGAAAGCCCATATGTCAGTGTCCGTACCAAAAAAGTGGGGGGACCAAGCACCGACAACAACGACCCCAAAATGGTCGATTCCATCATGGCCTACATCGATCAGAAATTTGACGGCCTCAACATGGGAAAAGGCTCCAACACAAGCCTTTATCAGTCATCCATCCTCATGAGCACGATGGCCACTCTCCCCGACAAATTCAAGATGCCCGAGATTAGCAAGTTTAAGGGCAACTCATGCCCGATGGCTCATATCGAGACTTACATTTGGGCTATGGTTCCGAAGAAGGTCTCCCCAAAAGTTATGGCTCAATGCTTTCCTCTCACCCTCGAGGGGGCGGCAAAGGATTGGTATGCAACTCTACCGCTCACTGTCCGTCTTGATTGGGATGCCGCTATGCTTGCCTTCAAAAATCAATATCAAGGCAACACCACTCACCGGCCCACAAGGAAAGAGCTCGAGAACACCACCCAAAGAGACAACGAGTCATTCATTGACTTTACAAGGAGATGGAATGACAAACTCTCTGAAATTGTTGAGAGGCCAAACACAAAAGAGCAAATGGACATCTTTCTCAAGCGTCTCAAGATTGATCTCCGTACCCACCTAAGTGGGGCTTGCTACTCCGACTTCTCCCAAATGTATGAGGCGGGGGTACGCATGGATGACTTGCTCAAGGAGATCAAGAAGGCCACTCCTACCTATCGTTAGAAGGCCGCCTCTAACTCAAACAAAGAGGCTTCTGTCAATGCCGTTACTACTGACAAGGGGAATTACAAAAAGGTCCCTCCACCACAAGGCAAGCGGTTCCAAAACGACCGCGTCTACACTCCTTTCAATGGCATGACCATCACCGAGGCCTATGAAGCTCTAAAGGCCAACGGAAAAATCACTCCTCTTCAAGGGTACAAGAAACCACAACTGCTCCGTCCTAATCATGCCCACCACAAATGGTGTGACTACCATCAATGCACCGGCCACCTCACCGAGGATTGCTTCTCCATCCGCAACACCATCTAAGATCTCATAGACAAGAAGGAATTCATAATTCCTAATGAGGGTGGTGTCAATGTAATATAAGTATGAGAGTTTGAAGGAACCACTCATTCGATCCCAATTGTGAATGAGGGCTCCGATGATATGAATAAACTTGATAATTCTTGTTATGTTGTGACTTATGATGAGATTATGAGGGAAGTCTTAGAGAATAGGAAGAAGAAGCTACACGGGACCGTGAACGTGCTCACTCGCAGTGGCCGAGTAACAACGAGCACAATCCCTCCCAATACCGCAGCAACCAACACCTTTTCTCAAAGATCGCAAGCACGCGACGTACCCGAAGATCCTTTGTTAACACAACTCAAGAAGACGCAAGCCAACATATCCATCTGGGACCTTATTGCATCGTCAAAGAAGCACTGAGACCTCGTCATCAAGAACTTGGATGACACATCAGTCTCTCCTGACATGACTCCCGAGGACCTCACAGCAATGATAGGTCACATTCACTTCGGCAATGTCATCACTTTTGCCGACATGGACCTCCCGCCATTTGGGTTTGAACACAATGAAGCCATCTACCTCAAAGTAAGGGCAAGGGGGAGACCCATCTCAAGAGTTCTAGTAGACGGTGGTTCTGCACTCAACTTAATGCCTAGCCGAGTCATGGGCATACTGGGGCTCAAAAGCTCCGATTTACAACCCTCCGCAAAAGTCATTAGAGGGTACGATAGCACTGCCCGTACAGTCATGGGAATGATAGAAGTTGATATCGAATTTGGAAGCATGATCATGTCTGTCCCATTCCAAGTACTTGATGTCCCTGCTTCATTCAACTTGCTTTTGGGCCGACCATGGATCCACAGTTCCAATGCGGTCCCTTCCACTCTCCATCAATGTGTCAAGATTAGAAATGGGGACGAGATAGTCACCGTCATGGCCGAGAATGTCACCATCCACAGAAATGGGGGACAACCCGTTCACCAAGTTCAACACGGGATAAAAGATGCCACTCTCTCCGGCGTCAACACCATTGACAAAGAAGGGGGAAACAGACAATGGACACTCGGCAATCCTAAAATCCTCCGCATGATGAGGAACATGAATCACTTTCCCAGTCTAGGCCTAGGGAAGCATCAACAAGGGATATTGCACCCCGTAGAAGTTCCTTTTGTCAAAAACAAGTTTGGTTTGGGGTACGAGCCTACCAAAGATGACTTGAAATATGAGCAAGCAATCAAGAATCAAAAGACCCGAGCTTGCAAAGAAGGTCGACAATATGAAATCCCTAACTTGAGGCCTTACCGCAACACACTAAACGGTTATTTTGTTCGCCAAGGGGAATATGTTCCGTACATGATCTTTCCCTAACCATGGGTTAACAACAAGGGTGTCAGAAAGCCCGGTCTCGAGATCTTCACTGATTGTGAAATTCCGACACAAGAAAGGGAGCCTACTCCAATGTCACCCCGAGAGTGGTGGGGCAAGAAAGTGACTATAGAGTCCGAGGTAGAGATTACCGTGGGGGAAGAACTATCCGATCTAGCCTCCACGTTCGAAGAATTTGCCATCATGGACAATTGTCAAGTCAACGCCATCTACGACACCGTCGTCAGAAAAGAAACCATCAGTGAGATCCCGCCAAGCTCTGAGCCAATCAACAACTGGTATTCAACGAATGGGCCCATAGTATCCGAGGATTTCTTGATCCGAGAAATGGGTTGCATACCCCGTACAGCAACAAAGGAAGAGCGGCTCACACTTACTTTCGAGTCCGAGAGTGTTTCTAATACCCTCACCCAAGAGGATATGGAGGCAATAGCCGAGCGTGTGTTTCCTTTCTGTGCTAATGAAAAATTCGATATTTCTGAGTACCCCGAGATTGCAAACATCATAAATGATGAATTAACTAATAACGAACTTAATGAACAAGTTAATAACGATTCAAATTATGATGAAATAGACCACGAAAACATAACATACCTAAATGAACTAGCTCAACAGGTTCGTTTTCGTGGTGAAAATGGTCCAGGGGCTGATGAGGAATTGCATGTTGTTAATCTGGGTACCAACGAAGAGCCGAAAGAAACAAAGATTGGTAGCTTCTTCAAGGGGGAAGACAAAGACAGATTGACTGTACTGCTCAAAGAGTTTGTGGATGTATTCGCATGGTCGTACAAAGACATGCTGGGTTTGGACAGAAAGGTCGCAGAGCACAGAATTCCGATCAGAGAGGACGCCAAGCCAGTAAAGCAGAAGCTCAGAAAGATCAAGCCAGAATGGTCTCTACAAGTCAAAGAAGAGATTGAAAAGCTTCTCAGTGTGGGTTTCATCAAAGTTATTGAGTATCTGACTTGGCTAGCCAACATTGTGACAGTCAGAAAGGCAAACGGCAAGGTTCGAGTTTGTGTGGACTTCCGGGATTTGAACAAAGCTTCCCCGAAAGATGATTTTCCACTACCAAACATCGACATGCTCGTCGATTCAACTGCCAACTATGAAGTCCGCTCATTTGTGGACGGTTTTGCCGGTTACAATCAGATTCTCATGTCCGAAGAGGACCAACACAAGACAGCTTCACAACACCGTGGGGCACTTTTTGCTACACAGTCATGCCGTTCGGACTAAGGAACGCTGGGGCTACCTACCAGAGGGCTATTACAGATCTATTCCATGACATGATCAATAAAGAGATCAAGGTCTATGTAGACGACATGATCATCCATTCGAAGGGAACCAACGGTCAACATTTGATCGATCTTCGCAAAGAAGACTTCGACAACACAACATGAGACTCAATCCCGCAAAGTGCACTTTTGGGGTCGTCAGAGGAAAGGTTCTTGGTTACATGGTCACTGAGAGGGGAATTGAAGCCAATCCCTCCAAGATCAAGGCAATCATTGACATGCCTCCTCCAAAGAGGTTCTCTTCTTCAAGACCTTTAATTTGCGCTACAACAGAAGAAAATAAGTGGCAAATTTTTTTCGATGGCGCAGCCAATAAGCATGGATATGGAATAGGGATGTTACTTGTTGATCCAAAGGACATGTATACTCCAATCGCTATCCGCCTCGAATTTGAAGCCACCAACAACATCGCTGAGTACGAAGCATGCATAGCGGGGCCCAAAGCAGCCCTCGAGAGAAATGTCACAAGTTTAGAGGTATTTGGTGATTCCTTGCTCATCATCAATCAGACATCTGGAAAGTGGAAGATTCAAGAATCGACTCTGCAACGGTATGGTCAACATCTCGAGGAGTTGGTTGAACAGTTTCAAGAAATCACCTTCAACTACCTGCCAAGGGACAAAAACCGTTTTGCTGATGCACTAGCCACCATCGCTTCACTGGTCAAAATACCTGAGGGTAAAATGGTGAAGCCCTTCAAAATTTCCCAAAGGAACAGTCCGGCTTACTGCATGAGTATCGAGATCAACGAGGTCCAAGCAAACTCTCTGTGGTATTCGGATATCATGAATTTCCTCAAGGATGACACTTATCCCGAGAATAGCAATAAGAAGTCCCAAATGGAATTGCAAAGACTAGCCTCCCAATATGTACTGATTGGGGACCGAGTCTACAAAAGGCACCACGAAGGGATCAATCTCCTATGCGCAAATGAGACTGAAGCTCAAGAAATAATGCATGAGATCCACGAAGGTGAATGTGGGACCCACATGAACGGGTTTATGTTGACCAAGAAGATACTCCGCATGGGTTATTATTGGAGTACCATGGAAAGGGACTGCATCGAGAAAGTCAAGAGGTGTGCCAAATGCCAATTCCATGCCAATCTACAGCACGCTCCACCCTCACAGCTTTACAATATGACCACGCCTTGGCCTTTCTCTTGTTGGGGCATAGACATCATCGGAAAAGTTCACCCTACTGGCAGCAACGGACAATCTTTCGTCCTAGTAGCCGTGGACTATTTTACAAAATGGGTCGAAGCACAGGCTTACCGAGTTCTCAACGCCAAAAAAGTGGCCAAATTCGTAAAAACCCACATCATGTGCCGGTATGGCGTTCCTCATGAGATCATCTCAGACAACGGTTCTCACTTTGAGAAAGAGATGGACGCGCTCCTGGTAGAATACAAGATTACTAAGCACAAGTCATCTCCATACCGCCCTTAAGCAAACGGCGCGGTCGAGGCAGCTAATAAGACAATCGAGACCATTGTGAAGAAAATGGCCTCCACCGGAAGGGATTGGCCCGAAAAGCCACCTCTAGCATTATGGGGCTACCGTACGTCACTACGGACAGCGACTGGAGAAACTCCTTATGCACTGGTATATGGTTCCGAAGCTGTACTCCCAATAGAGCTCGAGGTCCCATCCCTACGGTTCCTCCTCGAGAACCAAGTCAATGAAGTCGATATGATGCAAAGTCAATATGAACAGCTAGCCCTACTCGAATAGAAAAGGCTAAGGGAAATCGAACGTACGAGGGCCTATCAACAAAGAATGGCTAGGGCTTTCAACAAAAAGGTGAATCCCCGAAACATCTGTGTAGGAGATTTGGTCATAAGACAACACCCTCCTAATGCCATGAACCCCCTTGGAAAATGGGGACCCCGATGGATCGGTCCGTACGTAGTCAAGAAGATACTAAGCGGCGGTGCAGTCCGACTCGTGGATTTAGACGGAGATCAGCGGCCAAAGGAAGTCAACCTCGATAAGTTGAAGAGATATTACGTCTAATAAATGAAGACCATAAAAAAAAAAAAGCTCGCTAGGTTGAAAACCCGCAAGGGCGGCCTAGGAAAAAATTAGAGCACGTGCAAAAAAGAAGCCCGCTAGATTGAAAACCCGAAAGGGCGGTCTAGGCAAAAAACAGGGTGCACAAAAAAAAAAAAAAAGGTCTTCGTTTGTTTGAACTACGGAGACCTGAGCCTCTACACTGGAGGAACGTAGGCAACCTTCGGGTTCGGTCTAAAATATAAACAAATACCCAAATCATTTCAAATTAACGAGATGCAATTTTTATTCAAATCTCAAATCATTCAAGTCATTACAATGGAAATGTTGAGCTACTAAAAGATTTAAAACATTAAATCCTAAACAAGTGGTCTATTCTAATTGCAATCTCGGTGTTACAAACGAAATATCTAATTTTTCTTTAGTTTAGGGACCCATTGCTTCTGGGGACGGCCTTTGACCTTCTTAAGTGGGGACGGAGCACCCTCGGAATCACCAAGGCGAGAAAAGACACTCAGGCGAGACGAAGCTTCATCAACAACCTCCTCCTTGCCCTTGCTAGAAGGAGCTTTGACCGGAACAACCATGGGGCGCTTCCACACATAAGAAGAATTTCCCTTGCCTTTCTTCTTCTTAGGCAAGTAACGGGACCTATAATCCCTCACATGGACCACCGGCTTCACGGGATCAATGGCAATAATACCCTCATTTGGCCTTCCCAAACGGTCAAAGATGCTAGGACGCGCCTTCACAATTGGAGCAATGGGGATGGACTTATCGCCTTCGGGGACGGAAACTTTGACTTCAAAAATAAAGGTCATCGGGGCCATCGCTACAAGAATTTTGAGGTATAGAGTAAGAGAAAAGATGCAGAATATTGCTGTGTGACCATTCTGATCGAAAATGGTTTAAATTTATAGCTGTTGGAGTGCCCTGCTCAGAAAAGAAAGGGGCTGGAATTCAGCAAGCCAGAAGCGCGCGCCTCCGACAAGCGATTCCAGCTGCGCGCGTCTCCCGCAACCAAAGCCAGGCGCGCGCGCGTTTGACAGCAGACAAAAACAGAACATGCCCTTTTCAGTTCAAGAAGGAAGCCCAGGCACGTTCAAACGCCTTCAACCTGCAAGAAATCAGATCCCAGCACAGAAAAGGAGTTCAAGCAACAATAAGGAACACATTTGGGCACACATTTGTTTGTAAAGAGTCGGTACTTAGGAACGAGTCTAGACAGATAACTAAAAAGCGTAATAAATAGCTAGGATTGTAAATACATGCTAAATGTTTATTACAGGTAAATAAAAGTGTTTTCAATCTCTCGTCCTCCCCAGAAGGCTACTCAGAATCATCATCATCGGCAGCACCGTGCCCACCCCCACTGCCACTCTCAGTCTCCTCGTCATCATCATCATCATCATCATCATCAGCGGATTCTTCCTCTTCAGATGTCTCCACCACAACATCATGCCGGGTCCTCTTGGTATCTCTCCCTGATGAACTAGCACCGCCCCTGCTCTGGCTACCTCCTCGGCTCAGACTCCTGCTCAGTGACCGCCCCGCCGAAGAGACAGCCTCATCAATATCCAGTGCAGCATCCCTGCAGCCTCGTCCCATACCCCGAGCACCTCGGGCAGCTCCTCTCACAGCACCAGAGACAGCACTAGCAGTATATCTAGTCATGGCGGCAATGTCCCTGCACAGCCCTAGTACCCTCTCCTCTAACTGACGGAGTCTCCTCCTCATCCCTTTGTTCTGTCTGCCTAAGTGCCTATAAGCAGCTACAGGTACCTGTTACAACAGAGGACAGAAAAAGAAAATTGCATCAACACAAGGAACAGAAAAGTAGGACTGGAACTGAGAAATGCAAAGACAGCCAGAAAAGTATACCACAGCAACCTGAACAGGAGGTTCTCTCTCCGGCGACATGTCCTCAGGAACGATCTCCCTATGCTCCTCATACACCCCAAAGTTTGAATAAGTATAATATAAAGGAGGCAGAGGTGGATCAAAGCAATATCCAGCACCGGTGGGATAGAATCGAGCCGAAGTCTGTGGAGCAGCATGTGTCTCCCTCGGATCAGTAAACATGAAACCCTGCTGGAGGTTATGCTCTCTGAATAAACCATAATCCTACTCTAGATGAATGAAAGGGACAACATCAACCCCCGCAATATAGACTGCCCAGTCTGCCTCTGAAAGAGCCCTCCAATTATGAGGACAAAAAGGAGGAACATCAGGAACCGCTGGCTTAGGAGGGTGGTGGAAGTCCGTCACCTGGCCACCATGCTGCCAAAACACTCTCTCTCCAAGATACATCACCATACACTCCACTGAGCTCATCAGAAGCCTCGAGTGGGTGGGAATCAGAGTGTCCTCAATAAAAGCATAAATAGCTCTCCACGGGAACAAAGAGGAGGCGACAGCCTCTGGCCTCAAAGCATCCAAGTGGCGTCGAGCTGAAAGCAGGCTAATGGGAACAGTGCCAGTCCTCACGTTCCTCTCCCTATACGACCACCTCATACAGTCTGGATACTGGGGCTAGCCCTCTCTGTTAAGCTTGAAGTCCCTCAGCTCCAAGACAGTGAAGGCCCATAGCTGCAAAATAAAGGAAAGAGCAGAATTAAATGACAGTTCAAAGATACAGTAGAGCAATGACAAGAAAGCTGAAAAGAAAAGGGAAAGCAGTATACCTCCCACAACAGGCTGAAGCCCGTGACCGAGCTAGTGGTCGAACGGCTGGTCAGATCCATGCCGTGATAACAAGCAGCCAAGCCCGCTGTGCCCCAGTTATACCGACCGGCCTGGTCCAAGTTTACCAACAAATCAAGCAAAGCTAAGGAAGCTGATGATCCTCCACTGGTAAACAGAGTATGGGACAGCAGGTACCATATAAAACAACGGGCCACAGCATCGACCCGCTCCGCAGTGACACCTAAAGGCTCGACTGCAAGAATACTAAAATATCGACGGATGCTTCCCCAAGTGACTCGGTAATTCTTCACCGGGAAGCCACAATCAACTAAGGCCAACAGCTCGCCAGCAGTCCGAAGGGTCCCTCTCAAAACACAAGGGACAGGCTCCCCCACAAACGACAGACCAGTCAATGCCGTGAAGTGAGTGGGCGTCATCGTGACCTATCTCATAGGCAGATGAAAAGTATGGGTGGTGTCCCACCATCTCTCTCTCAGAGCCTGAATAACATCCGGATCATTCTTCAGTGCCGGCAGACTGGTAATAAAGAGGCCGAAATGGGTGGCCTGAACTCAAGCCCTGATATTCTGGGGTAGCTTACTCCAAATGGTAACCGGGCCATGAGCTCCTCCTCAAATCTCTGACAGGCGGCTCCACTCCTGAAAAGAAACAAGAAACAACGAAAATTTCGTCAGCATAACGCCTAGAAAACGGACAAACCCAAAACAGAAATTTCAACATGCATGCGAGTGTGTGGGTATGAAAATGGGTATCCGAACATGTTTCTTGCAATAAATCAACAACAACGACAACAAACAGCGACGATCAGCAAAAGAAGTTGCAGTGAAAAATACGGGTGAAACAGAGCAGCCCCAAAGCGCGAAAATCATAAAAAGAATGAAAGATTCTTACCAATCCCGTTGTGACAAAGTGGGAGATATGGGTATGCGGCTGGTACGTGAGCAAACTTGGGTCCATCGCCTCAATTCCAACCTCAGGCTCCTCGCCCTGTGGCATCTCGAATAGAGGAGATTGTTGACGATCCAACATCGTTTCTATGATAGAATCGCTCCTAGAACAACAAGAAAGTGTTTTGGGGTGATTTCTCCGCGAAAATTTGGTTCAGAATTTGGAGGGTTCTTTGAAATTTTGAAAACTCGTCGGAAAAGTGAACTGTCTGTTTATATATGCTGAACTGGAATAGGATGCGCGCGCTGCCCGCCATGTCACTCAGACACGCGCTTCCCATAGCGAAGATCAGACGCACGCGCCTTCGCTCCCTGAGAAATTCAAGTATAACTCCCCACGCGGGAATCAAGGTGTCACATCCATGCTCATCTGAGTTTCATCTCCACCACTACAAGCTGAGTGAAGTTCGTAACAGACGCCATTAATTCCCAAAAATCAGTTTTCCCAATTCATCCCCAGCACAAAGCACTCCGCAGTCAACTGTGTCCGCACCCCATCGAAAAGTCAAAGTCAAACAGTCAACATCAAAGTATGACTCACGACAACAACTTACTCCGGGGTGAGCAACATAATCACCGCTTCCTCATCAAGCAAAATCTACATCCATTCACAGCAAACGGTCCTCCGGGTCCCGCACTTCAGCAAACGGTCCTCCTGGTCCCGCACCTCAAGCAAACGGTCCTCCAGGTCCCGCTTCCAGCAAACGGATCTCGCTATCAGCAAACAGGTCCCGCTTCCAACAAACGGATCTTGCTATCAGTAACCAGATCCAGCTTTCAGCAAACGGATCCCGCTATTGGCAAAGCCGCTCACACAGGGAGCGCACCTTTTATCTCTCAAAGCCGCTCACATAGGGAGCGCACCTCTATCCCCTGTAATTTCAAATTCCTGCTTTTATCGAGTCTTTTCTTTTTCTTGGTGATATCCTAGGCGGATGTCTATCTTCTGTCGGCACGTTTGCTTCGCAATCCATGCCGTTGAGAGGCTCTGTAGACACCCCGCCTTGGACCGCTCACCCCGATTGCACACTTGATTTTGTGTTTCTCCCTCTTTTAAGTGTTTTCTGTTAGTTTCTGTTACTTTGGTTAAGTTCCAGACGGACTCCGTTAACTCCCGGGACTAAACTGAATAACAGTTCTAACTTTCCAGTCCATTCTGTCAAAAATTGCTTTTCAGAGTCGCGCGCCTCCGCCTCTTGAGGCCAGACGCGCGCGCCTTCTGTCGCCTAGGTGGGATGCACGCGCTTCTGGGGTGTGTCAGTTACAGATTCTGCCCAAGAATCTCTCCCTTGCTCATTATACATGATTTTGCCCGGGAAAGATTTCTTGGAGACTCCATT
Organism: Campanula takesimana; assembly: GCA_026119855.1. Taxonomy (NCBI): domain Eukaryota; kingdom Viridiplantae; phylum Streptophyta; class Magnoliopsida; order Asterales; family Campanulaceae; genus Campanula; species Campanula takesimana. The sequence continues at coordinate 910,336 of JAOWBW010000256.1, forward strand.
TGGATCCAAAAACAGTCCTCTTTCAACAATAAAAACCCCTTCAATCCATCATTGAAAGGGACCTTTTTCCTCACTTCTTTTCTAGACTTTTCTTTGGGACTTCTTTTAAGACCTTTGTCAAACTAAGTGTTCAACCTCTTCTTCAAGGCTTTTCAAGAGGTTCTCTTTGAAGGATACTATAGGTAAATGTCGTAAATCTCCTTCTTCTTCTTCTTCTTCTTCTTCTTCTTCTTCTTCTTCTTCTTCTTCTTCTTCTTCTTCTTCTTCTTCTTCTTCTTCTTCTTCTTCTTCTTCTTCTTCTTCAATAAAATGTGCAATCACCCCAAAACCACTTGGGACATGACACCAATGGTCCTTTCATTACATTGAATTGGCCTAGGAGTCATCTCCCTACATTTTAAACTTTAAAACCCCTTTTTTATAATCATTCAAATAGGAAGAACACATTTATCTTTAAAGTGAATTATGAACAAACACGACCGACTTTGCTCGGGCGAAATGGGTGTTTAAGTACTTCCCATTTCATAACCTAACCCCCGAACCCCTCATCCCAAAGAATCTCTATTTTCGTAAATCAAACTTAGGCTCATAAACATTAGGTTTTCTTACGTTCCTCAAAAACGTGGGTGGCAACTCTAAAACACAATTAGACATCCTAGGTTAATTCACCGCTCTAGCCAAGCCGTGGTTTCCCGGGGTATCTACAAAAAGCTATAATCAGTTCGTCATGAACTTTAATATTCATGGTATGGATAAGACCCTGTCTGAGTTGCATGGGATGCGAAAGACAGCAGAAAAGAAAATCATTAAAGAAGCTTCTCCTGTGCTTGTGGTTTCAAAGGAAGGAAAGAGCTCTAAAGCCAGTCCGAACAATTGGCGTCTCCAAATCTAGAATCCCATAATTTTTATCAAGGCATAAGATAATAACATAGGATTCACATTAGTTTCAACGGAAAGGAACTCTCGTTGGAAGGAGAAGAAAGGTCTGAGTAATTGGCGTCTCCACAGATTCGACGAAGAGCATCCGAAGACACCTTATGGTCACTGAGGCATTAAACTAAGCACCTCTATGGTCATTCTGGCATCGTAGCACCTTCATCTAAAGACACCCTGTGGTCATTAAGGCACAAAAGTAAGCACCTCTATGGTCACTCCGGCATCAAAGCACCCTATGGTCACTGTGGCATAATGTAAGCACCTCTATGGTCATTCCAGCATCAACAAAACTGAAGGCAATTCATCGTCAGCAACAGGGTATATTCAGAATTGGGTCAAGGGCATTGATTCCTCAATATGGGTTACTCTCTAAACTCTAAACTTTACTTACTGCAGTATTGTTTTCAAAATACCTCAAGCGACCGTTTTGTGTGTTTTTGGAGTCGAACTACGTTTGGTCTGATTTCCTTCCAAGGAATACGTAGGCAGCTTTCTAGCACAACCATACCCAAATTTCTAAATGGTGTCTTTTCTATCAAAGACGTTACTTCATCTATAAGTATCGTCGTCGAGGGGCTCTGTAGACACCCCATTTTGAACGTTCATTCATAATTACACTACTTCTGTGTCTCTCCTTTGATTTGGGTAGAAATTCGTTAAGTTTGACATGTTTCATTAAGTTTAAAACTTCTGCAAAGGGTAAATTGTGATTCAAACACAAGATGCCTCGTACGAGACATCTAATGTCTCGTACGAGACATCCCCCCTTGACATACGGGTTTTCAGCAGTTACCTTGTTGATCTCAACCTCGTTTCTTGGCAAATACTCCAAAATCCAGGAAAGAAAGGAAGGATGATCTGAGAGTCTAAATACAACTCCTTAGGAATTGAGTCTTTGATTCCCATTCAAATTTAACCCCTTGTCTTGATCCCTGAGTCGAGAAAACCTATAAATATAGATGTTCTTGAACTAAAAACCACTAATGGTCATTGATCACCTCCGAACCACTCAAAATCTGATCAAGAAGGCTTTCATAATCAGTCTCTCTCTCTCACCCATGAAATTTACAGCACCATAACATAACTCGAGTCAAATTTTTGGATCATCAAGGCCTTTTGTCAAGGCCATCCATAGGATTCTCGAAGAACGCTTAGGTAACTCCTTTGTTATTCTCTCTCCTCATCTCCTTCTTTTCTTTAAAGTAGTGTGATTCTATCAAAAGGATCAGCCTAGAGCCTCTCCAATCCATGGAGATGGTCTTGAAGCACATGATCCGACATCCCAAATAAGTAAGAAATTATTTATTTGGCTCCCTTTGTACATGTTTGGCATAATTTTAAGATGATGATGATGATTTCGTAGCAAGACCAATCCTAGATTGGGTTGATTGGGTGCTCCTTGACCTTCCCAATCCATAACTTAACCCTCGAACCCAAGATCTCACGGTCCGTGTTCTATTAAACATGGTGGGGACTCACAACATTTCGAGCAACAATCAAGTCCTTATAATCAAACGTACCAAACGAAAACCGATGAAAAGGACGTGCGCTCACAATATTTATTACCAAAATGATATAATTTGTTTGTCATGAAAATTAATATACATGGAATGACTAAGTCTCTGTCAGACATGCATGGGATGTTGAAAACTGCAAAGCAGAAAATTTAGGAGAACACCCCTCCTATGCCCATGGTTAATAAAAGAAAGGGGTTCAAAGCCAGAGTAAAAGATAAGGCAAAAGTTGCCAAATCTAAAACAAGCAAGGTAAAGATTTCCCAACCTGTGGTGGCTAAAGCCAACACTCAAAAGAATAAATTATAGAAGAACGGTAGTAAGACTAACACTCCATTACAATGAGATTGGTCATTGGAAACTCAATTGAAAGTCTTACGTGAAAGATAAGAATAAGAAGAACGGTAGTAAGACTACCACTACAAGTATCTGTGTTATAGATATATTTCTTTGTACCTCTAGTTCCTGTGTATTAGATATCAGATGTGAATCTCACATTTGTCTAAATATACATGAAATAAATAATAGAAGGCTAGTTAAAGATGGTGAAGTAGATCTAAATTTGGGAAATAGAGTAAGAGTTGCTGCATTAGCCATAGGGACTTATGAAGTCTCTTTACCTAGCGGCATAATACTTGTTTTGAACAATTTCTATCCTGTACTGGATTTAAGTAGAAATATTATCTCAATTTCTTGTTTGGACATTGAAAGATAGAGTTTTCTTATTAAAAATAATAAGTTTTCTATTTATTTAATTAAATCATTTATTAAACTGCATATTCATCTAATGGCCTTTATGTCCTTAATGTCGAGGAAGGAAATGATGATAATATATATAATGTAAATAAGAAATCTAAATCTAATGATGTAAATCACACTTATTTGTGGCATTGCCGTCTTGGTCATATAAATGAGAAACGCATTTCTAAACTCCACGGGGATTAAATTTTAGACTCGCATGATTTTGAATCACATGAGACATGCGAATCTTGTTTACGTGGTAAAATGACTAAGACACCTTTTACTAAGAGTAGTCAAAGGGCTAGTGACTTATTGGTCTTTAAACATACATATTTATGCAGACCGTTAAGTAGCAATGCTAGGGGCGGATTTCAATACTTCATAACATTCAGCGATGATTTTAGTAGATATGACTATGTCTATCTAATGAAAAGAAAAAGTTAATCATTTAAGATATGTAAAATATTTCAAAATTAAGTACATAATCAACTTGGTAAAACTATTAAAGCTTTTTTATCAGATCATGATGGGGAATATGTAAGCCAAGAATATGATGTTCATCTTAAAAAAATATGGAATAGTTTCACAATTAACTCCAACCGGAACACCATAATGGAATGGTGCGTCCGTGAGAATTTGGGGATGTGAGGCGTATGCAATGTTGGATATTATGCCCTAGGCCCTTGAGAATGGCCTATGCGTTATATCATAGCTTCATTGTTATAGAGATAACAAACCCGATTATTATATCTTTTGCATGTTTATTATAATAATCATTGTCCCTAAAACTTATGAAGTGCTAGCATGAGTTTAATGGATAATCATGTGATAATTATGGTGCATAGGATGCGGGTTAAACTTGTGGGTACTTGTTGGGGAACAAGGTACTGGATAGACACGTTATGTGATTTATGTCATGGTCAAATGTCATTATTAAATCTCATAATAGTCATACCATTTGAATCCTTAGACCTGAGATTATCATGGTCTTCCACATGATGAACATTATGTTTGACGTACTCAAACGTAACCTTAACCGGGTGGTTATAAAGTCTTCGATTGGCATAATCGGATTCCTGTAGGGAAGAATGATAAGTCAAGATTGGATTTGTCCCTCTCTCAAGAGAGATATATGCTTGGCCTCTCGATGAGTGAGATTGATGATAGTGTACGGCCGTACCCAAATGAATTGAAGTGTTTAATGTTATTTACTCATATCAATCTACTCGGGATTAAGAAAACATTGGACAACATAAGTTGACGTGGACCATGACTTATGTCCAATATGATATCGCGTGACAAAGGGATTGTGATATGTTCTATAAGGTAACTTTGGACTTTCAAAGTTATGCTAATTGGGTAGTCATAATAGCTTGATAGAGTCCGCTTATGACTTACGGGTTCTGAATGGTTCGGACTCGTGTTAGTACCCGATCTAAAAATGAGTTTAGTAGGGCTTTCCCAAATAAACAAGGACTTTAAAGGAATTAGAAACCTTGCAAAGACTTGTCCCGGATTCCCAAAATATAGCTCAATATTCTAGAATGTACCAAAAATGGCGAAAATAGGGTTTCCTTATCTCAAATAAAACCCTAGCTTGAAAATCACGTCAGCCAGGAATCATGGCCACGCGGCCACTTCCATCCTTGGCCACACGGCCAACTTCGACCATGGACAGGCAGCCATGTTTGCCCTAAAGAATCTCAGCCATCAGATCTCTCAATTAGTTTACTATATAAGGCCTCCCTTTCCTCACAATTAAGGAGGCGGATCAGAATTTTAGTCAATCATCCAAATTTTGATCAAGTTTAAGCTCCCTAAGTGGCGAAAATACTCTCTAATCAAGGCATTCAAGCATCCAAGAACACTCTCAAAGTTCCCAAGAAGACCCAAGTTTATTTCTTGCCAACATAGGTAAGTTTTCTAACTTTTTCGTTGTGTTCTTGCCATGTTCTTAGTGTAAATCCATAATATTCATGTTCTTAGCATTTTTATTCATGTTCTTAGCATGTTTATTCATATTTTCTTCATATTATTCATATGTTCATAATATACTCCTCGCATGTTCTTCATGTTCTTAGATTAAAACCTTATTTATGCTATATTAAGGGTTGCGATCTTCATGTTAACATGTTATTTCATAGCCGATGATGATCTAGGGTTCATCAACTAGAACATGATCTAGGAACTATTTCTAAAACCTAATCTTTAGGTAATTCCCCCATCATTATGCATGAGCCCGATTCTCCTACCTATTCTAAATTATTCTCGAACTACGCTGACCTGAGCTTCTCACATTGAGTGGAACGTAGGCAATCTTCAGATTCGGTCTCTAAACACATTACACACAACATACACCGCATCATGATAGAAAGACTGATCATTCGGGCGATAGGAGTGATAACGCTTAATATTCATCTCTTGTCGTAATTTGACCACCTGAACCCATTAAACATGATTTTTCTCAATGTTTTGGCTATAATTAAAACGGCGTGGAGACTATCATATTGTTAATGTTGCTATGAATATTTCCCTTTATTATTAATGATTATTACAAGATAATTTTCATGTGTCGCTTCATCGGAAAGGGGTATTCACAGTGGCGACTCTGCTGGGGACTTGCTTTGAATTTATTTCAAACTTAGTGGGTCTAACTTTCGTTATCATCGTGATGTTGTTTTCTTATCTTCCTCTTCTCTCTATTTTGCATTGCATTGCATCATGCAAACATTAAAAACTTCTCTTTTTCTCCCTAAAAAAGAATCTAGTTTTTTACCACACACTACCACTAGTTCGTGTCAGCACTCCACATGTCCCTGATTACCCTCGGAGCATTCGATGTGCAGAAATTGGTGGTGCTATTGTCGCCCTCTTTCGAGACACTCGTTTCCTCCACTCACCGTGTACACTTTGTGAGCGGTGGGAGCCTTTATCTTACCCGTGTCAACCCACACGTAGAGGTTAAAACACTCCAAACTTTTGACCGGTTGCTTTGACTAGCTTTTTCTTACTAGACAAATAACGTGTTGTCTATGTCGAGTCATCCCCAAGTCAATGATGAGTCTAGATATTTGAGAGAAAGTGCACAAAAAATTGATTTCCCTACAAGGGACGTGCCATGGTAAGGTGAGTGTTTGTTGTCAAGATCTCCGCTCATTATTAACTTGTGTAGGATGCAACATAGGCTGCACATTAAATGTCTTTAAGGACGGGTTAGTTGTAGGATCTGTTGATTGGTGGAAGCCGCTTGCCCTATAGGACCCTCGCCCGAATTGTCCGTTTAGGGGTGTGCAAGACAGGTGAAAAACGAGGGGTCTATAGACGTAGTGATGGTCTCCACTAATCATAGTTTCTAAGTTAGTTGCGAAAAAGGGGTACCCCTTCTAAACAATTAGGATGTAAATAATGTACAAATTTTTTTGTAAATTAAAAATGTACTTTTCATGAGCCTTTCCCCCTCTTAAAATTCGTCTCCCTCCAACCTTTCAGCAAAGCAAGTTTGGGTTCATTCGGGTGGTCGACTACAACGTGAAGCTTCTGATCTGTCCCCGTTCTCAGTGTCAACATCAGCAATGACAACCCTCGCCTCATCTTCCGTCTTTGCAGCCTTCGTCGCTCCTACTACTAGCACCACCGAGCTCAACACTGAGGCTAAGCTCAATGGCATTCCCCTGAGCCTTCAGAACTGTTAGTGTTGGTTCCCTCGGCAAACGTTGTATGTTATCATTTTATTCATATTAATAAAGAGATATTTTGGTTATTATTGTTGTTCATGTTTATTTATAATAATCTCCGTCCCTAGTACTTGTTTGGTACTAGTATAAAGGCTAAATGATCATGGGATGATTATGTTAGATTTATGGGTACTTGTTTGGAACAAGGTACTGGACATGACCCGCTCTATGAGATTTATATCATGGTCTATGTCGTATATATATCATATTAGTTATGTTATTTGAATCCTTAGACATGAAGTTATTATAGTCTTCCACTTGATGAATATTATGTTTGACATATTCAAACGCTACCTTTAACCGGGTAGTTATAAAGAGTATGATTGGCATAATCAGATTCATATATGGAAGAATAATAAGTTTAGATGGATTTGTCCCTCTTCGGAGAGATGTCAAGCTTGGGCCCCTCGTAAGAATGATGTTGATGAAATATTCGGCCGGACTCAAATGAATTGATTGGATAAATGTCATTTAGATTATCAACATATTTGGAATCGAGAAAGCATTGAACAAAACAAGTTGACTTGTTGACCATGATTTATGTTCAATGATATCGTGGACAAAGGGATTGTGACATGTTCTAAAAGGAATGCGAACTTGTATCTAGTTACACTATTTGGGTAGGTTTGATGGTTTGATAGAACCTAATCATATCTTATGGATTCATGTTTGGACCCATTGCTAACATAGTGTAATCCAAGAGGGTCACAAACGAATAGAACGAATCCTAAAGGACTAAATTAGAATTATGGAAAAATGGGTTTTTCTGGACTGGCACGACTGTGCTCGTTATACCGCACGACCGTGCTTGGCACGACCGTTCCGATTATAAAACACGACCGTGCCAATAATCGGCAGAAGGAAGGCAGGCTCGCCCCTACTAGCACGACCGTGCCAGTTATAGGGCACGACCGTGCCAGAGCTGCTGTGACAGAAAAACATTGCCTTAATTGGGTGACGGGATTTAGGTATCCTAGGTCCTTAAGGGTTAAGGACTAGGACCTATATAAACATCTTTTCACCAGCTGTAGATACCCCGGGAGGAGCCCACTCGCTTGGCTAGAGCGGTGGATTGTCCTAGGATGTCTATTTGTCTTTTAAGTTGTCAGAGTCGCCACCTATGTTTTTAGAGGAACATAAGAAAACCTAATATTTTGCCTAAGTTTGATTACGAAAACAGAGATTCTTGTTATGAGGTTCGGGGGTTAGGCTACGAGATGGGAAATACTTAAACACCCATCTCGCCTAACTAATGTTGGTCTTGATTTATTAAAGTCTATATGTATATATATATATATATATATATATATATATATATATAATGTTCTTCCTATTCTTAATAATGATAAAAGGGGGTTTTAAAAGGGGTGTTTGGAATGTAGAGAGATAACTCCTTGGCCAACTTCAATGGAATGAAGTGGCCTTTGGTGTCATGTCCCAAAATGGTTTTGGGTGACTGCACGTTTGATAAACTCAAATAAAATAAGGGAGATGAAGTAGAGAGAATGGAGGAAAGTAGAGTTTTACCTACACTTCAAATGATCTTTCAACACTTCTTGGAGAATTGCCTTGAAATGCCTTGAAAATGTTTGTGTATAGTTTTCTTAGTCACAAAAAGTCCCCCCTTTGGTAGAGTTTTCTTGTATCAAAAAGTGTCCCCTTTCAAAGGTGAATTAGAGGGGTTTATATAGGTGTAAAACTGGATGTTTTTTGTGCCAAAACGAAGTCACAAAGATCAGTTTCCCGGGCAAATCATGTAAAATGAGCAAGGGAGGGATTCTTGGACAGAAATCTATAACTGACGCCCAGGCGTGCGCACCTCCTGCCTTGATGGTGGGACGCGCGCGCTTCTGACCCTTATGGGCGAAGGCGCGCGACTTTAAGATGGATTTTTTAACAGAATTGACTGGAAAGTTTGCCCTGTTATTCAGTTTAGCCCCTGGACTTAATGAAGGTAGTCAGGAATTTAATGGAAGTAATAGAAACTAACAAGAAACACTTAAAATAGGGAGAAATACAAGATCAACTGTGCAATCAGGGTGAGCGGTCCAAGGCGGGGTGTCTACAGAACCCCTCAGCGACGTGGATTGCAAAGCAAAATGCGTCGACGAAAGAAAGTACACCCGCCGAGGACATCACTAAGAAAAAGCAAAGACTCGATGAAAACAAGAATTTGAAATTGCGAGGGATAGAGATGCGATACCTGTGTGAGGGACTTTTGCTAATGAAGGACTGGTGAGATCCGAGAATCCGTCTGCCGCATTTAAAGTCGAGAGAAGACTTAGCGAGATCTGAGGACCCGTTTGCGGCATTTAAAGTCGAGAGAAGACTTGGCGAGATCCGAGGACCCGTTTGCTGCATTTAAAGTCGAGATAAGACCTGGCAAGATCCGAGGACCTGTCTACCGTATTTAAAGTCGAGAGACGACCTGGCGAGATCCGAGGACCCGTCTGCCACATTTAAAGTCGAGAGAAGACCTGGCGAGATCCGAGGACCCGTCTACCGCATTTAAAGTCGAGAGAAGACCTGGCGAGATCCGAGGACCTGATTGCCACATTCAAAGTCGAGAGAATACCTGGTGAGATCCGAGGACCCGTTTGCCACATTTAAAGTCGAGAGAAGACCTGGCGAGATCCGAGGACCCATTTGCCACATTTAATGTCGAGAGAAGACCTGGCGAGATCTGAGGACCCGTCTGCCGCATTTAAAGTTGAGAGAAGACCTGGCGAGAACCGAGGATCCGTTTGCCGATGAATGTGAGTTTGTTGATAAAGAGGTGGTGATTTTAATGGTTTACCATGGACTAATTTTCTGCTTGATGATGTATGCTATCCGGAGCTCTACTTGCTGTTGACTTTGTGGGGTGCTGTTTGCGCCCGAGGTTGGTTTCGTGTCCTCGCTTTACCTTCTTGATTTGAGAGTCGCCACCATGTTGTTGAACGGAACACGGACCGTGAGATTCTTGAGTTCGGGGGTTAAGTTATGGATTGGGAAGGTCATAGAGCACCCAATCTAGGATTGGTCTTGCTTACGAAATCATCATCGTTATTAATAATATTATGCATTCATATACAAAAGAAGAAAACAAGCAAATAAATAATTTCTTATTTATTTGGGATGTCGGATCATGTGTTTCGAGACCATCTCCATGGATTGGAGAGGCTCTAGGCTGATCCTTTGATGGAATCACACTACTTCAAAGATAAAGAAGAGGATGAGAAGGTAGAAAACAAGGAGTTTTACTTAAGCGTTCTTCAAGAATCCTATAGATGGCCTTAACTAGAGGCCTTGAAGATCCAATGAACTTGGCTTGAATGGTGTTATTAAGGCTTGAATTTTGTGGGTGAGGGAGAGAGGCTGATTATGAAGACTTCATTGATCAGATTTGGAGTGGTTTTGGGTGAATGACCATTCTAGAGGTTTTTCGGTTCAAGAACATCTTTATTTATAAGAGTTCTTGACCTAGGGTTTTAGCCAAGACGATAAGTTTGGATGGGAATCAAGGACCTGATCTCCAAGGAGGTATTTTTGGACTCTGGGATCGCCCATTAGGTTTTTCCCGGATTGCTTGAGTGTTTGCCAAGAAACGGAGTTAAGATCAACAAGGAAACTGACCCAAAACCCGACTGTCAAGGGGGATATATCGTACGTGACATCAATGTCTCGTACGAGACATCTCAGTGCTGGAATTCACTTTTTGCCCTCTGCAGTAGTTTTAATGTTCATTTTGGCCCCTGACTAACGGAGTCAGTCATAAACTTAACAAACACGTCCAACTTAACAATTTTTGACCCAAATCAAAGGCGAGACACAGAAGTAGTGTGATTATGAATGAATGTCCAAAATGGGGTGTCTACAGAGCCCCTCGGCGACGATACTTATGGATGAAGTAACATCGTCGATAAAAAAGATGCCATTTTTAACTAGGGGTATGCTCGTGCTAGAAAGCTGCTTACGTATTCTTCGGAAGGAAATCAGACCAAACATAGTTCGACTCCGAAAACACGCAAAAACGGGGTTTAAGGTGTTTTGAAAATCCTTTTTGAAAACAAAACTGCAGTAAGTAAAATTTAAGGCTTAGAGAGTAACCCATACTGTGGAAACAATCTCTTTGCCTCCAATCTGAATATACCCTTTGCTGATAACGAACCGCCTCCAGTTGCAATCCATACTGAGGAATCAATCTCTTTGACTTCAATTATGAATATACCCTGTTGTTGATGACGAATCGCCTTCGGTTTGTGGAGACACCAGTTACCCGGACCTTGCTTCTCCTTCCAACGAGGTTGCCTTATTCGCCGGAAAATGTGAATCCTATATTATTAACATACGTCTTGATAACAATTATCAAACTCTGGGTTTGGAGACGCCAATTATTTGGATCCTTGCTTCTCCTTCCAATGAGGTTGCCTTATTCACCGGAAAAGTGAATCCTATGCCATTAACATACGCCTCGATGGCAATTATGGGACTCTAAATGGTGGGATCCTGTGTTATTAACTTACGTCTTGATAACAGTCGTGGGATAACCGGTTGTAAATCTTGTGCCATTAACATACGTCTAGATGACAGTCATTGGATTTAAAGTTTGCTGATGTAGATTTTGTTGCTCACCCATAAACTTGGATGTGCGGTGAGAATAAATTCGTACTGAGAAACAACTTTGCTTGTTCCAATTCTGAAAATATTCTTTTGCTGACGACTCAATGTTCCATCTTGAACCGGGTTCAGATTCGACCTTTCAGTCAAAAGCAAGGCTTTTTTTTTGACCTTTCTATTGAAAGCTGGGATTTTCTGGAATTTCAGTCAAAAGCAGGGCTTTTTCTGACCTTTTTGTTAAAAGCAGGGCTTTTCTGGAATTTCTTAAGAAAACAGGGTTTTCTGAAGATTTTCTGGGGATATCTCGTATGAGATAAGGATGTCTCGTACGAGACTTCTCTATTTTTACGCAGATCAGAGACATTTTAGGCACTGAAAGTGATTTTCAAATCACTTTTTCTTATTTTACTTCGGGAATTCTTAACCCTAGGCGATTTTTTTCATCCAAAAATCTTCATTTTCACCAAGTTCTAGTGATTTCCAACCCTTTCAAGTGGCCGGTGCACCTCGTTCGCATAAGGAACACCTCTTTGGTAGGCACATGAAGGGTAAAGTGTGGGCGATGGACGAGTTGTACCCATTTCCCGATGATCATATTTCTCACGCCGTTCAGATGAGGCGGGTAAGGATCTCTTCCTTTTACTGAGTTTTCAAGTCAATTTCATTGTTGCATGTCTCAATTTGGTGCCTTCGCAGTTCGACTTTTGTCAATTTTTGCCTAGAATTATCGCTGCTAGGGTTTACCATGCATGGCTGATCTTTTGATGGAATTTCATCCTTGTTGACATTGAAAATCATTCTAGTATAGTAGTACATGATTTCTACTGTCGTTTTAGGCAATTATGTGATTTTTCGGGTAAAATGCTTAAATGAGGATTTTACCAATTTTCTGACATTCACCTCTTTTGCCTTTGTTGTTTGCAGTCATTCAGGGTTGTTGATAACTATAGATGCAGCGTACGAGTCGTTGCCAAGAGGTGGGCAACTCTTAATGGTGAGATGAAGGAAGAGATCGAGAATCTCGGGCTTAAGCCCTTCTTTGACGGCTTAGTCGGTGAGAGGAGGAATGTTCACTTGCTCCAAGCTATTTGGGAGCGCTGGTGGGATAGTACTCATACCATGCATATGCGGTGGGGGGGGGGGGGTCACCATCACTCCTACTGATTTTCATGCCATTACCGGTCTTTCTATTGCCGATGAGCCACTTGAGGTTGATACTGACTTCCTACCCAGTAGTGATGATATGAGGCATTTTCTGGGTTTCTCTGTGCGTACCATAGGCAAGGGTGTCCCTCTGAAGGCTTTGAGGGACAAGGTCGATGCCTATGTTACTGTTAATACTTGTCAGATGCACCTCACCACCACCCGTGTTGCAGCTGTCCGTGGCTTTCTGTGGTAGGCCTTTTCTGAGATGCTATTTGCCAATCATACGTCGACTGCCTTGTTTACTCTGCTGAGCTACCTGAGGGATATGTAGCATGTGACTGATGCTAGTTGGGGTTCAGCTGGCTTGGCCCACTTCTATGTGGTGATGGATGAGAGTTCGCGGGATCGGGCGAACGCTGGTTTTGGCGGCTACAGTCATGCTTGGGAGGTATAATACTCATCTTCTTTTGTATTCCTCCTTTATTTCAGCCCCAGTTTAATTTCTGTCTCAGTAACTCATTCAGTTTTGATATTTTTCTATGTTTCTCCCATTCGTAGGCTTAGGGATACGCCATGTTTGGTCTCTTAACTTTCAACCTTCGAGACAACACTGTTATATTCCCAGATTCTTTAAGATGGTGCCAGGGTAACAGGGATACCCGTGATGAGTAGGCAGAGGTGGCTGATATGCCAATGGAGTGCATGCGAAAGTATTTTGACAGATGGGAGGCCACTCCTGAGTCCGCTGTTGCCTTCTTTCCTTGGCGGAGTTTGGGCATTGATCATGTTTACGGGTTTGCTGGTATAAGGTTAGTGATGATCGGCCTCGGTGGGGGATGCTTCTACTTAGGAGAGAGAGTCTCTTGCTAGCAAGGTGGTGGCAGGCTTGATGTTATTGTCCCTTTGGACCCACCGGCCCATATGCTTAATTCTTATGCTATCGCGGAGGAGGAGAGAGGGGACCTCATTATTGGTTAGGATGCTTTTGACCATATGTCTCTGGAGGCCGATTATCAAGACTTTCTTGCTCGTCTCATGCTCCTGTTGATTATAGAGAGTGATCAGGCTCAGGCCCAGGGAGTTATCCACGTCCCTTTCCGTCCACAGCTTGGACCGGCTTCATATACCTACAGCATGGCTGAGGGGATAGAAAGCATCGAGGACCTTCCCGCCCAGTACGATATGCTTGATGGACTCGTGCCTCCTGCCGACGCGACCATGGTATGGTTTATAACCCTTCTTCCGTCATTTCCATCATTCTACCATTTCATTTCTCCGTTTATCATTTATCTGAAGATTTTGACATCTCTATTTGTTGCTTCTCAATAGGTGCCCATTGCTGAGTATAGAGAGGTCGCCGGATGGCTTGCCCAGTTTATGGCCTATGCCAAGAGGGTGAAGAGAGAGACCGCAGATCTCTTAGGCCGATTGGCTCGCCAGACAGCAGAGTCGGCTTCTTGCAGGAAGAGACCTCGGACTGGCGAATGATCACGTGGCAGTGGCGACGTCTCCTTTCTTCTTGATTCCGTAGTAGACAGGATCCCCTTTTGTCCCTTCTTTTATTGATGATTTATTTATTGCCTCGGCGTAGGCGAAGACAATATTTTTTCTCTGGTTTGTACCTACGCAACAGTTAACTCCTAACTCTAACACACAATACTTTTGTTAATTTTAGTTTTTATTTCTGACTGTGTAATGGATTGATTCACATCCGGTTGGTCAACCAAGGGGTATTTTTATGAGATGGATTCGTGTTGGGTCATTTGTAGGTGATGTATAAACTACTTTGGGTGCATTCCTGAGGTGTTTGAGGCATGTTTTGACTCATTAGGCAACCTGAGATTTGAGCAGAGTTTCTGTTATCTGAAATGGGAGATGCCTCGTACGAGACATCGATGTCTCGTATGAGTCATCCTGTGAATCTGCGACTGTTTCTCCTTTTTCCTCAAGGATTTGGTGTCCAAACTTATATATAAACACCTCTAGTCCGTCCTAGAATACCATGCCGCCTTAAATCAGTTCTGGGAACTTTTCTTTTGGAGTAAAATTCTCAACCTTTTGCTCCTAATGGCCCCAAGGAAGTCCGTCCCTTCATCGATAATTGTTGATGGGTTCTCCTTGGACTCGGAATTAGTGGAACGCTACAAAAATGACTTAGCAACGTTCTTTCGCTCGTTTGACAAGGCTCATCAATGAATATTCATAGAGATGTTTGGTTTTAAGATTCTTTTCACCTTAAAGAACCTAAAACCGGATTGGGACCTTTTAAAGGAAGTTGCACGCTTCTGGGATCCTTTGACTCATCTCTTCAACTTTTCGCTTAATAAGATGGTCCCTACTATAGAGGAGATGGCGGCTATCCTGGATATGCTATTGACAGGAGTGATTGTGGTGCCCAAGTTTGACAAGGTACCGGCGGAGTCTCTCAGGGATCTATTGAGTATAGGCCTTCCCGAGGCGCAGAGTTATATTCATAACCGCTATGTTGATCTCCACGCTTTGCCTAGGAGATTTAAAGGTCGAGTGACTCGCGTTCATGGGGTGGACTCCCAATGTTGCCTCTTTGCATTGTGCTTATTCCGAAGCGTACTTTTTACGAGCAAGTGTGGCATGGCGAACACGGAGCTCGTGGACATCGTTCTGCAAGCTAGAGGATGGGCCTTTAACATTGTTCCCTTTATCTTTGGGGAGACCCTACATGGTCTCGATGAGCTACACCGAACTGGCTGTATGACTCAGGGAAGTCTATTATTATTGAATATTTGGCTTAGAGAACATTTTAAACTGTTGGACTCTCCGACTGAGTATTCTCCTTATACTTTCCATAGGCGGAGACTGTTGGTGAAGGGTCTCAGCATCGAGGAGTGGGCCCATATTTTTGCCAAAGCGGAGACTGATGATATTGCTTGGTGCCCATCCTTTTGGAAGGTGAGGCAGTTTGTAGCTAATACCCTTGGGTACGACAGGGTCATCCTTCCGGGTCTGGGGGATTCCTCTTTTTACTTTGCTCGAAGGGTGATGTGATAGTTCGGTCAACAGTAGGATACTTTCGTGTTAGGGGGTCGGTCTCAAGACATTTGTTTCATGGACTCAGAGTTTGCTACGAGCTTGGCTCGTGATTGGGGGCAAGGTACCACTATGGATCATTGGACCAATCTCCGCCACGAGGGAGGGAGTATTTATTTATCAGATAAGTACTTGGATTGGTTTCTCATAGAACTCCGTCCCAATGCTGAGGGTATTGATGACATTCGCCGTCCTTTGTTAGGGGACCAATTCGAGCCTAGCTTGAATCTGAGGAAGAAGGAAGCTAAGGAGGATCCTTATAATATCAGTGTGGATGCTACTCAAGACTTCTTGGACAACGACTTTTATGAGAAGAGGGCGGACGGCCTCCCCGATAAATTTCAAGCTCTAGATAGGCCTCATGTGTTTGCACGATTGACACCCTCGGTGTTCAGTCGACTTGACGTTCCCCCCGGTTACGAGATACATTGGTTCAAGAGGAGCAGGGATGACAAGGCGGATCTTGGTCAAGCCCCTACTAAGTTAAGGAAGAAATAGATCCTTAGGAGTATCTTGCAATAGATAGATCAATGTTTAGAATTTTTAGTATTTTATTTATTTTCTTTATCAAGTTGGTATTCATGTTAGAAATTTTCTTATTGCTTTCTTGAAATGCATTCAGTTAATAAGAAGACAAGATTTTGATTTTATTTATTGAATAGAACGGACCAAAAGGTTGCCTACGTTCTCCTTTTACATCAATTAAATAAGGAGCTCATGTCATCGTAGTTCTTGTTTAAGAAAGAGAAAAATATGTCTACTGACTGACATGTCTCATATGAGACATAGGTGTCTCGTACGAGACTGTCCCCTATTTTTTTATTTTTTTTACATGCACACCGAGTTTTGCCTAGACCGCCCTTTCAGGTTTTCAATCTAGCGGGCTTCTTTTCTCGTGCCTTCGGCTCTAATTTTTGCCTAGGCCACCCTTGCGGGTTTTAACCTAGCGATCTTTCTATTTTTTTTTTTGAAATAGGGGATGGAGCTATGAGTAGTACTTCTTCAGCTTGTCCATGTTGATGGGCTTCGGCAGTTGATCTCCATCTAGGTCTGCAAGTTGTGCCGCTCCTCTGGAGAAGATCTTCTTGACTATGTAAGGGCCTATCCATCTCTGTCCCCACTTTCCCATAGGGTTGAATGGTCCAGGACGATGCTCGCGTAGGACAAGGTCCCATTCTTTGATGCTTCTAGATTTGACTTTCATATTAAATGCTTGGGCCATTCTCTGTTGATATGCTTGGATATGCTCGGTGGCTCAAAGTCGTTGTTCATCTAGCACGGCTAGCTGTTCATAACGGCTGTTCAACCATGCGACTTCATTCACTTGGTTTTCTAGGAGAACCCTTAGTGATGGCACTTCTAATTCGATTGGTAACACTGCTTCCATCCCATAGGCTAGGGCGTATTGAGTTTTGCCGGTGGCAGAACGGATTGAAGTGCGGTAGCCCCAGAGTGCAAAAGGTAATTTGTCAGGCCAGTCTCTGCCAGTCTTAGCCATTTTCCGAATGATAGTCTCCATGGTTTTGTTAGCAGCTTCGACTGCTCCATTGGTTTGTGGTCGGTATGGTGACGACTGATGTCTCTCTATCTTGTACTCTGCAGGTAGTTTGTCACATTCTTTCTCAAAGTGTGTTCCATTGTCAGATATCATCTTATGAGGTACCCCATATCGGTATATGATGTTGGTCTTAATGAACTCAGCCACCTTCTTGGCATTTAAGACTTTGTAGGATTGAGCCTCGATCCACTTAGTGAAGTAATCAACGGCGACCAACTCGAATGAGTGCCCATTATGACCTCTCGGTGAGACTTTGCCAATGACGTCTATTCCCCATGTAGAAAATGGCCAAGGGGATATCATGGGGTATAACACGGACGGTGGTTCGTGTTGTAAGTTAGCATGTATCTGACACTTGTGGCATTTCTTAACCATCTCGGTGCAGTCGGCTTCCATTGTAACCCAATAGTATCCTAATCGGATAATTTTCTTCGCTAGCATATTGCCATTCATGTGGGTTCCACAGACTCCTTGATGGACTTGGTCCATGATTCCTATGGCTTCGTGCTCATCAGCACAGAGTAGACACTACTTGTGGTGTTTCTTGTAGAGGCGATCACCTATAATAATGAATTGGGCGGCAAAACGTTTCAGGGCTATCTTCACTTTAGGTGATGCGTCTGATGGGAATGTTCCGTCTAGGAGGAAACGCCATACATCACAATACCAAGGTTTATTGTCCAAGGTAGTTACGGAAACAGAGTCACACTCTTCTTTGCAGTCTTGCAGGTCTATGATTGAGTAATAAGCAGGAGTCGTTCGCCTCGCGACTTTGAAAGTTTTGACCTCAGTCCATTCGGGAATTTCCACTAGTGACACTAGCATGGCTAGCGAGCCTGCTAAGCGGTTCTTATCTCTAGGGAGATAGTAGAAAGTGACTTCTTTGAACTGTTTGACCAAGTCTTGGAGATGGTCATTATATTTCTGGAGTGTAGGATCTTGTACCTTCCATTTCTTGAGTGACTGATAGATTATAAGTTGTGAATCTCCATACACTTCTAGTTCGGTCACATTTCTTTCTAAGGCTGCTTAAGCCCCTCTATGGAAGCTTCGTACTCAACAATATTGTTAGTGGCCTCAAAGTCAAGGCGGATTGCGAGTGGAGTGTAGAAATCTGAGCGATCTACTAGTAACATGCCAATACCATATCCCCGTTTATTGGCTGCGCTATCGAAAAATAATTGCCACATATTTTCTGCTATTGCTAAGATGTCCTCATCAGGGAATCGCGGGTCTTCCCCCTTCGCTTCATCATATGGAAATTCGGCTAAATGATCAGCAAAGACTCTTCCTCTCATGGATTTCTGTGTGATGTAAGTGATATCATACCCCGCGAGCATAAAGTACCACTTGGCTATCCTAGAGGATACATGCGACTTCTCGAAGATGTACTTTATTGGGTCCATTCGGGCAATCAGTTGTACAGGAAATGCCTCCATATACGGCTTTAGTCTCTTAGCCACCCATACCAGTGTAGCACACGACTTTTCTAATGCAGAGTAATTCAATTCAGCCCCTTAGAAGCGACGACTGACAAAGTACATGGCACTCTCTTTCTTCGAATCGGGTTGCTCTTGTGCTAGCATAGCCCCTAGTGCAGTGTCATTGACTGTGAGGTACAAGGTCAATGGTTTCTCTTTATGCGGTGGGACCAATACTGGCGGGTTTACTAAATACTCTTTGACCTTCTCGAAGGCTTCTTGGCACTCTTCGGTCCATTCTAGGGATGCATTCTTCTTGAGGAGCTTAAAAATGGGCTCGCACATCTTCGTAAGCTGATTAATGAAATGACTAATGTGCTGAAGGTGACCCATAAATCCCTTCACTTATTTCTGCATCTTAGGTGGAGGCATGTCAATGATGGCTTTGATTTTAGTAGGGTCTGCTTCTATACTACGCTCAGTGACCATGTACCCAAGGACCTTTCCTTTTACTACCCCAAACGTGCATTTGGCCGGATTAAGTCTCATCTTGTGGTGTCTCAGTCGTTCGAAGAACTTTCTGAGGTCGACGAAGTGCTGCCTATCAGAGCCTTTAGAGTGTATGATCATGTCATCCATGTATACCTCCATTTCTTTATGTATCATGTCGTGGAACAACGCAGTTACAGCTCTCTGGTAAGTGGCTCCGGCATTTTTCAGTCCAAATGGCATTACTGTATAACAGAACGTCCCCCACGGTGTGGTAAATGCCGTTTTGTGTTGGTCTTACTTGGCAATGAGGATCTGGTTGTACCCCACGAACCCATCTATGAATGAGCGGACCTCATACTTTATGGTATTGTCAATGAGCATGTCTATGTTGGGAAGAGGAAAATCATCTTTCGGAGATGCTCTGTTGAGATCACAAAAATTAACACATACGCGGACCTTTCCATTTGCCTTGGAAACTGTGAATACGTGTGATGAAAATCGAGAGTCGCCACGTTGTTTTATTTGTTGTTAAAACATTGAGAAAACCATTTATGAGAATAACAGGGTTCGGGGGTCAAATTACAATAAGAGAAGAATATTAATGTTATCACTCCTATTTCCCCAACGAATCGGTCTTTCTATCATGATCAATGTGTGTGTGTGTGTGTTAGTGATTGAGATCGGATATGAAGATTGCCTACATTCTTCTCATCATGAGAAGCTCAGGTCGGTGTAGTTCATTGATGAATTAGAATAGGGAGAGATGAAACATGATCATGCATATAGAGGGGGAAGATTAGGGTTAGAAGTAGTTCCTAGATCAGATTAGGGTTTGATGAAACCCTAGGATCATCATAGGCTATGGCATGTGCACACAAATAGGGATTACAATCCTAGATCTAGCATATCATGTATGTATGAGACTTAGATCTAGCATAATAATAAGAACATCATGAATACATATGAATGAACACATAAACATAAAGATCGCTACCCTAAACATGGCATATATTATGAACTTAGACTAAGAACGTGAAGAACACATGAAGAACATATGAATATGGATGCATAAACATAATGAAAACACGCATAATATAGATCTAGCCTAAAAAGATAACAAGAACATAATAAGAAAAGTAAGAAGACTTACCTTGATCGGCAAGAACTATGATTGAAGCTTCTTGAAGATTCGAAGAGGCTTTGAGGGTGCCAGAAAGGCTTAAATTTAGAGTTTCTTTGTCAGTTTTGACTCTGAAACTCGCAGAATGAATTGGTTATCGATCTCTGGAGCTGGAGGCACCTATGTATAGGGAATATGAGTCGGGAGGAGTGGCCGCGCGGAAACTCCCACACTGGCCGCGTGGCCAGTATTGCTGGATCGTGTGGTTATCTAGATCTCAGTGAAATCTCATCACTTTGTTCTCGGGATTAGGTCATTATCCTGATAGAATTCCACTTATAACTGATTTTGTCAATCTAGAACTTTGGAAAGCTGTCGGATTGGTCCCTGTCATGTTTTTTATTACCTAAAAGGTCCTCGGAGGCTCCTAAACGTCTAGGAAGTCCTTGATCTTCAGATCGGATACTAACAGTAGCCCTTCAGCGATGCTTCTTGCAAGGCATGGAGGGTCATCGATTAAGAAAGGAACCGATCTGAAAGAAGTGTTCCTAATCGGGGGAAGGGAGAGTAAAAGTGCGACCAAGTTGGTCAAGCGGATGGACCTAAGGACGGCTACCTACGTATCTAAATGGAATCAAGCCAATCGTAGTTCGAGAGCTGGGGGAGAAAGAAACGAGACATCATCTTTTTGCCGGTAATAGACAAACATTAGTAAGGCAATAAATTCGCATGGACCCTACTGGGGAGGATAGAAAAAGAAACAAAACATCAGACTCCGGCTGAGGATAACAATCCTAAGGACACTACCCTTTATGAAGTCTGAACAATCGTGAGCAATAAAGTCATTGCGAATGGACTCTATTGGGGAAAGAGGAAAGACCGTGCGCGCGGTACGACAGGAAGTTTTAAGAATCGAGAACAGAATTAGGGATGAATTCAAACTTCCTATAGGACGCACGTAATCGCATAATTTCTTCGACAAACTACGGTAGCAAGCGAGGTATGATCCTCAGGATCGCAGCGTTCTTTGATAAGCTACGGTGCCAAGCGAGGTATAGTCCTCAGGATTCGCAAAATTTTGGTAAACTACGGTGCCTAGCGAGGAATGATCCTCAAGCTCGCAGAATTTTGGTAAACTACGGTGCCAAGCGAGGAATGATCCTCAAGCTCGCAGAATTTTTGGTAAACTACGGTGCCAAGTGAGGAATGATCCTCAAGCTCGCAGAATGTTAGTAAACTACGGTGCCAAGCGAGGAATGATCCTCAAGCTCACAGAATT
Organism: Campanula takesimana; assembly: GCA_026119855.1. Classification (NCBI taxonomy): domain Eukaryota; kingdom Viridiplantae; phylum Streptophyta; class Magnoliopsida; order Asterales; family Campanulaceae; genus Campanula; species Campanula takesimana. Next base: position 931,942 of record JAOWBW010000256.1, read on the forward strand.
TTGGTAAACTATGGTGCCAAGCGAGGAATGATCCTCAAGCTCGCAGAATTTTTTAAACGGTAACGCCGTTTGTCTAGACCTCGAACGGGCTACGCCAAATAACTCTCTCAACAGGAGGGGTTTATGGATGATCCGACCTCCAATTAAATTGATTTAGTTATTAAAGGATTTTACTATGGTTTCCTTAATCCGCCTTTAATCCTAATTTAGGGGTTTACAGATGTTTCCCACCATCCCTTATAGATTGATTTGGTAATTTCTCGAGGTCTTCCGGACCCAATTGATATTTTTTTTGGAGTTTATTGAAGTCTTTCGGACCCAATTGGAATTTATTTTGGTGTAAGAAACCTTTTATATAGGTTTTAAGCATTGAGTATTGTTGTTTTAGAGGAGTTTTGATTGAAATTACCTATAGTCTAGGGTTTGAGCATTGATTGTTTAATGTTATAGATGTTTTTAGATGTGAATTTCCCAACGTTTGGGGCTTAAATGAATTTAGTTGTATTTCACCCATAGTTTGGGGTTTAAGTGAATCTTATGTTGATTGCAAAGAATTTGATTGCAGATTACCCAATGTTTGGGGTTTATTTGCCTTTTACTTTGATTGTACAAACTTTGATGGTAAATTACTCAAGTTCAGGGTTTATTTGCATTTTACTTTGATTATAAAGATTTTAATTATGAATTACCCAAGATATGGGATTTTGATTGTGTATTGTTTAATTTATGGACTTGATTGTAAGTTGTTTTGGATTTGAGGGACTTGACTGTAATTTACCTTGAATGAAGGGTTTGATTGTTAATTAATTCTAACGAGAAGGTTTGATTGTTAATTACTTTGAACGAGAAGGTTTAATTGAGTGACTTTTTTGTTGATCGTTTTGATTGTAAATTACCCAAAGTATGGGGTTTGGATTGTAAGTTACCCAAGATATGGGATTTTGATTATAAACTACCCAAGGTATGGGGTTCGAGTGAATTAAGGGACTTAGTTGTAAGTTGTTTTGAATGAGGGACTTGAGTGTAATTTACCTTGAATGAAGGGTTTGATCGTTAATTACTTCGAACGAGAAGGTTTGATTGTTAATTACTTCGAACGAGAAGGTTTAATTACTTCGAATTGAGAAGGTTTGTTCGTTAATTACTTCAAATTGAGAAGGTTTGATTGTGAGATACCCAAAGCTACGGGGTTTGGTTAATTGATTTTGTGTCGCGACCCCGGACCCTGCGGGCCCGAGACCGCGAGCTGGATGTCGACTCTACAACCAAAACTTCGAAATACTGAAGTTAAAAATTTCATTTGATACCAAAAGGTAGAGATCCAAAGTTTTACATAATCAAGTTTGATAAAAATCAATTACAACTATCATAAACTTCCACAAGTTTATGCCCAACAAAATACAAATGTACAAAATCCTAATGACGTAAATGTTTGGTACAATTATCCCCAAAAGGTCACACATTGATATAATGTAAACCAACCTATACAACTTTCCCCAAAAGAACGGATCCACCCTCGACGTCCTCTTTCTCGTGATCAGCGAGACTAATCCTTAGCACCTGGGGGGGGGGGTTAAGGAAAAACAAGGATAAAAGAAAAGGGGTGAGATAAATCTCAATAAGTTACTAATGCAACTACATGACATGCTATGATGAAAGAAGCAATAAGTAATAATAAATATCATATAGCACATAGCATTTACCACATAACAGATAGCAGCGGAAATAAACACATAACAAAGGATATAGCCAAGGTTTTCCAAACCGGAACATCCAAATAAAGGATCGCTGCGCAGCTTCAATAATCAACCATCAATATCATTCATAATAGCATGAAAGCCGAAGAGAAAACCCCGGTACCGGAACCAATAACCATAAAAGTGTCACAAGGGACGGGAGACATGCCACAAAGTCATGCTCCAAGTAAAGCTAAAATGCACACAAAGGAGCTAGCTCTTCTCACATCCAAGGCCAATCTGGAGGAGGGTAATAAGGGGGCAAAACAATGGTCAACATCACAATGGACTTGGCCGTGCCATCATAATGTTTCGCATCGCCCAAACACACACAAAATACCAGCTGGGTTTTCACGTAAAGGCTAAGTAATAAAATACTAGCACGATAAACAACAAAGGATTCCAAAGTAGGGAATCAAGCCAAATAATCACCAAGAAGATGACATGAACCAACAATACACAATAAGGGTGCTTCAAAATCTCAATTAACCATTAATGAATTCCAAACACAAACTTGATCACAAAGGACCCAATTCTATCACAAAAGGGTACTACAATGTTCACTAAGGTCAACTAGAAGGACACTCAAGACTTAGACCAACACGCATCCTTCATTCACACAATTTTAACAAATGTAAGTTTTCAGGGGTTCTGTGCGGCCGCCCAAAATGGACTGTGCGGCCGCCCAACAAGGCCCTCAACCAAGCACAAAAGCTTTCAGAAAGATGCGCGGTCGCCCATACTATTTTGGGCGGTCGCCCAATACTCCGGAATTGCCAGAATCGGGGAGAACAACAGGGGTTCTTCCATTTTCAAACCCAAAACACATAACACCCAAAACCCAACACTCCCAACAAGATTTCTAAGGTACCCAAACATTATTTAACAAAGAGGGGACCTTAACAACTCCCTTTATCAACCAAAACCAAGATTGAATCAAGGTATTCATCAATTCACCATTTTCAACCAAAAACTCAATAAATTCCAAACAAATTCCAAACTCATCCAAACTTCAAATGTAACACATCAAACATTATCTAAACATGATATGAACATTTTAGCATTAAAATGGGGGAAAAGTAACTTACATGAATTTTCTCAAAGTTGATGGATTTCAAATCTTTTTGAGTCTACGCGATCCTATCGACGATCTAAACAATGTTTACGTTTTAAGAAATGAGAAATAACTAGAAGAAGATGAAGAAAAAGAAGAGAGAAGGAAAGAGAAAGAAGCTTACCCACAACCAAGAGAGAGAGAGAGATTTGAGCTGGGAAGAAGAATGAGTGAGGGAGGAGGTGAGGGAGGAGTAGGGAGGGAGTAGGGAAATAATTTAAAAGAGTTACACTTAGGCCTCCTCCACTACACTACACACAAACACTACACTCCCTACTAACAATTAAGACCCAACAAATCTACACTAGCATAAATGACCCAAATAAAATGCTAGGCATAAATATTATGATACCTAAAATGCACACATAATATTTAAATAAATAATAATTTAAATAAATAAATAAGCAAATAATTAAATAAAAATCATTTAATTACTAATAAAATAGAGCCTATAATTCGGGTCGTGACATTCACTCCCCCTTAAAGAAAATTCGACCTGAATTTTAACGAGACTCACCTTAAACAAAAAGCCACGGAAATTTCCTCTCGATCTCGTCACGAAGCTCCCACGTCGACTCCTCAATATTATGATTCCTCCAAAGAACTCGAACCAACGCGATGCTTTTATTCCTCAACTCTTGGACTTTGTAATCTAAGATCCGAACCGGTCGTTCCTCATAAGTCATATCGGGCTCAATATCCCCCGGTATCCTCGGCAACACGTGAGACGGATCATGAACATACTTCCGAAGCATAGAAACGTGAAAGACGTTGTGCAACCGGTCCAAAGATGGCGGTAACGCGAGTCGATACGCAAGAAGTCCAACCTTTCCCAAAATCTCAAATGGGCCAATAAACCTCGGAGCCAATTTGCCTTTCTTCCCAAACCTACGAATACCCACCTTTGGAGACACTTTCAAGAACACCAAATCACCAATCTGAAAACTAAGATCTCGCCTTCGGTTATCTGCATAGCTCTTATGTCGACTCTGGGCTGTCTTCAGTCTATCTCGGATAACTTTAACCTTTTCAACTGAATCCCGAAGCAAATCAATACCCAAAACTTTCGCTTCACCGACCTCATCCCAACAAATAGGCGATCTACATTTCCTTCCATACAAGGCCTCAAACGGTGCCATCTCGATACTAGCCTGATAACTGTTGTTGTAAGAGAACTCCACTAACGGTAGGTGCGAATCCCAAGAATCAGAAAAGTCTATCGCACACGCTCGCAACATATCCTCCAAAATCTGAATAGTCCTCTCGGATTGACCGTCGGTCTGAGGATGAAAAGCCGTACTGAATCGCAAATCTGTACCCAAAGCTTCCTGAAACGCCTTCCAGAATCTAGAAGTAAACCTCGGGTCTCGATCTGACACAATGCTAACCGGAACCCCATGCAATCTCACAATCTCGTCAATATAAAGGGTCGCAAGCTTCTCCATCGAATATCTGATATCAATAGGCAAGAAATGGGCACTCTTGGTCAATCTATCCACTATTACCCAAACACTGTCATACTTCCTACGGGTACGAGGTAGTCCCGTAACGAAATCCATAGTCACATGCTCCCATTTCCACTCGGGAATCTCTAACGGCTGAAGCAATCCCGCGGGTCTCTGATGCTCGGCTTTGACCTGCTGACACGTTAAACACTTCGATACATACTCCGCTATTTCTCTTTTCATATTAATCCACCAAAATTGTTGCTTCAAATCCTGATACATCTTCGTACTACCCGGATGAATAGTATACCTCGATTTGTGACCCTCATCAAGAACTCTCTGTTTAATTCCATCGACATCGGGTATGCACAAACGACCACGGAAAGTCAAAACTCCACTCGAGCTCAATGAAAAATCCTCAAAATTCTTTTCTTTCAATTTACCCATTAACTTCAGCAACTCGGGATCTTCTTTCTGAGCCTCTTTTATCCTCTGAATTAGGGTCGGAGACACCCTAATATTCGCAAAAATAGCCCCATATCTCGATTCACGAGGAGACCAATCTCGAACATCCTCAAGCATTTTCCACTCTCGAACCATCATCGAAGCCACATAAGACTTTCTACTAATCGCATCGGCTACCACATTCGCCTTCCCGGATGATAAGAAATCGTACAATCATAATCCTTCAACAATTCCATCCATCGGCGCTGTCGGTTGTTCAATTCCTTCTGGGAGAAAAGGTACTTCAAACTCTTGTGATCCGTAAAAATCTCAAACTTCGCTCCATAAAGGTAGTGCTTCCATTTGTGCAACGCAAATACTATCGCCGCCAACTCCATATCATGAGTCGGGTAATTCTGCTCACTAGGGGTCAACTTCCTCGAAGCATACGCAATTACTTTCCCATTCTGCATCAACACACAACCCAAACCCTCTTTCGAAGCATCACTGAAAATCACTAGGCCATCGCTCCCATTAGGTAAAGTCAAGATCGGTGCTGTCGTCAACCTCTTCTTCAATTCCTCGAAACTCTTGTCACATTTCTCGGTCCACACAAACGGGACATTCTTTCGGGTCAACTGAGTCATCGGAGTAGAAATCCTCGAAAACCCTTCGATAAACCTTCTGTAATACCCGGCTAAACCAAGAAAACTACGAACCTCGGTCACTGACTCGGGTCTCTTCCAATCCACTATTGCCTCTATCTTTGAAGGATCCACAGAAACCCCGTCTTTAGAAATCACATGGCCCAGAAATGACACCTTCTCGAGCCAAAATTCGCATTTACTGAACTTCGCGAATAATTTCTCCCTCGCAAGAACGGATAAAACTGTCCTCAAATGCTGTTCATGTTCCTCTCGAGATTTCGAATAAACAAGAATGTCGTCGATGAAGACTACCACGAACAAATCAAGATAAGGATGGAAAATCCGGTTCATCAAATCCATAAATACGGCCGGCGCGTTAGTCAACCCAAACGGCATAACCAAGAACTCATAATGACCATACCGAGTGCGAAAAGCAGTCTTCGGAATATCCTCCGATCTAACCTTCAACTGATGGTACCCACTCCTCAAATCAAGCTTAGAGAAAACCACGGACCCTTGAAGCTGATCAAACAAATCATCAATATGGGGTAGAGGGTACTTATTCTTCACCGTAACCTGATTCAACTTCCGGTAATCTATACACAATCTCAACGAACCATCTTTCTTCCGCACAAATAAAACCGGTACTCCCCACGGGGAAACACTAGGGCGGATAAACCCTCGATCAAGCAACTCTTGCAACTGAACCTTTAATTCCTTCAACTCTGCGGGAGCTAACCTATAAGGCGCTTTCGAAATCGGAGCCGTACCCGGCAAAAGGTCTATACAAAACTCAATCTCACGATCGGGAGGCATCTCATACTCGGTAGAGAAAACATCGGGAGATTCCCGAACTACCCGAACACTATCCAAATTAGGGGATTCTTTCCTAGTATCAAGAACACTAGCCAAATACCCCTCACAACCACTATGCAATAATCTTCTCGCTTTCATAAAAGAAATTAAGCGAACCTTCCTACTCAGAGGACTAGCCTCAAACACAAATATAGGCACATCGGGAATAGAAAAAGTAACAGTTTTCTTACGGCAATCAACAGAAGCATGAAACTTGCTCAACCAATCCATACCCAAAATGACATCAAAGTCTTGGATAGGAAGAACTACCAAATCCGCACAAAGGACTCGACCACAAATAACCACGTCACAAGCACGAAAGACTCGATCAGAAATCAAGCATTCTCCTATAGGGGTCGACACCTCTAGCACGTACGGTAAAGACTCGAATGCAGCATTTAACATGGAAGCAAATTGCACAGAAATGTATGAATGAGACGATCCTGGATCTACTAACGCTCGCGCGCTCACATTAGATACAGAAACAATACCTCCAATAACGGATGGATCATCGGTAGCTTGTTGTTGATTCATGGAAAATACCCTTCCTTGAACTTTGGGCTTCCCAGCGGCATCCCTTTTCTGACCTTGATTAATACCAACTCCTGACCCAGATGCTTGTCCCTTGCCTCTAGTACAATCTCTTGCAAAATGCCCCATTTGACCACAATTGGTGCACCTTCCTTGCTTCTTCCAACAACGGTCCTCAGAATGACCTTCCTTTTGACAATACGAACAAAGCTTCATAATTTGGCTCCCTTGGTTCCTGGAAGTGGTACCCGGATTCCTTGGGCTCGGTTGCCCTCGGGAATGAGATTGTCCACCAAAGTTACCTCGATTTTCGATCCTCAGTTGTGACTTGCTCTGCGCCCCTTGCTTACTCGGGTTAGCTACCTCAGTCTTCCTTTTATGCTCCCCAATATCTTGCTCTATCAAATAGGCTCGGTCCACCGCATCTTGGAAAGTCACAATCCGTTGAGCAATCAGTTGAGTACGGATGGAGGTCTTCAATCCCCGAATGAATCTCATAGCCTTTTGTTCCTCGGTCCTCACCAAATAGTCACAATATCGGGCTAATTCTATGAACTTTGCCGAGTATTGTGCTATAGACAACACACCTTGCTCTAGGTTTAGTAGCTCGATCTCCTTTCAGTTTTGATCAACAACCGGAATGAAATGCTCCTTGAATTTGCGCACAAACAACTCCCACGCATACACCGTGTGAGTATCATCCCAAGTAGCTTTAACGCCCTTCCACCAATGCTCGGCGGCTCCCACAAGCTTGTAAGCCGCAAACCGGACCTTGTCCTCATCCGAACACCCAAATACATCATAAATCTTCTCCATAGACTCAATCCACAACTCAGCTTTCCTTACATCGGGCTCCCCATTGAATTCAACCGGTTTCAACTTCAGAAATTGCTCCAATCCATAACGAGGTGGTGCTTGCTCTACCCTCGGACCTTGATCATGTATGGCCTTCATGGCCGCCTCAAACATGCCTTGAAACATGGCACGGGCTTCATCCCTTGTATCATTCTGATTCTGTGCCCCGCTAGTACCTCCTCTGTTTCTTCTTCCAGACATTGAGAACAATTACCTGCATAAGACATCAACCGTTAATCACTCCGCACACTACTACCCACCTAGGTCATACTAATCCACCTAGACTTATACTTAGAGCTAATGCCATAGCTCTGATACCAACTGTCGCGACCCCGGACCCCGCGGGCCCGAGACCGCGAGCTGGACGTCGACTCTACAACCAAAACTTCGAAATACTGAAGTTAAAAATTTCATTTGATACCAAAAGGTAGAGATCCAAAGTTTTACATAATCAAGTTTGATAAAAATCAATTACAACTATCATCAACTTCCACAAGTTTATGCCCAACAAAATACAAATGTACAAAATCCTAATGACGTAAATGTTTGGTACAATTATCCCCAAAAGGTTACACATTGATATAATGTATACCAACCTATACAACTTTCCCCAAAAGAACGGATCCACCCTCGACGTCCTCTTTCTCGTGATCAGCGAGACTAATCCTTAGCACCTGGGGGGGGGGGGTTAAGGAAAAACAAGGATAAAAGAAAAGGGGTGAGATAAATCTCAATAAGTTACTAATGCAACTACATGACATGCTATGATGCAAGAAGCAATAAGCAATAATAAATATCATATAGCACATAGCATTTACCACATAACAGATAGCAGCGGAAATAAACACATAACAAAGGATATAGCCAAGGTTTTCCAAACCGGAACATCCAAATAAAGGATCGCTGCGCAGCTTCAATAATCAACCATCAATATCATTCATAATAGCATGAAAGCCGAAGAGAAAACCCCGGTACCGGAACCAATAACCATAAAAGTGTCACAAGGGACGGGAGACATGCCACAAAGTCATGCTCCAAGTAAAGCTAAAATGCACACAAAGGAGCTAGCTCTTCTCACATCCAAGGCCAATCTGGAGGAGGGTAATAAGGGGGCAAAACAATGGTCAACATCACAATGGACTTGGCCGTGCCATCATAATGTTTCGCATCGCCCAAACACACACAAAATACCAGCTGGGTTTTCACGTAAAGGCTAAGTAATAAAATACTAGCACGATAAACAACAAAGGATTCCAAAGTAGGGAATCAAGCCAAATAATCACCAAGAAGATGACATGAACCAACAATACACAATAAGGGTGCTTCAAAATCTCAATTAACCATTAATGAATTCCAAACACAAACTTGATCACAAAGGACCCAATTCTATCACAAAATGGTACTACAATGTTCACTAAGGTCAACTAGAAGGACACTCAAGACTTAGACCAACACGCATCCTTCATTCACACAATTTTAACAAATGTAAGTTTTCAGGGGTTCTGTGCGGCCGCCCAAAAGGGACTGTGCGGCCGCCCAACAAGGCCCTCAACCAAGCACAAAAGCTTTCAGAAAGATGCGCGGTCGCCCATACTATTTTGGGCGGTCGCCCAATACTCCGGAATTGCCAGAATCGGGAAGAACAACAGGGGTTCTTCCATTTTCAAACCCAAAACACATAACACCCAAAATCCAACACTCCCAACAAGATTTCTAAGGTACCCAAACATTATTTAACAAAGAGGGGACCTTAACAACTCCCTTTATCAACCAAAACCAAGATTGAATCAAGGTATTCATCAATTCACCATTTTCAACCAAAAACTCAATAAATTCCAAACAAATTCCAAACTCATCCAAACTTCAAATGTAACACATCAAACATTATCTAAACATGATATGAACATTTTAGCATTAAAATGGGGGAAAAGTAACTTACATGAATTTTCTCAAAGTTGATGGATTTCAAATCTTTTTGAGTCTACGCGATCCTATCGACGATCTAAACAATGTTTACGTTTTAAGAAATGAGAAATAACTAGAAAAAGATGAAGAAAAAGAAGAGAGAAGGAAAGAGAAAGAAGCTTACCCACAACCAAGAGAGAGAGAGAGATTTGAGCTGGGAAGAAGAATGAGTGAGGGAGGAGGTGAGGGAGGAGTAGGGAGGGAGTAGGGAAATAATTTAAAAGAGTTACACTTAGGCCCCCTCCACTACACTACACACAAACACTACACTCCCTACTAACAATTAAGACCCAACAAATCTACACTAGCACAAATGACCCAAATAAAATGCTAGGCATAAATATTATGATACCTAAAATGCACACATAATATTTAAATAAATAATAATTTAAATAAATAAATAAGCAAATAATTAAATAAAAATCATTTAATTACTAATAAAATAGAGCCTATAATTCGGGTCGTGACATTTTGTAGTTAGGGTTTAATGACCTTAAATTGGGGTTTTCATGAAACTTGTAGATTTCGACCCAAGTTGATTGATTTATCTATGGTATGTATAATGTATTGATTTTGGTGGTTTTGTTAAAAAACGGAATTTTTTTGTGTTGAGTAATTTGTGGTCCGAAAATGTTGTAATCTTTGACCGATCTTTGACTTGGTTGACTTTGTTAAAAGTGCTTTTTGTGTTGCTTGACTTTTGTTAGAGTGTAATGTACATTAGTGTTTTGTTGAGAAATCTTATTTTGGATGAAGTTATATTTTTGTCCGTTAATTATTGAAATGTTTCGGACTTGTTTGTAGTTGAGTTGTCCTAGGTAGACTAGGGTTTTGATTGTGAGATGTTGGGAATTTTGGGGATTTGTCCTAGCGCAAAAATTTGTATATGTACATGCATTATAGAGTGAATTGCTAGATTGATTACGTACCTTTGCTGTGTATACCTGTCTATGATTGCAGGTTGCATTGCCGCCCTTGAAGTTGAGGGGCTCGTGTAGCATTGTGCATAGCTTGTGGGAGAGGATCCCAGAGACTGTAGAGAGCAAGGTGCGGGCCACCGGCTTGGGAGCATTCTTCGAGAGCTTGTCTGGCCAGGAAGAGTTGACCAAGAGTACCGATCTGTTCATGGAACTGTGGGAGCCTTTGTGGGATCCCACCCATACATTCCACTTTGGTTGGGGAGAGGTTATGGTGGCTCCTTCAGACTTCATGACTCTTATCGGGTTGCGGTTCACAGGTAGCCCTAGTGTGGAGTGACGATACCTTGCTTGCTTGGGATGGCGAGGACATGTTTCAGAGATCTATTGGGGTTGACTGCACCGACATCAGGAGTGGTGCGCTTGGGGGAAGTATGAGGAGATGTTGGTGGCTCTTAAGGCCGGAGGCGGTGGTGTAGAGGTAACTTCCCATCTTTGCTAATGCTGGTACTACGGCGACGATTCCGCTGTTGAGATGCCCAGTGGATTTGGATGTAGTGAGAAGACTTGCTTGACGGGTTTGATGGAGTTGTACCGTTCTTTAGATTGGAGTTGTCGGTCTCAGTTGGAGTCAGTCGACTGCTTATACTTTGCCTTGGTGGTATGAACCGTTCTTTGTCTGTTTCTGGTTTCAGTCTCTTCTTGTTGATGACCTTGTTATATGTTGATGGGCGCCAAGTTGCAGGAGTAGGGGGGACGAGACCTCTAGGCACTACACTTAGGTGTGAATACCCCTTTCCGATGAATTGACGCATGGGAAGTATCTTGTAATTATTTTTATTTACAAAGGGAATATTCTTAACGACATTAAAATTATGAGAGTCGCCACACCGTTTTAATTAAAGCCAAAACATTGAAAAAACCATGTTTAGTGGGTTCGGGGGTCAAATTACAACAAGAGAAGAATATTGAACGTTATCACTCCTATTGCCCGAATTGATCGGTCTTTCTATCATGATGAGTGTGTTAGTAGTGTGTTAGTGATTTAGACCGGATCCGAAGATTGCCTACGTTCCTCTCAATGTGAGAAGCTCAGGTCAGCGTAGTTCGCAGAGAATTTAGAATAGGCAAAAGAATCGGGATCATGCATAATGAGGGGGGAATTACCTAAAGATTAGGGTTTAGAAGTAGTTCCTAGATCATCCTCGGGTTGATGAACCCTCGATCATCATCGGCTATGAAATAACATGCAAACATGAAGATCGCAACCCTAAATATAGCATAAATAAGGTTTTAATCTATGAACACGAAGAACATGCGAAGAACATATTATGAACATATGAATAAACATGCAAAGAATATGAAGAAACTATGAATAAACATGTACGAACATGAATATAAAAGATCTACATTAAAAATAATGCAAGAACACGAAGAAAAAGTTAGAAAACTTACCTATGTTGGCAAGAAATAAACTTTGGATCTTCTTGAGTGTTTGAATGCTAATTAGAGAGAAAATTGTGTTTAAGAACTCCAAAATTCGTACTTTAGAACTCTCAAAATCGGATCCCTAAACCAATAGCATGGGATTGGTTTATATAGTAAACTGAGGGGAAGATCTGATGGTCCAGATCATCCGGCGCAAGGTTGGCCGCCTGGCCATGGTTGAAGCCGGTGACAAGAGTGGCCGCGTGGCCAAGATCAACGCGGAGCAAGGTTGGCCGCGTGGCCAAGTCTGCAGGCTGACTTGATTCTTAAGCTAGGGTTTCTGCATGGTTTTAAGGAAACTATTTGCTACCTAATTTGATAGATTTTGCCATAAATGAGATATTTTGGGAATCCGGGACAAGTCTTTGCAAGGTTTCTAATTCCTATAAAGTCCTTGTATTTTTGGGAAAGTCCTAATAAACTCATTTTCAGGTCGGGTACTAACAGTAGCCCCTCGACGACGCTTCTTGCAAGGCAATGTGGGGTCGACGATAAAAGAAGGATCCGTCTGAAACATGAGTTTCAAAACAGATGAAAGGTAAGGGAACGGCTGAACCTTGACAGGCGACCTACGTATCCGCGGGGGAATCAAGCCAAGCGTAGTTCAAATCGGATGGAAAATTGGGAATGACTGTCCTCTGATGGGGAGCAACGTCTTCTGCTGGGGAAAATGCACCTGCTGGGGATGAGAGATGACCGCGTCGGTCGGGTGGCTGAACCTTTTCAGGTTTCCTACGTATCCTCCGAGGAATCAAGCCGGTCGTAGTTCAGATCTGATGGGGAAATTGGGAGCCATCGGACTTCTGCTAGGGATAATAAACCTACGGGCACTATCCTGTATGAAGAACGAACATTCGTTAGGAAATGAAGTTATTTGGGAAAATTAAAGACTACGTTGTCTAAATAATCCCAAGATGGAATGGTAAACGCAATCAGGATTGCCGGGATTCTTGCCGATCGCGCTAAAGTAATAGATGATGGATCTCTCGCGAACAGAAACGCCGAGGCTTCTGTCAACCACGATTGATCTAGGATGCATATATCATAGAGGCGCCGAAGTCTCTACAATCATCTGAATCCTAAAATAGATGCTGGATCGCTCGCAAACAGAAACGCAGAGGCTTCTGCCCATCGCGATCGATCTAGGATGCGTATGTCATAGAGGCGCCGAAGTCTCTACAATCATACAAATCCTAAAATAGATGCTGGATCGCTCGCAAACAAAAACGCCGAGGCTTCTGCCCATCGCGATCGATCTAGGATGCGTATGTCATAGAGGCGCCGAAGTCTCTACAATCATACAAATCCTAAAATAGATGCTGGATCGCTCGCAAACAGAAACGCCGAGGCTTCTGCCCATTGCGATTGATCTAGGATGCGTATGTCATAGAGGCGCCGAAGTCTCTACAACCATACGAATCCTAAGCAAATATTAGGAAGTGCTAAAATAATAGATGGTGGATCTCTCGCAAACAGAAACGCCGAGGCTTCTGCCCATTGCGATCGATCTAGGATGCGTATGTCATAGAGGCGCCGAAGTCTCTACAACCATACGAATCCTAAGCAAATATTAGGAAGTGCTAAAATAATAGATGCTGGATCTCTCGCAAACAGAAACGCCGAGGCTTCTGCCCATTGCGATTGATCTAGGATGCGTATGTCATAGAGGCGCCGAAGTCTCTACAACCATACGAATCCTAAGCAAATATTAGGAAGTGCTAAAATAATAGATGCTGGATCTCTCGCAAACAGAAACGCCGAGGCTCCTGCCCATCGCGATCGATCTAGGATGCGTATGTCATAGAGGCACCGAAGTCTCTACAACCATACGAATCCTAAGCAAATATTAGGAAGTGCTAAAATAATAGATGCTGGATCTCTCGCAAACAAAAACGCCGAGGCTTCTGCCCATCGCGATCGATCTAGGATGCGTATGTCATAGAGGCGCCGAAGTCTCTACAACCATACGAATCCTAAGCAAATATTAGGAAGTGCTAAAATAATAGATGCTGTATCTCTCGCAAACAGAAACGCCGAGCTTTGCCCATTGCGATCGATCTAGGATGCGTATGTCATAGAGGCGCCGAAGTCTCTACAACCATACGAATCCTAAGCAAATATTAGGAAGTGCTAAAATAATAGATGCTGGATCTCTCGCAAACAGAAACGCCGAGGCTTCTGCCCATCGCGATCGATCTAGGATGCGTATGTCATAGAGGCGCCGAAGTCTCTACAACCATACGAATCCTAAGCAAATATTAGGAAGTGCTAAAATAATAGATGCTAGATCTCTCGCAAACAAAAACGCCGAGGCTTCTGCCCATCGCGATCGATCTAGGATGCGTATGTCATAGAGGCGCCGAAGTCTCTACAACCATACGAATCCTAAGCAAATATTAGGATGTGCTAAAATAATAGATGCTGGATCTCTCGCAAACAGAAACGCCGAGGCTTCTGCCCATCGCGATCGATCTAGGATGCGTATGTCATAGAGGCGCCGAAGTCTCTACAACCATACGAATCCTAAGCAAATATTAGGAAGTGCTAAAATAATAGATGCTAGATCTCTCGCAAACAAAAACGCCGAGGCTTCTGCCCATCGCGATCGATCTAGGATGCGTATGTCATAGAGGCGCCGAAGTCTCTACAACCTTACGAATCCTAAGCAAATATTAGGAAGTGCTAAAATAATAGATGCTGGATCTCTCGCAAACAGAAACGCCGAGGCTTCTGCCCATCGCGATCGATCTAGGATGCGTATGTCATAGAGCCGCCGAAGTCTCTACAACCATACGAATCCTAAGCAAATATTAGGAAGTGCTAAAATAATAGATGCTGGATCTCTCGCAAACAGAAACGCCGAGGCTTCTGCCCATCGCGATCGATCTAGGATGCGTATGTCATAGAGGCGCCGAAGTCTCTACAACCATACGAATCCTAAGCAAATATTAGGAAGTGCTAAAATAATAGATGCTGGATCTCTCGCAAACAGAAACGCCGAGGCTTCTGCCCATCGCGATCGATCTAGGATGCGTATGTCATAGAGGCGCCGAAGTCTCTACAACCATACAAATCCTAAGCAAACATTTGGTGAAGAATGGAAATTTTAAGGGGCTTTCCGTTCCCAAAGGTATCGAATATCAGTCAAAACAGCGCTAAGGGCCCCTAAAATGAATCAAAGGGGAATGTACTAGGGGTAAAACTGAAATTTTGCATGTGGAGGCAAAGATGATGGATTGTTATGAAGTCGCAAACGGGATGAACTGTCGGGGAGTCACAAAGGTGATAGACTCTCGGGGAATCGCAGAAGTGATGGACTCTTGGGGAGTCGCAAAGGTGATGGACTCTCAGGGAGTTGCCAAGGTAAAGGACTCTTTGGTGAGCAAAGGACGACCACAGAAAGCGTAATGTTTGGGATCCGCTTACCCTAAATTAGGAGGAATACATAATATGAGGCTACGAACCATTAAGATGAAGGTATTAGGTAAGGGACATTTTGCTTGGTTGCTTAGGGTAGGACCTAAGGCTTCTAAGAAAAGGGGATGGGTAGCCTCTTAGATAAGGATGCAAAAGATGTTATGGTTGTTTAGACTTGAGATTGTGTCTTGGATACAATGTGGGTTTCCTAGGCTTACGGGCTAGGGTTTGGAGAGAATGCGACTGCCTAGGCTCGAGGCTAGGGTTCGGAGAGAATATAGAAAGGCTATTGTATCCTAGGCATAAGACTAGCGGGGTATTGAGATTATAAATTTCCTAGGTTTCGAGACTAGGGTTTCGAGAATTTGGAAAGGATGTTGCACACAGGGCTTTAGAAATTCCCTAGAACTTGGGCTAGGGTAAAAGGGGATGGTGCTTCCTAGGCTTGAGACTAGGGTTTGGAGAGAATGCAGATTCCTAGGTTTGGGGCTAGGGTTTGGAGAGGTTGAGGTTTGGGAACTTCCTAGATGTTAGGGTTTCAAACAAGGGTTTGGAAACTGGTGTTTAAGGACCATGACTCTCCTAGGTTTGGGACTATAGACCGTTGGGAAGAGGGATTGCTTTTGTGGAAGGTCCACTAAGCTTGATGTTAGGGTTCACCATTTTCCGGGATTGGTGACTATGGCTTGGAAAGGTTCATGGTAACCTAGGCTTTAGGCTAGGTTTTAAGGCTAAGGACTGTAAACTTCCTACGTTTTGAGACTAAGGTGAAGGAGTTTCCTAGGTATAGGACTGGGGTTTGAAGGGAATGTTGAATCCTAGGCTTGATGATAGAGTTTAAAGAGGATAATTTCTACCTAGCCTTGAGACTAGGGCTTTAGAAAGAGTGCGACTACCTAGGCTTGAGGCTAGGGTTTAGATCGAATGCGACTACCTAGGCTCGAGGCTAGAGTTTAGAGCGAATGCGACTACCTAGGCTCGAGGCTAGGGTTTGGAAAGAGTGCGACTACCTAAGCTTGAGGCTAGGGCATTATATCCTAGGTTTTGGACTAGGGTTCAATAAAACGGAGAATTGAGATTGTAAATTTCCTAGGTTTCGAGACTAGGGTTTCGGGAATTTGGAAATGATGTTGCATACGGGGCTTTGGAAATTCCCTAGAATTTGGGCTAGGGTTAAAGGGGATGTTGTGGTTTCCTAGGCTTAAGGATAGGGTTTAGATAGGATATGTGACTACCTAGGATCAAGGCTAGGGTTTAGGAAAGGTGTAACTACCTAGGATCAAGGTTGGGGTTTAAGAAGGATGTAACTTCCTAGGCTTTAGGCTAAGGTTTGGAAGGATGTAATTACCTAGGCTTGGGGTTAGGGTTATGAATAGAAGGTGACTACCTAGGCTTGAGGCTAGGGTTTGGAGAGAATGTGACTACCTAGGCTTGAGGCTAGGGTTTAGAGAGAAGGCGATGACCTAGGCTTGAGGCTAGGGTTTAGAGGGAATGCGATTACCTAGGTTTAAGGCTAGGCTTTGAATAGAAGGTGACTACCTAGGCTTAAGGCTAGGCTTCGGATAGAAGGTGACTACCTAGGCTTAAGGCTAGGCTTCGGATAGAAGGTGACTACCTAGGCTTGAGGCTAGGGTTTAGAGAGAAGGCGATTACCTAGGTTTGGGACCAGGGTTGAGAGGGAATACGATTACCTAGGTTTAAGGCTAGGCTTTGAATAGAAGGTGACTACCTAGGCTTGAGGCTAGGGTTTGTAGAGGATGAAGCAACCTAGGCTTGAGGATGGGGTTGAGAGAATGTGACTACTTAGGCTTAAGGCTAGGGTTTGGAGACCGAAATCATTTGAAGGTTTGTCTTGGTTTAGACCGGGCGAGTTTGAGGTCTAAGAGTGTTGCGGTTTGGGGCAGGTGAGCTTGATACCTCATGGCTGGATAGGCTCGATAGGTTAGACCTAGGCTAGAGTGCTAGGGTTTAGCTAGGGTAAGACCCAGACACGTGTTAAGGAGACCAGGGCCTAATGGAATGGTAGGCGTGAGATCTAGGAGATCGGGTAGGCTCGGGGCAGGGTAGCGTTGGGACATAAGGCTTTCAAGCGGGTAAGTCTTTTGTCCTAGAGAAACCGCGTTATGGGTTAGGACCAAGCATGTTTGAGGTCGGCCAAGGAGTAACAGATTGGGATTGGATGATCCTAGTACCTAATACGCATGTCGGGCTTGGATCCTAGAGTGTTTGAAAATTTAGGCTAGGTGCGAACCATAGGTGCGGGAAATGGTTTTGGATATATGACCATGTTGGCGCTTTAGGTAAAGGGATTGAGTGTCCAAGACTTTGCTTGAGTACAATAGGTACCTAAGTTGGATTGGGTATGCTTAGGTCCAAAGTTTGTCTCAGAGGTCATTGCGCGTGACCAAGCTCGTTCGGCGATTGCGAAGGTGGGTTTGGTATGGGACCAAAGGTGTTAAGGACTTGGGTTTTAACCTGATGGGTATTGAGATTTGGACTCGTTGGGGGAGTGATGTTTGAGATCCATGGAGTTCAAGGGTAGACCTTGTAGGTGGCGAGGTTTGGACTCGGCTTGGATTAAGTAGGTTAGAGTCCTTAAGGGGTTGAAGGTCAGACTAGGAAGTCTTTTAAGGCTAATGGGTGACACTAGGTTGGTACTTGGTAGGTTTAAGAGTGGTAGGGTCATGGCTTGGACATGACGGGAGTCGGGAGACGTAGATGTTGTCGCTTTTAGTCGGACCAAGTACGCTTGGGAATTACAGAGTCCAAAGGGTGGAGATGTAAGGTGAGAGACCTAAAGGGTAGAAAGTCTTGTGACCTAAAGGTTTAGGGGTTGAGGCCTAAGGTATGGATCAGATATTCTAGAGACCTATAAGGTAGGTGTTTGGCGACCTTGCATGGACTTGGGATCTAAGGGATCGTTCAATAGGTTAGACTGGGTAGACCTAAGAGGTTGGACCTAAGAGGATAGGGGAGACATAGTCTGGACAAGGTAAGGATGAATATATATTGGTAGGTTTGGGATCTAAGAGATCAGGTAGGCTCGGGACCAGTAGGTTCGGGACCTAATGGGTCACCCTAAGGATTTGGCTTTGGTTAACTGGTTTAAGGTCTGAAGTTTTGGGTAGAACCAATTTGAGGCCGAAGGGGTCATGCTACGAACTTGCGGAAGGTCGAGCTAAGAGGTTATGATGTAACGTAGGTAAGACTCACCGGGTAGGTTTGGGACCTAGGTAAGACTGATCGGGTAGGCTCGGGACCTAGAGAGTTTATGGTGTAACTTAGGCAAGACTGACCGGGTAGGCTTGGGACCTAAGGTTTTGAACCAGGTAGGTTGGGACCTAAGGGTATCCTATTGTGTAGGAAATAGGGTGAAGGACCGAGTCAACTCAAGAATCACGGAGATGGGTCTCAGATGGATCGAGGATGTTTTTTACAATTTTGTGGAGACCGAGCGTGCGGGTTTATAAACAAAGTGTCGGGGAGGAGAAAACTTTATGAAAGTGTTATGATCTTATACAGATGCCTTATAATTAATTATGATTCTAATCAATCCAAATAGGTCGTCGCGTGCCGAGTTTGACGATGAGGGGTTCCCTTCTTCTAAGTGTATCCTTGTTGACGCGGTATTCTCTGGGAAACCACATAGTCGACCCATTCCATTGGGGATTATCTAATTTGGTGAGCGGGTACCCTCCCTCCTTTGAGAAACTCTACGTCAAGCTTGATGATGAGGGATGCCCTTCTTCTTGATGAAGCCTCGGCATTCTTTGAGAAACCTTATGGTCGGTCCCTTATTGTTAGGGAAGCCCCAGTTGCGTAGAGCGGGGTATCCTACCTCTTTTAAGACGCACCCTTTTTTTTGCCTAGACCGCCCTTGCGGGTTTCCAATCTAGCGGGCATCTCTTTTGCGTCAATTTTTTTTTTTTTTTTTTTGAAATCATTCAGTCGACTCAAAAAAGGAAAAAAGAATTGTTTGAACACATGCGGGGGAATTTTGGGGAGAGTAAGAGAGAGAGAGATAGTACTCACATTTTGACTCTTTGGGCAACTGAGTGTATATATGTACAAAAGGGAGGAAGCCCCTGCTTGACAGAAAGTAAGTGTTTAGCTCTTTCCTAGATTGTAGAACGGAAGACTTGTCGAGACATTTGAAAATTGTTTTATTCAAGATTCTTATTTGATTGCTCGAGAATGGACCTCGTTGATTAGTTATGCATCTTATGATTATGTTTTAGACAAGTAGTCTCGAAATAATAAATGTTTTGATCAGTTGTGAGTGAAGAAGTCAGGAGTAGAAATATGGGGCAAGAGAGAAGAGAAGGAAAATTGGCTACGAGGTGGGTTGTGTATATTTTGGACCGAACCGGGCGGTTGCCTACGTTCTCCTCAAGGTGAGGAGCTCAGGTCCGCGTAGTTCGGGGATGACCCGCTTGACGATGGTGTCGGGTTTCAGTGGGTATGTGTGGGAGGAAAGAAAAGAAAGAAAGTTGGCCCCAGGTAGGTTATGTTTGGCTTTGAGTGGTTGCCCGGTTGACGATGAAGTTGGGTTTTGAGTTTAGGGGTGTGAGGTTCGTTTGAGGTGAGTTGTTCTTTGTAGCTCATTGCGGTGGATTACTCCTTTGTAGTTGTTGCAGTGGATTGCTCCATCGTAGTTGTCATGGGTTGCTGCCGTTTATCTACTTTGTAAGGAAAGAAAGGAAAATAGATCATTTGAGGTGAAAAGAAAATGGGACTTTTACTTTTCCATGGTGATAGCCCCTTCTATTTTTCTTTTTCTTTTTTATTTTATCTCTTTGTGCACACCCTTGTTTTTGCCTAGGCCGCCCTTTCGGGTTTTCAACCTAGCGGGCTTCTTTTTGTGCAATGCTCTAACTTTTGCCTAGGTCGCCCTTTTGGGTTTCAACCTAGCGAGCCATATATATATATATGTATATATTTTTTTTATATTTGTACATGAAACATTGGGCGAGACAAGCCCCTAGTTTGCTTTCGCCTATCTTGATTGCGAGGTAGCTTCCTTATAGTTCAAGCGGCCTTTTGCTGGCGGCGGGCGTCCTAGCCCCTTGATTTTCACCGGTAGAGCTCCATTGGATTATCACATGCACCAATGAATGACTTCGTGCACTTGTCTTATATTTGCGATGGAATACGGACAGCCCCAGTGTAACGGCATGTAGTACTCATGATGGGAACAAACCAATCCTTTAAATTGTGGCAGCATGGATGTCTATTTGATGATGAGCAACCGCAGTCCATTTCTTTGTCACGACCTTATAAAAAGGGGTCTAATGGTGGGATGAGAGGCGTATGAGGATAGTGTATGGGAGAAGGTGTATATAGAGAGTGTACATGAAGTGTGTACAAAGGGTGAGTGTATAGAGAGAGTGTATGGGGGTAGAATGTAGAGAGAAGGGAAAGTGATTCGTTCATCCCAATTGATCGAAGCATTTGTTATTTTAAGATTAATCGTTTACTTAGTTATGTGAATGGTTTGTGGGCCCATTTACCTTTTAATGAGTCATCATTAATGAGTAAGATTAAGATTAATTCATCATATAAAGATATAGCAATCAAGCGAAAATGGTGAATAAGACAATTTTCATGAAATTGATATATGCAAGCTTATGTCTCAAGTCTAGAGAGAAAACAAAAGAAATAAAGACCCTTTTATTGGAACTAAAAGATTTAAACTGACTAGTCCGGGGTGGACTTTTTCTTAAAGAAACAAAAATCGTCCAAGGTGGACTTTTGACTAAGGACACTCTAGAACCTACGAAGACTGAATGACCATTTTCTTTTCTTTTATTTAAAGGAGGTAGCTCCAATTTCCTCTTTTGCCCATGGCCATGTATTCCGTTGGCGGGTGATGACTCCGCTGTTAATGAGGCTTTGAATCTTTCTCCTCAATTGGAGGCAATCTTCGGTGTCATGCCCAATGTACTGGTGGTATTGGTAGTGTTTGGAGGGATCCAAGCCTTGCTTCACCTTACTTGTTTCATAATTGAACAAAGGAGACAACTTGCCGGCTTGAACTAGACTTTTGAAGAGTTTTCCCAAGTCGTCGAATTCACGCTCGTCCTTCCTTTCACGAACTGTCTTTGAGGGTGATTTAGGTATCGGCACCCCTTGTTGATGAGTAGTCATAGGAGGCATCCCGACGGGGACAGTCTGTGGCGGCCCGTACATTTGAGGAGCGTACGGGTGTTGACATTGGGCAAGAGGGAGAACTCGACTGAGGTAATCATAACGCCACGAATGTCAGACAAATGGCGCCTCTCGATATCTCTTAGGGTCTTATGCATCTCCTTCTGAAAGTGTGTTGCTTGCTCGTTGAGAATAGCCTTAAAGTGGATTTCTTGTTCATCGAGGATGGCTTCGAAGTGGGATGCTTGCTTACTGAGAGCAGTACCGGTGTAGAGGATTGTCTCGGGATCTTGGGTAGCAGCTTCAGTTGCAACTTCGATGTTCCTTGCAGCCGACATGATGCAGAACTCTATGTCATGAAAGAATTAGATTCGCATTTAATGATAAGGCATCATTTTTTGGAAAAGAGTCGGTCTCCACATTTTGAAATGCATTTTGGTAAAAAATTGAAAGTTTGACCGGGCCGAAGTTGCCTACGTTCCCCTTATCATGAGGGAGAGGTCCCACACAATAAGAGGCTCAGGTCGCCGTAGTTCGAATCAAGTTAGACTTTTAAAAAGACGTGAGAGGTGACCATAGGGGTCAACTTGATAGAGTCTTTTTAAGATAAAGAGCGATCTTGAGGTCAAAAGCAGGAGATGACTCGGTCCTTAGTCAAGCATGGGTGAGGAAGACCTATAGGAGTTGGTTTTGATTGAGTCGGGTATGGTTTGACTTATGGTTTGACCTAAATTTGACCTAAGGTTTGACCTAAGGTTTCAGACAAGAAGTGGTTCAAGTTAGAATGCGACGATAATGGTGGGTTGACCTAGATGGGTAATGGATAGGTCGACCTAAATGAGAAGGGTTGGATTGACCTATATGGTGAATGAATCAAGATAGCGGGTTGTAGCGGGTTGCCTATGGGATGATCTAAGTGGGATAAACATGGTTTGACCTAAGCGGGTCGAATGTGAGTTGGTTGACCTAGGGAGGTCGGAGATTGACCTAGATGGATCCAAGATAGGTAAGTCGACCTAAGCGGGTCACGGGGTGACCTTGACGGGTCAAAGGTGAAGGGGTAGTTTTAACCTAAGACGGACAAGTTGACCTAAATGGGTCAAGGATGGTGTGTGGACCTAAACGGGTTGACCTAGGTTGGTCTGGACGACGGTGGGTCAAATAATGACCTAGGTGGGTCAAGTTGACGGTTTGACCTAAGCGGGTTAGGACCAAAGGTAATTGGGTTCACCTATGGAATCAAAGATTGACCTAGGAGGTCGAAAACGGATAAGGTTGACCTAGGATTCCAAGTTTGACCTAAGAGGTCGAAGGTGATTGGGTTGACCTAGGAGGTCAAAGGTTGACCTAAGAGGTTAACGGGTGATAATATTGACCGAGGGGGTCAAAGGTTGACCTAAGAGGTCAAAGGTGATAAGGTTGACCTAGGAGGATAAGGTTGACCTAGTGGGTCAAAGGTTGACCTAAGAGGTCAAAGATGATTAAGTTGACCTAGGGGGTCAAAGGTTGACCTAAGAGGATGAGGTTGACCTAGTGGGTCAAAGGTTGACCTAAGAGGTTAAAGATGATTAAGTTGACCAAGGGGGTCAAAGGTTGACCTAAGAGGTCGAACGCGGATGAGGTTGACCTAGGGGGTCAATGGTAGACCTAAGAGGTCAAAGATGATAAAGTTTACCTAGGGGGTTAAATGTGATAAGGTTGTCCTAGGAGGTCAAGGGTTGACCTAAGAGGTCGAAGGTAGATAAGTTTGACCTAGGGGGTCAAAGGTGATAAGGTTGACCTAAGGGGTCGGAGGTAATAAGGTTGACCTAGGTGGTCAAGGGTTGACCTAAGAGGTCGGAGGTGATAAGGTTGACCTAGGAGGTCAAGGGTTGACCTAAGAGGTCGGAGGCGGATAAAGTTGACCTAGGCGGTCAAGGGTTGACCTAGGAGGTCGAGGGTTGACCTAAGAGGTCGAGGGTGATAAGGTTGACCTAGGAGGTCAAGGGTAGACCTTAGAGGTCAAAGGCAGATAAAGTTGACCTAGGCGGTCAAGGGTAGACCTAAGAGGTCAAAGGCGGATGAGGTTGACCTAGGAGGTTAAGGGTTGACCTAAGAGGT
Organism: Campanula takesimana; assembly: GCA_026119855.1. Taxonomy (NCBI): domain Eukaryota; kingdom Viridiplantae; phylum Streptophyta; class Magnoliopsida; order Asterales; family Campanulaceae; genus Campanula; species Campanula takesimana. The sequence goes on from JAOWBW010000256.1 coordinate 955,603, forward strand.
CAAAGGCGGATAAAGTTGACCTAGGCGGTCAAGGGTAGACCTAAGAGGTCAAAGGTGGATGAGGTTGACCTAGGCGGTCAAGTGTTAACCTAAGAGGTCGAGGGGTGACCTAAGAGGTCGAAGGTAATAAGGTTGACCAAGGAGGTCAAGGGTTGAGAAGGTTGACCTAGGCGGTCAAAGGTTAACCTAGGAGGTCAAAGGTTGACCTAGGCGGTCAAAGGTTGATAAGGTTGACCTAGGGGGTCAAAGGTTGAGAAGGTTGACCTAGGCGGTCAAAGGTTGAGAAGGTTGACCTAGGCGGTCAAAGGTTGGTCAACCGGTTGACCTAGGGGGTCAAAGGTTGAGAAGGTTGACCTAGGCGGTCAAAGGCTGACCTAGGCGGTCGAAGGTGAAGGGTAGACCCAAATGGATCGCAATGATGGCCCAACGGATGAGCGATGGACCTTAGAGGTCGCCTAGATGCAATGCACATTTTATTTTGCGAAAAGTTTTTGCATTTTTTTTTACATCCTAAATGGGTGGTCCGAGGAGTGTCCTAATCTCTACGTGTGGGTTGACACGGGTTAGGTTATAGGTTCCCACCGCTCGCAGAACGTACACGGTGGGTGGAGTAGACGAGTGACTCGAAAAATGTGAGGCAGTAGCGCACAAATTCCTGCACATCGAATACTCCAGGTAGTAGGGACCTGTGCAGTGCTGACACGGACTAGTGGTAGTGTGTGGCAAGAAACTAATTCTTTTTAAGGATAAAAGAGAGAAGTTTTGAATGTTTGAATGATGCTATGCAATGCAATGCATGAGAAGGAAAATAATGTACAAGGGAGCATAGCAGAGTTTTGTTTGACCTTAATACTAAGGCGAAAATAACAAAGGTACAAGGATACAAGGTATATACAAAGTACAAGTATCAACAAAGTACAAGTATTAACATTGCGGGGTGAACGGGTGCATGTGTAAACATGGCAAGTATGTGAGGTGCATGTATAAACATGGAAAGTGTGTGCATGTGTAAACATGGCAAGTGTGTGTAGGGTGCATGTGTAAACATGGAAAGTGTGTGAGGTGCATGTGTAAACATGGCAAGTGTGTGTGAGATGCACGTGTAAACATGGCAAGTGTGTGCATGTGTAAACATGGCAAGTGTGTGTATGTGTAAACATGGCAAGTGTGTGTAGGGTGCATGTGTAAACATGGCAGGTGTGTGCATGTGTAAACATGGCAGGTGTGTGCATGTGTAAACATGGCAAGTGTGTCCATGTGTAAACATGGCAAGCATCATGATGTGACGAAAGTTAGACCCACTAAGTTTGAAAAAGTTTCAAAGCAGTCCCCAGCAGAGTCGCCACTGTGAATACCCCTTTCCGATGAAGCGACGCATGGGAAGTATCTTGTAATTATTTTTATTTACAAAGGGAATATTCTTAACGACATTAAAATTATGAGAGTCGCCACGCCGTTTTAATTAAAGCCAAAACATTGAAAAAAGCATGTTTAGTGGGTTCGGGGGTCAAATTACAACAAGAGAAGAATATTGAACGTTATCACTCCTATTGCCCGAATTGATCGGTCTTTCTATCATGATGAGTGTGTTAGTAGTGTGTTAGTGATTTAGACCGGATCCGAAGATTTCCTACGTTCCTCTCAATGTGAGAAGCTCAGGTCAGCGTAGTTCGCAGAGAATTTAGAATAGGCAGAAGAATCGGGATCAGGCATAATGAGGGGGAATTACCTAAAGATTAGGGTTTAGAAGTAGTTCCTAGATCATCCTCGGGTTGATGAACCCTCGATCATCATCGGCTATGAAATAACATGCAAACATGAAGATCGCAACCCTAAATATAGCATAAATAAGGTTTTAATCTATGAACACGAAGAACATGCGAAGAACATATTATGAACATATGAATAAACATGCAAAGAATATGAATAAACTATGAATAAACATGTACGAACATGAATATAAAAGATCTACATTAAATATAATGCAAGAACACGAAGAAAAAGTTAGAAAACTTACCTATGTTGGCAAGAAATAAACTTTGGATCTTCTTGAGTGTTTGAATGCTAATTAGAGAGAAAATTGTGTTTAAGAACTCCAAAATTCGTACTTTAGAACTCTCAAAATCGGATCCCTAAACCAATAGCATGGGATTGGTTTATATAGTAAACTGAGGGGAAGATCTGATGGTCCAGATCATCCGGCGCAAGGTTGGCCGCCTGGCCATGGTTGAAGCCGGTGACTGTTGGTGTTGGTGCCCTAGGCACGTTTGTTGAACGTTGTAAGTTATCATGATAATAAAGAGATAATAGGATTATTATTATGGCTCGTGTTTGCTTATAATAATCTCCGTCCCTAGAGCTTGTTAAGCACTAGTATAAAGGTTAAATGATCATGGGATGATCATGTTAGATTTATGGGTACTTGTTTGGAACAAGGTACTGGACATGACCCGCGGTATGAGATTTATGTCATGGTCGATGTCATATATAAATCTCATATTAGTTATGTCATTTGAATCCTTAGACATGAAGTTATTATAGTCTTCCACTTGATGAATATTATGTTTGACATATTCAAACGCTGCCTTAACACGGTAGTTATAAAGGGTATGATTGGCATGATTTGATTCACGTAGGGAAGAATAATAAGCCAAATGGATTTGTCCCTCTTCGGAGAGATGTCAAGCTTGGGCCCCTCGAAGGAATGATGTTGGTGAAATGTTTGGCCAAACCCAAATGGATTGATTGGATCAATGTCATTTGGATTATCAACATATTCGGGATCGAGAAAAGTTTTGAACAAAACAAGTTGACTTGTTGACCATGACTTGTGTTCAAAGACATCGTGGACAAAGGGATTATGACATGTTCTAAAAGGAATGCGAACTTGTATCTAGTTACACTATTTGGGTAGGTATGACGGTTTGCTAGAACCTAATCATATCTTATGGGTTCATGTTTGAACTCATTGCCAACTTAGTGTAATCCTAGAGGGTCACACACGAATAGAACGAATCGTAAAGGACTAAATGGGAATTATGGAAGAATGTCAGATTTTGGCTCTGGCACGGTCGTGCGCCTTAAAATGGCACGGCCGTGCCATAAATCCAAACCAAGACAAAACCTGTCGGCATGTTTGGCACGACCGTGCCAAGAAGACAAGCACGACCGTGCCAAAATGGTCGATATGGGGGAATCATGCGGACCTGATGGCACGACCGTGCCAGATTATTGGGCACGACCGTGCCAGTCAAGTCGGCCAGTATTCTTTGTTGCCTAATTTGGTGACGGGATTTAGGTTTCCTAAGTCTTTAAGGGTTAAGGATTAGGACCTATAAAAGGATCCTTTCAGCAGCCATTAGACATATGATTATGAGTGCCTCCATAAGGTTTTGAGAGGTTATTTTCTTGTTCTAAGATCCCAAAAGTGAAGAACAAGAATATTCATAATTCCATATAGTTCTTACAATTGTGAAAGTGTGTTTCATAATTTGGTCTAGCAACCAAGATCAAGTGTTCTTGATATTCGTTCGTGGTGTGGATACCGCTAGAGGGTGAAACTTATCATCTTCATAGTTCGTGACTCTTGCCTTGTTCATGGTCAAGATTTCAAGCCTCCATCGAATTCAAGGTTGCAAAATCAAAGGCATCAAGGGTTAGTATTCTAGTATTCATTATGTTGTATTTTGACTTAATCATATGAATGGATCTATGGGCTTTGGGTTTCATAAATTTTAAATGCTTAATTCCGCTGCGCATGTTACTACGAAACCCAACAGTGGTATCAGAGCCCCGTTCATGTTGATTATTTCAATACATAATCATGTTGTGTGTATATAAATTGTTTATGTGCCTAGCATGATTTGAATATTGGGATTATGATGTTTATGAGGTCTATGCGTTTTATATGGTTTATTGTTTTATAAACTTTAATCGCACTGTTCAATCGCAATTAAAATTATGGTGGATTTAAAATTGTTTGGATTATCAATTTTTATTGGATCAAAGTTTTGATATTCTAGGGATTCAAGAATAAATCGTTTATTCAAGGTTTTGATGATCATGGTGATTGGATCACCAAGAACACCAAATCCTAATTGAATTGGGAAAAACAATTTTGAGATAAATTTTGGAACTTTAAAAATTTGGATTTTTCGCAAGGGGTCCGACCGGACCCAAGCCTTGACCCGGCCGGACCTAGGGTTTGGCGCGGGGGTAGGGTTTGGGTTTTGGGTGTGGATCTTGGGTTTAAATCTCCTATTTGTTTTAGTCTTGTGATTCTAAGATTAGTTCAAGGTTTGGATGGCTAATCTACGTTCATCGAGATTGTGTTTCCCAAACTTGATCGCAATCAAGGTTTCAAAGATAAAACGAAATTAGAATTATGAAGAGTTCATAATTGCTAAAATTGAGAAACAAAGTTCTTGATTCAATGATTGGAGATCCATGTGGAATTCTGAATGCAATTGGCCTACGTTCATCGAGACCATCTATTGCTTAGTTTCGGCCACATGGACTACTTTCTTGGTTTCTTGAATTAGTGCGGAATTGTGGTTGCCAATGGCTTAGTTCGGCCGCACTTCTTGTTGTCTTGATTTGGAGATGATGACCAAAGTTCAAATAATCTCATCCTCATAATAATAGAGAAACTAATGACACATAAATATTATGCTTAAATTAATGGAGATTAATTTAGTGGCTAAACTTGATGCGTAACATGTTTATCTTGTGTGCTCATAAATATGTTGTATGCTATATGTGATGAACCTTCAAAGAAAGTTTTAAGTCCTCTTGCCATGCCATGATTAAAACACTTGTTAGTGCATGGGTGATTTTAATGTGGGTTCGCCCTAGCGAGGTGCATTAACTTTATCTATGTATGAGCAAGATGGATGATGTGGGCACGCCCTAGCGAGGCACATCAACCATGCGTTTAAAATGGTTGGACTTAATAAGGCGTCAAAACAGTTTTGGGCCTAGGCAAAGATGAGATTAAACATGCTTTTGAAATTGGATCCCTAAGAATCATATTGGATATGATTGACAAGAAATTGTCTACCTAATTAATTTGATTTTGAGCGGTGCGCCATAGCGTACTTGAAATTAAATTAAAGTTGGATCTTAGCCCAAATTTAAAGGAATCTCATAAAAGAATCTGAGAGTCATATGAGATATGATTGACAGGGTTGTCTACCTAATTAATTTGGTTTTGAGCGGTGCGCCAAAGCGTACTCAAGATTAAATTAAAGTTGGATCTTAGCCCATTTAAATTTTATTATACATTGGATGTATAAGAAGGTTATATAATTTAGTGGGAGTATTTTTGGAAAATACATTATTTATCTCTTTAATGAGATTGGTACTTGTAAAATTTTGGAAATTTTGCATAAGTTGTAGATGACATCTAAAATCGTTGCGATTAATCCTTGTTAAGGATAAAGCTTCAAAAGAATGGCACAAACTTCATGGATTGGATCCTGAGCCTAAGAATCGTTCTAAGGCAAGAAGATGGGTTGTACATTCTTGATGGGCCTATTCCTAAAGAACCCAAAGCCGGAATAGACAATCACAAGAATCATGAGTATGATTCTAGGAATGTGAGTTGTCTTATGCTCGCGATTATGTGCTCAAAACTCCAACAAAGTTTGGAACTTGTGGAAGCCTATTAGATAGGCGTGGAGTTGAGTTACATGTTTCAAAGAGCAATCTAAGCAAGAGAGGTATAAAACCATTGTTGCATTCACTCATTGCAAAATGAGTAAAGGGCAATAAATTGAACTTCACATGCTTAAGATAAAGGCTACGTAGAGCATCTTGAGAAACTTGGTTGTCCAATTGGATTGGAGCAAGCCATGGATCTCATTCTTGATTCATTGTTTAAATGTTATGATCACTTAGTGATGGAATATAACATGCTTAAAATGAATAAGAATTTCTTCGAATTGCATTAACATGCTGAAAAACTGCGAAGATGAAGATATTGGAGAATGGTTCTCTAATGCTCATGGTTCATGATGGAAAGAGGCCAAATGCCAAAAGAAAAGCAAGACAAGAGTTGTCAAACCTAAAGGAAATAATTTTGGTTATAATAATAACTCTAATAGATGCAATTTGGTAAAATGGCAATTGGATTGACCATTTAGAATTGTAGTCAAAATTCTGAGTGATCAATAAAAGGAATGGTAGTGGGACTACCACTCGGAATATTTATGTTATAAATTATTCTTTCTAAATTTAATTATTGGGTATTGGATACCAGAATAATTAGTAAGATGAAAGACTACTTATAGTAATGTTTTATCTACAAACAGTAATGATGCAATGGTTGCAACATTGTTCGTAGAACACTTGTAAAGTGACTTTACTGATGAAGTAGAAAACATTATTTTGTTATAAGATAATGAAGGATATTAATTTCTTATTTGGAATAAGAAAAGTGCTTTATTTATTATGATTTACTTCATTGTGTTATCATATAAATAAATCTTATATCCTAAATCTTGAAGAACAAAATAATAAAGACTATAACATAAATAATTAAAATTCTTTATGCATTATTGTTTTGATCAAATAAATGAGAAATGCATATCTAAAATTCCATGGGACGGAGTTTTAAGTCATATGATTTGGAATCACATGATTTATGCAAATCTTATTTACTTGGATCAAGACATCTTTTACTATGATTGGTAAAAAGGATAATGTCTTAATTGACCTAATACATTTTGATGTGTATGGTGCATTAAGAAGAAATGCTAAAAGAGAATTTTGGTTATACTTGGTAAAACTATTCAAAAATTATGATTGGATCATGATGATGGATAATTAAACCGAAAATTTGACAGTCATCATTAAAGTTGTGAAATGGTTTCACAAATTAACTTCACTAAGAATATCATTCTAAATGATATGTCTGCGTGAAAGTATAAGAACCTTATTGGATATGGTTCATTAGATGATAAAGTCAAATTGATCTTCCATTATTAATTTTGGGGTTATGTATTTGAAACCGCTATGATTATACTAATCTGAATTCCAGCTTGAGAGGTTAAAAGATGAAAGAAAACTCGGTTTGCCTTTCGCAAAGATTTAAGATGGTGAGACCTTTTGGAAAGGAGTTGTCTGGGACACACTCACATTTAAATCTAATAAATATATTTTCATGGGATATCCTAAGGAAACTTGAGGATATAATTTTACTCATAAGAAACAAATGGTTTGTTGATTATGATGATACTTTTCTAGATAAATGGTTTATCTCTAAAAGAATCAATGGGAGTAAAATGTATCTCGAATGGTTCGAGACCTAGAAAATATATATTTTAACCTAAAATGGAAGTTGAACAAGTTTTCACAAGGAGTCGTGAAAAGTCCGTTCAAAAGATATACAAGAACATGCGTATGTGATAGGACACAATCTATTGCAAGAAATATTGGATATTTCGAAATAGAAAGTGTTGAGGTAAAGTTCATTTGGAATGAAGTATTTACCATCTATCAAAGATGCAATGTCAACTCCACATATTTAGATTTTAATGACTTGGAGTCATGAAATCTAAAAGGCAACCCATGTGTAATAATCAAGTTTGGAACTTGATCATTCTAACCTAAGGTGTAAAAACCAAAGGAGAGGAATGAGTTTTCTTGGAAAAAATTTTACATGGATAGCAAAGAAATTTACTAGAATTCTCGTAGTCACATGTTCATATTTGGAATATGAAAATTGACAAAATGATGTCAAAACAAGTGTTCCTCAACGGGAACTCACTTAAGGATGTATTGGATACAACCTAAAGGTTTTGATAGTCAAGAAAATTCTAAAAGGTATGAAAGTTGCGAAGATTCATTGGATGGATTGAAGCAAGCTTTTGGGAGTTGGAATCTCCGTTTTGATAAGTCATAGAGCTTGGCTTGATCAAGAACGAAGATGAATCTTGTATATACAAGAAGATTAGTGGGAGCATAGTGCTATTCCTTATTTAATATATGTGGATGACATATTGCTCATTGGAAACGACATTCCTACACAAAGACTTTGTTAAGAAAGTGTTTCGCAATGAAGAATATGGATGAAGCTACATATGTTCTTGGCATTAAGATCTATAGAGATAGATCAAGGAGGCTAATTGGTTTAAGCCAAAGTACATACATTGACAAAGTCATTTAGAAGATTCCGCAAGGAAGATTCTAAGAGAGGACGGTTGTTAATGTTACATGGAGTTTTCTATGCAAAGACTCAAATGTCCTGAGACAAATGATGAGCGTGAGAAGAATGAATGGGATGCCATTTGCTTCGGCAATTGAATCCATCATACCATGATAAGTACTAAGCCGGATATATCTAAATGCTTGGAGCATGACGAGTAGATATTAATCCGACAACCGGTGAGAATCACTGGATGGCTGTGAAACAATTCTTAAAGTACTTAAGAAGGACTAACGAATTGTTATGATCTATGAAGGGATGGAAGATGATCTCGTCGTATATGGGTACGCGGATGCATGCTTCCAAACCGACAAAGATGATAAAAGATCGCAATTGAGTTTTATAAATAATAGTGAAGCTGTAAGTTGGAATGGTTCCAAGCAGAGTCACTAAATTCTACATACTAAATCTAAGTATATTGCCGCATTGGATGCTGCAAAGGAAGTGGTTTGGATTAAGAAGTTCATTGTGAACTTAAGATGGTTCCTAGCATTGCTAATTCAATAGACTTTATTAGTGATAATAGTCGTGCTATTGATCAAGCAAAGGAACCAAGGGCACATCCTAAATCCAAACACATACTTAGGTTTTTTCTTATCGTTCGAGAAATCGTTGATAAGGGAGACGTAAATATATGCAAAGTACCAACTAATGATAACGTCACAGACACGCTAAACAATGAGACTTCCATAAAGCTAAACATGATGGTCATGTTAGGTCCATGGGTATTGGATACCTAGGGAATTGGGCCTAGGGCAAGTGGGAGATTGTTGGTGTTGGTGCCCTAGGCACGTTTGTTGAACGTTGTAAGTTATCATGATAATAAAGAGATAATAGGATTATTATTATGGCTCGTGTTTGCTTATAATAATCTCCGTCCCTAGAGCTTGTTAAGCACTAGTATAAAGGCTAAATGATCATGGGATGATCATGTTAGATTTATGGGTACTTGTTTGGAACAAGGTACTGGACATGACCCGCGGTATGAGATTTATGTCATGGTCGATGTCATATATAAATCTCATATTAGTTATGTCATTTGAATCCTTCGACATGAAGTTATTATAGTCTTCCACTTGATGAACATTATGTTTGACATATTCAAACGCTGCCTTAACACGGTAGTTATAAAGGGTATGATTGGCATGATTGGATTCACGTAGGGAAGAATAATAAGCCAAATGGATTTGTCCCTCTTCGGAGAGATGTCAAGCTTGGGCCCCTCGAAGGAATGATGTTGGTGAAATGTTTGGCCAAACCCAAATGGATTGATTGGATCAATGTCATTTGGATTATCAACATATTCGGGATCGAGAAAAGTTTTGAACAAAACAAGTTGACTTGTTGACCATGACTTGTGTTCAAAGACATCGTGGACAAAGGGATTATGACATGTTCTAAAAGGAATGTGAACTTGTATCTAGTTACACTATTTGGGTAGGTATGACGGTTTGCTAGAACCTAATCATATCTTATGGGTTCATGTTTGAACTCATTGCCAACTTAGTGTAATCCTAGAGGGTCACACACGAATAGAACGAATCGTAAAGGACTAAATGGGAATTATGGAAGAATGTCAGATTTTGGCTCTGGCACGGTCGTGCGCCTTAAAATGGCACGGCCGTGCCATAAATCCAAACCAAGGCAAAACCTGTCGGCATGTTTGGCACGACCGTGCCAAGAAGACAAGCACGACCGTGCCAAAATGGTCGATATGGGGGAATCATGTGGACCTGATGGCACGACCGTGCCAGATTATAGGGCACGACCGTGCCAGTCAAGTCGGCCAGTATTCTTTGTTGCCTAATTTGGTGACGGGATTTAGGTTTCCTAAGTCCTTAAGGGTTAAGGATTAGGACCTATAAAAGGATCCTTTCATCAGCCATTAGACATATGATTATGAGTGCCTCCATAAGGTTTTGAGAGGTTATTTTCTTGTTCTAAGATCCCAAAAGTGAAGAACAAGAATATTCATAATTCCATATAGTTCTTACAATTGTGAAAGTGTGTTTCATAATTTGGTCTAGCAACCAAGATCAAGTGTTCTTGATATTCGTTCGTGGTGTGGATACCGCTAGAGGGTGAAACTTATCATCTTCATAGTTCGTGACTCTTGCCTTGTTCATGATCAAGATTTCAAGCCTCCATCGAATTCAAGGTTGCAAAATCAAAGGCATCAAGGGTTAGTATTCTAGTATTCATTATGTTGTATTTTGACTTAATCATATGAATGGATCTATGGGCTTTGGGTTTCATAAATTTTAAATGCTTAATTCCGCTGCGCATGTTACTACGAAACCCAACAGTGACAAGAGTGGCCGGGTGGCCAAGATCAACGCGGAGCAAGGTTGGCCGCGTGGCCAAGTCTGCAGGCTGACTTGATTCTTAAGCTAGGGTTTCTGCATGGTTTTAAGGAAACTATTTGCTACCTAATTTGATGGATTTTGCCATAAATGAGATATTTTCGGAATCCGGGACAAGTCTTTGCAAGGTTTCTAATTCCTATAAAGTCCTTGTATTTTTGGGAAAGTCCTAATAAACTCATTTTCAGGTCGGGTACTAACATTAGGCTTAGTTTGAAGACTCTTCTGAGGGGACCCTGTCCAAGAGACATGACGTCATGGGCGGAGCTAGACTTTGAGTTACTTGCTGCAGGGGCAACTGAGGTGACGGGCCAGAGGAGGCTATTACTCGACTGCAATGGAGATGTCCTTTGTTTGGGTGATAAGGCACGAGCCTAGGATGGGGTAGGTAGTGTCTACTTGATTCCAGTGGGTCCTCGGAGGTCCATGACTGTTACAATGTCTTTATCTGACCGGGTTAGTTTGACCAAGGGCCTTGATGCTAGACAGTTCACTGTAGAGGGAGCCTCGTATGATGACTTTGTTCGGACACGCCTTGGGGGCTCACTGTTGGTAGTGGTGCCCTAGGCACGTTTTGTAAATGTTGTAATTGTTATCAATTATTTCATATCAATAAAGAGATGTTTTGATTATTATTGTTGTTCATGTTTACTTATAATAATCTCTGTCCCTAGTACTTGTTAAGCACTAGTATAAAGGCTAAATGATCATGGGATGATCATGTTAGATTTATGGGTACTTGTTTTGAACAAGGTACTGGACATGACCCGCTCTATGAGATTTATGTCATGGTCTATGTCATACATATATCTCATATTAGTTATGTCATTTGAATCCTTAGACATGAAGTTATTATAGTCTTCCACTTGATGAACATTATGTTTGACATATTCAACGCTACTTTTAACAGAGTAGTTATAAAGGGTATGATTGGCATAATCGGATTCACGTAGGGAAGAATAATAAGCTAAATGGATTTGTCCCTCCTCGGAGAGATGTCAAGCTTGGGCCACTCGTAGGAATGATGTTGATGAAATGTTCGGCCGGACTCAAATGGATTGATTGGATCAATAGCATTTGAATTATCAACATATTCGGAATCGAGAAAGTATTGAACAAAACAAGTTGACTGTTTGACCATGACTTGTGTTCAATGACATCGTGGACAAAGGGATTGTGACATATTCTAAGAGGAATGCGAACTTGTATCTAGTTATACTATTTGGGTAGGTATGACGGTTTGCTAGAACCTAATCATATCTTATGGGATCATGTTTGAGCCCATTGCCAACTTAGTATAATCCTAGAGGGTCACACACAATAGAACGAATCTTTAAAAAGACTACATTGGAATTTTGGAAATTCTGGACATCCTGGGAAGTGGGCGACCGCACAGTATGGACTGGGCGGCCGCACAATTATCTTAGTTTTGTACCAGTTTTGCTTCAGATAGTTGTGCGACCGCACAGAGGGTTTTGGGCGGCCGCACAGTACTGTCGGGTGGCAGATTCCTAATTTGATTAGGAAACGAATTTTGGACGGATTTTGACACAAGTTTCCTATTTGGAATAGGTCATGCTTGTGTATAAAAGACCAAATTCAACCAGCACTCAAAGCTAATGATTTTGTGAGTCTCAAAGAGTTTGAGAGAGGGTTTATTTTGTTCCAAGACATTCTTGGTTGAAGAACAAAATAAAACACAAAATAAATTCCATATAGTTCTTTTGATTGTGAAAAAGTGTTTCACAATTTGGTCTAGCAACCAAGATCAAAGAAGCTCCTTTGATATTCGTTCGAAGTGTGGATACCGCTAGAGGGTGAAAATCATCATCTTCAAAGTTCGTGTTCAAAGCTTTGTGATCGTGATCATGTCTTCAAACCTCCACCAAAGACCAAGAGAATTTGATAGCCATCAAGGGTTAGTTTTATCCTATATTCATGTTATTGTATTTGATTTAATCATATGAACGGATCCATGGCTTTGGGTTTCAAAATTTTAAATGCTAAATTCCGCTGCGCATGTTTGATCGAAACCCAACAGTGGTATCAGAGCCCCGTTCATGTTGATTAATTCAATACTTGGATCATGTTATGTGTATATAAATTGTTTATGTGCGTTGCATGATTTGAATATTGTAATATATGTTGTTTATGTGTTATGTGATTTTAGGTGGTTTATTGTTTTGCAACTTTAATCGCACGATTCAATCGCAATAAATAAATTATGGTGGATTCAGAATTGTTGATTATTAATTTTGATTGGATCAAAGTTTTAATAATCGGGGAAAAACAATTTTGAGACAAAATTTTGAACTTAAAAATTCTGCACATTCTGATGGCACTGGGCGACCGCACAAAACGCCTGGGCGGCCGCACAGTTTTGGGCGACCGCACAAGTATATTTTGGGCGGCCGCACAAGGTGATCAGAAGGTCTGATTTTGGTTGAAAACCAGAATCTGGAATTTTTCGAAAAAAATTCAACAAAACCAGTAACAGAACCGGTCCAGACTTGCTGATCTGGAATGGGTTTTGGGTAGTTGGTTTGTGTGTGGATTTTTGGGTTTGATTTTCCTATTTGTTTTAGTCTTGTGATTCCTAGATTGGTTCAAGTTTTGGATGGCTAATCTGCGTTCATCGAGATTGTGTTTCCCAAAATTGATCGCAATCAAAGTTTCAAAGATAAAACGAAGTTAGAATTATGAAGAGTTCATAATTGCTAAAATTGAGAAAGAAAGTTCTTGATTCAATGATTGGAGATCCATGTGGAATTGTGAATGCAATTGGCCTACGTTCATTGAGACCATCTTTTGCTTAGTTTCGGCCACATGGACTACTTTCTTGGTTTCTTGAATTAGTGCGGGATTGTGGTTGCCTAATGGCTTAGTTCGACCGCACTTCTTGTTGTCTTGATTCGGAAATAATAACCGAAGTTGAAATAGTCTCATCCTCATAATTATAGAGAAACTAATGACACATAAATATCATGCTTAAATTAATGAGATTAATTTAGTGGCTAAACTTGATGTGTAACATGTTTATATTATGTGCTCATAAATGTGTTATATGCTATATGTGATGAACCTTCAAAGAAAGTTTTAAGTCTTTTATTGCCATGCCATGATTAAAAACACTTGTTAGTACATAAGTGACTCTAATGTAGATTCGCCCTAGCGAGATGCATTAAATTTATTTATGTATGAGCAAGATAGATAATGTGGGCACGCCCTAGCGGGACACATTAACTATGCGTTTAAAATGGTTAGACTTAATTGGGCGTCAAAACAGTTTTGGGCCTAGGCAAAGATGAGGTTTAACATGCTTTTTGAAATTGGATTTCTTAAAGAATCTCATAAAAGGAACTAAGAGTCATATGAGATATGATTGACAAGAGTTGTCTACCTAATTAATTTGATTTTGTGTAATCCGCCTTAGCGGACTTGAAATTAAATTAAAGTTGGATCTTAACCCATTCAAATTATATTATACATTGGATGTATATGAAGGTTATATAATTTAGTGGGAGTATTTTTGTTTGAAAAATACATTATTTATCTCTTTAATGAAGATCGGTACTTATTAAATTTTGGAAATTTTGCATATTTGTAGATAATGACTAATAACACTCAATCAATGTCGTTGCGATCGATCCTTGAGAAGGATAAGCTCGAAGAGAATGGTACTAACTTTATGGATTGGATCCGTTGCATAAGAATCGTTCTTAGGCAAGAAGATAAGTTGTACATTCTCGATGGGCCTCTCCCTGCTGAACCACCGCCTACTGCCCCTAGGGTAGAAAGAGATAATTACAAGAAACATCGTAATGATTCTAGAGATGTAAGTTGTCTCATGCTTGCTGCTATGTGTTCAAAACTCCAACAAAGTTTGGAACATTTGGAAGCCTATGAGATAGGCGTGGAGTTGAGAACCATGTTTCAAGAGCAAGCTAGGCAAGAGAGGTACAAGACCATTGTTGCATTCACTACTAGTAAAATGAATGAAGGGCAACAAGTGAGTCCTCACTTTCTTAAAATGAAAGGTTATGTAGAGCACCTTGAGAAACTTGGCTATCCAATCCCATTGGAGCTAGCCACGGATCTCATTCTTAATTCATTGCCTAAAAGTTATAATCAGTTTGTGATGAATTATAACATGCATGGAATGGATAAGAATCTCTCTGAGTTGCATGGGATGCTCAAGACTGCAGAGATGAAAATTGTGGAGAAAGGTTCTCCCGTGCTCTTGGTTCATGATGGGAAGAAGGCTGGTGCCAAAGGAAAGGGTAAGGCAAAAGTTGTCAAACCCAAGATAAGCAAGGCAAAGGTTGCCAAGGCTTCTGAGGCAAAACCCGATACACAAAAGGATGCAATTTGTTTCCATTGTCAAGAAATTGGTCATTGGAAACGTAATTGCAAGGCTTTCTTGGAAGAGCAAAAGAAGAAGAAGAGCAGCAAGGCTGCGTCGACTTCAGGTATCTATATGATAGATATTCTCCTTCCTACCACTGATTCTTGGGTATTGGATACCGGATGTGGTTCTCACATTTGTCTAAATGTGCAGGGACTAAAGAATAGGAGACTGCTTAAAGAAGGTGAAGTAGATCTACGTGTGGGAAATGGAGCAAGAGTTGCTGCATTAGCCGTAGGGACTTATGAAGTCACTTTACCTTCCGGATTAATTCTTGTTTTGAACAATTGTTATTATGTTCCGGATTTAAGCAGAAATATTATTTCAATTTCTTGTTTGGATAATGAAGGTTTTAAGTTTTTTATTGAGAATAAGAAATTTTCTATTTATTTAAATGATGTGCTTTATGGTATTGCTAATTCATTTAATGGCCTTTATATCTTGGATGTCAAGAATGAAAATAATGTCTATCATGTAAATAAGAAATCTAAACCTAATGATGTAAATCATACTTATTTGTGGCATTGCCGTCTTGGTCATATTAATGAGAAGCGTATCTCAAAACTCCATGGGGATGGACTTTTGGGTTCATGTGACTTAGAGTCATATGATACTTGTGAGTCGTGTCTTCTTGGAAAAATGACTAAGACACCTTTTACCAAGTTGGGTGAAAGGGCAAGCGACTTATTGGGGTTGATACATTCCGATGTATGCGGACCATTAAGTAGCAATGCTAGGGGAGGATTTCAATACTTCATAACCTTCACTGATGATTATAGTAGATTTGGGTATGTTTACCTAATGAAACATAAAAGTGAAGCATTTGAGATATTTAGAATATTTCAAAATGAAGTAGAAAAACAACTTGGCAAAAGTATAAAGGCACTTCGATCAGATCGAGGTGGTGAATACTTAAGTCAAGAATTTGACGATCATCTAAAGAATTGTGGAATAGTTTCACAATTGACTCCGCCCGGAACACCACAATGGAATGGTGTGTCTGAGAGGAGAAATCGGACTTTGTTAGACATGGTTCGATCAATGATGAGTCAAGTTGATCTTCCAATATCCTTTTGGGGTTACGCCCTAGAAACCGCTGCTTTCACACTAAATCAAGTTCCAACTAAATCGGTTCCAAAGACTCCATATGAGATGTGGAGTGGAAAGAAACCTAGTTTATCTTTCATGAGGATTTGGGGTTGCGAAGTTTATGTCAAGAGACTTATCTCTGACAAACTAGCACACAAATCTGATAAATGTATTTTCGTGGGATATCCTAAGGAAACTAAAGGATATTACTTTTACAACCGAGAGGACAACAAAGTGTTTGTTGCCCGAACTGGTGTCTTTCTAGAGAAAGAGTTTCTCTCCAAAGAAATCAGTGGGAGTAAAATAAATCTTGAAGAAATTCGAGACCCAGAAAATAACATTGAACCAATAGTGGAACAAGAACAAGAACCACAAGGAGTTGTGGAACCTGTTCAAAATACACAAGCAACTCGCAGATCTAGTAGGTTACGATCCGAGCCCGAGAGATATGGATTTCTCGTAACGGATAGTAATGAGGTAGAAATCATTGAGAATGATGAACCGTCAACCTACCAAGAGGCGATGTCTTCTCCTGATTGGGACAAGTGGCTTGGAGCCATGGAATCCGAATTGCAATCCATGCAAGACAATCAAGTTTGGAATTTGATTGATGCGGCCGAAGGTGTAAAAACCATAGGATGCAAATGGGTCTTCAAGAAGAAGACTGACATGGATGGGAAGGTGCATACTTACAAAGCTAGGCTTGTAGCGAAGGGTTATAGGCAAGTTCATGTTATTGACTATGATGAGACCTTTTCACCCGTAGCAATGATCAAGTCTATAAGAATTTTGCTTGCCATTGCCGCATATCATGACTATGAAATATGGCAGATGGACGTCAAAACCGCTTTTCTGAATGGAAAACTCCAAGAGGATGTGTATATGACACAACCAGAAGGTTTTGAACAAGATTCTAAGGTATGCAAATTGCAAAGATCCATCTATGGGTTGAAGCAAGCTTCAAGGAGTTGGAATCTCCGTTTTGATGAATCGGTCAAAGAGTTTGGTTTCATCAAGAACGAAGATGAGCCTTGTGTATACAAGAAGATTAGTGGGAGCATAGTGCTATTCCTTATTTTATACGTGGATGACATATTGCTCATTGGAAACGACATTCCTACACTTCAGTCTGTGAAGACTTGGTTAGGAAAGTGCTTCGCAATGAAAGATATGGGTGAAGCCGCATATATACTTGGCATTAAGATCTATAGAGATAGATCAAGGAGGCTACTTGGTTTAAGCCAAAGTACATACATTGACAAGGTCATTAGAAGATTCCGTATGGAAAATTCTAAGAGAGGCACCTTGCCCGTGTTACATGGAGTTTATCTAAGCAAGACTCAATGTCCTAAAACAAAAGATGAGCGTGAGAAAATGAATGATGTTCCATATGCTTCGGCAATTGGGTCCATCATGAATGTCATGATTTGTACTAGGCCGGATGTGTCTTATGCTTTGAGCATGACAAGTAGATACCAATCCAACCCTGGCGAGAATCACTGGATAGCTGTAAAAGCGATTCTTAAGTACTTGAGAAGAACTAAAGACTCGTTTTTGGTCTATGGAGGAATGGAAGATGATCTCGTTGTAAATGCTTACACGGATGCAAGCTTCCAAACTGACAAAGATGATAGCCGATCGCAATCGGGTTTTGTGTTTATGTTAAATGGTGGAGCTATAAGCTGGAAGAGTTCCAAGCAAAGTACAACCGCTGATTCTACAACAGAAGCTGAGTATATTGCTGCATCGGATGCTGCAAAGGAAGCTGTTTGGATTAAGAAGTTCATAACTGAACTTGAAGTGGTTCCTAGTATTGCTAATCCAATAGACCTTTATTGCGATAATAATGGTGCTATTGCTCAAGCAAAGGAACCAAGAGCACATCAGAAATCCAAACACATACTTAGGCGTTTTCATATCATTCGAGAGATCGTTGATAGGGGAGACGTAAATATATGCAGAGTACCTACTGATGACAATGTTGCGGACCCGCTAACAAAGGAACTTCCACAAGCTAAACATGATGGTCATGTTAGGTCCATGGGTATTAGATACATGGGAGATTGGGCCTAGGGCAAGTGGGAGATTGTTGGTAGTGGTGCCCTAGGCACGTTTTGTAAACGTTGTAATTGTTATCAATTATTTCATATCAATAAAGAGATGTTTTGATTATTATTGTTGTTCATGTTTACTTATAATAATCTCTGTCCCTAGTACTTGTTAAGCACTAGTATAAAGGCTAAATGATCATGGGATGATCATGTTAGATTTATGGGTACTTGTTTTGAACAAGGTACTGGACATGACCCGCTCTATGAGATTTATGTCATGGTCTATGTCATACATATATCTCATATTAGTTATGTCATTTGAATCCTTAGACATGAAGTTATTATAGTCTTCCACTTGATGAACATTATGTTTGACATATTCAAACGCTACTTTTAACAGAGTAGTTATAAAGGGTATGATTGGCATAATCGGATTCACGTAGGGAAGAATAATAAGCTAAATGGATTTGTCCCTCCTCGGAGAGATGTCAAGCTTGGGCCACTCGTAGGAATGATGTTGATGAAATGTTCGGCCGGACTCAAATGGATTGATTGGATCAATAGCATTTGAATTATCAACATATTCGGAATCGAGAAAGTATTGAACAAAACAAGTTGACTGTTTGACCATGACTTGTGTTCAATGACATCGTGGACAAAGGGATTGTGACATATTCTAAGAGGAATGCGAACTTGTATCTAGTTATACTATTTGGGTAGGTATGACGGTTTGCTAGAACCTAATCATATCTTATGGGATCATGTTTGAGCCCATTGCCAACTTAGTATAATCCTAGAGGGTCACACACAATAGAACGAATCTTTAAAAGGACTACATTGGAATTTTGGAAATTTGGACATCCTGGGAAGTGGGCGACCGCACAGTATGGACTGGGCGGCCGCACAATTATCTTAGTTTTGTACCAGTTTTGCTTCAGATAGTTGTGCGACCGCACAGAGGGTTTTGGGCGGCCGCACAGTACTGTCGGGTGGCAGATTCCTAATTTGATTAGGAAACGAATTTTGGACGGATTTTGACACAAGTTTCCTATTTGGAATAGGTCATGCTTGTGTATAAAAGGCCAGCACCCAAAGCTAATGATTTTGTGAGTCTCAAAGAGTTTGAGAGAGGGTTTATTTTGTTCCAAGACATTCTTGGTTGAAGAACAAAATAAAACACAAAATAAATTCCATATAGTTCTTTTGATTGTGAAAAAGTGTTTCACAATTTGGTCTAGCAACCAAGATCAAAGAAGCTCCTTTGATATTCGTTCGAAGTGTGGATACCGCTAGAGGGTGAAAATCATCATCTTCAAAGTTTGTGTTCAAAGCTTTGTGATCGTGATCAAGTCTTCAAACCTCCACCAAAGACCAAGAGAATTTGATAGCCATCAAGGGTTAGTTTTATCCTATATTCATGTTATTGTATTTGATTTAATCATATGAACGGATCCATGGCTTTGGGTTTCAAAATTTTAAATGCTAAATTCCGCTGCGCATGTTTGATCGAAACCCAACACTCATGTGCCGTGATAGAGGAGAAACTGCGGAGATGGGGCAGAGGCATGTTGAGTCGGTGGCAATAGGCCCAGTAGGTCTTTCCTTTGACAGGGTTTTTGGAGTCCCTCTGTATGATCATGTAGACGGTGATGATAACCCTCAGTGGGTGCAACATGAGGAGAGCAAGATAGCTCTGGAGTTTCAGATCTTGGTGGGTTATATCAGTGTATGTACTTTACCCTTTCTTTTATTCACTTCTGTCTTTAGTAATCCTCTAGTTTGGACTATGTTGACACACTTGTGCTGCCTTTGAAGTTGAGGTGACTAATTAGACATATGAGGTCATGGCTTGCCGTGAGTCGGGTTTGCGGGCAGTGATCCGGAGATTACACAGGAAGGTGGTGAAGGGCCTCCGCTAGGTGGAAAAATGTGGTGGTTCTCTTCTTTCTAGTGAAGACAGTGGTGCTCCGGGCGGACATCCTCGGAAGAGGACTCGAGGCGATGCTAGTGGATCGGCTTCTTAGTTTCTGCATTTTGTTAGTGGTAGCATAGATAGTAGCATAGCATAAATTTATGGATAAACATTTATGTACTATGTAATATGTACAGTAGCATATTGCATGTAGAGTAACAAGTAGCATAAGTAGCATGTAAATAACGTGCAACACGTAGAGTAGTAAGTTGCACGTAAATAGCATGTCTAGGAGCGCATTGCACATGCTAAAGGTACCCTAGTTGGGTCGAGGGTTGCTTCCTAAAGGAGATTTAGGGCTTTAGACCTATGGGATGCAGGACTCAAGGGTAGCCTAAGGTGTAGGACCGAGTCAGTTAGGACATTACGGGGATGAAACAAAAGACAATTTATAAATTGGTGGAGACCGAGTGTGCGGGTTTATAAATAATGTGTCGTGATAGGAAACACTTTGAAAATGTAATGACTTTATAAAGATGCCTTATAATTAATTACAGTCTAATTACTTCAAGTACTCATCTTTCATTGGATTTGGTGATTAGGGTAGCCCTTCGGGTGAGTGAGATTTCATCGGGTCGCCGGTGATCTCGAGTAGTCAAGCAGTTGACTTATCTTGGTTTAGAGAAGCCCCAGTTTGAATAGGGGTACTTGAGAGAGGTGAACCATGTCACGCCCTAGAAATTCTAAAAACCCATAAATATTAAATTTACATAATAAATCTCCACAAATGCTAAATATCAAACCGGGCACGTGAATTCGACTATAAAACCAAAACCATCACACGACACCTCAACGATATTATAACTCGGAGACTAAATACAACGCGGAAGCAAGAACACTTATAATAATATAATACCCAAAAGATAATAATAGTTACATAACACTATACGACCACAAATCCCGCTACAATGATACATAAGAACTCCGAAGATCAACTACCCCAAAGAAGGTCAACCTGCTCAGAAGATTTCCCGCCACAACGGACCTCATAATGCTACCACTTGCTTCCCTAGGGGGGGGTTAAGGAAAAACAAGGATAAAAGAAACGGGGTGAGATAAAATCTCAGTAAGTTACTAATGCAGCTACATGGCATAATATCATGCAAATCAACGATATAACTGAACAAGTAAATCACATAACAACAAATGAGAAAGCTCCCTATCGCCAACTGTCCCATACCAGTTGGAAATAACGACTAACTCATCATGCAGCACATAAGACTGAAATAAACACGTATAAAGGATACTGAGCCAAGGTTTCACCAAACGAATATAACAAAGAAGCCTCTGCGCAGAACCAACCAATCAATCAATCTTCGTAGTAACACAACGGCTGAAGATAAGAACCCGGTCAGAACCAACCAATCAATCCATCAACCATAGCAGCATAACAGCTGAAGAGCACCTCAGACAGAACCGACTAATCAATCAACCAACCAATCTTCGTAGTAGCATAAAAAGCTGAAGATCACAACCCCGGTACCGGAACCATAACAATGTAACATGTCACAAAGGTGTAAGTACCCAAATCTGAAACCGACCTATCTAAGAGGTAGCCTTAGCACCGTTTTCAGGGATAAGCTAATAGGCCAGGACCTCCCTAGGATAAGCTATAAATTCCAGGACTACTCTGGTATAAAATTGGAAAAATCCAGAAGCTCGCCAGGCTGAGACGTACGGATGCTTTGGGTACTAGAGGGGCCTAGC
The DNA here is from genome assembly GCA_026119855.1 of Campanula takesimana. NCBI lineage: Eukaryota > Viridiplantae > Streptophyta > Magnoliopsida > Asterales > Campanulaceae > Campanula > Campanula takesimana. The sequence continues at coordinate 977,396 of JAOWBW010000256.1, forward strand.
CATACGGCTAGTTTGGGCACCCTCAGTCCCTATAAATAGAACCCCTTGCTGATCATTTCAAGGGGGGGGGGAAGTGTTAGTACCCGACCTGAAAATGAGTTTATTAGGACTTTCCCAAAAATACAAGGACTTTATAGGAATTAGAAACCTTACAAAGACTTGTCCCGGATTCCTGAAATATCTCATTTATGACAAAACCTGAGCTTCTCACCTTGAGAGGAACGTAGGCAATCTCCGGATCCGGTATCAATCACTAACACACTACATACACCGCATCATGATAGAAAGACTGATCAATTCGGGCAATAGGAGTGATAACTTTCAATATTCTTCTCTTGTTGTAATTTGACCCCCGAACCCATTAAACATGCTTTTTCTCAATGTTTTGGCTATGACTAAAACGGCGTGGCGACTCTCATAATTTTAATGTTACTATGAATATTATCAATTTCAAACACACGTATTCACAGTGGCGACTCTGCTGGGGACTGCTTTGAAACTTTTTCAAACTTAGTGGGTCTAACTTTCGTCACATCATGATGCTTGCCATGTTTACACATGCACACACTTGCCATGTTTACACATGCACACGCCTGCCATGTTTACACATGCACACGCCTGCCATGTTTATACATGCACACGCCTGCCATGTTTAAACATGCACACACCTACCATGTTTACACATGCACACACCTGCCATGTTTGCACATGCACACTTGCCATGTTTACACATGCATACACCTGCCATGTTTACACATGCACACTTGCCATATTCACACATACACCTCACACTTTGCCATGTTTACACATGCACCTCACACTTTGCCATATTTGCACATACACCTCACACTTTGCCATGTTTGCACATGCACCTCACACTTTGCCATGTTTACACATGCACCTTGTATTTTTTCCATGTTAATATGTGTACCTTGTATTTTTTTTCAATACATGTATTTTTTGTACTTTCCCTATAGTACTAAGGTCAAACAAGACTTTGCTATGCTCCCTTGTACATTCTTATCCTCTCCCTCTTCTCTCTCTCTTGCATTGCATTGCATCATTCAAGCATTCAAAAACTTCTCTCTTTTCTCCCTAAAAAGAATTAGTTTCTTGCCACACACTACCACTAGTCCGTGTCAGCACTGCACAGGTCCCCATTACCCAGAATATTCGATGTGCAGGAATTTGTGCGCTACTGTCGCACTCTTTTCGAGTCACTCATCTACTCCACTCACCGTGTGTTCCACGAGCAGTGGGAACCTTTATCCTACCCGTGTCAACCCACACATAGAGATTAGGACACTCCTTGGATTAACCATTTAGGATGTAAATAAATGGAAAACTTTTCGCAAAATAAAACGTGCATTGCATCTAGGCGACCTCTAAGGTCCATCGCTCACCCCTTGGGCTATCTATCAAAATTCCTCATCTTGGCCTATCTAGGTTACCTACCCATCATTGTGACCCATTTGGGTCTACCCTTCATCTCGACCCGCTTTGGCCAAAATCCCACCATCCTTTGGCCTCTTAGGACAATCTTATCTACCTTTGACCTCCTAGGTCAACCTTTGACCACCTAGGTCAACCTTCCCAACCTTTGACCGCCTAGGTCAACTTTATCCACCTTTGACCTCTTAGGTCTACCCTTGACCGCCTAGGTCAACCTTATCACACTCGACCTCTTAGGTCACCCCTCGACCTCTTAGGTCAACCCTTGACTGCCTAGGTCAACCTCATCCGCCTTTGACCTCTTAGGTGTACCCTTGACCACCTAGGTCAACTTTATCCGCCTTTGACCTCTTAGGTCTACCCTTGACCGCCTAGGTCAACCTTATCACCCTCGACCTCTTAGGTCACCCCTCGACCTCTTAGGTCAACCCTTGACCGCCTAGGTCAACTTTATCCGCCTCCGACCTCTTAGGTCAACCCTTGGCCTCCTAGGTCAGCCTTATCACCTCCGACCTCTTAGGTCAACCCTTGACCACCTAGGACAACCTTATCACCTCTGACCCCTTAGGTCAACCTTATCACCTTTGACCCCCTAGGTCAAACTTATCTACCTTCGACCTCTTAGGTCAACCCTTGACCTCCTAGGACAACCTTATCACATTTAACCCCCTAGGTAAACTTTATCATCTTTGACCTCTTAGGTCTAACCTTGACCCCCTAGGTCAACCTCATCCGCCTTCGACCTCCTAGGTCAACCTTTGACCCCCTAGGTCAACTTAATCATCTTTGACCTCTTAGGTCAACCTTTGACCCCCTAGGTCAACCTCATCCTCCTAGGTCGACCTTATCACCTTTGACCTCTTAGGTCAACCTTTGACCCCCTCGGTCAACATTATCACCTGTTGACCTCTTAGATCAACCTTTGACCTCCTAGGTCAACCCAATCACCTTCGACCTCTTAGGTCAAACTTGGACTCCTAGGCCAACCTAATCCGTTTTCGACCTCTTAGGTCAATATTTGATTCCATAGGTGAACCCAATTACCTTTGGTCCTAACCCGCTTAGGTCAAACCGTCATCTTGACCCACCGTCGTCCAGACCAACCTAGGTCAACCCGTTTAGGTACACACACCATCCTTGACCCATTTAGGTTAACCTGCCCGTCTTAGGTTAAAACTACCCCTTCACCTTTGACCCGCCAAGGTCACCCCGTAACCCGCTTAGGTCGACTTACCTATCTTGGATCCATCTAGGTCAATCTCCAACCTTCCTTAGTCCACCAACCCGAATAGGTCAACCTTAGACCCGCCTAGGTCAAACCATGTCTATCCCGCTTAGATCATCCCATAGGCAAACCGCTACAACCCGCTATCTTGATTCATTCACCATATAGGTCAATCCAACCCTTCTCATTTAGGTTGACCTATCTTGGATCCATCTAGGTCAACCCACCATTATCATCGCATCCTAGCTTGAACCATTTCTTGTCTCAAACATTAGGTCAAACCTTAGGTCAAATTTAGGTCAAACCTTAAGTCAAACCTTACCCGATTCCTATAGGTCTTCCTCACCCATTCTTGACTACAGACCGAGTCATCTCCCTCTTTTTGGCCTCTATGGTCATCTCTCACCTCTTTTTAAAAGTCTAACTTGATTCGAACTACGGCGACCTGAGCCTCCTATTGTGTGGGACCTCTCCCTCATGATAAGGGGAGCGTAGGCAACTTCGGCCCGGTCAAACTTTCAATTTTTTACCAAAATGCATTTCAAAATTTGGAGACCGACTCTTCTAAAAAAAATGATTTTATAACGATGCCTTATCATTAAATACGAATCTAATTCTTTCATGACTAGAGTTCTGCATCATGTCGGCTGCAAGGAACATCGAAGTTTCAACTGAAGCTGCTACCCAAGATCCCGAGACAATCCTCTACACCGGTACTGCTCTCAGTAAGCAAGCATCCCACTTCGAAGACATCCTCGATGAACAAGCAATCCACTTTAAGGCCATTCTCAATGAGCAAGCAACACACTTTCAGAAAGAGATGCATAAGACCCTAAGAGATATCGAGAGGCGCCATTTGTCTGACATTCGTGGCGTTTATGATTACCTCAGCCGAGTTCTCCCTCTTGCTCAATGTCAACACCCGTATGCTCCTCAAAAGTACAGGCTGCCACAGACTTTCCCCGTCGGGATGCCTCCTATGACTACTCATCAACAAGGGGTACCGGTACCTAAATCACCCTCAACGACAGTTCGTGAAAGGAAGGACGAGCGCGAGTACAATGACTTGGGTATGCCGTTAGCCAAACTCTTCAAAAGTCTAGTTCAAGCCGGAAAGTTGTCTCCTTTGTTCAACTATGAACCAAGTAGGGTGAAGCAAGGCTTGGATCCCTCCAAACACTGCCAATACCACCAGTACATTGGGCATGACACCGAAGATTGCCTCCAATTGAGGAGAAAGATTCAAAGCCTCATTGACAGCGGAGCCATCACCCGCCAACAGAATACATGGGCATGGGCAAAAGAGGAAATTGGGGCTACCTCCTTTAAATAAAAGAAAAGAAAAGGGTCATTCAGTCTTCGTAGGTTCTAGAGTGTCCTTAGTCAAAAGTCCACCTTGGACGATTTTTGTTTCTTTAGTAAAAGTCCACCCCGGATTAGTCGTTTTTCTTTCAAATAATAAAAGAGTCTTTATTTCTTTTCTCTCTAGACTTGAGACATAATCTTGCATAAATCAATTCCATGAAAATTGTCTTATTCACCATCTTCACTTGATTGCTATATCTTTATATGATGAATTAATCTTAATCTTACTCATTAATGACGATTCATTAAAAGGTAAATGGACCCATAAACCATTCACATAACTCAGTACACAATTAGTCTCAAGATAACAAATGCTTTGACCAATTGGGATGAACGAATCACTTTCTCTTCTCTCTACATTCTACCCCCATACACTCTCTCTACACACTCACCCCTTGTACACCCTTCATGTACACTCTCTATATACACCTTCTCCCATACACTATCCTCATACACCTCTCATCCCACCATTAGACCCCTTTTCCATACGGTCATGACAAAGAAATGGACTGCGGTTGCTCATCATCAAATAGACATCCATGATGCCACAATTTAAGGGGTTGTTTGTTCCCTTCATGAGTACTACATGACGTTACACTGGGCTGTCCGTATTCCATCGCAAATATAAGACAAGTGCACGAAGTCATTCATTGGTGCACATGATAATGGAGCTCTACCGGTGAAAATCAAGGGGCTAGGATGCCCACCGCTAGCAAAAGGCCGCTTGAACTATAAGGAAGCTACCTCGCAATCGAGAGAGGCGAAAGCAAACTAGGGGCTTGTCTCGCCCAATGTTTCATGTACAAATATAAAAAAAAAAAAAATGGCTCGCTAGGTTGAAACCCAAATGGGCGACCTAGGCAAAAGTTAGAGCATTGCACAAAAAGAAGCCCGCTAGGTTGAAAACCCGAAAGGGCGGCCTAGGCAAAAAAAGGGTGTGCACAAAGAGATAAAATAAAAAAGAAAAAAGAAAAATAGAAGGGGCTATCACCATGGAAAAGTAAAAGTCCCATTTTCTTTTCACCTCAAATGTTCTATTTTCCTTTGTTTCCTTACAAAGTAGATAAACGGCAGCAACCCATGACAACTACGATGGAGCAATCCACTGCAACAACTACAAAGGAGTAATCCACCGCAATGAGCTACAAAGAACAACTCACCTCAAACGAACCTCACACCTCTAAACTCAAAACCCAACTTCATCGTCAACCGGGCAACCACTCAAAGCCAAACATAACCTACCTTGGGCCAACTTTCTTTCTTTTCTTTCCTCCCACACATACCCACTGAAACCCGACACCATCGTCAAGCGGGTCATCCCCGAACTACGCGGACCTGAGCTTCTCACATTGAGGAGAACGTAGGCAACCTTAGGGTCCGGTCCAAAATATACACAACCCACCTCGTAGCCAATTTTCCTTCTCTTCTCTCTTCCCCATATTTCTACTCCTGACTTCTTCACTCACAATTGATCAAAACATTTATTAATTTCAGTCTACTTGTTTACCAATTAACCATAACTCATTAACTAATCAACGAGGTCCATTCTCGAGTAATCAAATGAGAATCTTGAATAAAACAATTTTCAAATGTCTCGACAAGTCTTCCGTTCTACAATCTAGGAAAGAGCTAAACACTTACTTTCTGTCAAAGCAGGGGCTTCCTCCCTTTTGTACATATATACCCTCAGTTACCCAAAGAGTCAAAATGTGAGTACTATCTCTCTCTCTCTTACTCTCCCCAAAATGCCCCCGCATGTTTAAACAATTATTTTTCCTTTTTTAAGTCGACTGAATGATTTTCACAAAAAAAAAAAAAAAAAAAAAAGATGACGCAAAAGAGATGCCCGCTAGATTGAAAACCCAAAAGGGTGGTCTAGGCAGAAAAAAGGGTGCGTCTTAAAGGAGGTAGGATACCCCGCTCTACACCCTTATCGAACTGGGGCTTCCCCAACAGAATGGGTCGACTATATGTTTTCTCGGAGAATACCGTGATCCCAACAAGAATATACTAAGAAGAAGGGCATCCCTCATCATCAAGCTTGACGTAGAGTTTCTCAAAGGAGGGAGGGTACCCGCTCACCAAATTAGTTATCCCCAACGAAATGGGTCGACTATGTGGTTTCCCAGAGAATACCGAGGCGTCAACAAGGGTACACTTAGAAGAAGGGCACCCCTCATTGTCAAACTCGGCACGCGACGACCTATTTGAATTGATTAGAATCATAATTAATTATAAGGCATCTGTATAAGATCATAACACTTTCATAATGTTTTCTCCTCCCCGACACTTTGTTTATAAACCCGCATTCTCGGTCTCCACAAAATTGTAAAAACATCTTCGGTCCATCCGGGACCCATCTATGTGATTCCCAGAGTTGACTCGGTCCTTTACCCTATCTCCTACACTTTAGGGAACCTTTAGGACTAAACCCTCAACTCTCTAGGTCCCAAGCCTACCCGGTCAGTCTTACCTAGGTTACACCATAACTCCTTAGGTCCCGAACCTACCCGGTGACTCTTACCTAGATTACATCATAACCCCTTAGTTCGACCTTCCGTAAGTTTGTAGCATGACCCCTTAGGCCTCAAACCGGTTCTACCCAGACCTTCAAACCTTAAACCGGTTGGCCAAAGCCAAGTCCTTAGGATGAACCATTAGGTCCCGAACCTACTGGTCCCAAGCCTACCCGATCTCCTAGATCTCAAACCTACCAACACATACTCGTCCTTACCCTATCTAGGCCATAGCTCTCTTATCATCCTAGGTCCAGCCTCTTAGATCTACCCAGTCTAACCTGTTGAACGATCCCTTAGATCCCAAGTCCATGCAAGGCCTCCAAACACCTACCTTATAGGTCTCTAGCATATCCGATTCACATCTCAGGTCTCAACTCCTAAGCCCTTTAGATCACAAAACTGTCTACCCTCTAGGTCTATAACCTTAGATGTCGACCCTTAGAACTCTTTAGTTCCCAAGCCTGCTTGGTCCAACCAAACCAATGCCGACGCATACTGTCATACCCAAACCATGGCCCTGCCACTCTTAAACCTAGTGTCACTCCTTAGCTTCAAAAGACTTCCTAGTCTGACCTTCAACCACTTAGGTCTCTAACCTACTTAATCCGAGCCGAGTCTAAACCTCACCACCTACAAGGTCCACCCTTGAACTCTATGGATCTCAAACCTTTCTTCCCCACGAGTCCAAACCTAAAACGTGCTCGAACGCATAGGACCTCCCGCGTACCGTGATATGCCATAAAGATATCAAAACCCGTCCAGTAAAAAATCATGCGCTTAACACCTTTAGTCCCATACCAAACCCACCTTCGCAATCGCCGAACGAGCTTGGTCACGCGAGACCAAAGCATACCCAATCCAACTTAAGGTACCTATTGTACTCAATCAAATTCTTGGACACTCAATCCCTTTACCTAAAGCGCCAACATGGTCATATATCCAAAACCATTTCCTGCACCTACGGTTCGCACCTAGCCTAAACTTTCAAACACTCTAGGATCCAAGCCCGACATGCGTATTAGGTACTAGGATCATCCAATCCCAATCCATTGCTCCTTGGCCGACCTCAAGCCTGCTTGGTCCTAATCCATAACACGGTTTCTCTAGGACAAAAGACTTACCCGCTTGAAAGCCTTATGTCCCAACGCTACCCTGCCTAGCCTTCGATCTCCTAGATCTCACGCCTACCATTCCATTAGGCCCCGGTCTCCTTAACACATGTCTGAGTCTTACCCTAGCTAAACCCTAGAACTTTAGCCTAGGTCTAATCTATCGAGCCTATCCAGCCACGAGTTATCAAGCTCATTTGCCCCAAACCGCAACACTCTTAGACCTCAAACTTGCTCGGTCTAAACCAAGACAAACCTTCAAATGCTTTTGGTCTCCAAACCCTAGCCTTGATCCTAGGTAGCTACACCCTTCCTAAACCCTAGCCTCAAGCCTAGGTAGTCATATCATTCTCTCTAAACTCTAGCCTCAAGCCTAGGTAATTACATCCTTCCTAAACCCTAGCCCCGAGCCTAGGTAGTTACATCCCTTCCAAACCCTAGCTTAGAGCCTAGGTAATTACATCCTTCCAAACCCTAGCCTAAAGCCTAAGAAGTTACATCTTTCTTAAACCCTAGCCTCGATCCTAGGAAGCCACATCCTTCCTAAACCCTACCCTCGAACCTAGGTAGTCACATTCCCTCCAAACTCTAGCCTCAAGCCTAGGTAGTCGATATTCTTTCCAAACTCTAGCCTCAAACCTAGGAAGTCGCGTTCTCCCCAAACCCGAGCCTCAAGCCTAGGTAGTCACATATCCTTAAGCCTAGGAAACCGCAACATCCTCTTTAACCCTAGCCCAAGTTCTAGGGAATTTCTAAAGCCCCGCATGCACCATCATTTCCAAATTCCCGAAACCCTAGTCTCGAAACCTAGGAGATTTACAATCTTAATCCCCCCATCTTATTAAACCTTAACCCAAAACCTAGGATACAATGCCCTGTCCAAAACTTAATCAACCCTAGCCTCTGGCCTAGGAAGCCGCATTCGCTCTAAACCCTAGCCTCGAGCCTAGGTAGTCACATTCGCTCTAAACCCTAGCCTCTAACCTAGGTAGTCGCACTCTTTCTAAAACCCTAGCCTCAAGCCTAGGTAGAAATTATCCTCTTTAAACTCTATTATCAAGCCTAGGATTCAACATTCCCTTCAAACCCTAGTCCTAGACCTAGGAAATTCCTTTACCTTAGTCTCAAAATATAGGAAGTTTATAGTCCTTAGCCTTAAAACCTAGCCCAAAGCCTAGGTTACCACGAACATTTCCAAGCCATAGTCACCAATCCCGGAAAATGGTGAACCCTAACATCAAGCTTAGTGGACCTACCACAAAAGCAACCCCTCTTCCCAACGGTCCATGGTCTCAAGCCTAAGAAGTCACAACCTTTCCAACTCCCAGCCTTATGTCTAAAAGCCAACGTCTTTGCAACCTCTGAGCCTACCACAACTCCAAGCCCTAGCCTCCTAGACCTAGGAAATTCCTAAACCCTAGTCCCAAACCTAGGAGAGTCATGGTCCTTAAACACCAGTTTCCAAACCCTTGTTCGAAACCCTAACATCTAGGAAGTTCCCAAACCTCAACCTTTCCAAGCCCTAGCACTAAGCCTAGGATAGAATACTCTCCTCATGGTTAAATAAACTCCTATCCCTAGCCTGTAAGCCTAGGAAACCCACAGTATCTCCAAGACATAATCTAAAGCCCAAGAAGCCGTGACATCTTTGGCATCCCTATCTCAAGATTAGGAGACCACCATCTTCCTTATTCCCTTTCCTTAAAAGAGCCTTAGGTCCTACCTCTAGGCAACCAAGAAAAATGTCCCTTACCTAACACCTTGGTCTCAATGGCTCGTAGCCTCATCCCCTCCTAAATTAGGATAAGCGGAACCCAGATCATGTTTCCCATATTAGCAACTCCCCGAGAGTCCATCTCCTTCGCGTCTCCCTAAATGTCATTTGCCCTTGTGACTCACCAAAGAGTCCCTTGTGACTCCCCGAGAGTCTGTCACCTTTGTGACTCCCCGAGAATCCGTCACCCTTGGGACTCCCTGAGAGTCTATCACCTTTGTGACTCCCCGAGAGTTCATCCCATTTACGACTTCATAACAATCCATCATCTTTGCCTCCACATGCAAAATTTTAGTTTTACCCCTAGTACATTCCCCTTTGATTCATTTTAGGTGCCCTCAGCGCTGTTTTGACTAATATTCGATACCTTTGGGAACGGAAAGCCCCTTAAAATTTCCATTCTTCACCAAATATTTGCTTAGGATTCGTATGGTTGTAGAGACTTCGGCGCCTCTATGACATACGCATCCTAGATCGATCGCGATTGGCAGAAGCCTCGGCGTTTCTGTTTGCGAGAGATCCAGCATCTATTATTTTAGCATTTCCTAATATTTGCGTAGGATTCGTATGGTTGTAGAGACTTTGGCGCCTCTATGACATACGCATCCTAGATCGATCGTGATTGGCAGAAGCCTCGGTGTTTCTGTTCGCGAGAGATCCAGCATCCATTATTTTAGCATTTCCTAATATTTGCTTAGGATTCGTATAGTTGTAGAGACTTTGGCGCCTCTATGACATACGCATCCTAGATCGATCGTGATTGGCAGGAGCCTCGGCATTTCTGTTTGCGAGAGATCCAGCATCTATTATTTTAGCATTTCCTAATATTTGCTTAGGATTTGTATGGTTGTAGAGACTTTGGCGCCTCTATGACATACGCATCCTAGATCGATCGTGATTGGCAGAAGCGTCGGCGTTTCTGTTCGCCAGAGATTCAGCATCTATTATTTTAGCATTTCCCAATATTTGCTTAGGATTCGTATAGTTGTAGAGACTTTGGCGCCCCTATGACATACGCATCCTAGATGGATCGTGATTGGCAGAAGCCTCGGCGTTTCTGTTTGCGAGAGATCCAGCTTCTATTATTTTAGTATTTCCTAATATTTGCTTAGGATTCGTATGGTTGTAGAGACTTTGGCGCCTCTATGACATACGCATCCTAGATCGATCGCGATTGGCAGAAGCCTCAGCGTTTCTGTTTGCGAGAGATCCAGCATCTATTATTTTAGCATTTCCTAATATTTGCTTAGGATTCGTATGGTTGTAGAGACTTTGGTGCCTCTATGACATACGCATCCTAGATCGATCGCGATTGGCAGAAGCCTCGGCGTTTCTGTTTGCGAGAGATCTAGCATCTATTATTTTAGCATTTCCTAATATTTGCTTAGGATTCGTATGGTTGTAGAGACTTTGGCGCCTCTATGACATACGCATCCTAGATCGATTGTGATTGGCAGAAGCCTCGGCGTTTCTGTTCGCGAGAGATCCGGCATCTATTATTTTAGCATTTCCTAATATTTTCTTAGGATTCGTATAGTTGTAGAGACTGTGGCGCCTCTATGACATACGCATCCTAGATCGATCGTGATTGGCAAGAGCCTCGGCGTTTCTGTTTACGAGAGATCCAGCATCTATTATTTTAGCATTTCCTAATATTAGCTTAGGATTTGTATGGTTGTAGAGTCTTTGGCGCCTCTATGACATATGCATCCTAGATCGATCGTGATTGGCAAAAGCCTCGGCGTTCCTGTTCGCGAGAGATCCAACATCTATTATTTTAGCATTTCCTAATATTTGCCTAGGATTCGTATGGTTGTAGAGACTTCGGCGCCTCTATGACATACGCATCCTAGATCGATCGTGATTGGCAGAAGCCTCGGCGTTTCTGCTTGCGAGAGATCCAGCATCTATTATTTTAGCATTTCCTAATATTTGCTTAGGATTCGTATGGTTGTAGAGACTTTGGCGCCTCTATGACATACGCATCCTAGATCGATTGTGATTGGCAGAAGCCTCGGCGTTTCTGTTTGCGAGAGATCCAGCATCTATTATTTTAGCATTTCCTAATATTTGCTTAGGATTCGTATGGTTTTAGAGACTTCGGCGCCTCTATGACATACGCATCCTAGATCGATCGCGATTGGCAGAAGCCTCGGCGTTTCTGTTTGCGAGAGGTCCAGCATCTATTATTAGGGTTCGTATGATTATAGAGACTTCGGCGCCTCTATGACATACGTATCCTTGATCAATCGTGATTGGTAGAATCCTCGGCGTTTCTGTTTGCGAGAGATCCAGCATCTATTAGGGTTCATATGATTGTAGAGACTTCGGCGCCTCTATGACATACGTATCCTTGATCAATCGTGATTGGCAGAAGCCTCAGCGTTTCTGTTAGCGAGATCATAGAGACTTCGGCGCCTCTATGACATACGCATCCTAGATCGATCGTGATTGGCAGAAGCCTCGGCGTTTCTGTTTTCGAGAGATCCAGCATCTATTATTTTAGCATTTCCTAATATTTACTTAGGATTCGTATGGTTGTAGAGACTTTGGCGCCTCTATGACATACGCATCCTAGATCGATCGTGATTGGCAGATGCCTCGGCGTTTCTGTTTGCGAGAGATCCAGCATCTATTATTTTAGCATTTCCTAATATTTGCTTAGGATTCGTATGGTTGTAGAGACTTCGGCGCCTCTATGACATACGCATCCTAGATCGATCGCGATTGGCAGAAGCCTCGGCGTTTCTGTTTTCGAGAGGTCCAGCATCTATTATTAGGGTTCGTATGATTATAGAGACTTCGGCGCCTCTATGACATATGTATCCTTGATCAATCGTGATTGGCAGAAGCCTCGGCGTTTCTGTTTGCGAGAGATCCAGCATCTATTAGGGTTCGTATGATTGTAGAGACTTCGGCGCCTCTATGACATACGTATCCCTGATCAATCGTGATTGGCAGAAGCCTCGGCGTTTCTGTTAGCGAGATCATGGAGACTTCGGCACCTCTCTGACATACGTATCCTTGATCGATCGTGGTTGGCAGAAGCCTCGGCGTTTCTGTTCGCGAAAGATCCAATGTCTATTACTTTAGCGCAATCAGCAGGAACCCTGGCGATCCTGATTGCGTTTACCATTCCATCTTGGGATTATTTAGACAACGTAGTCTTTAGTTTTCCCAAATAACTTCATTGCTTACGAATGTTCGTTCTTCATACAAGATAGTATCCGTAGGTTTATTATCCGCAGTAGAAGTTCGATGTCTCGTCTTTCCTCAATAGCTCTGAACTACGACCGGCTTGATTCCTTATCAGAGGACAGTCCTTCCCAATTTCCCCATCAGATTTGAACTACGTTTGGCTTGATTCCCCCGCGGATATGTAGGTCGCCTGCCAAGGTTCAGCCGTTCCCTTACCTTTCATCTGTTTTTGAAACTCATGTTTCAGACAGATCCTTCTTTTATCGTCGACCCCACATTGCCTTGCAAGAAGCGTCGCCGAGGGGCTACTATTAGTACCCGACCTGAAAATGAGTTTATTAGGACTTTCCCAAAAATACAAGGACTTTATAGGAATTAGAAACCTTACAAAGACTTGTCCCGGATTCCCGAAATATCTCATTTATGACAAAATCTATCAAATTAGGTAGTAAATGGTTTCCTTAAAACCATGCAGAAACCCTAGCTTAAGAATCAAGTCAGCCTGCAACCTTGGCCACGCGGCCAACATTGCTGCGCGTTGATCTTGGCCACGCGGCCACTCTTGTCACCGGCTTCAACTATGGCCAGGCGGCCAACCTTGCGCTGGATGATCCTGACCATCAGATCTTCCCATCAGTTTACTATATAAACCAATTCCATTCCATTGGTTTAGGGTCGGATTTTGAGAGTTCTAAAATACGAATTTTGGAGTTCTTAAACACTATTTTGCTCTCTAATTAGCATTCAAGCACTCAAGAAGATCCAAGGTTTATTTTTTGCCAACATAGGTAAGTTTTCTAACTTTTTCTTCGTGTTCTTGCATTATTTCTAATGTAGATCTTTTATATTCATGTTCGTACATGTTTATTCATAGTTTCTTCATATGCTTTGCATGTTCATTCATATGTTCATAATATGTTCTTCATATGTTCATCGTGTTCATAGATTAAAACCTTATTTATGCTATATTTAGGGTTACGATCTTCATGTTAACATGTTATTTCATAGCCGATGATGATCGAGGGTTCATCGACCCGAGGATGATCTAGGAACTACTTCTAAACCCTAAACTTTAGGTAATTCCCCCCTCATTATGCATGATCCCGATTCTTCTGCCTATTCTAAATTCTCTGCGAACTACGCTGACCTGAGCTTCTCACATTGAGAGGAACGTAGGCAATCTTCGGATCCGGTCTAAATCACTAACACACTACTAACACACTCATCATGATAGAAAGACCGATCAATTCGGGCAATAGGAGTGATAACGTTCAATATTCTTCTCTTGTTGTAATTTGACCCCCGAACCCATTAAACATGCTTTTTCTCAATGTTTTGGCTATGACTAAAACGGCGTGGCGACTCTCATAATTTTAATGTTACTATGAATATTCTCAATTTCAAACACACGTATTCACAGGGAGAAACATTAGAACTAAGGTTACTCTGTCGAATTCACCTCAGAATAGTGTGAGTAAGAGTGAACAAAGAGTGAAAGAGAGAAAGGAAGATTGGCCTAAACCAAGATAGGTAAAGCCACCTTCTCCCCCTCCCTTCTCTTCATCCAAGAACTCTATTTATCTTTGATCTTGTCATTTATTGTTGATCTTTACATTCTTACAAGTCTTGTCCATTCAAGCAATATACATATATCTATTGTTATTTAGATTTCCTAGTCCAGGCCATGAGATGATCAAAGGTGCCCTCCATACTTTGTGTGGAAGAGGTTCAAACCTAGTTTGATCATGGCTTGTTGATTGTTCATTTACATTCTTGTCATGGATGATGCTCTTGTTGTTCATTTTGCTCATTTTAAGCTATGATGATCATGTTGAGGATAAAGTCTCAATCTTTATCCTCATCACCTCGATCTAGCCCAAAATTCCCATGTTTGGGTAATAAAGATCCAATCTTTATGGTTTGTTCTTGTCCCTAAAGGATTAATCTTGCCTAGAAGAGCCATTTTGATGGTAAAGTTTCAATCTTTACTCATCAAATGGTCACTATGGCTTAAAAGGGCATATTGGCCACCTTTTTCATGTTTCTCCCATGATTGCCTTTGATCATGCCCAAACTCTTGTTTTGGGAGGTTCTTTTGATGATCAAATGGCATAGGAATGAGTTGTTAATGTTGTTTTGTGTTGGAATTGTTGGGTTTCGATGTAACATGCGCAGCGGAATTTAGCATTTAAAATTTATGAAACCCAAAGCCCATAGATCCATTCATATGATTAAGTCAAATACAACAACATTAATAGAGGAAAAACTAACCCTTGAAGACTTTGAATTCTAGCTTTGATCTTGGTGGAGATTTGAAACTTTGATCACGAAGAAAGTAAGAACACGAACTTTGAAGATGATGAGCTTCACCCTCTAGCGGTATCCACACCACGAACGAATATCAAGGAGCTTCTTGATCTTGGTTGCTAGACCAACAATTATGAAACACACTTTCACAATTGATAATGACTATATGGAACTTTAATTGTGTATTATTTTGTTCTTTAATCAAAAGATATCTTGAAACAAAATAAACTCTCTCAAACTCTTTGGAGACTCACAAAATCATTGGGGAAGAGTGCTGGCCGAATTTTGTCTTTTATACACAAGTAGGGCCTATTCCAAATAAGAAACTTGTGTCAAAATCCGTCCAAAATTCGTTTCCTAATCAAATTAGGAATCTGCCACCCGACACCACCGTGCGGCCGCCCGGTCCCTTTTGGGCGGTCGCCCGCCTGCCCAGAATAGCTGAAAAATTCAACTTTAGTCCTTTTTAAAGATTCGTTCTATTGTGTGTGACCCTCTAGGATTATACTAAGTTGGCAATGGGTTCAAACATGAAACCATAAGATATGATTAGGTTCTAGCAAACCGTCATACCTACCCAAATAATATAACTAGATACAAGTTTGCATTCCTTTTAGAACATGTCACAATCCCTTTGTCCACGATGTCATTGAACACAAGTCATGGTCAACAAGTCAACTTGTCTTTGTTCAATACTTTCTCGATTCCGAATATGTTGATAATCCAAATGACATTGATCCAATCAATTCACTTGAGTCCGGCCGAACATTTCATCAACATCATTCCTACGAGAGGCCCAAGCTTGACATCTCTCCGAAGAGGGACAAATCCATTTAGCTTATTACTCTTCCCTACTTGAATCCGATTATGCCAATCATACCCTTTATAACTACCCGGTTAAAGGTAGCGTTTTGAATTTATTTGAGTTTTTGGGTAAAAATAGTGAAATCTTGAATATGGGGATTTGGTGTTGGTTTGGATGATTAAAGGGTGTTATTTAGGTTCCCTTTAGGTTGGATATTGTTTAGGAGCTTTAAAAATGTATTGGGAAGCTTTAATTTTGATAACTTTAGTGAAGGTTGTGTTTTGGTTCGAAATTGTATGAACCCAGGAAGAATCTGGGCGTTGTTCTTCTGGCACGGTCGTGCTCCTTTTTTTGGCACGGTCGTGCCAATATTCACTTGCCTCTCATCATGATTGGCATGGTCGTGCCACTTTCTTAGGCATGGTCGCGCCAAAATTCCCTTTCCTTCCGTCATGATTGGAACGGTCGTGCCACTTTCTTAGGCACGGTCGTGCCAAGCTGGGACTCTGATATATTCTTCCCTTTTCTTCTAAAACTGTTTCCCCCATAACTTCTTCGTCCGGACTCCGTTTTAGGCGTGTAAACTATTGTTTCGAAGCTCTCTCCGAATAATACAAGATGGTATAGGTTGTTCAGTTAAGTTATAAGTTTTATACTTCAGGATTTTATTGGGTGTTTGAGGTTAAGAGGAGTTGTATCGATCCATTGTGAACAAGTTTTGTAAATCCAATTGAGTGACTTTATTGAGTTGTTATGATCATTTTGGGATATAAGTGAGGACTTCATACTTTGAGACCCTTTAATTGAAAGTTATTTTACTGATCGGATTGATTTTAGAATGAGACTTGGTCTAGGTTTTAGGTGATATCCTATAGTACCTAGAGGGTTGTTTTGGAACACTAAAGTGCAAGGTTTAGTCCAGTCGTGATCATGTTCTAATAAGGGTAACCTTTTGGATTCGTTTGGGTACTTACGGTTTGATTAACCTTAAGATGCATTCATTCGGATTTCTTATTTGGAATTCCAGGTGTGATGAGATGGTTGAGTCCATAGTCCTAGTATATCTTTTGAGTAAATGTTTATGGACATTTTGGTAATAGTCATTGTGCCATTGGTGAGCGACCGTTTGGGTTGTGCTCTTTATGATTAACTAGTGAGTATCATCTTTAGGATGTGTTTGGTATGGGTCCTTGTTTTGGAATCATCTTGTTTTAATGAACAATGTTGTTGTGCTCTTTATGAGAAATTCCGTTTATCATTGTTGTGCCCTTCATGAGAAACCTCTTGTGTTCGTTGTTGTTGAACTCTTCATGAGTAATCGTTTGCATCTTTATGGTGATTAATTGGTGTGGTTCCCTACTTTGGAACCTTAAGTTGTTCATTCATGCTAAATTATTATTACTTAGCATTTATTTGAAAGTCCAGCTGGTATTTTGTGTGTGTTTGGGCGATGGGAAAGATTATAATGGCAAAGCCAAGTCCATTATAATGTTGACCATTGTTTTGCCCCCTTCTATACCCCTTCTCCAGATTGGCCTTGGAAAGGATAAGTTAGCGTTCCTTTGTGAATGTATCTGGCTAGCGGGCATGACTTTGTGTCATGGTCCTTGTCCTTTGTGACACTCTTATGGTTATTGGTTCCGGTACCGGGGTTTTCTCTTCGGCTTTCTTGCTATTATGAAGATGATGATTTGTTGATTATTGAAGCTGCGCAGCGATCCTTTATTTGGATGTACCAGTTTGGAAAACCTTGGCTATATCCTTTGTTATGTGTTTATTTCCGCTGCTATCTGTTATGTGATAAATGCTATGTGCTATGTGATATTTATTATTGCTTATTGCTTCTTGCATCATAGCATGTCATGTAGTTGCATTAGTAACTTATTGAGATTTTATCTCACCCCGTTTATTTCCATCTTTGTTTTCCTTAACCCCCCCCAAGAGGAAAAGGATTAGGATTCGCGGATCGAGGAGGACGTCGAGAGGATTGAGATTTTGGGCAGGTTGTTTGATCGGTTTGCATTATTTAAATGTATAACCTTTTGGGGATAGTTTTACCAACAATGACGTCACTAAGATTTGTAATCTTTTGTATTTTGGGGTGAGCTTGCGAAGCTTATTCTAGTAGTTTGTTGTTGTTGTTAAGCTTGGATTTCTAAAACTTTGTTTTAAACATTTTGGGTATAAAAATAGAATTTTTATCTTCATTATTTTGGTGTATTGTTGTAAGTCGACGTCCAGCTCGCGAGTTCCAGGCCCGCGGGGTCGGGGTCGCGACAGTTTGTATCAGAGCTATGGTTTAGCTCTATGTATAAGTATAGGTGGACTAGAATGACCTAGGAGGGTAGATGGGTTCGGAGTGAGTAACGATGAGTATTTTATGCAGGTATTTGTTTGTGATGGCTAGAAGAAGAATGGGTGAAAGTTCTAGTGGGGCTCAGAATCAGAATGGTATACGGGAAGAAAACCGTGCAGTGTTTCAGGGCAGGTTTGAAGCGTCCGTGAAAGCAATTCAAGACCAAGGGCCGAGAGAGGAACATGTAGCACCTCCGCGATATGGGTTGGAGCAGTTCTTGAAGTTGAAACCAAGTGAGTACGACGGTGAGCCTGATGTGAAGAAGGCCGAGCTATGGATAGAATCGATGGAGAAAATCTACGAGGTCTTTGGTTGCACTGATGAGGATAGGGTTCTGTTTGCAGCTTATAAGCTCGTGGGGACTGCGAAACATTGGTGGAAGGCACTGAAGACCAGTTGGGATGCGACTCTTGTACCATATCCTTAGGAGTGGTTCGTGAGGAAGTTCAAGGATCATTTTATCTCTCTAGTAAATCAAAACCGGAAAGAGATCGAGTTCCTCAGCTTGGAGCAAGGCATGATGTCAGTAGCACAGTACTCAGCTAAGTTCGCAGAATTAGCCAGGTGTCGTGACTACCTTGTGCGGACCGAGGAACAGAAAGCGATGAGATTAATCAGGGGTTTGAAGACATCCATCCGGACTCAGTTTATAGCACAGTGGATTCAGACTTATCAGGATGCGGTGGATCGAGCCTACTTGATTGAGCAGGATATTGGGGAACATAAAAGGAAGACTGAGATGGTTAACCCGGGTAAGCAAGGAGGGCAGAGTAAGTCACAACAGCAACATTCGGATAACAGAGGTAATTCTGGAGTGCAAACTCGATTCAGAAGGCAACTTCAAGGGAAACCAACAGTAGGAAATCAAGGTTCTAATAAGGGGACACGAAATGGGAAAGTCTGCAGCTACTGTCAGAGGAAAGGACACTCAGAAGACAAGTGTTGGAAGAAGCAAGGAAAATGTGTGAAGTATGGTCAGTTGGGACACTTCGTTAAAGATTGTCCGAGGTTTAGAGTTCAGTCATCGGGGACAGGAACTGGAATACCACAGGGTCAGAAGAGGGATGCTTCGGGGAAGCCCAAGGTTTCGGGTAGAGTATTTGCAATCAGTCAGCACTCACCAGGTAACGGATAATTTCAGGAGGTATTATTTTGCGTCGTGAGAGCGAGCGCGTGCATTTTAGGGTCATCGCATTTATGTGTTTCTGTGCATTTAGTTGCATTTATTTCTTCTAAGTCTTTGACTTATGTGTTGTAGGTGTCTACTCCTATGGAGGAGTTTAGGGTATCTGATGAAGTCTTATGTTCTTATGATGTGCTTAAGTATGGTTATGTCTTACCTGCTAAATTAGCCATGTTGCTATTACAAGATTTTGATGTTACTCTTGCTTTAGTTGATTGTTGTAGGAAGATGGTTATATTCTCCATTCCTGATTTCTTAAAATATTTTGAGACCGTTCCTTGCGTAGAGTTATACCTAATTTTATTTTTTATTTTTTTTTGAAATCCGAGTATTTAGCTTCGGTCAAATTGTTGGGTGTAATTATCATTGTAAGGTTTCTACTTTCTTCTAAATAGTACCTAGTGTTTGAGGAGAAGCTTGGGTTAAATTGGGTTGTTGTGGTACAAGGTTGTAATGCTAATATTTAGATCAATATCCATATTGTATCGGTGGGTTATAGGAGTTGAGGATTCAATGAGGATCTTTTGAGGAAAATTTTAGTCACTTTTAGTACATCCCCGTGAATGCATCGGAATGGATTAGTATGGAGAGGTGTACGATTTGTTATGGATGATGAGTTTGTTGTAGGAGTTATGATCATTAATGGTGGTAAGCGTGTTAAGTTAGAAAGGACTAAGTACATTTTGGGAGAGTAATAATTTCTCGATTTATGTTAAAGGCATTTTGAAATTTTGGTTAGATAGTGGTTCTATGTTCTAAATCCCTTCTTGGTGGCGTTTCCCGAATTGGATCAAGGGTATGTGAAGGAAGTTGATTATCAATACTTGGGCATAATTAAGGAATATCATGAATTGGTATTGGGTCAGTTGGAACGTTGCTAGCTAATTGGTTTATTATGACGGTAGCACTATTAAACCTAAGTATCATTAGGTTAATAAATGTATGCGTGAAAGACTAACTTGGGTTAGTTATTGAGGATTTGAGATTTGTAGATTTCCTTGGGTATATGAGCACAGATTAATAACTAAAAAGGGAGTTAGAGGAAATACCGTGAAGATAAAATTTAGATCATTTTCGGACTACTGAGTATTCGTAATTATTTTTGGCTTTCAAGGATTGGAGTGTTATGACGATGACATTATGGCGTAAATTTAAGTGAACATTTTGTATTAAAATTTTGGGTTTACATTACACCTTTAGTTTAAAGTGCTACCTAGGGCGAGAGCACTATAATGGGAATCCTTAGAGATATAGCCTTTGATGAATATTGTGGAAATAGAAATTTCTTTAGCCTTTTTATATTTTAAAAGCTAATTTAGCTCGAGATGGTAATGTTTTGAATTTCTGGGGAATAATACTAAGTATGCGATTTACAAATAGTTAAAGTTATGAATAAGGCGAGCTTGAGGTACCTCGAGAATTATGTGTGGAATTAATTTGGATTCTTCGATGATTGAGTACGGATTTCGATTAGTAATGAAGATAATGATGTAATGATTCGGTTCGAGAGGTGGTGTTATCGTAAGCATTATTTAAGGTTACCTTGTAGTGGGATTAGATTGGATAATTGAGGAATACAAGGAATGGCGGAACTATCGTATCCGTAGCTATTTGGTCTTTCGGGTAAGTCTCGTTAAAATTCGGGTCGAATTTTCTTTAAGGAGGAGTGAATGTCACGACCCGAAAACTAGGCTCTATTTTATTAGTAATAAATAATTATTATTTATTTATTTGCTTATTTAATTATTTAAATTATTATTTATTTAAATATTTATGTGTGCATTTTATGTGTTATATAATTTATGCCTAGCACTTAATTGGTTATTTGTGCTAGTGTGGAGTGTTGGGTCTTAGTTGTTAGTGGGGAGTGTAAGATTATTGTGTTAGTATTTAGGGGAAGGGGTCAATGTGTAAATTCTCTAATCCTCCTACTTACTCCCTCTTTTCCCCTCTCCTCCCTCATTTCACCCTCACTCTCCCTCTCATCTCTCCCAGCATTTTCTCTCTCTCTATCCATGGAAAAAGGTAAGTTTTCTCTCTACCTTCTCTCTACATTTCCATCATCTTCCTCTCTTTATTTCTCATTTCTTAAAACATGAATCATGTTTAGATCGTCGATAGGATCGTAGGAAGCCAAGAAATTTCGAGTTCCGTCACCTTTGAGAAAATCCGAGTAAGTTACTTTTCCCCCATTTTGATGATAAAATGTTCATCTCATGTTTATATGATGTTTGATGTGTTATATTTGAAGTTTGGTTGAGTTTAGAATTTATTTTGAATTTATTTGAGTTTTTGGGTAAAAATAGTGAAATCTTGAATATGGGGATTTGGTGTTGGTTTGGATGATTAAAGGGTGTTATTTAGGTTCCCTTTAGGTTGGATGTTGTTTAGGAGCTTTAAAAATGTATTGGGAAGCTTTGATTTTGATAACTTTAGTGAAGGTTGTGTTTTGGTTCGAAATTGTATGAACCCAGGAAGAATCTGGGCATTGTTCTTCTGGCACGGTCGTGCTCCTTTTTTTGGCACGGTCGTGCCAGTATTCACTTGCCTCTCGTCATGATTGGCATGGTCGTGCCACTTTCTTAGGCATGGTCGCGCCAAAATTCCCTTTCCTTCCGTCATGATTGGCACGGTCATGCCACTTTCTTAGGCACGGTCGTGCCAAGCTGGGACTCTGATATATTCTTCCCTTTTCTTCTAAAACTGTTTCCCCCATAACTTCTTCGTCCGGACTCCGTTTTAGGCGTGTAAACTATCGTTTCGAAGATCTCTCCGAGTACTACAAGATGGTATAGGTTGTTCAGTTAAGTTATAAGTTTTATACTTCAGGATTTTATTGGGTGTTTGAGGTTAAGAGGAGTTGTATCGATCCATTGTGAACAAGTTTTGTAAATCCAATTGAGTGACTTTATTGAGTTGTTATGATCATTTTGGGATATAAGTGAGGACTTCATACTTTGAGACCATTTAATTGAAAGTTATTTTACTGATCGGATTGATTTTAGAATGAGACTTGGTCTAGGTTTTAGGTGATATCCTATAGTACCTAGAGGGTTGTTTTGGAACACTAAAGTGCAAGGTTTAGTCCAGTCGTGATCATGTTCTAATAAGGGTAACCTTTTGGATTCGTTTGGGTACTTACGGTTTGATTAACCTTAAGATGCATTCATTCGGATTTCATATTTGGAATTCCAGGTGTGATGAGATGGTTTAGTCCATAGTCCTAGTATATCTTTTGAGTAAATGTTTATGGACATTTTGGTAATAGTCATTGTGCCATTGGTGAGCGACCGTTTGGGTTGTGCTCTTTATGATTAACTAGTGAGTATCATCTTTAGGATGTGTTTGGTATGGGTCCTTGTTTTGGAATCATCTTGTTTTAATGAACAATGTTGTTGTGCTCTTTATGAGAAATTCCGTTTATCATTGTTGTGCCCTTCATGAGAAACCTCTTGTGTTCGTTGTTGTTGAACTCTTCATGAGTAATCGTTTGCATCTTTATGGTGATTAATTGGTGTGGTTCCCTACTTTGGAACCTTAAGTTGTTCATTCATGCTAAATTATTATTACTTAGCATTTATTTGAAAGTCCAGCTGGTATTTTGTGTGTGTTTGGGCGATGGGAAAGATTATAATGGCAAAGCCAAGTCCATTATAATGTTGACCATTGTTTTGCCCCCTTCTATACCCCTTCTCCAGATTGGCCTTGGAAAGGATAAGTTAGCGTTCCTTTGTGAATGTATCTGGCTAGCGGACATGACTTTGTGTCATGGTCCTTGTCCTTTGTGACACTCTTATGGTTATTGGTTCCGGTACCGGGGTTTTCTCTTCGGCTTTCATGCTATTATGAAGATGATGATTTGTTGATTATTGAAGCTGCGCAGCGATCCTTTATTTGGATGTACCAGTTTGGAAAACCTTGGCTATATCCTTTGTTATGTGTTTATTTCCGCTGCTATCTGTTATGTGATAAATGCTATGTGCTATGTGATATTTATTATTGCTTATTGCTTCTTGCATCATAGCATGTCATGTAGTTGCATTAGTAACTTATTGAGATTTTATCTAACCCCGTTTATTTCCATCTTTGTTTTCCTTAACACCCCCCCAGGAAGAAAAGGATTAGGATTCGCGGATCGAGGAGGACGTCGAGAGGATTGAGATTTTGGGCAGGTTGTTTGATCGGTTTGCATTATTTAAATGTATAACCTTTTGGGGATAGTTTTACCAACAATGACGTCATTAAGATTTGTAATCTTTTGTATTTTGGGGTGAGCTTGCGAAGCTTATTCTAGTAGTTTGTTGTTGTTGTTAAGCTTGGATTTCTAAAACTTTGTTTTAAACATTTTGGGTATAAAAATAGAATTTTTATCTTCATTATTTTGGTGTATTGTTGTAAGTCGACGTCCAGCTCGCGAGTTCCGGGCCCGCGGGGTCGGGGTCGCGACAGCTTGCATCCGTGTAAGCATTTACAACGAGATCATCTTCCATTCCTCCATAGACCAAAAACGAGTCTTTAGTTCTTCTCAAGTACTTAAGAATCGCTTTTACAGCTACCCAGTGATTTTCGCCAGGGTCGGATTGGTATCTACTTGTCATGCTCAAAGCATAAGATACATCCAGCCTAGTACAGATCATGGCATACATGATGGACCTAATTGCCGAAGCATATGGAACATCATTCATTTTCTCACGCTCATCGTTTGTCATAGGACATTGAGTCTTGCTTAGAGAAACTCCATGTAATACCGGCAAGGTGCCTCTCTTATAATTTTCCATACGGAATCTTCTAATGACCTTGTCAATGTATGTACTTTGGCTTAAACCAAGTAGCCTCCTTGATCTATCTCTATAAATCTTAATGCCAAGTATATATGCGGCTTCACCCATATCTTTCATTGCAAAACACATTCCTAACCAAGTCTTCACAGACTGAAGTGTAGGAATATCGTTTCCAATAAGCAATATGTCATCCACGTATAAAACAAGGAAAAACACTATGCTCCCACTAATCTTCTTGTATACACAAGGCTCATCTTCGTTCTTGATGAAACCAAACTCTTTGACCGATTCATCAAAACGGAGATTCCAACTCCTTGAAGCTTGCTTCAATCCATAGATGGATCTTTGCAATTTGCATACTTTAGAATTCTGTTCAAAACCTTCTGGTTGTGTCATATACACATCCTCTTGGAGTTTTCCATTTAGGAAAGCGGTTTTGACATCCATTTTCCATATTTCATAGTCATGATATGCGGCAATGGCAAGCAGAATTCTTATAGACTTGATCATTGCTACGGGTGAAAAGATTTCATCATAGTCAATACCATGAACTTGCCTATAACCTTTCGCTACAATTCTAGCTTTGTAAGTATGCACCTTCCCATCCATGTCAGTCTTCTTCTTGAAGACCCATTTGCATCCTATGGTTTTTACACCTTCGGGTGCATCAATCAAATTCCAAACTTGATTGTCTTGCATGGATTGCAATTCGGATTCCATGGCTCCAAGCCACTTGTCCGAATCAGGAGAAGACATCGCCACTTGGTAGGTTGACGGTTCATCATTCTCAATGATTTCTACCTCATTACTCTCCGTTATGAGAAATCCATATCTCTCGGGCTTGGATCGTAACCTACTAGATCTGCGAGTTACTTGTGTATTTTGAACAGGTTCCACAACTCCTTGTGGTTCTTGTTCTTGTTCCACTATTGGTTCAATGTTATTTTCTGGCTCTCAAATTTCTTCAAGATTTATTTTACTCCCACTGATTTCTTTGGAGAGAAACTCTTTCTCTAGAAAGACACCAGTTCGGGCAACAAACACTTTGTTGTCCTCTCGGTTGTAAAAGTAATATCCTCTAGTTTCCTTTGGATATCCCACGAAAATACATTTGTCAGATTTGTGTGCAAGTTTGTCAGAGACAAGTCTTTTGACAAAAGCTTCGCAACCCCAAATTTTCATGAAAGATAAACAAGTTTTCTTTCCGCTCCACATCTCATATGGAGTCTTTTGAACCGATTTAGTTGGAACACGATTTAGTGTGAAAGCAGCGGTTTCTAGAGCGTAACCCCAAAAGGATATTGGAAGATCAACTTGACTCATCATAGATCGAACCATGTCTAACAAAGTCCGATTTCTCCTCTCGGACACACCATTCCATTGTGGTGTTCCGGGTGGAGTCAATTGTGAAACTATTCCACAATTCTTTAGATGATCATCAAATTCTTGACTCAAGTATTCTCCACCTCGATCTGATCGAAGTGCCTTAATACTTTTTCCAAGTTGTTTTTCTACTTCATTTTGAAATATTCTAAATATCTCAAATGCTTCAATTTTATGTTTCATTAGGTAAACATGCCCAAATCTACTATAATCATCAGTGAAGGTTATGAAGTATTTAAATCCTCCCCTAGCATTGCTACTTAATGGTCCGCATACATCGGAATGTATCAACCCCAATAAGTCGCTTGCCCTTTCACCTAACTTGGTAAAAGGTGTCTTAGTCATTTTTCCAAGAAGACACGACTCACAAGTATCATATGACTCAAGGTCACATGAACCCAAAATTCCGTCCCCATGGAGTTTTGAGATACGCTTCTCATTAATATGACCAAGACGGCAATGCCATAAATAGGTATGATTTACATCATTAGGTTTAGATTTCTTATTTATATGATAGACATTGTCATTATTTTCATCCTTGACATTCAAGACATAAAGGCCATTAAATGAATTAGCAATACCATAAAGCACATCATTTAAATAAATAGAAAATTTCTTATTCTCAATAAGAAACTTAAATCCTTCATTATCCAAACAAGAAATTTAAATAATATTTCTACTTAAATCCGGAACATAATAACAATTGTTCAAAACAAGAATTAATCCGGAAGGTAAAGTGACTTCATAAGTCCCTACGGCTAATGCAGCAACTCTTGCTCCATTCCCCACGCGTAGGTCTACTTCACCATCTTTAAGCAGTCTCCTATTCTTTAGACCCTGCACATTTAAACAAATGTGAGAACCACATCCGGTATCCAATACCCAAGAATCAGTGGTAGAAAGAAGAATATCTATCATATAGATACCTGGAGTCGACGCAGCCTTGCTGCCCTTCTTCTTCTTTTGCTCTTCCAAGAAAGCCTTGCAATTACGTTTCCAATGACCAATTTCTTGACAATGGAAACATATTGCATCCTTTTGTGAATCGGGTTTTGCCTCAGAAGCCTTGGCAACACTTGCCTTGCTTATTTTGGGTTTGACAACTTTCTTACCCTTTCCTTTGGCACCAGCCTTTTTCCCATCATGAACTAAGAGCACGGGAGAAACTTTCTCCGCAATCTTCATCTCCGCAGTTTTAAGCATCCCATGCAACTCGGAGAGATTCTTATCCATTCCATGTATGTTATAATTCATCACAAACTGATTATAACTTTTAGGCAATGAATTAAGAATGAGATCCGTGGCTAGCTCCAATGGGATTGGATAGCCAAGTTTCTCAAGGTGCTCTACATAACCTTTCATTTTCAGCATGTGAGGACTCACTTGTTGCCCTTCATTCATTTTGCAAGTAGTGAATGCAACAATGGTCTTGTACCTCTCTTACTTAGCTTGGTCTTGAAACATGGCTCTTAACTCCACACCTATCTCATAGGCTTCCAAATGTTCCAAACTTTGTTGGAGTTTTGAGCACATAGTAGCAAGCATGAGACATCTTACATCTCTAGAATCATTACGATGTTTCTTGTAATTGTCTCTTTCTGCCCTAGGGGCAGTAGGTTCTGGTTCAGCAGGAAGAGGCTCATTGAGAATGTACAACTTATCTTATTGCCTAAGAACAATTCTTAGGCTACGGATCCAATCCATAAAGTTCGTACCATTCTCTTGGAGCTTATCCTTCTCAAGGATCGATCGCAACGAAATTGATTGAGTGTTAGTAGTCATTATCTACAAATATGCAAAATTTCCAAAATTTAATAAGTACCGGTTTTTCATTAAAGAAATAATTAATGTATTTTTCAAACAAAATACTCCCACTAAATTATATAACCTTCATATACATCCAATGTATAATATAATTTAATTGGGCTAAGATCCAACTTTAATTTAACTTTTGAGTCCACGGAGGCGGACCGCTCAAAAATAAATTAATTAGGTAGACAATCATGTCAATCATATCCCATATGATTCTTAGATCCTTTTATGAGATTCTTAGAGAAATCCAATTTCCAAAGCATGTTTAATCTCATCTTTTGCCTAGGCCCAAAACCGTTTTGATGCCTAATTAAGTCCAACCAATTTAAACGCATAGGAACTATTCAATTTAATGTTCCTTGCGGAGGCAAGCCCACATTAAACTAATGAACCTCATCTTGCTTATACATGAATAAAATTAATGCACCTCACGGAGGCGAACCCACATCAAGATCACCCATGTATAAACAAGTGTTTTAATCATGGCATGGCAATTAAGGACTTAAAACTTTCTTTGAAGGTTCATCACATATAGCATATAACACATTTATGAGCACATAATATAAACATGTTACACATCAAGTTTAGCCATTAAATTAATCTCCATTAATTTAAGCATGATATTTATGTGTCATTAGTTTCTCTATAATTATGAGGATGAGACTATTTCAACTTTGGTTATTATCTCCAAATCAAGACAACAAGAAGTGCGGTCGAACTAAGCCATTAGGCAACCACAATCCCGCACTAATTCAAGAAACTAAGAAAGTAGTCCATGCGGCTGAAACTAAGCAATAGATGGTCTCGATGAACGTAGGCCAATTGCATCCACAATTCTACATGGATCTCCAATCTTTGAATCAAGAACTTTGTTTCTCAATTTTAGCAATTATGAACTCTTCATAATTCTAACTTCGTTTTATCTTTGAAACTTTGATTGCGATCAAGTTTGGGAAACACAATCTCGATGAATGCAGATTAGCCATCCAAACATTGAACCAATCTTAGAGTCACAAGACTAAAACAAATAGGAAAATCAAACCCCAAAATCCACACACAAACCAACTACCCAAAAACCCATTCCAGATCAGCAAGTCTGGACTGGTTCTGTTACTGGTTTTGTTGAATTTTTTGAAAATTTCCAGATTCTGTTTTTCGGCCAAAATCAGACCTTCTGACCCTTTTGTGCGGCCGCCCAAGAAGGCCTGTGCGGTCACCCAAAACTGTGCGGCCGCCCAGGTGCTTCTGTGCGGTCGCCCGGTTGATCAGAATATGCAGAATTTTTAAAGTTCGAAAATTTTGTCTCTAAATTGTTTTTCCCCGATTATTAAAACTTTGATCCAATTAAAAATTAATAATCAACAATTCTTAATCCACCATAATTTATTTATTGCGATTGAATCGTGCGATTAAAGTTGCAAAACAATAAACCACATAAAATCACATAACACATAGACATCATTTATTCCAATATTCATATCATGCAAGGCACATAAACAATTTATATACACATAAACATGATCTAGGTATAGAAATAATCAACATGAACGGGGCTCTTATACCACTGTTGGGTTTCGATGTAACATGCGCAGCGGAATTTAGCATTTAAAATTTATGAAACCCAAAGCCCATAGATCCATTCATATGATTAAGTCAAATACAACAACATGAATAGAGGAAAAACTAACCCTTGAAGACTTTGAATTCTAGCTTTGATCTTGGTGGAGATTTGAAGCTTTGATCACGAAGAAAGTAAGAACACGAACTTTGAAGATGATGAGCTTCACCCTCTAGCGGTATCCATACCACGAACGAATATCAAGGAGCTTCTTGATCTTGGTTGCTAGACCAACAATTATGAAACACACTTTCACAATTGATAATGACTATATGGAACTTTAATTGTGTATTATTTTGTTCTTCAATCAAAAGATATATTGGAACAAAATAAACTCTCTCAAACTCTTTGGAGACTCACAAAATCATTGGGGAAGAGTGCTGGCTGAATTTTGTCTTTTATACACAAGTAAGGCCTATTCCAAATAGGAAACTTGTGTCAAAATCCGTCCAAAATTCGTTTCCTAATCAAATTAGGAATCTGCCACCCGACACTACCGTGCGGCCGCCCAAAGAAGGCTGTGCGGTCGCCCAACTTTGGGCGGTCGC
The DNA here is from genome assembly GCA_026119855.1 of Campanula takesimana. NCBI lineage: Eukaryota > Viridiplantae > Streptophyta > Magnoliopsida > Asterales > Campanulaceae > Campanula > Campanula takesimana. Next base: position 1,006,831 of record JAOWBW010000256.1, read on the forward strand.
CCGGTCCCTTTTGGGCGGTCGCCCGCCTGCCCAGAATAGCTGAAAAATTCCACTTTAGTCCTTTTTAAAGATTCGTTCTATTGTGTGTGACCCTCTAGGATTATACTAAGTTGGCAATGGGTTCAAACATGAAACCATAAGATATGATTAGGTTCTAGCAAACCGTCATACCTACCCAAATAATATAACTAGATACAAGTTCGCATTCCTTTAGAACATGTCACAATCCCTTTGTCCACGATGTCATTGAACACAAGTCATGGTCAACAAGTCAACTTGTCTTTGTTCAATACTTTCTCGATTCCGAATATGTTGATAATCCAAATGACATTGATCCAATCAATTCACTTGAGTCCGGCCGAACATTTCATCAACATCATTCCTACGAGAGGCCCAAGCTTGACATCTCTCCGAAGAGGGACAAATCCATTTAGCTTATTACTCTTCCCTACTTGAATCCGATTATGCCAATCATACCCTTTATAACTACCCGGTTAAAGGTAGTGTTTGAATATTTCAAACATAATGTTCATCAAGTGGAAGACTATAATAACTTCATGTCTAAGGATTCGAATGACATAACTAATATGAGATATATGTTCGACATAGACCATGACATAAATCTCATACAGCGGGTCATGTCCAGTACCTTGTTCCAAACAAGTACCCATAAATCTAACATGATCATCCCATGATCATTTAGCCTTTATACTAGTGCTTAACAAGTACTAGGGACGGAGATTATTATAAGTAAACATGAACAACAATAATAATCAAAACATCTCTTTATTGATACGAAATAAATGATAACAATTACAACGTTTATTAAACGTGCCTAGGGCACCACTACCAACAGGAATAACAAACTGGAATCAGAACAGTTTGGTCCAGTTCAAGCAGAATGCTCTGTTTCTGCCTGGAACTGGACTGTTGCTTGAACAAACTGTAAAATCACAGGAGTGGTCTCCCCATCCGTACGGCTACTTTGGCCGTATGGGGAGATTGACCATTTTTCCCTTCTGTCTTCTGTTTTCTTGTCAAACAAACCCTTTTTCAGTTGAAAAGATAAATAAAAGTTAAAACAAAGATTTTCCGTTAAAACACACACACACACACATGCATTTTTGTTAACTAACAAGGGAGACTCGGCTTTGTCCGAGGCAACTTGGGAGGACGTAAAAACTCTTCCCAAGTTGTAACCTGATCTCCGAACCTTTGAAATCAAACCTTTGTCATTTTGTTGGGTTTAAAATTAACAAAATGTGGCGACTCCGTTAAATTGGTCCGGTTCCCGCGTTTGGTATTTCGCCCTTGAAACGTGCCCGTGTGTTTTTTGGGGCGGGATCCTTACAGTGGCGACTCCGCTGGGGATTAGAGTGCTTTCGGACTTCTTTCTAGAAGATTCGGGGGCATTCTTGTGTGGGTAAAACTCCCGTTCCCGTTAGTTGACTTCTTGCATATTTGTGTGTGTTTGATGTTTCTGTTTGAACTGTTTTAAGTACATACGTTCTGGAAATACAATAAACTGGGGCTTGATGATCAGAAGTTGGAGAAACTGAGAAAAATCTTCACCCTCTTGCCTTAGCCGTACGGCTACTTTGGGTAGGGGTCAGAATGTTGCAAATTAACAATTTTGTGCAGGGCTGTAACATTCTGGGTGCCCCTCTGCTTCTACTTGTCCAGGTTCCAAATTTACAGTCTTACTTGTGCACATTACCTTCATTCTTTTGGCCAAAACTTGATTTTAAAAGGTGATAAAACTTGGTTATGCATGATCTTTTGTCAATAAAATGGTTTCCAAAACCTCATCGTGCATAATCCTTTTTGTAAGGGTTTTTCTTGAGTCTTCTTGTTGTGCACAAATTGTTTTGTACAAAAGGGTTTCAATGTAAAATATTTCTTTTGCAAAAGTTTGATTCAAAATTCTTTGTTGTGCACAACTTGGTACATGTACAAGTTTTGGTCTTTGTTTGCTTATATTCCTTGATTTGTTGTGTATAAATTGCTCAATCCATGCTTGTTCATACTTGTTCATATCTTGCTTATGCCATGCTCTTGCTATCGAAAAACGAATCGAAAATCTCTCTTTTTACTAAAAAAGGAGCATAGAACGACTTCACACCATGCGCACTTGACCGTGCACGTTCCAAATGCCCTTTAAACCCGGGGTGGATGCCACGGTGCAGCTCGTTGGGCGCTCTTGTTCCCTTCGATGTGCGCACGGGTCCATCCCACCTTCCCTTCCGAACCGAGTCAACCACACTTGTCCGTGACACACAAATACCGTGACTATGGTTGGTTTTTGGTCTAGTTCACATTACCACATCCTTGATACGTGCTCAAAGCTAATTGTGGCCAAATTAATGCCCGAGTTGTGACTCCTTGATGTAATGCAAGCATGGCCTAACCAGCCTTCAACTCGTGTGTTAGTGACGACAACAATTAGCAAGGGCCATGTACTAAGGATAGGGTGACACCGTGTCGTTAAGCCCTAATGAATGAGTTATTTTAATCATCCTTAAACCCATGGTCAAGGATCGAGACTCCTCATTCAAAATGAGGTCATGTTGGAATGTCGGTGCAGCCTTCGGTGTAGCCTTCGGAGAAAAGTCTCGATCCCAACTGGGCTTAACCATGATTAGGATGACCCGCGTATTGGGAACCTTACGATGCACTAGACCCTAGGTTCATTTCTTTTGATCGGTGGAAGCCGCATGCCCTATAGGACCCTCGCCCGGGATAGTCCATCCTTGGGAGCGTGCAATACAGGTGAAAAACGAGGGGTCTATAGACGTAGTGATGGCCTCCACTGATCCAGGGTTATAGAATAGTTGCGAAAAAGAAGAGCGATCTTTTCCAACCAATTAGGAATAAGACATGCCTTGAGAAAAATGGAATAACGAAAGTTGAGCCCCTGAATTGTGCACTAACGTTTGTTTATGTGACAAAGTCGGCTAAGATAATCCAAAGAATAAATGATTTTTTTTAATAAAAAGAAAAGGAAAAGGGAATTGCTAAATTCATCAAAACGCTTGGCTTGGGTTTCTTCCCCCTAAAGAAGAGTCAAACTTGTTATCCCCTTCGAGTCGGTGTCTCTTGTGTGTCGAGTTTTTGTTTTACTTCAAAGCATGACTTCCCGAAAAATCCTTCCACGGTGCCCTTACGGTTTGTTGGTCATTTGTAAGATAGGATGTCACGACCCGAAATCTAGGCTCTATTTTATTAGTATTAAATAATTATTATTTATTTATTTGCTTATTTATTTCTTTAAATTATTATTTATTTAAATATTTATGTGTGCATTTTATGTGTTATAATATTTATGCTTAAGCATTTTATTTGGATCATTTGGGTTAGTGTAGTATTGTAGGGTCTTAATTGTTAGTTGGGAGTGTAGTATTGTGTTAGTAGTTGGGGAAGGGGCCCGAGTGTAACATTTTGAATAATTTCCCTACTCCCTCTCTTCTCCCTCACCTCCCTCACCTTCTCCCTCACTCTCTCCATCCCTTCCCAGCCCATTTCTCTCTCTTCCTAGCCAAAGAAAGGGGTAAGTTTTCTTTATCTTCTCTCTTCATTTTCTTCATCTTCCTCTTGTTATCGCTCATTTCTTAAAACGTGAAATGTGTTTAGATCGTCGATAGGATCGCGTAGAACCAAAAAGAATTGAATTCCGTCATCTTTGAGAATTTTCGAGTAAGTTACTTTTCCCCCATTTTTATGCTAAAATGTTCATATCATGTTTATATAATGCTTGATGTGTTATATTTGAAGTTTGGTTGAGTTTAGAATTTATTTTGAATTTATTTGAGTTTTGGGTAAAAATGGTGAAATCTTGAATGTGGGGATTTGGTGTTGGTTTGGGTGATTAAAGGGTGTTATTTAGGTTCCCATTAGGTTGGATGTTGTTTAGGAGCTTTAGAAAAGTATTGGGAAGCTTTGATTTTGATAACTTAAGTGAAGGATTGTATTTTGGTCGAAAATGGCATTTACCCAGCTCTGTTCTTGGCCAATGCGTAGACCAGGCGCCCGCCTGCCCTTGCCCAGGCGCCCGCCTGCAATCCCTTTTCCAGCAGCCTGACCTTCTGGCCAAACAAGCGCCCGCCCGCCCCAGGCCAGGCGCCCGCCCGCTCACTGTTCCAGGATTTTGTCATTTTTGCTTGTTTTAACTAAATGGCTTAACTAGTTTAGGATGCCTTCTTCTAATTAACTTAAGATAACACCGTGGAACACTTATTTAAGTGGAATTGATTCTTTTGTGAATAAATGTGTTATGAAATTTATTTAAGTACCGTTTTGGGAATGTGGTTCATCTTTGATGTGTGGTTTGTATTGGTTTACCTTTGTGGTAATTTATTTGGATTGGTTCCCTGCCTTGGAACCTTAAGTTGTTTATTTAAGCTAGTATTTATTACTTAGCATTTATTTGAAAGTCCAGCTGGTATTTTGTGTGTGTTTGGGCGATGCGAAACATTATGATGGCACGGCCAAGTCCATTGTAATGTTGACCATTGTTTTGCCCCATTATTACCCTCCTCCAGATTGGCCTTGGATGTGAGAAGAGCTAGCTCCTTTGTGTGCATTTTAGCTTTACTTGGAGCATGACTTTGTGGCATGTCTCCCGTCCCTTGTGATACTTCATTTGGTTATTGGTTCCGGTACCGGGGATTTCTCTTCAGCTTTCATGCTATTATGAAGATGATGATTTGTTGATTATTGAAGCTGCGCAGCGACCTTTATTTGGTTCTTCGGTTTGGAAAACCTTGGCTATATCCTTTGTTATGTGTTTATTTCCGCTGCTATCTGTTATGTGATAAATGCTATGTGCTATGTGATTTTTATTCTTGCTTATTGCTTCTTGCATCATAGCATGTCATGTAGTTGCATTAGTAACTTATTGAGATTTATCTCACCCCCTTTCTTTTTATCTTTGTTTTTCCTTAACCCCCCCCAGGTGCTAAGGATTAGTCTCGCTGATCACGAGAAAGAGGACGTCGAGTGTGGATACATTCTTTTGGGGGAAAGTTTTTATAGGTTGGTTTACATTATATAAATGTGTAACCTTTTGGGATAGTTGTACCAAACATTGACGTCATTAAGAATTGTACATTTTTATTTTGTTGGGCATAAACTTGTGGAAGTTTATGATAGTCGTATTTGGTTATTATCAAACTTGGATTTGTAAAACTTTGGATCATCACCTTTTGGTATCAAATGGAATTTTTAACTTCGGTATTTCATAGTTTTGGTTTTACGTCGACGTCCAGCTCGCGGTCTCGAGTCCGCGGGGTTCGGGGTCGCGACAGTTGGTATCAGAGCTATGGTTTAGCTCTATGTATAAGTCTAGGTGGACTAGTATGACCTAGGTGGGTAGTAGTGTGCGGAGTGATTAACGGTTGATGTCCTATGCAGGTAATTGTTTGAGAAGGCTAGAAGGAGAACAGGTGAAGGCTCTAGTGGAGCACAAAATCAGAATGACACAAGGGAAGAAGCACGTGCTATGTTTCAAGGCATGTTCGAGGCGGCCATAAAGGCCATACATGATCAAGGTCCGAGGGTAGAACAAGCACCACCCCGCTATGGATTGGAGCAATTTCTGAAGTTGAAACCGATTGAATTCAATGGGGAACCCGATGTTCGGAAAGCTGAGTTGTGGATTGAGTCAATGGAGAAGATTTATGAGGTATTTGGGTGCACGGACGAGGATAGGGTCCGGTTTGCGGCTTATAAACTTGTGGGAGCCGCCGAGCATTGGTGGAAGGGTGTTAAAGCTAGTTGGGATGATACTCACACGGTGTATGCGTGGGTG